>CM038669.1:47134493-48334493 GCA_021605145.1 Aegilops bicornis
TTAGGTTTATGTCAAATGTGTTATTTGCATGGACAAACTCCTTTCTTCTGATCAAT
The DNA here is from genome assembly GCA_021605145.1 of Aegilops bicornis. NCBI lineage: Eukaryota > Viridiplantae > Streptophyta > Magnoliopsida > Poales > Poaceae > Aegilops > Aegilops bicornis. The sequence goes on from CM038669.1 coordinate 47,134,550, forward strand.
TCACCATGGACTAATAGTTAGTACTCCCTCCATTCACTATTATAAGATCTTCTAACTTGCAGACTAAGGCATATCCTAGTGGTGCGAAGGGGCTGATGCCTTCCCACCCACCCAGGTTCAAGGCATGGTACTTGCAATTTGGGTTTGTGGCACCAATTATACTGTAAGGAGTTCCCTTACAGTCTTTCTGTCAAAAAAAAAGATCTTCTAACTTAAAAAAAGGATGTACATAGACGCATTTTAGTGTGTTTGTTAACTTATTTTGGTCTATGTAGTCCAAATTGAAATATCCATAACATTTAATAATGGTGAACGGAGGGACTATCAACTGTCAACCAATGTATTACACCCATTTGCTTCCACATCTGAAATTGGATGCTCCTTGTCTATACATACATGTTCAAATGTCATTTTGTGTTACTTCTTTGCTCTTGATCCAAAGGTGTTGTGCTTTAATGTGTTTGTTCATATGCTCATCTTATCTATAGTTTGACACAAATTTTATACAACTCTTGGATTATGATTAATGTCCTTATAAGATAACAATCTCTTTTGTTTGAACTATATTGGACTTAGATGATGAACTTCACAATAAGTAATAAAAGGTTCTGTCACAGTATCGTGTATACTATAGAGACAATGCTATAAACTCCTACCTAACAACCACACCACCCTGAAGTCGCTCCCACCGCGGATCGAGGGAGAAACCATAGCCACTGCAACTACTTTCCACTGCTCCACCTCGTCTCGACTGCTGTAGGGCGAAGCCCGGGTCAGCCCCAGGAAGGCGACGTAGGTGTATGAAATGGTATCAGACGGTGCGACGGGTTCTCCAGGCGGTAGATCATGGTGACATGATGGCTCCCAGGCGGAGCGGCAAAGCACGCAGCAGCTTACACTATGGGGATCCCTTGAGGGGATCCAGCTAGGACACGCCGCTCACCTCGGATGTGTGTGGTGGTCTGACCTTATATCAGTTCACTAGGAAAGGGCAGCAGGTTGTTGCTTGTGTAGTGCTATCTCATTCGATATTTGGATATTGGTAGCCACCGATGAGTCTTCGTGAGTGATTGCCGCTCCAGATCGAGTACCTACGGTCGACGCCTCGTTCTCGCAAGGTTGTGTGCTATAGTCAGAAGGCTCCTTTGTGGATTTCGGTGATTCTCACTTTGACCAGTTTGCCTTCGGTTGTGAAATGCAATCAATGGACATGGCTTGATGCAGAGGATATGTTTACGCAGCAGCGGTGGTGGGATTTCTAGCCCAGCGCATGTAGTTGTTGCGATTACAGAAAAGTGATGGCAACAACATATGATTGACTCCGATTTGATGGTTCTTCTTAAGTACCTGGTCTTGAGTTCCAGTGTGAAAACCATAGGTCTGATCCGAGTGGATTATACCTGAGAAAGGCGATGTGTTTGCGTTGTTACCTTGTACAAGGCATTGCTTGGATATGCTTGGACTTGTTTTCTAGGGTGAAAAACTAGAATGGCCTCTAGTGGTTGGATGCAGTGATGACAGCGCTTGAGTGTCGTTCGCCTCCTAAAGGCGTTGATATTAAAGGATATCATTGTCCATGCGGTTTCAAACATGATTTGTGTGAATATGGTCATTGTTGTAGTTTTTTAATCATTGTTTTGATTGCTTTGGTGATTTTCCTTTTACTTCACTCAGATAAAGTTTTGGTCTGACGTGATTTCTTTTTTTTGAAAGGAACACCATTGCATTCCATCATATAACAGGGCTGGACAAATCTCCAGCTACAGCGTCATTTACAAAATCTGGAAACTGGCCAAGCCAAATCTCAGATATGCCAGCTTCTAATTTAGCACCATACGCTGCTAAAGAGTGTGCGACTACATTACAAGACCTAGGACATGATACAATAGAAACACCACTGAATCCCACATGCAAGCTGGAACTTAATATCTTTGAAGACAGCTCCGAGTTGACATATCATATTCTTGGTCACGAACCGCATTTTTAAGTTGCACAGAGTCAGTTTCTAACATTACTCTGTTACAACCCATTTGGATGGCTATGTTTATGGCATAAAGCATCGCCAAAGCCTCCGAATGAAGCGCACTGGAGACTCGCTCCAGATTACCTGCACCAGCTGCCATCGCCATACCACAATCATCTCTTATTACAAAGCCCCATCCTCCAGGACTTTGTGTTTTCCAAGAAAGCACCGTCTGTTGATTTTCAAAATTTCTGCTGGAGGCCTGGACCATCTTTCCTTTTGTTGTTGCTTTGGCTTTCCTCCTATTTCCCCAACCTTAAGGAAATGCACAAAAGATAGTTAATGGAGTGACATATTTCATCGGAGGATCTAATATTATCTCCTGCATTTGCTCTATTCCTTTCATGCCACGGTGCGGAGGAGCAGGCAAGATTTAAGTTTTTCTTCTTTGTTAAGGTTCATGATTATTTCCATACAGCCCAGGAGGATCTGCACAAGACAAAATTTGCATTCTAACATGCTCCAACTGAGCTTTCCTCCGCACCTCCTTAACCTTTTGCACTTAATGAAACAGTGTCCGCCATCCTCATCCAATCGGAAGCAAACAGGGCATCGAGTATCTACATGCATACCTACGTCTTTGAAGCTTCATTCGCAGAGGTAGGCTATCTGTAGATACAGCGCCATAAGAAGTGAAGGATCTTATTTGGAAGAGGAAGTGACCACAGTTTTGACCAATCAAAGCCCGTGTTTCTTCATCTGCACTAGAGGAGGAAGTTAGTACTGAAATAGATTCCCGAGCCGCACTGTCTACAAAGCAACTCTATATGCAGATTTAACTGAAAATATACCTTTTTATCATAGTGACATGCAATGAAATCATCATTATGTTCGTGAATTGGGATTTGTAAAATAATATCCGCATCTTCAGGAAGAAAGGTTTGCCTAACCAAGTCTCCATCCCAATTGTTTGTGCTAGGATCAAGCAGGTCTTTTACTTTGGTAATGGTGTTTTTACCCCTCTGTGTGATGACTCTTCTAGTAGTTCCTCTCGAATCCAAGGGTCAGACCAAATGTCAATGCTATTACCACTACCAACCCTCCATATGATCCCTTCTTGAGCATGTTAACCCTTTTAGTATACTACGCCATGTGTAAGAGATGCCAACTTTGGGACTGGCCTGAAGTATTGAGCCATTTGGATAATACCGTCTTGACAAAACCTTCGCACACAAAGAAGATGGGTTATGGATAAGCCTCCATGCCTGTCTTGCAAGCATGGCTAGATTGAAAGCATGGAGATCCCTAAAACCCATTCCTCCAATCTTTTTTGCCTTCGTCAATTTTTCCCATTTGATCCAGTGTATTTTGTTCTCTTTATCCATTTGGCTCCACCAGTATCTATTGATCATTGAGCTCAGCTCATCACAGAGTGACTTGGTTAGGTCAAAGCACGCCATTGAATACACTGGTATTGCTTGTGCTACAGCTTTTATGAGTATTTCCTTCCCTCCTTTCGAGAGGAGTTTTTCCTTCCAACCTTGGATCTTTTTCCACACTCTCTCCTTTATGTATTCAACGGTTCTTTTTTTTATCTTACCTACATAGTGCGGAACGCCTAAATATTTAGACGGTAGACCTTTCAGAGTAATCTGCAAGATACTTCTCATCTCCTCCTTCACCTCTTGCCTTGTGTTTGCACTGAACATTATTGAGTATTTGTCCTTGTTAATCATTTGACCCGAAAAGGCTTCATAAGTATCCAGAATTCTATTGACTTCGTGGGCACTTTCAACATTGGCCTTCATAAGCAACAACGAATCATCTGCAAAGAGCAGGTGGCTAACATCGGGAGCTTTCCTACATATCTTAATTCGGACAATAACCCCTTCATTTCAGCTTCTTGTATCATGGAGGAAAACCCCTCCGCACAAATGAGAAATAAATCACGGAGAGAGTGGGTCTCCTTGGCGCAATCCTCTTTGTGGTATGATCATATCTGTTATAGCATGGTTCACCTTAATCTGGTACTTAACAGTTGAGATACATTGCATTATCAGTCTAATCCAAGTCCTATTAAAGCCCATTGTACACATCATATCCCTTAAGAATGTCCATTCAACTCGGTCATAGGCTTTGCTCATGTCTAGTTTAATAGCTGCATATCCTGTCGAGCCTCTTTTCCTTCTTTGCAGAAAATGTGTTAACTCATATGCCAAAAGTATGTTATCAGATATTAGTCTCTTGGGCACAAATGCGCTCTGATTGGGAGAGATGATATCTGGGAGAATGACTTTTAGCCTATTTGTGATTACCTTGGAGACCAGCTTGTACACCACGTTACATAGACTAATTGGTCTCAGGTCTTTCATGCTCATCGGGTTGGCGTTCTTTGGGATCAAAACTATTAGTGTATCGTTCCACCCTTCTGGCATACTTCCCCCTCTCAATATCTGAAGAACCTCTTTAATGATTTGATTCCCAACGGTTTGCCAAAATCTTTTGAAAATATGGCCGGCATACCATCAGGTCCTGGGGCTTTTAGGTCGCCTATGTTGTCCAAGGCTCTTTCCACCTCCTCTTTTGTGTAATCTGCACATAATATTCCATTCATCTCTTCTGTCACCCTTGGTTGCACCGTACGTAATATTTCCTCATTACCATTTCCTGTTGTTGAGGTGAAGATATTAAAAAATAATTTGTAATTTGTTCTTTCAGTGGTTCTTCCCCCTCCACCCAACTATCATCCTCCCTTTTTAGTCTCTTTATGGTATTCCTTTTCTTCCTCTCAGAGGCGAAGGCGTGGAAAAATGACGTGTTCTTGTCCCCATCCTTCAGCCATTTAACATGGGCTCGTTGTTTCCAATGCATATCTTGTTGTTGTTCCAAACGATCTAGCTTCTCCCTTAGGAAATGCTCCCGTCTAACCCATTCTTGGCTGATTTTTCCTCTGCGCACCTCCTCTAATTCCTTCTTCAAAATTTTGATCCTTTTCCCAAGATCACCCAACACATTATCATCCCAGTCCTTTAACTCCCCTGTTACCTCGTACAACATCTCTTGGATATTATGATTACCTCGCTGGCCAGCCATGGCCCAAGCATTTTTAACGACCACCTCACAGTCCTCTTCCTGCAGCCATCTGGCTTCAAATTTGAAATTGTGATCCTTTCTCCTGTAAAATCTCGCCCTCTTGGATTCTTCTATTTGGATAATAATAGGCCTATGGTCTGACTGATATGGGTCTCCATTCACAACTTTGTGGTGAGGGAATCTTGTACACCAACTCCTAGATCCCACTGCTCTATCAAGTCTTTCTTTAACAAACCGGTTCACATCCCAACTATGATTTCGCCATGTGTATTTATCTCCCACATAGCCCAAATCTCTCAATCCACAATCTGCTAGGACTGCTCTAAAACTTTCCATTTGACTGTGTTTTCTAGCTGGCCCCCTTCTTCTCATGACTATACATAATCTCATTAAAATCGCCAACAAGCATAACCATGGGAGATTAAGTTGTTGATTAAGGCTGTAATAACTTCCAAGTTATCTTCTTTTTGTAAACGCAGGCTCCCCATAAATGCCCGTGAAGCGCCATTTAAAACCATCTGTCTCCACTACTTTTACATCAATATGATACCTGGAGTAGTTGTGCAGCTCCAAGTTTACTTCATTCTTCCATAGTAACGCCAACCCTCCACTCTTTCCTTCACAATCCCTTGTCATCATGTTCCTCATTCCTAGCTTCCACTTAAACTTCTCCATCCTCCTTTTATCTAGTTTAGTTTCAGATAAGAAGAGGATGTCAGGGTCCACCTTCTTCTGAAGATCCAGAAGACCTCTCACTGCCGGGCCATTCCCCAATCCCCGGCAGTTCCACACTAAAATCCTCATTTTAGCTCGCCAGGCTGTCCCTGCAGCCCAGCGTTTATAGTTGCTGAATTATTGTTTCCTTCATTTACTTCACCACCATCAACTTCCATTTTTGCTTTCTTCGCTGATTCTATCACCTCATCCACTTCCATTATATCAACCTTCCTTTTATTTGAATCTGCACTATTTGATTGATTTTGCTGGAACCCTTCATTTCTCTTAATTCGCCTGAAGGTACCTTGCTTCGTACGATTTCCTGCCTTATAAGGATTATTTTCTGTTTTGTTCAGGGCCACTTCCTTCTCAAGGAAGAGGGTATCCTTGGTTGATACTACTGTATCATACCTCATTTTTGTGGTATTATTGTTTCTTCCTTGAATTGTTCCCTTGACCTCTGATTTTTGTTCCCTGTCTAAAAGAGCTTCCAGTGAATCTCCACTAAAAGCTACTCCCTTCCCCTCCACTGCCCCTTTGTCTTCGCACTTGTTTTGCTTGTGGGCACTTGTCATTTCTTTACCTTCACCCTTTCCTGTTCCTTCATCATACTCTATTTTTTGTACATCTCTTCGCCAAGATGGACCGTCACTTCCCTGTTTACTCCCGTTGCTACCCGCACTATTACTTGACCAGACATTTCCTTTATCACATGAGCCTCTGCTTCTTTCTTCACTAGAGCCCCCCTTATACATAGATGCCCGTAGCCATGGCCCGAACTGCCTGGATCCTGTTCTTCTAGATCTGGTTGGACATGATTTCTCTGTATGTCCAATTATGCCACAACTATAGCAGAAGTCGGGAAGGTATTCATATGTAATGGAGATAATTTTCCTCTTCTTTTCTTCTTTCTCTTCCCCCTTGTCATCATCTTCCTCAACTCTCTCAAGTGTCATTTCATTAGCCTGTTCCTGCTCCTCTTCGTCTTCAATAAAGAATGTTATAAATCTCATAATTGGAACTGTGATGTCTATTTTTACTTTAATTCGCATGAATACTCCCATTGAGTCCCCATTTACTTGATTCCACCTCAATAACCTCCCCTATTTGTTCTCCTATCAGTCTTCCGGTTTCCTTGCTCATCATTCCAATTGGGATACCATAGGCTCTAATCCAAATTGGTGTTGCTCTGAAACTGTATTCATCTATGGTTCTACTGGGCACAAAATCTTCCATCACCAACAGATCATTATTGAACCTCCAAGGTCCGGCATCTAATGCCTTCTCCTTATCAGCCTTTTGATGGAAGGTAAAAAGAAATCGATTCCTGCCAAGATCTTTGCATTCTACCCCCAAATATGGGTTCCAAGCTCCCCCCAAGGATCTTCCTACATGTTCTGATCTAGCCATCTTCTCTGAAAGAAGCTTACCCACGGCCTGAAATTTACTCACCTGCGAGGAGCATGCCTGCTTCTTGCCGATCCGGATTCCCTTCTTTTCAGCTTCAGAGAGTTGCAAGTTCTTGAGCTTACCCTCCACTCCTTCCAAAAATGCAGACTTTGAATCCCCCATCACAGCTAGTAGCTGTCGGCTCCGTCGAGCCTACACAGCCCGCCTGTACCACTGTACGCCTCCGCTACCACACCCCTGGATCTTACTTCTGATGTTATATTCCGATCTATCTGGAACCCCACTCGATCTAGCAAACCTCTCCTCAGATTAAGTTGGGCTCACGGGAATCTGCGAGAAGGGGATCTGCGGGAGGACTAGAGTTGAGTACGATCTGGAAGAAATGGGATGAAGGCACGGGCTGGGAGGATTGAGAAGATCAGCGCGTGGATTTCTGCTGAAGATTGAGCGGCAGAAGTCGCCGACGGGGTCGCGCACTGAGGACGCCACGAAGTCGCCAAAAACAGCGAGAGACCGTCACGGGCGGACGGAACGTGATTTCTGCATGTGTGCATTGGTGTTGGTTGTGTCCATTCTAACTATGCAGAGCCCATGTGTGTGCTTATTGTGTTTGTATCTATTTTATGCTTCATTTTAGTCAATAAAATCTATCCTTCATAAAAAATAAAATGTTTCGAGCATCACTCTTTTCTACTTTTTATCAATACGCATATTATTCTCATGAAAATATCATCTGCACACAAGCATGTTACTGTGTTTGTTCCTTTCTGTTCGGATATGAGAAAGACAAGTCATGCACGTGCGAAGTTCCCCAGAAAAGAAAATGTACGTGCATGATTAATGCAAAATGTCGTAAACTTATATGCCACATATTTTCTAGGTGCAATGCGGATGAGCAAATATATTGCTTTTCGCTAGCGATGACTTGGGTTGAAGCACATGAATGAGAGAGAGAGAGAGAGAGAGAGAGAGAGAGAGAGAGAGAGAGAGAGAGAGAGAGAGAGAGAGAGAGAGAGAGAGAGAGAGAGAGAGAGAGAGAGAGAGAGAGAGAGAGAGAGAGAGAGAGAGAGAGAGCCTTGATCCTTTGCTGATGGGAATGAGAGGGATCAGAAACAAGATGGGCTCGTCCAGAATGTGTGGGGAATAACCTAATGTTTTAGCCCAGAACTTCACGCCAAGAACAGAGATCCTGGGTTGGAGTCCCTGTCACATCAAGTGGATCAAGAGGGCGGATTACTACGGCCGAGACCGGTAGCTGCACGTGCATGGTTGCTAGTGAGGAAGTTTCGGTCCACAACTGCAGACCTTATTTCTCTTGGTTGCATTCGCTACTGATATGTAGTGCTGCTATCTGCAAAAGTAGTTGATTTAGACCATACCGCCGCCTTGTTCTTTAGCCACGAGCCAGACTGAAGGGACTTAGTTAGCCATTATAGACCTGCACCTTCGTGTCTACCCTATACACAGTACATATGTACTGACTGACATATTATGAATCAAGTACAAAAAGTGTGTTGCATCCTATCCGTGTCTCTTATGATATCAACTGCTGAATCACGTCCATTTGTTTCAATGTTCGTCACCAACATCTGAAATCGGATGCTCCTTGTCTATTCAAACATGTTCAAATGTCGTTTTATGTACTACTCGTCGTCGCCTCCCGAGGCTGCCCTCAGATCCCATCTCCAGATCCTTCATCGCCCATCTCCAAACCCGCACCTCAGATCCTATTGTTCCTCTCGTCGCCTCCCGAGGTTGCCGCAGGCAAAGCCACCTGGCTGCCAAGGATGGGGGCAGCGGGGAGGTCCTTCTGTCCAGATATGGCTCCGTCCTGGGGGCATCGTTTTGGAGCAGGAGCTGGCCGGAGGGGGAAAGAGGAGCAACGGTGTTACATTTACCTCAAGGCCGACGACGGATCCCGGTGGCATGGCGCTGCGGACTTTCGCTGACAGGTGCGTGTGGATGGATACGTGCAGGATGGTGGCATTGCCTGGCGCCGTGGTGGCATCGATGGCAGGCCTGGCAAGATCGGTGCATCAGCACCTGCTTTGGAGATGGATCGGTGGAAGACGGCGCGCGGCGGAAGCCTCTGAGAGTGCGCCAGACCGGTGTGTGACCTAGTCCCGGTATTGTGCTTGGGTTAGGGCTTTATATATTAGACTTTGGTGTGATGTATGTTTGGTATTAGGCTCGGACATTCGGCACCCTTCATCAAGGGGATAGAAGTAGCGACAGTCATTACCAAAATGGTGGCTTCAGGCTTAACTTTGTAAGGTCATTCTCAATAATTAATAAAATGGTTGCATGCATCTCCAGATGCAGAGGCCGGGGATGTATCCTCCTTCTCAAAAAAAAGTATTACTTCTTCATCCTGGATCGAAAGCCCAACGGTTGGGGTTAATTGTGGTCTTTTTACTCTTCCTACTTTGCATGGACAACCTCAACCTTCTTTCTCCCGACCGCATTCGCTATGTGGACTGTAGTGCTCCTATCAACCGGTGTATCATGCCTATTTGTTTCACTATTTATTGCGAACAATATGAAATTAGATGCTCGTTGTCAAATGTGTTTTTTGCGTTTCTTTCGGTTGATTCACCGTGGACTAATAATTAGTATACGCTATCAAGCGACGTATTACACACGTCTATTGTTTCATCTGAAATTTGGTGCACCCAACTGACCCCTCCGAGTTTTCTTAATAACATTTTATTTTTCTAATTGGACGACCTTATATTTGATTTTATTTTTTCAGGAATATAAATACTTGTCAAATGAAAATTTATTTGTACATTTTCAACATTGCAACTTAAGTCCTGTCTTATCTATAGTTTGACACAAATTGTATACAACTCATGGATTATGATTAATCTTCGTATAGGATAACAATCTTTTGAATGCCTGTAATAACAATCTTTCCCAGGCTCATTCTGCCGAGGTTGCAAGATATAGTCAGAATCACTCCGAAGAGCTTGCCTTTGGTGGTGAGATGAAATCAATGGATGATGGCTTAACGCAGAGGATATGGTTGTGAAGTGGCAATGGTCGATTTCTAGCCTAGCGCATGTAGTTGTTGGGATTGCGGATAAGTGATGACGACACTGCATGATTGATTTCAATTTGATGGTTCTTCTAGAGTACCCGGTCTTGAGTCCAGCATGAAAACAGAATGTCTGATCCGAATGTGTTATGCCTGGGAAAGGCGATATTTTTGTGTCGTTAACTTATTGAAGGCATTGCTCGGACTTGTTTTTCAGCGTGAAAACCTAGAATGGTCTCTGGTGGTTGGATCAGGTGACGATGGCGCTTCAGCGTCATTTCCTTTCCGAACGCGTTGATGTCCTTATTGTGTCAAAGAGAATTGGTGTACTTATGGTCATTATTATTGTGTCGATCATTGTTTTGGTAGTTTTGCTGATTTTTCTTTTTCTTCGCTTAGGTATAGTTTTGGTCTCCTATAACTTTGGTCTTTGTCGGTACGTTTTTTTCGTGTGTTTGGTGTTGGTTGTGTATATTTTAACTATGCAGAGACCAGGTGTGTGTTTATTGTGTTTGTAACTACTTTATGCTTCATTTTTAGTCGATAAAATTCGCCCTTCATAAAAAAAGAGGTTGTGAGCATCACTCGATGCAGATACTAAGGGTGTTTCCTCTTTTCTAATCTTTTATCAATTAGTCAATGCACCGTTGGAAATATGCCCTAGAGGCAATAATAAAAGGATTATTATTATATTTCCTTGTTCATTATAATTGTCTTTTATTCATGCTATAATTGTATTATTCGGAAATCGTAATACATGTGTGAATACATAGAGCATAATATGTCCCTAGTAAGCCTCTAGTTGACTAGCTCGTTGATCAACAGATAGTCATGGTTTCCTGACTATAGACATTGGATGTCGTTGATAACGGGATCACATCATTAGGAGAATGATGTGATGGACAAGACCCAATCCTGAGCATAGCACAAGATCGTGTAGTTCGCTTTTGCTAGAGCTTTTCCAATGTCAAGTATCTCTTCCTTAGACCATGAGATCGTGTAACTCCCGGATACCGTAGGAGTGCTTTGGGTGTACCAAACGTCACAACGTAACTGGGTGACTATAAAGGTGCACTACAGGTATCTCCGAAAGTGTCTGTTGAGTTGACACGGATCGAGACTGGGATTTGTCACTCCGTATGACGGAGAGGTATCTCTGGGCCCACTCGGTAGTGCAACGTCATAATGAGCTCAAAGTGACCAAGTGTTTGGTCACAGGATCATGCACATTCTGCACGAGTAAAGTGACTTGCCGGCAACGATATTGAATGAGGTATTGGGATACCGACGATCGAATCTCGGGCAAGTAACATACCGTCTGACAAAGGGAATAGTATACGGGGTTGATTGAATCCTCGACATCGTGGTTCATCCGATGATATCATCGAGGAGCATGTGGGAGCCAACATGGGTATCCAGATCCCACTGTTGGTTATTGCCCGAGAGCCGTCTCGGTCATGTCTACGTGTCTCCCGAACCCGTAGGGTCTACACACTTAAGGTTCGGTGACGATAGGGTTGTATGAATATGAGTATGCAGCAAACCGAATGTTGTTCGGAGTCCCGGATGAGATCCCGGATGTCACAAGGAGTTCCGGAATGGTCCGGAGGTAAAGAATTATATATAGGAAGTGCTGTTTGACCATCGGAAGAGTTTCGGGGTCACTGGTATTGTCTGGGACCACCGGAAGGGTCGAGGTCCACCGGGTGGGGCCACCTATCCCGGAGGGCCCGTGGGCTGAAGTGGGAGGAACCAGTCCCTAGTGGGCTGGTGCGCCCCTTGGCCCCCTACGCCTAGGGTTGGAAACCATAGGTGGGGCGCCCACTGCCTTGGGGTACTCCACCCCGGCCGCCGCCTTGGGGTTTTTCCCATCTGCAGGGGCGGCGCCCCCTGGGGGCCTATATAAAGGGGGTGGGGCAGCCGCACCCCTCAAGTCTTGGCGCCTCCCTCCCCCTGCTACACCTTGTCCTCCTCCCGCAGTAGCTTGGCGAAGCCCTGCCGGAGTTCTGCTGCATCCACCACCACGCCGTCGTGCTGCTGGATCATCATCAACCTCTCCTTCCCCCTTGCTGGATCAAGAAGGAGGAGACGTCATCCACTCCGTACGTGTGTTGAACGCGGAGGTGATGTCCGTTCAGCACTTTTCATCGGTGATTTGGATCACGGCGAGTACGACTCCATCATCCCCGTTCCATTGAACGCTTCCGCACGCGATCTACAAGAGGTATGTAGATGCAATCACTCTCCCATGACTCGTTGCTTAGATGAACTCATAGATGGATCTTGGTGAAACCGTAGGAAAAATTTTAATTTTCTGCAACGTTCCCCAACAGTGGCATCATGAGCTAGGTCTGTGCGTAGTTCTCTATTGCACGAGTAGAACACAATTTGTTGTGGGCGTAGATGTTGTCAACTTTCTTGCCGCTACTAGTCTTATCTTGCTTCAGCGGCATTGTGGGATGAAGCGGCCCGGACCGACCTTACATGTACGCTTACGTGAGACAGGTTCCACCGACTGACATGCACTAGTTGCATAAGGTGGCTAGCGGGTGTCTGTCTCTCCCACTTTAGTTGGAGCGGATTCGATGAAAAGGGTCCTTATGAAGGGTAAATAGAAGTTGACAAATCACGTTGTGGCTTTCACGTAGGTAAGAAAACGTTCTTGCTAGAACCCTATTGCAGCCACGTAAAACTTGCAACAACAATTAGAGGACGTCTAACTTGTTTTTGCAGCAAGTGTTTTGTGATGTGATATGGCCAAAGTTGTGATGAATGATGAATGATATATGTGATGTATGAGATCATGTTCTTGTAATAGGAATCACGACTTGCATGTCGATGAGTATGACAACTGGTAGGAGTCATAGGAGTTGTCTTTATTTTTTGTATGACCTGCGTGTCATTGAAGAACGCTATGTAAATTACTTTACGTTATTGCTAAACGCGTTAGCCATAGAAGTAGAAGTAGTCGTTGGCGTGACAACTTCATGAAGACACGATGATGGAGATCATGGTGTCATGCCGGTGACAAGATGATCATGGAGCCCAGAAGATGGAGATCAAAGGAGCTATATGATATTGGCCATATCATGTCACTACTATATAATTGAATGTGATGTTTATTATGTTTATGCATCTTGTTTACTTAGAACGACGGTAGTAAATAAGATGATCCCTCATAATAATTTCAAGAAAGTGTTCTCCCTAACTATGCACCGTTGCTAAAGTTCGTCGTTTCGAAGCACCACGTGATGATCGGGTGTGATAGATCCTTACGTTCACATACAACGGGTGTAAGACAATTTTACACATGCAATACACTTAGGTTAACTTGACGAGCCTAGCATGTACAGACATGGCCTCGGAACACAAGAGACTGAAAGGTCGAACATGAGTCGTATGGAAGATACGATCAACATGGAGATGTTCACCGACGATGACTAGTCCGTCTCACGTGATGATCGGACACGGCCTAGTCGACTCGGATCATGTAACACTTAGATGACTAGAGGGATGTCAAATCTGAGTGGGAGTTCATTAAATAATTTGATTAGATGAACTTTATTATCATGAACAATAGTCTAAAATCTTTGCAAAATGTCTTGTAGATCAAATGGCCAACGCTCATGTCACCATGAACTTCAACGCGTTCCTAGAGAAAACCAAGCTGAAAGATGATGGCAGCAACTACTCGGACTGGGTCCAGAACCTGAGGATTACCCTCATAGCTGCCAAGAAACAATATGTCCTAGAAGCACCGCTAGGTGAAGCACCCATCCCAGAGAACCAAGACGTTATGAACGCTTGGCAGTCTCGTGCTGATGATTACTCCCTCGTTCGGTGCGGCATGCTTTACAGCTTAGAACCGGGGCTCCAAAAGCGTTTTGAGCAACACGGAGCATATGAGATGTTCGAGGAGCTGAAACTAGTTTTCCAAGCTCATGCCGGGTCGAGAGATATGAAGTCTCCGACAAGTTCTACAGTTGTAAGATGGAGGAAAATAGTTACATCGGTGAGCACATACTCAAAATGTCTGGGTTGCACAACCGCCTGTCCCAGCTGGACATTAACCTCCCGGACGAGGCGGTCATTGACAGAATCCTTCAGTCGCTCCCACCAAGCTACAAGAGCTTTGTGATGAACTACAATATGCAGGGTGTTGGGGAACGTAGTAATTTCAAAAAAATTCCTATGTACACGCAAGATCATGGTGATGGCATAGCAACGAGAGGGGAGAGTGTATGTCCATGTACCCTCGTAGACCGTAAGCGGAAGCGTTATAACAACGCGGTTGATGTAGTCGTACGTCTTCACGATCCGACCGATCCAAGTACCGAACATACGGCACCTCCGAGTTCAAGACACGTTCAGCTCGATGGCGATCCCGGGCTCCGATCCGGCAAAGCGTCGGGGATGAGTTCCGTCGACCTGACGGCGTGGTAGCGATGATGATGCTCCATCGACGTAGGGCTTCGCCTAAGCTCATGACGATATGATTTCACCGGCGCGGGGCTTCGCCTAAGCTCATGACGATATGACCGAAGTGGAATATGGTGGAGGGGGGCACCGCACACGGCTAAGGAACGATCCGTAGATCAACTTGTGTGTCATGGGGTGCCCCCCTGCCCCCGTATATAAAGGAGCAAGCGGGGAGGGGTGCGGCCGGCCCTAGGGAGGCGCGCCTGGAGGAGTCCTACTCCCACCGGGAGTAGGACTCCCCCCCCCCTTTCCTAGTTGGATTAGGTCTTGGGGAGGGGGAAGAGGGAGGCGCCGCCCCCTCTCCTTGTCCTATTCGGACTAGAGGGGGAGGCGCGGCCTGCCCTGGCCGCCCTCCTCTTCTCCCTTATGGCCCATCAAGGCCCATTGACCCCGGGAGGGTTCCGTAACCCCGGTGTTCGGTAAAATCCCGTTTCATCCGGAACCTTTCCAAGTCCAAACATAGGCTTCCAATATATCGATCTTTATGTCTCGACCATTTCGAGACTCCTCGTCATGTCCGTGATCACATCCGGGACTTCGAACAAACTTCGGTACATCAAAACTTATAAACTCATAATAAAGTTGTCATCGTAACGTTAAGCGCGCGGACCCTACGGGTTCGAGAACTACGTAGACATGACCTAGAACTATTCTCAGTCAATTACCAATAAGCGGAACCTGGGCGTTCATATTGGTTCCTACATATTCTACGAAGATCTTTATCGGTCAAACCGCATAACAACATACGTTGTTCCCTTTGTCATCGGTATGTTACTTGCCCGAGATTTGATCGTCGATATCCAATACCTAGTTCAATCTCGTTACCGGCAAGTCTCTTTAATCGTTCTGTAATACATCATTTCATAACTAACTCATTAGTTATAATGTTGCAAGGCTTAGGTGATGAGTATTACCGAGAAGGCCCAGAGATACCTCTCCGACAATCGGAGTGACAAAACTTAATCACGATTCATGCCAACTCAACATATACTTTTGGAGACACCTGTAGAGTACCTTTATAATCACCCAGTTACGTTGTGACGTTTGGTAGCACACAAAGTGTTCCTCCGGTAAACGGGAGTTGCATAATCTCATAGTTGCAGGAACTTTGTATAAGTCATGAAGAAAGCAATAGCAACATACTAAGCGATCAAGTGCTAAGCTAACGGAATGGGTCAAGTCAATCACATCATTCTCCTAATGATGTGATCCCGTTAATCAAATGACAACTCATGTCTATGGTTAGGAAACATAACCATCTTTGATTTAACGAGCTAGTAAAGTAGAGGCATACTAGTGACACTCTGTTTGTCTACGTATTCACACATGTATTATGTTTCCGGTTAATACAATTCTAGCATGAATAATAAACATTTATCATGATATAAGGAAATAAATAATAACTTTATTATTGCCTCTAGGGCATATTTCCTTCAGTCTCCCACTTGCACTAGAGTCAATAATCTAGATTACACAAGAATGATTCTAACACCCCTGGAGTCTTGGTGCTGATCATGTTTTGCTCGTGGAAGAGGCTTAGTCAACGGGTCTGCAACAGTCAGATCCGTATGTATCTTGCAAATCTCTATGTCTCCCACTTGGACTTGGTCCCGAATGGAATTGAAGCGTCTCTTGATATGCTTGGTCCTCTTGTGAAATCTGGATTCCTTTGCCAAGGCAATTGCACCAGTATTGTCACGGAAGATCTTCATTGGTCCCGATGCACTAGGTATGACACCTAGATCGGAAATGAACTCTTTCATCCAGACTCCTTCATTTGCTACTTCGAAGCAGCTATGTACTCCGCTTCACATGTAGATCCCGCCACGACGCTTTGTTTAGAACTGCACCAACCGACAGCTCCACCGTTTAATAAAAATACGTATCCGGTTTGCGATTTAGAATCGTCCGGATCAGTGTCAAAGCTTGCATCGGCGTAACCATTTACGATTAGCTCTTTGTCACCTCCATATCTGAGAAACATATCCTTAGTCCTTTTCGGGTATTTCAGGATGTTCTTGACCGCTGTCCGATGATCCACTCCTGGATTACTTTGGTACCTTCCTGCCAAGCTTATTGCTAAGCATACGTCAGGTCTGGTACACAGCATTGCATACATGATAGAGCCTATGGCTGAAGCATAGGGAACATTTTTCATTTTTTTCTCTATCTTCTGCTGTGGTCGGGCATTGAGTCTGACTCAATTTCACACCTTGTAACACAGGTAAAAAAACTTTCTTTGCCTGATCCATTTTGAACTTTTTCAAAACTTTATCAAGGTATGTGCTTTGTGAAAGTCCAATTAAAAGTCTTGATCTATCTCTATAGATCTTGATGCCCAATATGTAAGCAGCTTCACCGAGGTCTTTCATTAAAAAACTTTTATTCAAGTATCCTTTTATGCTATCCAGAAATTCTATATCATTTCCAATTATTAATATGTCGTCCACATATAATACCAGAAATGCTACAGAGCTCCCACTCACTTTCTTGTAAATACAGGCTTCTCCAAAAGTCTGTATAAAACCTTATGCTTTGATCACACTATCAAAGCGTTTATTCCAACTCCGAGAGGCTTGCACCAGACCATAAATTGATCGCTGGAGCTTGCACACTTTGTTAGCACCTTTTGGATCAACAAAACCTTCTGGTTGCATCATATACAACTCTTCTTCTAGAAATCCATTCAAGAATGCAGTTTTTACATCCATTTGCCAAATTTCATAATCATAAAATGCAGCAATTGCTAACATGATTCGGACAGACTTAAGCATCGCTTCTGGTGAGAAAGTCTCATCGTAGTCAACCCCTTGAACTTGTCGAAAACCTTTCGCAACAAGTCGAGCTTTATAGACAGTTATATTACCATCAGCGCCAGTCTTCTTCTTAAAGATCCATTTATTCTCAATGGCTTGCCGATCATCGGGCAAGTCAACCATAGTCCATACTTTGTTCTCATACATGGATCCCATCTCAGATTTCATGGCTTCAAGCCATTTTGCGGAATCTGGGCTCACCATCGCTTCTTCATAGTTCGTAGGTTCACCATGATCTAGTAGCATGACTTCCAGAATAGGATTACCGTACCACTCTGGTGCGGATTTTATTCTGGTTGATCTCTGATTCGGTGACAACTTGATCTGAAGTTTCATGATCATTATCATTATCTTCCTCGCTAATCTGGTGTAGGCGTCCACGAAACCGATTTCTGTGATGAACTA
The DNA here is from genome assembly GCA_021605145.1 of Aegilops bicornis. Taxonomy (NCBI): domain Eukaryota; kingdom Viridiplantae; phylum Streptophyta; class Magnoliopsida; order Poales; family Poaceae; genus Aegilops; species Aegilops bicornis. The sequence goes on from CM038669.1 coordinate 47,152,470, forward strand.
CTTTCCAATAAGGGAGCTGGTACTATTACCTCATCAAGTTCCACTTTCCTCCCACTCACTTCTTTCGAGAGAAACTCCTTCTCTAGAAAGGATCCATTCTTAACAACGAATGTCTTGCCTTCGGATCTGTGACAGAAGGTATACCCAATTGTCTCCTTTGGGTATCCTATGAAGACACATTTTTCCGATTTGGGTTCAAGCTTATCAGGTTGAAGTTTTTTCACATAAGCATCGCAACCCCAAACTTTCAGAAACGACAATTTTGGTTTCTTGCTAAACCATAGTTCATAAGGTGTCGTCTCAACGGATTTTGACGGTGTCCTATTTAACGTGAATGCGGCCGTCTCTAAAGCATAACCCCAAAACAATAGCGGTAAATCGGAAATAGACATCATAGATCGCACCATATCTAGTAAATTATGATTACGACGTTCGGACACACCATTACGCTGTGGTGTTCCCGGTGGCGTGAGTTGCGAAACTATTCCGCATTGCTTCAAATGTAGACCAAACTCGTAACTCAAATATTCTCCTCCACGATCAGATCGTAGAAACTTTATTTTCTTGTTACGATGATTTTCAACTTCACTCTGAAATTCTTTGAACTTTTCAAATGTTTCAGATTTATGCTTCATCAAGTAGATATACCCGTATCTCGCTTAAATCATCTGTGAAGGTGAGAAAATAACGATATATCCGCCACGAGCTTCAACATTCATCGGACCACATACATCTGTATGTATGATTTCCAATAAATCTGTTGCTCTCTCCATAAATCCGTATATCGGTGTTTTAGTCATCTTGCCCATGAGGCACGGTTCGATAGTAACTAGTGATTCTTAATCAAGTGATTCCAAAAGTCCATCTGTATGGAGTTTCTTCATGCGTTTTACTCCGATATGACCTAAGCGGCGGTGCCACAAATAAGTTGCACTATCATTATCAACTCTGCATCTTTTGGCTTCGACATTATGAATATGTGTATCACTACTGTCGAGATTCAACAAGAATAGACCATTCTTCAAGGGTGCATGACCATAAAAGATATTACTCATATAAATAGAACAACCATTATTCTCTGATTTAAATGAATAACCGTCTCGCATCAAACAAGATCCAGATATAATGTTCATGCTCAATGCTGGCACCAAATAACAATTATTTAGGTCTAAAACTAATCCCGAAGGTAGATGTAGAGGTAGCGTGCCGACCGCGATCACATTGACTTTGGAACCCGTTTCCCACGCGCGCGTCACCTCGTCCTTTGCGGTGCTGCGCCTATTCCGTAGTCACTGTTTCGAGTTGCAAATATTAGCAACAGAACCAGTATCAAATACCCAGGTGCTACTACGAGCTCTAGTAAGGTACACATCAATAACATGTATATCACATATACCTTTGTTCACCTTGACATCCTTCTTATCCGCCAAATACTTGGGGCAGTTCCGCTTCCAGTGTCGGTCGCTTGCGGTAAAAACACTCGATTTCAGGCTTAGGTCCAGACTTGGGTTTCTTCTCTTGAGCAGCAACTTTCTTGCTGTTCTTTTGAAGTTTCCTTCTTCTTCCCTTTGCCCTTTTTCTTGAAACTAGTGGTCTTGTTGACCATCAACACTTGATGCTCTTTCTTGATTTCTACCTCCGCGGATTTTAGCATTGCGAAGAGCTCAGGAATTGTCTTAGTCATCCCTTGCATATTATAGTTCATCACGAAGCTCTTGTAGGTTGGTGGCAGTGATTGGAGAATTCTGTCAATGACACTATCATCCGGAAGATTAACTCCTAGCTGAATTAAGTGATTATTATACCCAGACATTTTGAGTATGTGCTCACTGACAGAACTATTCTCCTCCATCTTGCAGCTATAGAACTTATTGGAGACTTCATATCTCTCAATCCGGGCATTTGCTTGAAATATTAACTTCAACTCTTGGAACATCTCATATGCTCCATGACGCGTTCAAAACGTCGTTGAAGACCCGGTTCTAAGCCGTAAAGCATGGCACACTGAACTATAGAGTAGTCATCAGCTTTGCTCGCCAGACGTTCACAACTTCGGCGTTGCTCCTGCAGCAGGCTGTCACCCAGCGGTGCTTCCAGGGGCGTAATTCTTACGTGCAGCAATGAGGATAATCCTCAAATTACGGACCCAGTCCGTGTAATTGCTACCATCATCTTTCAACTTTGCTTTCTCAAGGAAGCATTAAAATTCAACGGAACAACAGCACGAGCCATCTATCTACAAGAAACATAGACAAGCAAAATACTATCTGGTACTAAGTTCATGATAAATTTAAGTTCAATTAATCATATTAAAAAACTCCCACTTAGACAGATATCTCTCTAGTCATCTAAGTGATTACGTGATCCAAATCAACTAAACCATAACCGATCATCACGTGAGATGGAGTAGTTTTCAATGGTGAACATCACTATGTTGATCATATCTACTATATGATTCACGCTCGACCTTTCGGTCTCCGTGTTCGAGGCCATATCTGCATATGCTAGGCTCGTCAAGTTTAACCTGAGTATTCTGCGTGTGCAAAACTGGCTTGCACCCGTTGTAGATGGACGTAGAACTTATCACACCCGATCATCACGTGGTGTGCAGGTACTCTGAACTTTTAGCAACGGTGCATACTCAGGGAGAACACTTCTTGATAATTTTAGTGAGAGATCATCTTATAATGCTACCGTCAATCAAAGCAAGATAAGATGCATAAAGGATAAACATCACATGCAATCAATATAAGTGATATGATATGGCCATCATCATCTTGTGCTTTTGATCTCCATCTCGAAGCTCGTCATGACCACCATTGTCACCGGTAGCGACACCTTGATCTCCATCGTAGCATCGTTGTCGTCTCGCCAACTATTGCTTCTACGACTATCGCTACTGCTTAGTGATAAATTAAAGCAATTACATGGCTTTTGCATTTCATACAATAAGCGACAACCATATGGCTCCTGCCGATTGCCGATAACTTCGGTTACAAAACATGATCATCTCATACAATAAAATATAGCATCACGTCTTGACCATATCACATCACAACATGCCCTGCAAAAACAAGTTAGGCGTCCTCTACTTTGTTGTTGCAAGTTTTACGTGGCTGCTACGGGCTGAGCAAGAACCGTTCTTACCTACGCATCAAAACCACAGCGATAGTTTGTCAAGTTGGTGCTGTTTTAACCTTCGCAAGGACCGGGCGTAGCCACACTCAGTTCAACTAAAGTGAGAGAGACAGACACCGCGGTCACCTTTAAGCAACAAGTGCTCAAGCGGTGAAACCAGTCTCGCGTAAGCGTCTGGCGTAATGTCGGTCCGGGCCGCTTCATCTCACAATACCGCTGAACCAAAGTATGACATGCTGGTAAGCAGTATGACTTATATCGCCCACAACTCACTTGTGTTCTACTCGTGCATATGACATCAACGCATAAAACCAGGCTCGGATGCCACTGTTGGGGAACGTAGTAATTTCAAAAAAAATCCTACGCACACGCAAGATCATGGTGATGGCATAGCAACGAGAGGGGAGAGTGTATGTCCACGTACCCTCGTAGACCGTGGCGGAAGCTTTATAACAACGAGGTTGATGTAGTCGTACTTCTTCAAGATCCAACCGATCCAATAACCGAACCTACGGCACCTCCGTGTGCATCAAACGTTCAGCTAGATGACGATACCCGGGCACCGATCCAGCAAAGCGTCGGGGATGAGTTCCGTCAACCGCGATGGCGTGGTGGCGATGATGATGCTCCACCGGCGCAGGGCTTCGCCTAAGCTCCGCGACGATATGACTTCACCGGCGCGCAGGGCTTCGCCTAAGCTCATGACGATATGACCGAAGTGGAATATGGTGGAGGGGCACCGCACTGCGGCTAAGGAACGATCCGTAGATCAACTTGTGTGTCATGGGGTGCCCCCTGCCCCAGATATAAAGGAGCAAGGGGTGCGGCCGGCCCTAGGAGGCGTGCTGGAGGAGTCCTACTCCCATCGGGAGTAGGACTCCCCTTCCTAGTTGGATTAGGTCTTGGGGAAGGGGAAGAGGGAGGCGCCGCCCCCTCTCCTTGTCCTATTCGGACTAGAGGGGAGGGGCGGCCTGCCCTGGCCGGCCCTCCTCTTCTCCCTTATGGCCCATCAAGGCCCATTGGCCCCGGGAGGGTTCCGTAACCCCGGTGTTCGGTAAAATCCGTTTTCATCCGGAACCTTTCCAAGTCCAAACATAGGCTTCCAATATATCGATCTTTATGTCTCGACCATTTCGAGACTCCTCGTCATGTCCGTGATCACATCCGGGACTCGAACAAACTTGGTACATCAAAACTTATAAACTCATAATAAACTGTCATCGTAACGTTAAGCGTGCGGACCCTACGGGTTCGAGAACTATGTAGACATGACCTAGAACTATTCTCGGTCAATTACCAATAAGCGGAACCTGGACGTTCATATTGGTTCCTACATATTCTACGAAGATCTTTATCGGTCAAACCGCATAACAACATACGTTGTTCCCTTTGTCATCGGTATGTTACTTGCCCGAGATTTGATCGTCGGTATCCAATACCTAGTTCAATCTCCTTACCAGCAAGTCTCTTTACTCGTTCTGTAATACATCATTTCATAACTAACTCATTAGTTATAATGTTGCAAGGCTTAGGTGATGAGTATTACCGAGAAGGCCCAGAGATACCTCTCCGACAATCGGAGTGACAAAACTTAATCTCGATTCATGCCAACTCAACATATACTTTTGGAGACACCTGTAGAGTACCTTTATAATCACCCAGTTACATTGTGACGTTTGGTAGGACACAAAGTGTTCCTCCGGTAAATGGGAGTTGCATAATCTCATAGTTGCAGGAACTTTGTATAAGTCATGAAGAAAGCATAAGCAACATACTAAACGATCAAGTGCTAAGCTAACGGAATGGGTCAAGTCAATCACATCATTCTCCTAATAATGTGATCCCGTTAATCAAATGACAACTCATGTCTATGGTTAGGAAACATAACCATCTTTGATTTAACGAGCTAGTAAAGTAGAGGCATACTAGTGACACTCTGTTTGTCTACGTATTCACACATGTATTATGTTTCCGGTTAATACAATTCTAGCATGAATAATAAACATTTATCATGATATAAGGAAATAAATAATAACTTTATTATTGCCTCTAGGGCATATTTCCTTTACAGGGGATGGTGAAAACTATTCCTGAAGTATTTTCAATGCTGAAGTCAGCAGAGGTAGAAATCAAGAAGGAGCATCAAGTGTTAATGGTCAATAAAACCACTAAGTTTAAGAAGGGCAAGGGTAAGAAGAACTTCAAGAAGGACGGCAAGGATGTTGCGGCGCACAGTAAGCCGATTCTTGGGAAGAAGTCAAAGAATGGACCCAAGCACGAGACTGAGTGCTTTTATTGCAAAGGGAAGGGTCATCGAAGCGGAACTGCCCCAAATACTTAGCGATCAAGAAGGCCGGCAACACTAAAGGTATATTTGATATACATGTAATTGATGTGTACCTTACCGATTACTCGTAGTAACTCTGGGTATTTGATACGGTGCCGTTGCTCATATATGTAACTCACAGCGGAGCTGCGGAATAAGCGGAGGCTGGCGAAGGGCGAGGTGACGATCTTGGCGTCGGGAATGGTTCCAAGGTCGATGTGATCGCCCGTCGCACGCTACCTCTACATTTACCTACGGGATTAGTTTTAAACCTCAATAATTGTTATTTAGTGCCATGTTTGAGCATGAACATTGTATCAGGATCTCGTTTAATATGAGATGGCTACTCATTTAAATCCGAGAATAATGGTTATTCTATTTAAATGAGAGAAATGTTTTATGGTCATGCTCTGATGGTCAATGGTTTATTCTTAATGAATCTCGAACGTAATGTTACACATATTCATAGTGTGAATACCAAAAGATGTAAAGTTGATAACGATAGTCCCACATACTTGTGGCACTGCCGCCTTGGTCACATTGGTGTCAAGCGCATGAAGAAGCTCCATGCTGATGGACTTTTAGAGTCTCTCGATTATGAATCATTTGGCACATGCGAACCATGCCTCATGGGCAAGATGACCAAGACTCCGTTCTCCGGAACAATGGAGCGAGCAACCAACTTATTGGAAATCATACATACCGATGTGTGCGGTCCAATGAGTGTTGAGGATCGCGGAGGATATCGTTATGTTCTCACTCTCACTGATGACTTGAGTAGATATGGGTATGTCTACTTGATGAAACACAAGTATGAGACCTTTGAAAAGTTCAAGGAATTTCAGAGTGAGGTAGAGAATCAACATGACCGAAAAATAAAGTTCTTACAATCAGATCGTGGAGGAGAATATTTGAGTCACGAATTTGGTACACACTTAAGGAAATGTGGAATCGTTTCACAACTCACGCCGCCTGGAACACCTCAGCGTAACGGTGTGTCCGAGCGTCGTAATCGCACTCTATTGGATATGGTGCGATCTATGATGTCTCTTACTGATTTACCGCTATCATTTTGGGGATACGCTCTAGAGACAGCTACATTCACTTTAAATAGGGCACCGTCTAAATCCGTTGAGACGACACCGTATGAATTATGGTTTGGGAAGAAACCTAAGCTGTCGTTTCTAAAAGTTTGGGGATGCGATGCTTATGTCAAGAAACTTCAACCTGAAAAGCTCGAACCCAAGTCGGAAAAATGCATCTTCATAGGATACCTAAGGAAACCATTGGGTATACCTTCTACCTTAGATCCGAAGGCAAGATCTTTGTTGCCAAGAACAGATCCTTTCTGGAAAAAGAGTTTCTCTCGAAAGGAGTAAGTGGGAGGAAAGTAGAACTCGATGAAGTACTACCTCTTGAACCGGAAAGTAGTACAGCTCAGGAAAATGTTCCTGTGGTGTCTACACCGGCGGAGAGGAAATTAATGATGATGATCAAGGTACTTCGGATCAAGTTGCTACTGAACTTCAGAGGGTCCACTAGGACACGTTACGCACTGTGAGTGGTACGGCAACCCTGTCTTAGAAATCATGTTGTTAGACAACGGTGAACCTTCGAACTATGAAGAAGCGATGGCGGGCCCAGATTCCAACCAATGGCTTGAAGCCATGCAATCCGAGATAGGATCCATGTATGAAAACAAAGTATGGACATTGACAGACTTGCCCGATGATCGGCGAGCGATAGAAAACAAATGGATCTTTAAGAAGAAGACGAACGCGGATGGTAATGTTACCATCTATAAAGCTCGACTTGTCGCTAAGGGTTATCGGCAAGTTCAAGGGATTGACTACGATGAGACTTTCTGTCCTGTAGTGAAGCTTAAGTCCGTCCGAATCATGTTAGCAATTGCCGCATACTATGATTATGAGATATGGCAGATGGACGTCAAAACGGCATTCCTTGACGGTTATCTTAAGGAAGAGCTGTATATGATGCAGCCGGAAAGTTTTGTCGATCCTAAGAATGCTAACAAGGTATGCAAGCTCCAGCGATCCATTTATGGGCTGGTGTAAGCATCTTGGAGTTGGAACATTCGCTTTGATGAGATGATCAAAGCGTTTGGGTTTATCTTGCAGACTTATGGAGAAGCCTGCGTTTACAAGAAAGTGAGTGGGAGCTCTGTAGCATTTCTCATATTATATGTAGATGACATACTTTTGATGGGAAATGTTATAGAACTTTTGGACAGCATTAAGGCCTACTTGAATAAGAGTTTTTCAATGAAGGACCTTGGAGAAGCTGCTTACATATTAGGCATCAAAATCTATAGGGATAGATCGAGACGCCTCATAGGTCTTTCACAAAGCACATACCTTGATAAGATTTTGAAGAAGTTCAAAATGGATCAGTCCAAGAAAGAGTTCTTGCCTGTTTTGCAAGGTGTGAAATTGAGCTCGGCTCAATGCCCGACCACGACAAAAGATAAAGAAGAGATGAGTGTCATCCCCTATGCCTCAGCCATAGGATCTATTATGTATGCCATGCTGTGTACCAGACCTGATGTAAACCTTGCCGTAAGTTTGGTAGGAAGGTACCAAACTAATCCCGGCAAGGAGCACTGGACAGCGGTCAAGAATATCCTGAAGTACCTGAAAAGGACAAAGGACATGTTTCTCGTTTATGGAGGTGACGAAGAGCTCGTCGTAAAAGGTTACGTCGACGCTAGCTTCGGCATAGATCTGGATGACTCAAAGTCACAAACCGGATACGTGTATATGTTGAATGGTGGAGCGATGGCTGGTGCAGCTGCAAGCAGAGCGTCGTGGCGGGATCTACATGTGAAGCGGAGTACATGGCAGCCTCGGAGGCAGCGCATGAAGCAATTTGGGTGAAGGAGTTCATCACCGACCTAGGAGTCATACCCAATGCATCGGAGCCGATCAAACTCTTCTGTGACAACACTGGAGCTATTGCACTTGCGAAGGAGCCCAGGTTTCACAAGAAGACCAGGCATATCAAGCGTCGCTTCAACTCCATTCGTGAAAATGTTCAAGATGGGGATATAGAAATTTGCAAAGTGCATACGGATCTGAATGTCGCAGATCCGTTGACTAAACCTCTTCCATGAAAGCAAAACATGATCAACACCAGAACTCTATGGGTGTTCGATTCATCACAATGTAACTAGATTATTGACTCTAGCGCAAGTGGGAGACTGTTGGAAATATGCCCTAGAGGCAATAATAAAAGGATTATTATTATATTTCCTTGTTCATGATAATTGTCTTTTATTCATGCTATAATTGTATTATCCGGAAATCGTAATACACGCGTGTGAATACATAGACCATAATATGTCCCTAGTAAGCCTCTAGTTGACTAGCTCGTTGATCAACAGATAGTCATGGTTTCCTGACTATGGACATTGGATGTCGTTGATAACGGGATCACATCATTAGGAGAATGATGTGATGGACAAGACCCAATCTGAGCATAGCACAAGATCGTGTAGTTCGCTTTTGCTAGAGCTTTTCCAATGTCAAGTATCTCTTCCTTAGACCATGAGATCGTGTAACTCCCGGATACCGTAGGAGTGCTTTGGGTGTACCAAAGCGTCACAACGTAATTGGGTGACTATAAAGGTGCACTACAGGTATCTCCGAAAGTGTCTGTTGGGTTGACACGGATCGAGATGGGATTTGTCACTCCGTATGACGGAGAGGTATCACTGGGCCCACTCGGTAGTGCATCATCATGATGAGCTCAAAGTGACCAAGTGTTTGGTCACGGGATCATGCATTACTGATGCGAGTAAAGTGACTTGCCGGCAACGAGATTGAACGAGGTATTGGGATACCGACGATCGAATCTCGGCAAGTAACATACCGTCGACAAAGGGAATAGTATACTGGGGTTGATTGAATCCTCGACATCGTGGTTCATCCGATGATATCATCGAGGAGCATGTGGGAGCCAACATGGGTATCCAGATCCCGCTGTTGGTTATTGCCCGAGAGCCGTCTCGGTGATGTCTACGTGTCTCCCGAACCCTTAGGGTCTACACACTTAAGGTTCGGTGACGCTAGGGTTGTATGAATACGAGTATGCAGCAAACCGAATGTTGTTCGGTGTCCCGGATGAGATCCCGGACGTCACGAGGAGTTCCGGAATGGTCCGGAGGTAAAGAATTATATATAGGAAGTGCTGTTTCGGCCATCGGGAGAGTTTCGGGGGTCACCGGTATTGTACCGGGACCACCGGAAGGGTCCCGGGGGTCCACCGGGTGGGGCCACCTATCCTGGAGGGCCCCGTGGGCTGAAGTGGGGAGGGAACCAGTCCCTAGTGGGCTGGTGCGCCTCCCCTTGGGCCCCCCTGCGCCTAGGGTTGGAAACCCTAGGTGGGGGGGGGGGGGGGCGCCCCACTTGCCTTGGGGGGTACTCCACCCCCCTGGCCGCCGCCCCCGTGGGGTTTTTCCCATCTGCCGGGGCCGGCGCCCCCCACAGGGGCCTATATAAAGGAGGGAGGAGGGCAGCCGCACCCTCAAGTCTTGGCGCCTCCCCCGCTACACCTTGTCCTCCTCCCGCATGATGGCTTGGCGAAGCCCTGTCGGAGTTCTGCTGCATCCACCGCCACGCCGTCGTGCTGCTGAATCATCATCAACCTCTCCTTCCCCCTTGCTGGATCAAGAAGGAGGAGACGTCATCCGCTCCGTACGTGTGTTGAAGCGGAGGTGCTGTCCGTTCAGCACTTGTCATCGGTGATTTGGATCACGGCGAGTACGACTCCATCATCCCCGTTCCATTGAACGCTTCCGCACGCGATCTACAAGAGGTATGTAGATGCAATCACTCTCCCATGACTCGTTGCTTAGATGAACTCATAGATGGATCTTGGTGAAACCGTAGAAAATTTTTAATTTTCTGCAACGTTCCCCAACATGCACGTGCATTGCACGTTAATTTGGAAGTATATTAAGTGCATGCGGATATTAAATAGAATAATATTTGCATGTTATTATGTAATTAGCACTTTATTTGGCATGAAATTAACTGCACGCTAAACGTATTGAGCGCTCGACATTGAAGCTGTCTACATCGTTGGGTTGACATGATTTGATGGCCGAGATTAATTAGATCTGCCTTTTTGGATCTTTTTATATTGATATATTGATATAGATATAGATATACAGATCATTCTCATGAAAAATATCATCCGCACACACTATATTTGTTCCGTGTTGTTTGGATGTGAAAAGGCCAAGTCATGCTCGTGCAAAGTTCACCACGAAAGAAAATGTACGTGCATGATTAATGCATGTCGTAAGCTTATATGCGGCACAGTTTTTAGGTCAAATACGGAAGAGCAGAATCCTTCTGGGGTCCACTACAAAAACCAATGTTCCGGATATTAATACTCCAACCAATGTCTCCTAGCTAGCACGCGGAAATATATTGCTCTCGGCAGCACCCTCAAGCATCAAACATGTCTTTTGTTGAGTCGAGTAGTAGCGGTGAGTTCGGTTGAAGCACATGAGAAATAGAGAGAGGAGTATGCGTGGGTCTTGATCCTTTGCTGATGGGAATGAGAGGGGTCAGAAACTAGATGGGCTCGTCGAGAATGTATGAGGGATACAACTTGCAGCCAAGCTTAGTGTTTTACCCCAAAACCTCACGCCAAGAACAAGGATCCTGCGTTGGAGTACGAGTCACATCCAGTGCATCAGGAGAATGGGGCACTACGGCTGAGACCGGTAGCTGCACGTGCAGGGGTGCCTCCGAGGAAATTTGAGTCCACAAATGCAGACCTTATTTCTCTTGGTTGCGTTCGCTACTGATATGAGGTGGTACTATGTGCAAAAGAGTTGATCTTTACCATTCCGTCGCACATTGTAACCATCTCGCCTTGTTCTGTCGCCACGAACAAGACACAAGGGAGTTAGATAGCCATGTTAGACCTGCACCTTGATGCCTCCCCTGTACAAATGATATATGCACTGACATGAATCAAATACAGAAGTGTGTTGCATCCAATATGTGTCTCTTAAGAGTATCAACTGCTGAATCACGTCCATTTGTTTCAATGTTCCTCACAAACATCTGAAATTGGTTTGCTCCGTCTTTCAAACATGTTCAAATGTGGTTTTATGTTACTTATTCATCCTCGCACTACTAGGAAAAGGCTAATTAGTGGCGCACCTGTTTTGGCCATTAATGGCGCACTATAGATGCGCCACTAGTAACAAATACTAATGGCGCATCTCTGGTGCGTCATTACTATACCAAATAATAGTGGCGCACCACATAGTGCGCCATTACTATCTGACTTAGTAATGGCGCACCACATATCTGATGCGCCATTATTAAAAATTTAAAAAAAAAATTCAAAAATTTTGTTTTCAATTTTTTTTTCGTTTTTTTCGTAATCTCGGGTCACTATGGCTTAATCTTGGGTCAATATGCCTAATCTCAAGTCAAATCGCACTTCGTGGTCAAACTTCCCGGAAGGTCACCAATCCTCACACTACTCTAACCCGAGCACGCTTAACTTCGCAGTTCTATCCAACCCCAGCACCACCTCACTTAACAAGCACTTGTTGATATATTTATCATATCAATCTATTAAACCTTGTTGATGTCTAGGACTTTGTTCATGTTCATGAGTGTGATTAAATTTTGAAAAAAATATTTTAAACTTCCAGGTCATATTACGTATCATATTTTGAAAAAAAAATCCAAAAAAATTGAAACCAATTTTTTTTTCTGTTACTAGTGGTGCACCTAGCAAATGGTGCGCCACTACTAAGTTTGAACTTTTTTTCATTTTTCCCCCGCTAGATCTTAAAAGCCCCGTATCTTTCGTTCTGTTAGGTTTTTGGGGATTATGAAAATCTTCAACGGGGTTCCCCTGTTGAATTCAGATGTAACTTTTCGAGTAGATGATTTTTCATATAAAAAACTTTTTAATCCGAGTTCGTATGCAAAAGTTATGCCCATTTTACTAAATTCCAGAGAGATTTTGTAAATAAAGTCGAAATTCATATTTGTAAATTTCCCAACAACTAGACCACATATCACATGAGAAACTTATTTTATTTTATTTTTTGACATTTCCATTATTTATTTATTTTTTTTAAACTGAAAAGGCGGTCTAGGGGGTGCAAAGAAAGTTAGTAATGACGCACCTTCATAAAGTGCGCCATTACTATGTGTATGACTTGGTCAAACCTTGATCAAAGTTAGTAATGGTGCACTTTGTGTAGGTGCGCCATTACTAAGTTTGCAAAGTGCGCCATTATTAAGTTTGACCAAGGTTTGACCCAGTCATACACATAGTAATGGCGCATGTTGTACAGGTGCGCCATTACTATGTCAACTAGTAATAGCGCACTATACCCTGGTGCGCCACTGCTAACAATTCTTCTTTTTTTCAAATCTAGTAATGACGCACCACACAGCAGGTGCGCCATTAGTAATATGTCATTAATGGCGCACCTGTATCTAGTGTGCCACTGCTAGGTGCGCCATTAATGTCCATATTAGCTATAGTCCTTTTCCTAGTAGTGTCGATCTAAAGCACAAAGGTTGGGGTTAATTGGGGTCTATTTCCTCTTACTATTTCGCGTGGACAACCTCAACCTTCTTTCTCCCGATCGCATTCGCTATGTGGACTGTAATGCTCCTATCAACCGGTGTATGCCTGTTTGTTTCACTACTTATTGCGAACAATATGAAATCAGATGCTTGTTGTCAGTATTTAATTGTGATAACATCTTTTATTCATCCAAATCCTGAACGTTGATGTCAAATGTGTTATTTGCGTTTCTTTCAATCGATTCACCGTGGACTAATAATTAGTATAAGCTATCAGCCGATGTATTACACGTTCCTGTTGTGTCATCTAAAATTGGGTGCACCCAACTGACCCCTCCGAATTTTCTGAATAACATTTCATTTTTCTAATTGGATGACCTTCTATTTGATTTTATTTTTTCAAGAATATAAATACTTGTCAAATAAAAATTTATTTGTACATTTTCAACATTGCAACTTAAGTCCTATCTTATCTAAATTTTGACACAAACTTTATACAACTCTTGGATTGTGATTAATCTTCGTATAGGATAACAATCTTTTCAATGCCTAAATGGCTGTAACAGACCTCGAGAAAATGGAAACTATAAATGATACAAGAAAAATATATGAAAAATGTCAATCATATATCTCCTTGTACAACTGCTCGCTCAGATCGGTGGTGATCTAACCCCCTTTCGTTCGTTCCAATGATCGTCGGCGCCCATAGAGCAGAATCAGCGACAACACTGGACAGGGACTCCGAATGGGTGTGGCGCCGGGGATAGGAATCCGGAGCCTGACTCTGGCTCATCCTTCAAACCCTTGATTTGCCCTTATCTGTCTTTATATAGTATAAGTCCAAAGCATCCACTGTCAATTTCCTTTCAACAACAAGCAACCAAGGTTTTTGGTCCTTTTATTAATATTTTGGAAAAAGATGTATAATTAACAAGAGGGATCAGATTGGATCATGTGGCCCAGCTATCCACCTGGCCACTAGTGCAATGTCCCGCTGCCATCCACCTGTTACCGCCATTGATACCTCTATTTGTCATGTCATGTATCCACTTGATTCTACGCTACGAGTCTATTAAAAGCGGCCTTTATCAAATAAGAACTGCCATTATAGCACCGCAATAAACTCTAGTATCTTCCAACCAATTTGCTTCCTCCAGTTGGTCATGTGTCACTTGTTCTTCTAAGCCTGCAATCAGGTTCATTTTTTTACTTTTTTTGCTTTAGTTCACATACATGGATTTCGTGATATGATTCTTTTCTACATGCACACAAGGTATTTGCTGAAATGCCTGTGAAGCACCAGCTCGTGTCCCTTTATGCTCACAACCCCACATGTCAAATCTACAATCATAAAGCTAACCATCGAAGGTTGGTTTTTATTGGATACCATCCATGTGTTTGTGTTTTGAAATGTTATGGTTATGGACGCCCATATCCACCACACGTGTGGCGTAATAGGCCTTCTCCCACACACCGTGTGTGGCATGAGCAGGGGGCAGCCCACACGGGCTGTGTGTGGGCGAATAGTAGAATTGCCCACACAGGTGGGCGCAGCTACTTCGTGCTACACACCCAACAAGTACTACTCATCCTCACCTCACGCGTGTGGCACGAAGCAAATATGCCCACACGTCCTGGCCCAGCTACTTTAGGTACCCGCGGGATGACGATTTAGTTACCATCCGGGATGGCAGATGTAGTTAACCGGGATGGCAAATATGGTTGTAAAAGCATGGAAATTCTTTCTTTTTGGTTAACTATAGTTGTCATGTCTAATTTATGGTAGTTGCCGCGCGTAATCAAACCATAATTATCTTGTGTGATTAACTACTTGCCACATATGGTCAAACAAATAGTTGCCATGTGTGTTTACCTAGTTGCCACGTGTGGTTAATCACAGTTGCCATGTATGTTTATCTGATTGCCACGTACGCGCAACTGCAGTTGCCGTCTAGCAAACGAATCATAGTTGCCATGTGTGTTTGCCTAGTTGCCATGTACGCGCAACTGCAGTTGCCATCCAACAACGTACGACTGTCGTGTGGGCGAAAAGCAGTTCGTCCACACGCTCGTGGACTAGGTGGTGGTTGTGTGGGCAGAAATTAGCTCGCCCACACAGAGCAACTGGCAACCGCGTGCTGTGGGGCGTGTGGGCGACCTCTCTAACGCCTACACACAGGCCTTGTCCTACGTGGCACGCGAAAACTGCCTCGATGTGTCAACATTCGTGCAAACTTAACTGGACGGTAATCCAGGCGTGTGGGTGTGTTGCAATGTTGCCACACGTGTAGGCGTTAGTATTTTCGATGGTTATTTGTTATACTTATTGTTGAGGTGTTGGGCTTCGTGCAATATTTTATTTTCAATTATTCAGATTTGTCAGACATTTTTCCTTAAAGAGTGAGGAGTGACTTAGATCACTAATACGTGATGCATGCAGTCATTTTATTAATTATTCATAAATACCTTATAAAGTAATATATCAGGTCGTCTAAAGTCACCATCGTGGTAACATATGTCGCTACACTTGATAAAGCGGTGCCGATTATCCGAGCCGACTACCAAACAGACATCACACCAAAGTCGGGGGGCCCAACCAAGTCGCATTGCTGGGGCACACACCGGTCTGGTGCACTCTCACAGGCAGCAGCCGCCGTCTTCCACTGATCCATCTCTCTACAGCAGGCAGTGACGCATCGACCTTGCCAGGCCTGTTGTCGACGCCACCGCGGCGCTAGACAACGCCACCATCCTGCACATATCCATCCACACGCGCTCATCGCCAAAACTCCACAACACCATGTGATACGTCTCCAATGTATCTATAATTTTTTTTTATTTTTCCATGCTGTTTTATTATCAATCTTGGATGTTTTATAATTATTTTATATCATTTTTTGGGACTAACCTATTGGCATAGTGCCAAGTGCCAGTTGCTGTTTTTTCCATGTTTTTTACATCGCAGGAAATCAATATCAAACGAAGTCCAAATGCCACGAAACTCCACGATGGATTTTTATGCGCCAGAAGGAAGGCAATGGGCCCTGGTTGCACCTGGGGGGTGCCCCGAGGGGGGCACAACCCACCAGGGCGGGCCAATAGGCCCAGGCAAGCCCTGGTGGGTTCTGCCCGGACCGCCTCTTTGCTCTATAAATACCTCAAAAATCCACAAACCCTAGGGGAGTCGACGAAATATTCATCCAGCCGCCGCAGAGTCCAGAACCACCAGATCCACTCTAGACACCATCTTGGATGGGGTTCACCACTTCCATTGGTGCCTCTCGAATGATGCGTGGGTAGTTCCTTGTAGACCTTGGGGTCCGTAGTTAGTAGCTCCATATGATGTAACTCTTTTGTGGTGTGTTTGTTGGGATCTGATGAACTTCATGTTTATGATCAGTACAATGGCCTTGTAGACCTTGTGGCTTTCTCTCTCTCGTTAAATTCTCAATACAATGGTCTCTTGGAGATCCATATGATGTAACTCTTTTGTGGTGTGTTTGTTGGGATCTGATGAACTTCATGTTTATGATCAGTTACATCTTTTTACATCCATGAAAGTTATTTGAGTTTCTTTGATCTCTTATATGCATGATCTCTTATAGCCCCATATTTCTTCTCCGATCTTTGGGTTTTGTTTGGCCAACTTGATTTATTTATCTTGCAATGGGAAGAGGTGCCCGGTAGTGGGTTCGATCTTACGGTGCTTGATCCCAGTGACAGGAAGGGAACCGACACGTATGTATCGTTGCTAATAAGGATAAAAAGACGAGATCTATATCTACCGCCATATAGATAAAAGGATCTTGTCTACATCATGTCATCGTTCTTATTGCATTACTCCGTTTTCCATGAACTTAATACACTAGATGCATGCTGGATAGCGGTCGATGTGTGGAGTAATAGTAGTAGATGCAGGCAGGAGTTAGTCTACTAATCTTGGACGTGATTCCTATGTAATGATCATTGCCTGGATATCATCATGATTATTTGAAGTTCTATCAATTACCCAACAGTAATTTGTATACCCAGCATTTGCTATTTTTCTCGAGAGAAGCCACTAGTGAAACCTACGGCCCCCGGGTCTTCTTCCTCATATATTTGCCTTGTGATCTACTTTTCCTTTGCGTTTTTATTCAGATCAATGAAACCAAAAATACAAAAATATCTTGATGCACTTTATTTTATTTGCGATCTATTATTTCAATCTATCATAATTTTCGCCGGTCATCGTGCCTTCTGGCGCCGTTACCCAAAAGGGATAGGCAACCCCTTCAACACGTAGGGTTGCGAATGGCTGTTATTTGTGTGCAAGGGCTGCTTACGTTTTGTTGCTTGGTTCTCCTACTGGTTCGGTACCTTGGTTTCATAACTGAGAGAAATACCTACCGTTGTTGTGCTACATCATCCTCACCTCTTGGGGGAAACACCGACGTCGTAGTCTTGGCAAAAATCATCACCATGCCACCGAGATTTGTAGTCGGTCTTGTGGTAGATGTACCAGTGCTCCTCCTCTTGTCCCCTCTAGCCAGCACTTACACCAAAATGATGCCCCCGGGAGGGAGAACAACACCAGAGGCACCGTCATCATCCGATCCGGTTGACCCAGATCTAGGGTTTCCCCCGAAACACCTCGATCGAGTTGACGTGCCCTACAACAACAATGCCTCAAGAAGAAAACGACATCAGAGACGCCACCATCCTCCGACAAGACTGAAATTAGGCACAATTTCATCGGGAGCCGTGTCGTCCCGATCTCGTGGATGGCTCCAACCGCGCGGGGCTCGCCATGAAGATGCATGCCGCTGCCGGTACTCTGCCGGAGATCCTTCATCCCCTCTCCGGAGCGCACACCACGCCACCGACCATCCACGTGAAGGATCAACGACGGATCTGGTCAGGATGCCGGTAACTAATTAAGCCTCTCGGCCAAGGACTTCATCTCCTTTTGCCTTTGACTGGGCATCCCTGACGCCCTACATGTTTTTGCAGGGCGCCGCCGACATTCCGTGCACTCTCCTGCACTTCGTGAACAACGAGTTGGTCGATGTCGCCAAGGGCAAAATCATTCAACCGGGCAACCTCGTGTTCCACGGTAAACCGATGCCACCCACCGTGTATAGGGTTCAACTGGTTCGGGTGCTACCAGGCTGCGACGAGTTGTTACCTCCGATTCGACCCGCCGGGGCTGACGAAGATGATCTGATGACCCTCAGCGCCTGCCTAAACTGGCCCCTTCTTTGGCCGAAGAGCCAGATTCGTTTGGGGGCGGGGGACACCACCCCAAAGACAACACCGCCAGTTGTGTCGGCGCCAAGCCATGGCAAGACCGCCGCAACGCTACCGGACATGCCGGACATCCCTATGGCACAGGATCCGAACATGCATATGGCACAGGATCTGGACGACGACGACAACGACGACGGCCGTACATTTAGCAACGTCGATAAGTACTTTGCTGAACATGGGTACGATGACGAATTCTACGGGCCTCTTTCTCAAGAACCCAACCAAGACGACCGCGGTCTAGCTGGTACGGCGGAGAAACCCAGTTGCAACAGGGTCGTCTGGCGTTCAGTTCTCAGGAGACGCCTCTAGCTGCCGACTTCACCGAGCCTCAGATAACCGAGGTGCCAAATATTATCAGCCCCAACACACTCAAGAAGGCGGTCTGTGAGCAGAACTCGGTCCCATTACAACAGAAGATCAAGAAGGGACGGAAAAGAAAGAGTAACATGCACTACTAGGAAAAGGCCTACTAATGGCGCACCAGTTTTGCCTACTAATGGCGCACTACTGATGCGCCATTAGTACCACGCCACTAGTATTTTTTACTAATGGCGCACCACAGATGCGCCATTAGTATACCAGATACTAATGGCGCACCTCTGATGCGCCACTACTAACCCTTAGGTGCTCCACTAGTATTCCCTCTAGGTGCGCCAGTAATAGCCTTATAGGTGCGCCACTAGTAATAAAGGAAGGTGCGCCACTAATAAGGGTTGAAATGCTAACTAGTAATGTATTTGGAAAACAAAAAAATCCAAATTTACAGAAAACAACCTATAAGGAAAAATAATTTAAAAACAAAAATGAAATAGAATCATAATTTTTATTATAGTAAGAATATTACAATATCTTTACAAGTATCCAATAAAGAAAAATTACAAGGAAATAAAAGAAAATTCTAAAACTAATCTTCTAGTAATCTTTTCTTCTTTTTCCTTACTTTATCCCTGAAAGAATGATAGAAATATGTGAGAATGAACATTGCAGAGAAGTGAAATTGAGCAATTATTTGCATCCGACATCGAAGATCTAAGATACCTTGAATCATAGACATGGGTCATTTCATGAAGCCAAGAGTCTATGCCATTCAGGATGCATAGTTCCCTGTCAGAAGAACTTAATTATTCAGTAAACACAGTCCTAAGCTTTTTACCCGAGACAAAACATAAGGTACTTGCTTAACCAGTTGACCTAAGCTACGGCCACGCTAATCCTGCTAACAACACACATGCAACTAGCTAACCAAGTTTACTACTAACATAATTCACCGAAAAGAGTAATAGGTGATGCATCAAAAGGAATCTGGCTAGGTGTGTGGATCCAAAACAAAGTGTGCAGATCTTTGATAAATGAAAGTTAAGGTTAATAATCTAAACTTTAATATTCTGAACTTTGTTACAGTTTAGCCCAAGGAGACATGCTCTATTCCTAAGAAATTAACTATTTAGTGACATAAACGTTGTGATTGATGTGTCAATGAAGGAGTTTAAGTTTTGTACCTCATGCATTGCGCCATCGTCCAGTGCGGCTCGCTGTGTCGTAGGGTCCTCATCTCGACAAATGGCTAAGTCTACTGCCTACTGCCAATGCATAATTAGCACACACAAGGATTTTATTGAGTGAAACAAAATTACCATCCATACTTCCTCTACTGCCTACACATCCAACAGGATAAAAAGAAACATTTTTCAGCAAAATCGAGTTAAATAGATGGATTTCCATCTTGCATACATGTGTGCATAGCAAATAGATGGAGGGGGAGAAGAGAGAGCTTACCAACAGCATCTGGTTGGGGAGGTGGTCATGAGCAGCATGTCGGAAAGGTTGTCGGCTAATGTTTCAAAATGAAGAATAGTGAAGTTAAGTGTTAACCAACATTGTACAAAATACAGTAATTCACCGTTTTGATAACTCACTTTACAATGTACAAGTTGAGGTAACTGAAGATAAAATGGAGCTTATGGAAACAATATTCAGAGAGTAGGAGAATAGATCCTAAACTAAAAGGATTCTTCTGACAACAAACATACCTGGTTGTGGGCCTTTTCCAGCTCCTCCTGTAGCCCGTCGAGGTCTTTCCTTAGGTTCCCGACCGACTTGAAGTCTCTTGCTAAAGGATTAAGAACCTCCACCACCTGCATTTCAATTTGCACAATTCAGGTTATATATAGTCTACAACTACTAGTTTCACCCACAATTTCAACCTCGTGCATCTATGTAATACCCATTGAATCATTTATTTATGTCTTAATCTGACCAGTAGCACTCATTGTGAAATTCAGTGACTGCAGACTGAGAGATTTCTCTGAACCTACTACTACAGTACTACTATCAACCTTTATAACATGAGTTAATTTCAACATCAAGCATCTATCTAACATCCATTGGTTCCTCTATGCCTTACCCTGATCAAGACCAACCATAGTGAAATTCAGCAAGTGCATGTAAACATTTCTCTGAACTTTTTTCAGGTAACATTTCTCCGAACCTACTGCAAGTACTAGATACCATTATTCAGAGTTCGAACATAATTTTCATACCTTGTTGTGAAGCACCATGATGATGAGCAGGTCCTGCCGGGCCCTCCAATCGCAAAGATCGGATGTCAAGCGACGACGTCGAGCGCCTGCTTGGTCAAAGGCCCACAACCAGGTGTAGGGAAGGAGACGGCGTGGTGAGTTCAGAGATGCAGGGCGGGGGTGAGAGGAAGGGAGAGGAGGCGACTGCTTACGGGGGGTTGGGTGCGGTGGCGCTGACGAGATGGAAGGAGACGCCATCGCCCTTGCCCGTCGAGGATCTTGTGGACGCCGCCGAGGACGGATGAGTTGAAGTCGCCGAGATCGAGCACGCCGCTCTTGACCAGCACCGCCGTGCATGGATCTTGCACTCCTTCCACGCCTGCTTGTTCTTCCCCGTCACAGCCTGCGGCAAGAAGCAAGATCTCCGCCTCCTCTCCCCTCCTCTCCTGTTGTGGGGGCGCTGAAGTCGCCCTGGCCTGCTGCCTGCGTTTTGGTCTTGGAGGAGAGAGGTCCTGAGCTCGGTCGACATGGCTGCGGGCGCGAGGAGGGAGGGAGGACGGAGAGCTATGGAGGCGGAGGGCAGCCAAGTGGGGTGGAAGGAGTAGGACGTGGTGGCGGTGGTTGCCGCGGCCTGTGGATCTGAGGCCTCGCTCCCTCCTAGGAAGAGACAGAGAGGGGAGAGGGTGGGGACACCGGCGACGGGATGCAGGGCGGGGCGGGAGGTCGACGGTGAGGCTAGAGGAGACGAGAACGCCGGTGGGGATGGGGATAGGAGGTCCACGGCGGCGGCGGCGGGTTTGGAGGGGATCGATTCGAGGGGAGAGGAGGAGGAAGCGTTGTGTTGCTTTGGTTGGATTGGATTCTCTCGAATCAGGGCCGGTCGGTGCAGCACATACTAATGGCGCATTTTCCGACAGGTGCGCCATTACTAGTTACAACTAGTAATGGCGCACTGAGTCTGGATGCGTCATTAGTATGTTTGGACAGGCGCACTAGTTCAATTTTTTTTGATACTAATGGCGCATCTTGGGCCAGGTGCGCCGTTAGTAGTTTCAACTCTAATGGCGTATCAGAAGGTGGTGCGCCATTAGTATATACTAATGGCGCACCGCTTGTCTGGTGCGCCATTAGTGTCAATCCCATCTATAGCCCTTTTTCTAGTAGTGATGGGTGCGAGCCAGCCGGCACCGAGTACGATCCGTGCTCAGGACGGGCCACCTTCACCAAAGGATATCTCGAGGAGGGTGCATGTGGCGGGTAGGGCGATGCTACCGACAAATATGCTCAATGCTGCAACCGGTGCTATGCGGAATCTGCATGACAGTGTTCTTTCTTTGGAGAAGCGGCGTGTCAGAGAGAATGATGTGGCATACCCGGTTTTCGTGGCCAAGGTGCCAGAGGGCAAGGGATTTGTGGATGGCGCCGTCGGGGGTACGATCGTCCTGCGGTTTGATGACATCTTTGCTATGTTTAACCTTCATCCGCTGCACTACACCTTCGTTCGGCTGTTTTCGCTGAGTATGAAGATGCGGATCGTTAGAGACAAGACCCAGGACATCGTGATAGTCGACCCCTTCTACATGCGTGCCAAGATCTTGGGCAGCGTTGGGGACCGGCAAGTCGCGAGTTCTTACCTCGAAGGCGTCATTCTGGCAAACCCAGATAAGGATAACTTTCTCGTGCCTTACTTTCCCGAGTAAGTCATCCCCTCACCGCCCCATAACATATGATTTCTTAGATTTCGATCGTTCTATTTTTTTTTCTAACATTCCGTGTTCTGTACAGTGACACACATTGCACACTCATCCTCTTAAGCCCGAAATATTCCATGGCCACGTATTTCGATCCGGACCGTGACTCCAAGATAGACTACACAAATATCAAGAAAGTTCTTGATGATGTTCTCCTGCCACGCCAAATCTGGAGGCACCTTCGCCAAGCCAGCTCAGAGGCGATGGTACGCCGCGTGTTTGCCCACAATACAAAGTTCTCCTCGTCAAGCAGCCACCGTCGGTCGAAGGATGCCTACTACGCCCTCCATCACATGCGGGCGATCATACGGGACCATCATCACCTTCTGCTACCAGATAATCTCAAAGATTGGGCCGCGAGCTTGTCGGCAATCTAGGACGCGGACATCAGATAAGAATTCTTTTGCATCCAGTCAGAGTTTGCGGAAATTATCCATCAAGATGTCCTTCGTACCTCGGGGCAGTTCTACCTCAGACATCAACCGTCCAACAGTGAGATAGACACAACGCTACAAATGCAGGCTGATAACGCCCGCGATTTCATGACCATCACGACAGACGGCGGCTTCATCCACGCTCCGGTCCCATGAGTCGAGTCGACAGTAGTGATGCTATGTGTAGTTCTGAAACATTGATTGGCTCATGTTGTAATTAAACTTTAATAAACTTGTATGTCTCTTTGGGTTGGACAGTCGTTCAACTTAGATGTAATCGATGCTATTAATGTCTTGCTTTTCTCTTCCGATCCTTTTGTTGCATACTTATATATTGCTTATGTATTGTCTGTTGTTTGGCTTGTTCATAGAGATGTCGTCGTATGTCGTGTACACGGGTAAGATTCCCGGAGTCTACAACGACTGGGAGGAGTGTCGGAGACAGGTTCACCGTTGCAGCGGTAACAGTTACAAAGGGTACACCACTAGGGCGGAGGCGGAATCTAGATACGCCCGCTATCTAGCGGGAGAGAGGAGGGAGCGTTGGAGGAACCGGATGAAGACCAGTTTCATCGCGATGATGCTCATCGTGATTACCGCAACTCTCTTCTATGTGATGGTAGTTTAGATGATCGATATCGACTTGTAATGTGAAGACAAACTCGCTACTCGCGGTCTCGAGACTTGTAATGTTCTATCTTTGTTCGGTCTTTTGAATTCGGAGACTAATATGATGAATTGTATTCGGAGACTAATCTTCTATTGTATTCGATGAATCTGCTGTTGCTGTGTGATGTTGTCTAAATTCTGTCCAATAATATATTTTGTAACCTGTGAAAATATTAGAAAAGAAAAAAAATTAATCCCAAATATTCATACTAATGACGCACCACAAAAGACACTAATGGCGCACTGTGATAATCACACTAATGGCGCATCACCCACTGGTGTACCATTTGTATGCCAAAGCACATGGATACATATGGCCCCCTGGGAGGCATTCTAATGGCGCACTGTGGGCAATATTAATGGCGCACTACGTGTTGCGCCATTAGAACACCAGATTCTAATGGTGCACAGGTGATGCGCCATTAGAAAAAAAATTCTAATGGCGTGATGCTAGTGGCGCGCCAGTGGTGCGCCATTAGAAGGCAAAACTGATGCGCCACTAGCATGCCTTTTCCTAGTAGTGTCGGCACCACCCATTGCGGAGACAGGGAACCCACCGGAGTACACCGCCGGCCATGGGGCCGTCGATTGCTGCTGCACGGCTAGGAAGCCGCCCCAGTCGCCGTGCGAAGCACCCTGCCCGAGGCGCCCTAGTCGCCTCCAGGGTTGCCACCACAATCTCCTGCCCAAGCGCCTCCGGCATCGAGCGCCGCCGCCACTGCGGCCAATGCCTGTGGCAGGATCTGCCGGGGCGGGGATGGGGAAGGGCTGCGCTATATACACATCATCACAATAAAATGAGGCCACCATCCAATTTATTTCTCATTAAACATGATTTTGAGCATGCAACATTGAAAATTAAAACTCCTTCAAAACTAAAGACTTGTTGCGTACATAAATGTGTATTCTAACCAAAGTCAACGTAATTAAATGGAATTTGCTGTAGTAAAAAATGTTTTTTAGATCATTTTTTTAATAAAACATTAAGATCATGGTGCCCTGTAGGTAGCAAAAGAAACAACTAACCAGGAATCCTAATACCCAGTGTCGTGTAGGTACGCGGGCGTTGTTACATGGTGTCCTGTGGATACATGGTTTTCTGCACTGTAACGGTGACAAATTCCTTTATTTTTTTCTGATCATAAGATGTGCAAATTGAAATGACGTAACCTGTGCAGGGGCGGGACTGGAAGTATCCCGTTGGCGACCTATGTCGTCAAGACGGTTCGGCCACCAGGATGAGAACGATGTGGACACCAGAGCTACAGCAGCATGCCAGGATGGCCCGAGGTGTTCTCGAGACGGCGGCTAGGGCGATTAAGGCATGGACACTGGATCTAGGGCAAGTCGCCAGGGCGGGCTGATGTTTCCTCAAGACGGCACCGCAATGGGGGTGAGGATGGCGTGGACACCAGGGGCCAGGACGGTCGCCAGGGCGGGCCGAGGTTTCCTCAAGATGGCACGGCCACCGGGGCGAGGACGGCGGGGAGAGGGCCGGTTTGTGGCGTGGTGGAGGCGTCAATCACGAACGTATTGTTTGCTGGCGGCGTTGATCACGGACGTGTTGCTTAATTCCTCCTGGAGGTAGCCTTGTGGGGTTGTCTAGCATCCTGTGCGGGGGCAGTCTGCTGGCAGAACATTTGTTCTGAACCGTTGATCTGTTTTGAAGATGTTTGATGTAATGTGGGCGCTTGGATATTATTAAGTGGGTTTGATCGGACGTGCATGGTTATCCCGTGTGTACTTTGTGGGGTGGTTGTAGGGGAGTTCATGTTTGTTTTTTTAATAATAGTATAGATAAGGCACACACGCTTCGCAAAATCCAGTTTTGACCATAAATTAGATCAATGTATGTATTATTTGTCACTTCAAAATTATACCATTGAATGCTTCTTTTTAATGTGAACCCAACAGTATAATTTTCTTAACATATATAGGCCACATTTGCTTCGCCTAATTTATGGTTAAAGTTGAATTTTAAGATGCGTGCATGCTTAATTTATTGTACAAAAGTATACGACCCTTAATTCAATCAACGGTGAAGATTGAAACATAGGCCTTCGCCTTCGGATAGGGGGCATGATGGTCAAATTAAACCCTAAAAAGACAAATCCACAACATGCCCGTGATCGTTCCTGAATCCACGGCGTGTAGGCCATGGCGCCATGCTCGACTTTCGTCGAGCCCATCCACAGCGTGCTCCTCTGCAAGGGTGAGGATAGCAACCCCTACCTCTATGATGTGATAGAGTAAACCTTGTTGTCTAGGTATCATCATGTTTATTTCATTGCATTAGTTTCGTTCATGCATTCAGTCCAAGCTGTGGCAGGTTGTGTACGTCAAGTTGTGATCACGTACACGGTGCAAAGCTGGTCGACAGAGTGAGTTAGTTAGTTGAGAGGAAGTCAGTAGAGAATGGATGCATGTGCGGGCGTTCCATCAGGTTAGTAGCATGCACGCACGCGTATTTCCGTTGCATGGACGTGCTGTATAGCCGATAGTGGCTTAGATGTGGACCGAGTAATTAGGAGATAAGCGTGACGCCGACTGAATCGTATGGCCGTGTCAAAGAGGTTGTTACTCGTGGCCATGCTACCGGCTAGTGGAGAGAAAATAGCGGATCAGACAGTACGTAGCAGGGAGTAGTACGTGTGTGTCTCTATTAAAGGACTTTGTAATCAGCTGCGTGTGTGTGGAAAAGAACAAGAGAAAAGGCAGAAGTGTGTTGCCAGAAAACTTTGTGTGTTCTTGTGTCCAGTGTGTGTTCGTGTGAGTCTTCTTCCTCCTCCAACTGCTCCAACATTTGGTATTCAGAGCCACGGTTTGATCCGTTCTTGTGATGGCCGGCACCAAGGGAGATGATGCGTCCAAGGCGGCGGAGCTGGCCAAGGGGAAGCCGGTGGAGCCGGCGACTGCACCGAAGGCGCGTCTCACCGACGGCAGCGGCAGCGGCGAGCATCCCGTCGTCGAGCGCGTGGTTCGGCAGAACTCGTCGATGGTGCAGCTCCCCCCGCTGACCCGCACGAACTACACCGAGTGGGCGCTCGTCATGCGAGTGCGGCTGCAGGCGCAAGGCCTGTGGGAGGTGGTCGAGCATGGCGCCGTCATCGACTACCGCGACGATCGTGAAGCTTTGGGCATCATCCTCCAGGCTGTGTCGCCGGAGATGTTGCGCTCCTTGGCTGCGAAGGGCTCGGCGAAGGAGGCTTGGGACGCCCTCAAGACCTTGAGGATGGGGTCCGGCGCCGCGTCCAAGCCCGGCGCGCAGACGTCGATTGGAGTTCGAGAATCTCCGGTTCAAGGATGGCGAGAGGATGGAGGAGTTCGCCGTCCGCCTCACCGCATCGCCAACGACCTCGAGGCCCTCGGGGACGGCATCACCGAGCACAAGGCGGTGCTCAAGTTTCTCCGCTGCGTGCCGCAGCGCTACCGGCAGCTCGCCCACTCCATCCAGTCGCTACTCGACCTCAAGACCTTGACGATTGAAGAGCTCACGGGTCGTTTCTTGGCCGTGGAGGAGAGCTTCGACATGGACGAGGCAGGCAGCAGCAACGGTGGCACTCAGCTGCTCCTCACGGAGGAGGAGTGGTTTGCTCGCTCCAAGAAACGCGGCGGTGCTGGCAAGAGGAGGAGCAACTTCGACATCCGCAAGGTACGCTGCTACAATTGCCAAGACTATGTGCACTTCTCGAGGGATTGCACTGCGCCAAGGAAGGAGCAAGCCCATCTCGCCGCCGCGACCGCCGATGACGAGCCGAGGCTGCTTTGAAGATCGACATGGAGGTGTTCGAAATAAACGACAATAAGGTTAAGGGGGTGATTGATAGAGTAAACCTTGTTGTCTAGGTATCATCATGTTTATTTCATTGCATTAGTTTCGTTCATGCATTCAGTCCAAGCTGTGGCAGGTTGTGTACATCAAGTTGTGATCACGTACACGGTGCAAAGCTGGTCGACAGAGTGAGTTAGTTAGTTGAGAGGAAGTCAGTAGAGAATGGATGCATGTGCGGGCGTTCCATCAGGTTAGTAGCATGCACGCACGCGTATTTCCATTGCATGGACGTGCTGTATAGCCGATAGTGGCTTAGATGTGGACCGAGTAATTAGGAGATAAGCGTGATGCCGGCTGAATCGTATGGCCGTGTCAAAGAGGTTGTTACTCGTGGCCATGCTACCGGCTAGTGGAGAGAAAATAGCGGATCAGACAGTACGTAGCAGGGAGTAGTACGTGTGTGTCTCTATTAAAGGACTTTGTAATCAGCTGCGTGTGTGTGGAAAAGAACAAGAGAAAAGGCAGAAGTGTGTTGCCAGAAAACTTTGTGTGTTTTTGTGTCCAGTGTGTGTTCGTGTGAGTCTTCTTCCTCCTCCGGCTGCTCCAACATGATGCTGGCGGCACGCTCTCGCAGGACAAGCTCTAGATCGTGCATCGCCTCCACCAGACCATGCCACCCATGGACCAAGAGAAGGACCCCATTGAGCTCCTACAACTCGTACACGGCTACCTTGGATGTTCATCGGCATCTACAGAGGCTCAAATGTTCCCCACTTGAGGGCAAGTCACTCTACCGTGAGCTCCACGTCGCCCCCTCCATGGACGTCTGCCACATCGACTAAGACGGCACTGGCACACGGTGCACGTCTTGCCGGACACATCACAACGGCAGTAAACGAATGGTGAGTAGCTAACATCTTTTTTTTAGGGTGTGTTCAGCCACTACTTCCCCTTTTTTTTGGCGGGGGAGTGAGTAGCTAATATCACTAGGATGTGCATCAGCTGGCGGAACGGTCCATGTCGAGGAAGCTTGGTCACGGCCTCCAACATGAACAAGGAGATGGAAAAACAAAGCAGGGTGATTGTCTAGAGCTTCTCGCTATTAAGAACCGGTGGAAGCAGCTGATGGAGGCAGAGCGGAGCGACCTAGACGACGAGCGTTTGAGTTCCTGGAATATAACTTTGTGCTGGGCGTGCAGTAGAATAAGAGCATCTTCAACAGGGCCGAATGCGCCGCGCACTAAAAACTACTTTGCCGCGCGCCCAGCGTCTGGTTTGGCGCGGCGGATAGCGCTAGCTCCAGCAGCCGCGCTAAAATGCAGCGAACAAAAATGCAGCGCGCGCAACTCTCGTACAAACAACATATGCATTTGAAAGCAAAAAGATCAAACACAAACAAAATAAATTAAAATAAATAGTTTATCGTTATTATTATAACTCAAACAAACAGTTTATCGTTCAAAACAACAAATAGTGCAATAAACACAAGAAATAGTTCAACAATACAATGTCGAATGCACAAATCATAATGCTCTTTGTCGTCCATTCCATGCCCACCACTCCTCAATGAGACCCTTCTGAAGATCATCGTACGCTGCGGGACGTCGAATGGCATGGTAGGAGGCAACAAAACGGGCGACCCTTTCAGCCCTCCGTCGCACTCGCACGGGATGTCCCAACAGCTCATACTGAGAGTAGTCTACATCTTGGCCATGCTCATTCTCGATGATCATATTATGCATGATCACACAAGCGTGCATGATGTACCAAAGCATTTTTTGATCCCAAAATCTAGTCGGTCCTCTCACAATAGCAAATTGGTCTTGCAAAATCCCAAAAGCTCTCTCCACATCTTTTTTAGCTGCCGCCTGAGCATTGTGGAAATCAAGATTTTTCCTACCTTCCGACTTTTTCAACGGCTTCACAAAGGTTTGCCACTTTGGATAGATTTCATCCGCTAGATAATAGTCGTAGTTGTATGTACGGCCATTTGCTATAAACTGCACCGGTGGCAAATCATCATTTGCAATCTTATTCATCAGTGGTGACCGGTTGACAACATTGATGTCATTCAAAGATCCAGGCATTCCAAAGAATGCATGCCAAATCCAAGTCTCTTGATCGGCCACCGCTTCAAGGATTATAGTGGAACCCTTTTTTTGGCCGTGGAATTGCCCATGTCATGCCTTTGGACAATTCTTCCAACTCCAATGCATGCAATCTATTGAGCCAAGTATACCTGGGAAGCTGCGAGCTTTGTTCATCTCCAATAGCCTTGCGACGTCTTCAGCATTGGGAGATCTCAAATACTCCTGGCCAAACACTTGCACAATTCCGACTGCGGAGCACTTGACACACCTGATGGCTTGGCTCTCACCCATAGCCAAGTGATCATCAACTAGATCAGCCGGGATAACGTATGCCAACAAATGCAAAGCGGCTGTCACCTTCTGAAAGGTGCTATGCCCGAGCTCTCCGGCGGCATCCCTCCTTTGCTGAAAAAACCGGTCATGGCTAGCCAGTTTCTCTGCAATGCGCCTGAACAACTCGGTGCTCATCCTAAACCGGCGACGAAAGTACGACTCTGGCTATGTGGGATTCTCTACGAAATAGAGCCTCATCAATCTGTTATGGGCATCGATCCTATCCCTCCAAATTTTCTGTCGACCCATAACCGAACCACCGTGCTTCGGTTTTTTGTTGATGTGCATAACTAGGATCATTGCAAGATCCTCATCCTCTTCCAATATCAAATTCTTGTTCGGAAGAATCATAGGACGAACTCATCTACAATGTTTAATACTATGCTATTAAAACTACAATCAACATGCACCAAATTCATGCAGTTTGAGCAATACATACCTTGCAGGCGTTTTGTCAAACACCTTGCGGGCGCCGAGCGGCAGCGAGCGCCCAGGCGCTGTTCCTCAGAGGACAGACGCGCGCGAGGGGGCGGCGGTGACTAGAGGGGGGTGGAGGAAGCCGCCCCGGCGCGGAGATAGGCCGGGGAAGCGCCGGAACGGTCGCCGTGTGGCGCGGGCGGCGGCGGCGCCGCGGCTGGAGGGGGGAGGGGGAGTTGCGAGCGAGCGCGCGGGAGCGGGCGTAGCAAATAAGCGGCGTGCGATGGAGTTTCGGCCCGCGTGCGCGGTTTTTGCGCGCCCGCTGGAGCCACTGTACCAGTTGCGCGCGCGCGCTAAAATGGGCAATTTTGCGGCGCGGCGCTTGTTTGGCGCGGCTGTTGGAGATGCTCAGGCCGAAGCAGATAAGCACGAACACATACAAACAATTTTTTTCTCAACGGGCGTAGGAATGTAGGAGTACCTCTGATTCCATTTCGTAGGAATTGGAATTAGATCGCCGCCGATGAATTATAGTTCGATCTTGATTAGGAACTAATTAGTAGTAAAAGACAAAATTACTCTTAATAGGGGATGTACTGATGAAGGGGGCCTCTTCATTGAAATGGAGGGAATGCATGGGAAAAAAGAGAATAGTAGGTGTGTATCCTTAATTCCTAAGACTGGTTGTAATGATAGTATCATAGCGAGTATCATATATGCCAACTAGGCAATTTTGATGAAGGGACATAGAATTAAATGAATAAAAAGAGTTAAGTATCATATTATGATACTGTATCATAATAAATGTTATGCTACTATGTGTCACGCATGACAATAAATAATATACTACATGATACTAAGCATTAGGGAGGTAGTATCATACACTAGTATCATATACATGATGCTAGTATATGATACTCCCCATTACAACCAGCCATCCTTACAGAGACCGGATATTGAACTGAACAATAGTACAATTGTATTGACCTCGACACAATCAAGAAAAATAAATCAAGCTTCCTTTGTTAATAAAATCATTCAACATGTGGTTTGGATACCCGTATAAAAATGTTTAGCTTTGTACCCTACGCTCTCTAAACATATATTGTTTACACATAAAAAGGGACAAAGTCATAACTGAAATAGTACATACAAATATTACGGCTCGTAGGGAGAGCAAATTAAATTTAAAAAATTGACTTCTAACTAATGTCTCCTAGCTAGCACGCGGGTATATATTGCTCTCTGCTTCGCAGAGCGCCCCAAATAGTACTAGCTAAGTTGGAACTCTATTAGAAGTGAAAATGAGAGAGTATGAACATGCGAGGATCTTGCTCAGAATGAGAGGAATCAGAAACTAGACCGACGCTACCATTGCAGATCAGTCATAGAACTATTTTAGGATGAGTGTTTTTTGTATGTAAGAGTGTTCATGTTTGTACTTCATAAAAAACATCAACTTCTAAATGCTTATAACAACAAAAAAATTGGACAAACTTATAACTAACATTAAATGAAAAAAAAACAACTCAGAACATTCTCTAAAAAACTAAACACTACTAGGAAAAGGACTATAGATGATATGGCCACTAATGACGCATAGACATGTGGTGCGTCATTACTATATACTAATGGTGCACCATGTGTCGGTGCGCCATTAGTAATATATTACTAATGTCGCATCTGGTGTGTGGTGCGCCATTAGAAGTTTTGAAAAAACATAAAAAAAAAATTGTTACTAATGGCGCACCGTGGTACAGTGCGCCATTACTAGTTGACATTGTAATGGTGCACCACACCAACCGTGCGCCATTTGTAGTTTTGAAAAAAAAATTGTTAGTAATGTCGAGCCCCACCTTCCCTCGCCCCGTCGCCCCCCTCCCCTCGCCGCCCCTTGCCCCGTCGCCCCCCTTCCCTCGCCGCCCCCTTGCCCCGTCGCCCCCTCCCCTCGCCGCCCCCTTGCCCCGTCGCCCCACCTCCCATCGCCCCGTCACCCCACCGGCGCAACCACCCCCCGCCGCCGCCGCCACCCGCCACCGCCCCCTGGCCCGACCGCCCCTCGCCCCGTCGCCTCCACCACCCGCCACCGCCCGGCTCCCGTCGCCCGAACGACGGCCTGGCGCCCCATCGCCAACGGCGCCCCGATGCCCCGCCGCCCCCACCACCTGCCCGTCGGCCCCTGCGCCCGCGCCGCCCCATCGACAACGTCAAGGCCAAGATCCAGGTCCGATTCCCCCCTCCCCGTCCCACCCCTCCCTTCCGTTCCCCCCACCCGCGCCCAGGCCCTCGGACGCCGGCGCGGCTGGAATTAGTTTGTCTCGACGGTCAGGATCGGGGCGGTTCCGCGGGAGGTTGCTCTGCGGATCTTGTTTAGGACGGGAGGCGCGTGTCGCCGCGACCATCGATTTCTATGGTGTGCAAGCGAAACTGCGCGCTGCGTTCGCTCTGGTGTGCTGTGAATTGCGTTTCCGCGCTATGCGGCTAATATTGCCCTCGACTGTAGTGTGCTTCACTGGAATGTTGCTGGCCTTAGGTTTTACTTTAGTCCTGTTCAGGGAAAGCATGGCTGTTCACAAATTTAACCTGAATATACATGAAGCTAAGGAGGAGGAGAAGAAGAAAGGAAGGAGAAGAAGAAAGGAAGGAGGAGAAGAAGAAGAAAGGAAGAAGAAATGAAGAAGAAGAAAGGAGGAAGGAGGAGAAGAAGAAGAAAGGAAGAAGGAGGAGGAGGAGGAAGAGCATCATGCTATTCAGTTATAACATGTCGTTGACCATTTGTGCTTTCTTGCTGTGATCATGTACCAATGCCTAGGTCAACTACTTCATGTTCTGATGGTTGATCCAACTTATCTTTTGGTGTTGGTCTTTTCATCTAGCAGGATAATATAGTACCAAGATAATATTGTAAGTTACCAACATAATTTGACCAAGGAACTAGTTAGTACAGGTTCTTGCTGTCAGTTATAACATAGTACCAAGATAATGTTCTTACTGTCCTGCATCTAGCAGGACATAGTCAGTTTGGAGACATTCATCTGCTCAATTTACACCACCAAAATTCATCTAAAACTGTTGACGGAGCTCCGCATGGAAGAGATGATAAATCATACTCCTCCTATAGTAACTAGTGTTAGAAAATCCTGGTACGCATTGATACCAGCTTGGGTTTTGTGGCCAGGCTCACAGAATTGTGGTGAACTACAGCAAGACCCATTGGCAGAAACCGAGATGCATGCATTGTGGTGAACTACAGCAATAAGATAGGAATCTTATTCATAGTAAGGATTTGCATGATCCACAGATCATTCTCAGTGTCGGAACTGTAGGCCCAAAACCTAGTGTACAGCGGTAAAATTCCTACAAATAATTGCAAATTTGTTAATTTTCACAAATTTGGAAGTGCATTGGTGTAGTTGATTATCTTCTGCTCAAAATTTATGCTGCTATAATGTTGTATGATAATGTTGTAAGGGTACTAATTGGTCTCTTCTGCTGCTTATCAGAGATGGGGGGAAGCAGCCACCGCCGCTCTGCCTCACCGGAGTACGAGTTGGATGCTTTCGAGTTCTTCAGTATCATACTTGGGACTTCAGTATCAGCCACGAGGCAGGTATATAAAACGAGAGATCTCCCTTCACCCATCTCATTATGATAACTCTGTTGTTTGCTACATCACTCCTTGTCCCAAATTGCAGAGGCTGCCTGACACTTTTATGAACATGCTGGGTGAAGATCCGCCAGATAATGTGAAGCTCCGACAGGCCGGCAGCGGGGTTCGCAGGCTGTGGGACGTGGAGTTGGTGATCGAGGAGGGCCACATGTACCTGTCCCGTGGCTGGGAGAAGTTCTACAGTGCCAACGACCTGCGGACCGGGTACTTTCTTCTCTTCAGGTACGACGATGACGCCACAATGCTCATCGTGAAGGTTTTCAACACGACTATGTGTCGCATGCGCTACGCCGACGCATTTAAGATGCCGATGCTCGCCTCTTCTTATTCCTCTACATTTGGCTTTGTCTCACATCGATTGTTAACGGTCATTGTTGCATTTGGACAGGCAATGGGAGCAGCAGCAGCGACACTGGCTACAGCCAAAGCAGCAGCGATTATGGCTGTAGCAAAAGCAACAGCGATTCTGGCTTTAGCGAAAGCAGCAGCGATTCTGGCAGCAGCAAAGACAGCAAGAAGGATGATCCGGACTGGAGTGGGGGAGAAGAGGAGCAGAGTGGGGATGAGGAGCTGCAGGATGACGATGGGCATCAGGCTGAGGATGACCTAGCACTGGTGGTGGCTGACCAAGGGCAAGAGATGGTGGTGGCTGACCATGGGCAAGAGATGGTGGTGGATGAGGATGACCTAGCGATGGTCGTGCCTGTCCTGCCTGAAGGTGGCCTCGCGATGGTGGTGGTGCCTGACAATGACCACGCACCGGTGGTGGCGCCGGCGATCCCACAGCTGGGCGACATGACCACGCCAATTGTGGTAGAAGACTACATCCCACAGCTGCCTCCACCGCCTCGCCGCTCTTGGCGCATCAGGCTGAGGAAGGAGAAGGAGAAGAACAATGAGAACTGAACTATGTCAGGTATGTCAGATCTCCAAAATGATATATATATATATATATATATATATATATATATACTTAGTTACCTATGTTATCTCTAATATGCTTAGTTTCCTATAGGTTAGCTCCAAAATTACTTATGTTAGCACAAAATGATCAAGTTTACATAATAAGCTTATAGTCTTCTTCTTATTCTTCTTCTTTTCCAAAATGACATATGTTAGCTTTATTTTATCTAAGTTGGCTCTAATATGCTAACTTAGAGCTTATATGCTTAGTTTCCTATAGGTTAGCTCCAAAATTACTTATGTTAGCACAAAATGATCAAGTTTACATAATAAGCTTATAGTCTTCTTCTTATTCTTCTTCTTTTCCAAAATGACATATGTTAGCTTCATTTTACCTAAGTTGGCTCTAATATGCTAACTTAGAGCTTATATGCTTAGTTTCCTATAGGTTAGCTCCAAAATTACTTATGTTAGCACAAAATGACCAAGTTTACATAATAAGCTTATAGTCTTTTTCTTATTCTTCTTATTCTTCTTCTTCTAACTTCTTGTTTATCATTTGGCAGATTTGATTTAATTCACGGAAATTTGCATGAATGGAGTGCTTCTTTTTCATTTGTGTTTTTATTTTGTATCAATGTGAAACTTTTGTGAATTGATGGATAACGGTGTTGGATGAACAATGTGAAACTTTTGTAATATGTAACGATGGAACTATATATGTGTTGACTATGTATGTATATATGATGAAACTTGTGTGTTGGATATGATTGTTATATGTATGCTTGTTGTATATATATGTGTTGGATATCTCATATGTGAAATAGTGACCTGAGATTAAGAAAAAAGAAAAAAAAATTAAAAAAATTGTTACTAATGGCGCACTTCCATGTGGTGCGTCATTAGTATACCAGATACTAGTGGCGCACCACACAAGACACTAATGGCGCACTGTGATAGTCAAACTAATGGCGCACTGTTGGCGCACTACGTGGTGCGCTATTAGAACACCAGATACTAATGGCGCATCAGTGGTGCGCCATTAGAATTTAATTCTAATGGCGTGATGCTAGTGGCGCACCAGTAATACGTCATTAGAAGGCAAAACTGGCGCGCCACTAGTATGCCTTTTCCTAGTAGTAAAAATGGAAAACATCAAGAGTCTCTCTCCTTTCACGACTGCTCGGTCACCCCATGGTCCGACTCCTTTCCTTCGCTCTAGTCCTCGATTCAAAATATACAAGTTCATGCACCACAGATCTGAAAAATAAATGCAGATTTGTGTGGAAGTGCGTGCAACAAATCGAAGAATTCCAGCGGGATGCAGGAGGAGAAACTCGCAATTTTGGGTCTCTTTCGAGGAAAAAAGAAAGTAAGAATGAGCTTGACCGGCTCACCTCTCAGCCTTGGACAAGATAGACAGAGGGAGCCAGCTCCGTTGTCGCTCGCCGCCGGCCTTCGCTCCAGCTCCGCATGCCTGCCCCCCCAGTGCCCCACCCGTCGCCGCCATGTCAGGAGTGGGCACTCACCAGCCGATGGGGCAAGCGGAGACTAGGTATTGGGAAGAAAAAGAAATGAAGAAATTTTCCTTTTTCCTGTGATGCGGTATACACAGCTAGTGCCAATTTATTAGGCTGGTCATAGTGGGGAGTAACTTAGACTAGTGTCATATGCATGATACTAATCTAAGTTACTACCTTCATAATGCAAAGTAACATGATAGTAGTGTCATAGATAGCTTCATTTATTAGCTTGTAAACTCATCTTGTCTTGGAAAGCGCTATGTTACAGTAATATACTCGCTCCGTCCGAAAATACTTGTCATCAAAATGGATGAAAATGGATGTATCTACAACTAAAATACATCTAGATACATCCATTTCAATGACAAGTATTTTTGGACGGAGGAAGTATTATGTTACCACCTCACATTAAACATTTGCCACATAAACAAAAATTTCTTGAACTGCGCTATGTTACTTGCTAAATTACTCCCACTATGACTAGCCTTAAGACCAATAACCTCTTGGACTGCCGTTCGATTTCATCCTTTCCTACAATCTATTAAGTTCAGGAACCTCTTGGACTGCCGATAATATCGTCATTTCCTCCTATAGGTTTGCCGTGCCAGAAGCTGATTGTGGGCTAATTCATGGGAGTTGTCTATCTGGAACACAAAGTGAGAAAGTAAATACGCTTATCCAGAAAGTAAAACCTGAAACTGATGTATTTATAGCTGTCATGGAAAATTGTGATGTTCAATCGCCTCGCCCTCTTCTGGTAAATTACTCTTCTTCCAAACCGAATCGGCAACTCACATGCTTATAACATGAACTGTATGTTGTGTTTGGTGATGTACTGTAAATTTGTGTTTCTATATTATAAGCGGGGAATTCCCATCTTCAAGTTCTTGTGAATCTTCTGAACACTTTAATAAATGTTTTCTCTCTTGAGAATTTAACATGTTTTTTTGAATTCAGCCTGAGTTTTGTTTATCTATTTATCATTCAATAATACAGAAAGTTCCTCTCTAGGTCGAGCTACATGGAACCTTTTATCTTCAGCCCTCCAACATTGTTTTAAGATCCGTACTCTCCATGTAACTTAGAACAAGAAGGTTTCTTTTTTTTATTTCTCTCAAATGAAAGAACATATCGACATCAAACTTTGCAGATCAAACAAACTTTACAATTTAAATGTGTGAAAAATCTTTCAGATTTTATGGACAAACATAAATAATCAAAATGAGGATTTTTTGATTAAAAATTATAATTTTTAGCATTTAAAATGCATGAAAAAATCTGAATGTTTTTCCCACATAGATAGAATGTTTTGTTGTCCTGCAAAGTTTGAAGTTTATACATTTTTTTGTTTGAGAGAAACAAAAATGACAAATGTGCCTGCATGGATCACGATGCAAAAATGGATGGCTAAAATAAGGGGTACCACGTAGCTGGAGCTACACAGAACCACTCCTCTTCAATGATATCACATCTGATTCGTATGTAACTAGATCATCTCGAAGCAATGAACATTAGAGCATCTCCAGCCGTTCGCCCCCCCCCTAGGGGGCTTGAAATATCAATGCCTGGGGGCGCGAACCGGCGCTAAAATTAGCGTGGGGGCGATCGGGTTCCCAGCCGCCGTCCCTAATTTGCCCCTAGGCACCGATTTCGGCCCACTTTTGGCGCAAATTTGCCCACTTTTCAGCCCACTTTTGGCGCAAAATTGGCCAATGTCGGCCCATATTCGCCGTGCTTCGGCGCAAATTCAACCGAAGCTATTTTTATCACATAGTTCATTACACAAAATTAATAGAAATCAAATAGTTCAACAACAAATAGTTCAATACAAATTATATAGTTCAACAAATAACAACTCATATTTCATCACACGTCCAGCTAGGTGTTGCACTTGAGCCTCCATAGGTGCTCCACCAGATCCTCCTGCAGTTGTTGATGCACCAGTGGGTCTCGGATCTCCTGACGCATATTGTGGAAGGCCGTCCAGGTTGCCGGTAGGTGATGATCAACTTGGGCAAGAGGACCCTGCCTGTAATATGGTTCAGTGTCAAACACTACCTCTTCCTGCTCGCTCTCAATAATCATGTTGTGCAAGATGACACATCAAGTCATGATCTCCCACATTTGATCTTTCAACCAGGTCTGAGCGGGGTACCGGACAACAGCAAATCGAGATTGGAGCACACCAAAAGCCCGCTCGGCATCCTTCCTGCAAGCCTCCTGAACCTTCGCAAAGTGGGAGTTCTTGCCTCCTGACACAGGGTTTGAGATAGTCTTCACAAATGTGGACCATCTTAAATAGATGCTATCTGCTAGGTAGTATCCCTTGTTGTAGTGTCGCCCATTGACCTCGAAGTTCACCGGAGGAGAATGGCCTTCAACAAGCTTGGCAAAGACAGGAGAGCACTGCAGTACGTTGATGTCATTGTGAGTTCCTGGCATACCAAAGAAGGAGTGCCAAATCCAGAGGTCGTGTGTGGCCACTGCCTCAAGTACCACACTGCAACCGCCTTTGGCGCCTTTGTACATCCCCTGCCAAGAAAATGGATAGTTTTTCCATTTCCAATGCATGCAGTCAATGCTTCCATGCATCCAGAAAATCCTCTTGCTGCATTATGTGCTAGGATCCGAGTAGTATCTTCAGCATTGGGAGATCGCAAGTATTGCGGTCCAAACACTACCACCACTGCCATGTAGAACTTGTAGAAACACTCAATGATCGTGGACTCGACCATGCGCCCATAGTATTCGAGTGAATCACCCGGAGCTCCGATGCAAGCATCCTCATAGTTGACTTGCACTTCTAGAGTGAGGTGAATCCAAGTGTGCTGGTGCAATCTTTCTTGCACTTGAAGTAGTTGTCGAACTCCCGGATAGAATTCACAATCCTGAGGAAGAGCTTTCGGCTCATCCGATAACAGCGCCGAAATACTTTGTTGTCGTGCAGTGGAGCATCGGCGAAGTAGTCGCAGTAGAGCAAGCAATAGCCTTCCAGTCGATGCCTCTGCTTCGCCTTCAGCCGGCCCGACGCCAAGCCACTGATGTCTACTACGCAACTTTATTCTTGTAGACACGTGTTGGGCCTCCAAGCGCAGAGTTTTGTAGGACAGCAGTAATTTTCCCTCAAGTGGATGACCTAAGGTTTATCAATCCGTGGGAGGCGTAGGATGAAGATAGTCTATCTCAAGCAACCCTGCAATCAAATACAAGAAATCTCTTGTGTCCCCAACACACCCAATACAATGGAAAATTGTATAGGTGCACTAGTTCGGCGAAAAGATGGTGATAAAAGTGTAGTATGGATAGTAGATATGAGTTTTTGTAATGCGAACAATAAAAAACAGCAAGGTAGTAAATAGTAAACAGAGCACAAATGGTATTGCAATGATGGAAAATGAGGCCTAGGGTGCATACTTTCACTAGTGCAATCTCTCAATAATGCTAACATAGTTGGATCATATGATTATCCCTCAAAGTGCAATAAAGAATCACTCCCGAGTTCCTATTAGCGGAGAACAAAAGATAGAAATTGTTTGTAGGGTACGAAACCACCTCAAAGCTATTATTTCCAATCAATCTATCCTAGAGTTCGTACTAAAATAACAGCAAGCTATTCTTTCCGATCGATCTAATCAAGAGTTCATACTAAAATAACACCATATGATGCATATCAACCAACTCTAATGTCACCTAGATACCCCAATGTCACCGCGAGTACCCATGTGTTACTTATATGATATGTATCAAACAATTTCAGATTCATAATACTCAATCCACGCAAATAACTACAAGGAGACCCCAAAATTTCTATCGGAGAAAAGATGACAAAAACGTGCATCAACCCCTATGCACAGATTACCCCATAGTCACCTCGGGAATCCGCAAGTTGAGTGCCATGACATATATCAAGTGAATCAAAATAATACCCCATTGTCACCACGGGTATTCATATGCAAGACATATATCATGTCTTCTTAGATCTGAATATTCAATCTAACAAGAGAAAACTTCAAAGGGTAAAGACTCAATTCATCACAACAAGTGTAGAGAGGGGAGAAACATCATAAGATCCATCTATGTTAACAAAGCCCATGATACGTCAAGATCGTGACATCTCAAGATCGTGCGAGAGAGAGATTAAACACATAGCTACTTGTACAAACCCTCAGCCCCGAGGGTGGACTACTCCCTCCTCATTGTGGTGACCGCCGGGATGATGAAGATGGCCACCGGTGATGATCTCTCCCTCCGGCAGGGTGCCGGAACGGGCTCCCGATTGGTTTTCGGTGGCTATAGAGGCTTGCGGCGGCGGAACTTCCGATCTAAGGTCTCCCTGAGTGTTTTTAGAATATTTGGGAATTTATAGGGCGAAGAAGGGGTACGGGAGGCCACCGAGGTGGGCACAACCCACCAGGGCGCGCCTGGGGGCCCAGGCACGCCCTGGTGGGTTATGCCCCCTCGGGGCACCCCCCAAGTGCTGCTCTGTCCCAATAGTTCTCTTCTGGTCCACAAAAAGTTTCGCGGTGTTTGGAGAACTTTCATTTCTGCACAAAAAACAACACCACGGTAGTTCTGCTGAAAACAGCGTCAGTCTGGGTTAGTTCCATGCAAATCATACCAAAACCATATATAATTATTGTAAGCATGGCATGAATACTTCATAAACTATAGATACGTTGGAGATGTATCAGCCACCTTGCCACAGATTTGAATTGCTCGCGAGCAGGCTAGCCAGGGCGGCGACGACCATGAGATGCTCTTCGTCCTGGGCGTCGGCTTCGGCTTCCTCCTCCAGCAGTGCCGCGAGCGCCTCCTCGTCGTTTGAGTCCATCGCCGAGCAGACAAATCGCCGAACACCCGGCGGGCATGGTAGGCACATAGCCGCCGGTATCCCGCTCTGCGCGGCCGGAGTGCCGGAAAGCTCGCCTAGGAACGGGGTGGACGATGCCGCAGCGGAACCCTCTCTCTTTTCCAGCGGGGGAATGGCCTATCTAGAGTGGGGGTTGATCGGCGTCAGGATCGGCAAGGCGGTGGGAGGGCGTACGTGCCAGGGGGGCCGAATCTGAGCGTGCAAAGATGCGTTTTTGCCTGACAGTGGTGGCCCAGACGCTCTTTTCCTTTCTGCCGGAGCCCCCAAGCGCCCCGAAGTGCGTTGGGTTCAGCCTGCAATCGCTGGGCCCAAAAACGGGCCAAGCCGGTGGATTTCGGCATCTTGGGGGCGCGACTGGGGTTTTTTTTCGGCGCGAAAAAAAGTCATGGGGGGTGCTATTGGGGGCATGGCTGGAGATGCTCTTAGTTGAAGCTGTACACTTTCCACATGAAGTGGGATGCCTGTCACACTTCAAATTCGAGACAAGAGAGCGAGAAGTGGCATCCTAGATTCTACATGGAAAAAGGCGAGGGCATGCTTACAGGTGGTTTTAAGCTTTGTATGTGACAATCATGTGCAAGTGGCATATATGTGCATTTTTGTACCATCAAAGGGTTGTGAAAGTTCAATGTTTATGGTCCATATGGTTCGGGCAAAAGCTACTCATCCTAGGGTGTTACAAACATTCACTCAAGACATAGTACAATGAACGCAACGACCGGTTCAGAAGTAAATACATTGGGGCCATCACATGGTATCATACTATCATACGTGGTTGGCACTTCGCAGGGACAAGCGGGCGCACACACTCTTTGTGTTCAACCGATGAGAGATGGTCTATGCGAATTATTCAATCGATTTGGTTGGTGGCCTACTAGTAGGATTTGTCATACACGAGGCTCATTTTCTACCTTTTTCTTTGCCATTTGGGAAGCCATATGTGGCTTCTTTTCTATTCATTTGAACTATACTGAACTTGGATGATGAACTTCACAATAACTAATTATAGGTTATGTGACAATAACGTGTAGAGATAACGATCGAAACTCCTAAAACCACACTACCTTGAGTCGCCTCTCACGATGGATTGAGGGAGAAACCCTAGCCGAAGCCACTATCTTCCCCTAATCCTCCTCTTCTCACCGCCACCGGAGGGCGACCCCAGAGAAGCCTTGGCCAGCGCAAGGATGGTGGCAAAGGGGAACTTCCCTGCTGGCGGGGCCTAGGTGTGTAGTGAGGTATCAGACGATGCGATAGCTTCCAGGCAGCAAGAAGCCATATCATGGTGTCACGGAGACTCCTAGGCGAAGTGGCAAGCGCGTGGCGATCGACAAACGTGCGGCAACTTGCCCCGTGGGGATATCTCAGCTCAGATGTGTGTGGTGATCTGGCCTCTGATTGGTTCACTTGGATGTGGGAGAAGGTTGTTGCATGTGGTGGTGCTATCTCACTCGAGTTGTGGGTTCAAGTGGTCACCGATGGGTCTTCGAGAGGGTTCATCACTCCAGATTCAATACCTACTACCGGCGGCTCATTTTGGTGAGGTTGCAGGGTACAGTCAAAAGGCTCCGTTGTGGGTTTCGGTGGTTCTCACTCTGGCCAGTTTGCCTTCGGTGGTGAGATGCAATCAAGTCGGCTGCTTAATGCAGAGGATATGGTTGTGCAGTGGTGATGGCGGATTTCTAGCCTAGCGCATGTAGCTGCTAGAATTGACGAAACATGATGGTGACAACGCATGATTGACTCTGATTTGATGGTTCTTCTTGAGTACCGGGTGTCGAGCTTCAGCATGAAAAGAGTAGGTTTGACCCGAGTGGGGTATGGCTAGGAAGGCGATGTTTTTGTGCCATTACCTTGTTGAAGACATTTTTATGATATGTTCGAACCTGTTTTTCAGGGTGAAAACCTAGAACGAGTTCTGGTGGTTGGATCAGGTGACGATAACGCTTGAGCGTAGTTCTCTTCCCAAAGGCGTTGCTGTTGAAGAATATCGTTGTCCTTGCCGTGTCAAAGAGGATTGGTGAGGATATGGTCATTTTTGTAGTTTATCGATCGTTGTAATGATCACTTCGGTGATTTTCCTTTTTCTTCGCTTAGGTATTGTTTCGGCCTCATATGACTTTGCTCTTTGCCAGTATTTTTTTCCGTGTGTTCGGTGTTAGTTGTGTGCATCCTAAGTTTCTACTACCATGCAGAGCCCAGGTGTGTGCTTATTCTATTTGTATGTACTTTATGCTTCATTTTTGTCAATAAACCCTTTGTAAAAAAGTAAAAGGTTGTGTACATCACTCGAATGTAGATACTGAGGGTATCTCCCTCCTTTCTATTTTTTATAGCAATAAACAATTTATTCTCATGAAAAATATCATCTGCAGAAGCTTGTTACTATGTTTGTTCCTTCTTGTTTGGATATGAAAAAGACAAGCCATGCACGTGCAAAGTTCCCCAAGAACATGCACGTGCATGATAAATGCATGTAGTAAACTTATATGTGGTACATTTTCTAGGTCCAATACGGAAGAGCAAAATCTTTTTGTGGTCCCCTGCAAAAAACAATGCTTTCGGGATATTAATACTCCTAGCAACGTCTCTTAGCTAGCACGAGGAAATATATTGCTTTGCGCAGCACACCCAAGCACCAAAGATACGTCTTTTGTTGAGATGAGTAGCAGTGACTTCGGTTGAAGCACATGAGAAAGAGCGAGAGGAGTAAGCGTAGGCCTTGATCCTTTGCTGATGGGAATGAGAGGGATCAGAAACTAGATGGGCTCAATTAATGTGTGTTTGGCATACAACTCGCAGTCAAGCGGATTGTTTTACCCCAGAACTTCATGCCAAGAGGAAGGATCCTGGGTTGGAGGACCAGTCACATCCAGTGCAGTGACAATACATTGACATCCTGGGTTGGCCGAGACCGATAGCTGCAGGTGCGGGGGTCCCTATGAGGAAATTTGGGTCCACAAATGCAGTCTTTTCTTTTGCATGAAAAAAAAAGCAACCCTCTTTCTTTTGCTTGCATTCGCTACGGATATCTACAGCTACTATCTGCAGAAGTAGCTAATTTAGTCTATTCTAACCACCTCTCCCTGTTCTTTAGCTACGAGCCAGACTCAAGGGAATTAGTTAGCCATAATAAACATGCACCTTCGTGCCTCGCCTGTGTGCAGTATATATGCACTGACATGAATCAAATACAGAAGTGTATCGAATCCTATGTGTGTCTCTAACATTGTCAACTGCTGAATCACGTCCAGGTGCTCCTTGTCTATTCAAACATTTTCAAATATCGGTTTATAGTTACTACTTCATCCTCAATCTAAAGCCCAAAGGTTGGGGTTAATTGTGGTCTTTTTCTTCTTCCTACTTTGCATGGACAACCTCAACCTTCTTTCTCCCAAT
The DNA here is from genome assembly GCA_021605145.1 of Aegilops bicornis. Classification (NCBI taxonomy): domain Eukaryota; kingdom Viridiplantae; phylum Streptophyta; class Magnoliopsida; order Poales; family Poaceae; genus Aegilops; species Aegilops bicornis. The sequence goes on from CM038669.1 coordinate 47,197,165, forward strand.
CGCATTGACTATGTGGACTGTAGTGCTACTACCAACCGCTGTATCATGCGTACTTGTTTCACTATTTGTTGCGGACAATATGAAATCAGATGCTCGTTGTCAGTATTCAATCATGATAACATCTTTTATTCATCTAAATCCCGAACATTGATGTCAAATGTGTCTTTTTGCAAGGCCAACCTCCTTTCTTTCGATCGATTCACTGTGGACTAATTATAGGTTGTTACAAACATTCACTCAATACAAGGTACAAAGGATGCAATGACAGCAGTAAATACATTGGGGCCATCACATGGTATCATACTATCATACGTGGTCGTCACTTCGCAGGGAGGAGCGGGTGCACATGGTCTTTGGGTGCAACCGATAGAAGATGGTCTCTGGGGATTATTCAATAGATTTGGTTGGTGGCCTACCAGTAGGATTTGTAACACACGAGGCTCATTTTTCTACCTTTTTCTTTGCCGTTTGGGAAGCCATATGTGGCTTCTTTTCTATTCGTTTGAACTATACTGAACTTGGATGATTAACTTTGCAATACCTGATAACAGATTATGTGACTATATAATGTAGAGAGAATGATAGAAACTCCTAACTAACAACCACACGACCCCTGAGTCGCGTCCCATGACGGCTTGAGAGAGAAACCCTAACCACCAACACTACCCTCCCCCCTCCTAATTCTTGGCGTCACGGGGAATCCCGGGCCAGCCCAACGAAGGTGGCGGAGTGGAACTTCCCTGTTAGCAGGACCTAGGTGTACAGTGAGGTATTGGACGGTGCAACGGCTTCTCCAGGCATAATGGCGACAGGTCATGGTGACACAAAGACTCCTACGCAAAGCGGCAAGTGCACAGCAACTTGCCATGTGTGGATGTCTTTAGGGAGTTGACTAGGACACGTCGCTCACCTTGGATGTGTGTGGTAGTCTAGCCTCAAATTGGTTCACTCGGACGGGGGAGCAAGTTGTTGCGTGTGGTGGTGCTATCTCACTCGAGTTGTGGATTCCAGTGGCCACCGATGGGTCTACGAGAGGGTTCGTCACTCCAGATCCAATACCTACTACCGGTGGCTCATTCTGGCAAGGTTGCAGGATACAGTCAGGAGGATCCTTTGTGGGTTTCAGTGGTTCTTACTCTGACCATTTTGCCTGCGATGGTGAGATGCAATCAATGGATAACTACTTAACGCAGAGGATATGGTTGTGCAGTGGCGATTGTGGATTTCTAGCCTAGCGCATGTAGCTTCTGGGATTGCGGAAAAGTGATGGCGACAACACATGGTTGACTCCGATTTGATTGTTATTCTTAAGTACCCAGTCTCGAGTTCCAACATGAAAGCCATAGGTCCGACCCGAGTGGGTTATGTTTGGGAAAGCCGATGTTTTTTGTGTTGTCACCTTGTTAAAGGCGGTGCTCGGATATGCTCAGACTTGTTTTTCAGGGTGAAGACCTAAATGGTGGTTGGATCAGGTGAAGACAGCGCTTGAGCTTCGTTCCCTTCCGGAGGCGTTGCCATCGAAGAATATCGTTTCCCTTGCCATGCAAAAGAGGTTTGGTGCGGATATGGTCATTGTTTTAGTTTCTCTATCATTATTTTGATCACTTTGGTGATTTTTTTTCTTTTTCTTTGCTTGGGTATAGTTTTTGTCTTGTATGATTTTTGCTATTTGCCAGCGTGTTTTTTGCATGTGTGTTGGTGTTGGTTGTGTGCATCCTAACTACGTAGAGCTCAGGTGTGTGCTCATTGTGTTTGTATCTACTTTATGCTTCATTTTCGTCAATAAAATCCACCCTTCTTGAGAAATAAAAGGTTTTGTGCATCACTCAATGCAGATGCCAAGAATGTTTCCCTCCTTTTCTATTTTTTATCACTAAACAGATTATTCTCATGAAAAATATTATCTGCACACAAGCATGTTACTATGTTTGTTCCTTGTTGTTTGGATATGAAAAGCCCAACTCATGCATGTGCAGAGTTCCCCATGAAAGAAAATGTAGGTGCATGATTAATGCATGTCGTAAACTTATATATATGCGACACATTTCAACGCTTTCGTGATATTGATACTCCTACCAACCACTCCTAGCTAGCCCGTGGAAATATATTGCTTTTCGTAGCACGGCCAAGCACCAAACATATCTCCTTTGTTGAGATGATATGAGTAGTCGTGACTTCGGTTGAAGCACATGAGAGATAAGTAAGCATGGGCCTTGATCGTTTGTTGATGGGAATGAGAGGGATGATAAACTCAATGGGGTCGTCGAGAATGTGTGGGGGATACAACTTGCAGTCAAGCCTAGTGCTTTACCCCAGAACTTCACGCCAAGAACATGGACGTTGGGTTGGAGTACTGGTGACATCCAGTGTATTTGCAGCGGCTTGTACTACGGCCGAGATTTTGATCCACAAACGCTGTCTTTTCTTTTGCATGAAAAAAAAATCAACCATCTTTTTCTTGGTTGCATTCGCTACTGATATCTAGTGCTACTATCTGCAGAAGTAGCCGTTTTAGTCTAACCATATCGTCGCACATTGTGACCATCTATCCCTGTTCAGTAGCCATGAGCAAGATATAAGGGAGTTAGTTAGCCATGATACACCTGCACCATTGTGCCTCCCATGTACACAGGATATATGCAGTGACATGAATCAAATAGAGAAGTGTATTGCATCCTATGCATGTCTCTTACAGTATTAACTGCTGAATCACGTCCATTTGTTTCAGTGATCGTCACGAACATCTGAAATCGGACGCTCCTTCTGAATTAAAACATGTTCAAATGTCAGATTATGGTACTTCCTCATCCTTGATCTAAAGCCCAAAGGTTGGGGTTAATTGTGGTATCTTTCCTCTTCCTACTTTTTGCATGGACTATCTCAACCTTCTTTCTCCTGAACGCATTCGCTCTGTGGACTGTAGTGCTACTACCAACCGGTGTATCGTGCCTATTTGTTTCACTATTTGTTGCAAACAATATGAAATTCGATGCTCGTTGTCAGTATTTAAACATGATAACATCTTCTATTCATCTAAATCCCAAACGTTAATGTCAAATGTGCCCTTTTTCGCGGACAAACTCCTACTTTCTTTCAATCGATTCACCGTGGACTAATTATTAGTATCAACTATCAACCAATGTGTCACGTGTGTTTGTTGTGACGTCTGAAATTAGGTGCACACAATCGACACCTTTGACTTCCCTTGATAATATACCTGATATTCCATTTTATTTTTTCAAGAATATAAGCATTTATCAAATGAAAATTTAGTTGTACATTTTCAACATTGCAACTTCAATCCTATCTTATCTAAAGACTGACGCAAGTTTTATACAACTCTTGGATTATGATTAATCTCACTATAGGATAACAATCTCTTTTTGTTTGAACTATATTGAAAATAGATGATGAACTTCACAATAACTGATAAAAGGTTCCGTGACAATATCGTGTATACCATAAAGACAATGATAGAAACTCCTACCTAACAACCTCACCACCCCGAAGTGGCTCCCACCGCGGCTCGAGGGAGAAATCATAGTCGTCGCAACGACCTCTCACTGATCCTCCTCGTCTCGACTGATGGAGGGTGAAGCCATGGTCGTCCCGAGGAATGTGACATAGGGGACTTCCCTGCCAAGACGACATATTTGTACGAAAAGGTACCAGACGGTGCGACGGTTTCTCTGGGTGGTAGACCATGGTGACATGATGGCTCCTAGGCAGTGCGGCAAAGCACGCAGTAGCTTACACTACGGGGATCTCTTGAGGGGAGTCGGCTAGGACACGTGATAACCTACAAGCACTAGTAGAAAAAGGGTCATTTGTCCCGGTTCGTAAGGCCCATCTGTCTTGGTTGTGGATCTGGGACTAAAGGGTCGTCACTAAAGCCCTAGGCCTTTAGTCCCAGTTCTTACATGAAGCGGGACAGATGGGCCTCCACGTGGCCGCTGCGGCGAGCCCAGGCAGGAGGGACTTTGGTCCCGGTTGGTGGCACCAACCGGGACCAAAAGGCATCCACGCGTCAGCAGCTGGCATGAGCTGAGGTTTTTGTTTTTTTAAAAGGGGGTGGTTTAGGGGTTTTGGGGGTTAATTTAGGTTGTTAGCTAGCTAATAGAGAGAAGTGTTCTCTCTTATCTCCGTGCTTGGTCTACCAACGCTACTGATATACCTAAATATGGCTTAGATTGAAGTGAAGGCAACATGTGGTGCATGTCGAAAGTAATACTAATCCTAACTTGATCAAGTTTGGATTGTACTACTTTTGACATGCACCACATGCATGTTGCCTTCACTCCAATCTAATCCATGTTCATTTCACCCACTGATATATAATAACTCTCCATTCTCGCATCATGCATCATCATAATAACAAGTCATACTAATCATCATCATACAACTTCTACTCGTTATTAATAACAAGTCATATGATCATCATCCTCATAGTCATCGAACCAACCCTACTTAATTGTTCTTAGCACATGATCATCAGTATTAGGTAGGACCTAAATACCCTCTTTAAGGTAAAATAGCATAAAAGAATATAGACCCTGACTCTCCATTATGGAGAATGGAGATCATCCTGTCTCCAATTCTTGCGCTTCGCTTTCTTTTGCTTTCAAGAACCTCCTTACGACTGTCCATAAATTTTTTCCATTCTTTGATTGTCATGTCTCCACTTCTTTTAGAAATCCGGTATGGACAGTTGAGATTCGTAGGATGACCTGGCTGTATGTTCAAAACATCAAGGCGACCATGCTGATACATCAGATGAGGCACACAATCATTCGGGATTATCAGTTGAAACACATAGTAATAACTTTGTAGTTAGCAATGATGTACTATTTTTAGAAGTATGCAAAAGATGCACGGATGTCGTAATACTAAAAAATCTTACCAGGATATCTCCATGGTAGTTAGCATAGTTCAACACGTGCACTAATGGCACGTATTAACCATAATGTTGAGGAGTTTGATTGTAGATATTGTAATTCTCAAGATCAGTACAAAATGCGATCAAATGATTTTTCTCCTGATAAGTTAATTCGGAGCCTTCGGTGTAGTAGGTTATGTCTACCATCTTCCGCACATTCTTTGAAGAATAAAAATAAGATGTCAATGGAAATGAGTTGTCAACTATTTTGAAATAAACAATATAAATTAGCTAATAACTATGTGAAGGAAATATGCCCTAGAGGCAATAATAAAGTTATTATTTATTTCCTTATATCATGATAAATGTTTATTATTCATGCTAGAATTGTATTAACCGGAAACATAATACATGTGTGAATACATAGACAAACAGAGTGTCACTAGTATGCCTCTACTTGACTAGCTCGTTAATCAAAGATGGTTATGTTTCCTAACCATAGACATGAGTTGTCATTTGATTAACGGGATCACATCATTAGGAGAATGATCTGATTGACATGACCCATTCCGTTAGCCTAGCACTTGATCGTTTAGCTGTTGCTTTCTTCATGACTTATACTATGAGATTATGCAACTCCCGTTTACCAGTCGAACACTTTGGGTACTACCAAACGTCACAACGTAACTGGGTGATCATAAAGGAGTACTACAGGTGTCTCCAAAGGTACTTGTTGGGTTGGCGTATTTTGAGATTAGGTTTTGTCACTCCGATTGTCGGAGAGGTATCTCTGGGCCTACTCGGTAATACACATCACATAAGCCTTGCAAGCATTACAACTAATGAGTTAGTTGTGAGATGATGTATTACGGAACGAGTAAAGAGACTTGCCAGTAACGAGATTGAACTAGGTATTGGATACCGACGATCGAATCTCGGGTAAGTAACATACCGATGACAAAGGGAACAACGTATGTTGTTATGCGGTCTGACCGATAAAGATCTTCGTAGAAAATGTAGGAACCAATATGGGCATCCAGGTCCCGTTATTGGTTATTGACCGGAGATGTGTCTCGGTCATGTCTACATTGTTCTCGAACCGTAGGGTCCGCACGCTTAAGGTTTCGATGGCGGTTATATTATGAGTTTGTGTATTTTGATGTACGAAGGTTGTTCGAGTCCCGGATATGATCACGGACATGACGAGGAGTCTCGAAATGGTCGAGACATAAAGATTAATATATTGGACGGATATATTTGGACACCGGAAAGGTTCCGGAGAAGTTTGGAGCTCGGGAGGTTACGGAACCCCGGGAGGTATATGGGCCTTATTGGGCCCATGTAGGAGGAAGGAGAAGGAACAAGGGAGGCGCGCCCCCAAGCCCAATCCGAATTGGGGAGGGGCCCCCCCTTTCCTTTCTCCTTCCCTTTCTTCCTATTTCTCCTCCTAGTACTACTTCCTAATACTAGTACTCCTTCCTTCCCCCTCCAAATAAGATAAGGAAAAGAGAGGGAAACCTACTTGGAGTAGGTTTCCCCCTCCCTATGGTGCGCCCCCCCGTGTGGCCGGCCACCACCTCCCACCCGCCGTTATATACGGGGGTGGGGGGGCACCCAAGGACACACAAGTTGATACTTGAGATCGTTACATAGCCGTGTGCGGTGCCCCCCACCACCAAATTACACCTCGGTCATTTCGTAGAGGTGCTTAGGCGATGCCCTGCGTCGGTGATACATCTAGATCGTCACCACGCCGTCGTGCTGACGGTACTCCCTCTCCCAGGAGCTTTGCTTGATCGGAGACCGAGGAGAGTCATCGAGCTGATCGTGTGCCTAGAACTTCGGAGGCGCCGGAGTAACGGGCGCTGGGATCGGCTGGATCGCGAGGAGAACGTCGACTACTTCCTCTACGTCATCATCGACTCGGAGGTGCCGGAGTAACGGGCGCTAGGATCGGCAGGATCGCGAGGAGAACGACGACTACTTCCTCTACGTTGTGATCGCTTCCGCTTTGGTCTACGAGGGTACGTAGACAACACTCTCCCCTCTCGTTGCTATGCCATCACCATGGTCCTGTGTGTGCGTAGGAAAATTTTGAAATTACTACGTTCTCCTACAGTGGCATCCGAGCCTGGTTTTATGCGTTGATGTCATATGCACGAGTAGAACACAAGTGAGTTGTGGGCGATACAAGTCATACTGCCTACCAGCATGTCATACTTTGGTTCAGCGGTCTTGTGAGATGAAGCGGCCGGACCGACATTACGCAGCGTCACGCTTACGAGACTGGTTTCACCGCTACGAGCACTCGTGCTTAAAGGTGGCTGGCGGGTGTCTGTCTCTCTCACTTTAGTTGAACCGAGTGTGGCTACGCCCGGTCCTTGAGAAGGTTAAACGGAGTCTATTTGACGAAGTATCGTTGTGGTTTTAATGCGTAGGTAAGAACGGTTCTTGCTCAGCCCGTAGCAGCCACGTAAAACTTGCAACAACAAAGTAGAGGACGTCTAACTTGTTTTTGCAGGGCATGTTGTGATGTGATATGGTCAAGACGTGATGCTATATTTTATTGTATGAGATGATCATGTTTTGTAACCGAGTTATCGGCAATGGCAGGAGCCATATGGTTGTCGCTTTATTGTATGAAATGCAACGCATGTAATTGCTTTACTTTATCACTAAGCGGTAGCGATAGTCGAGAAGCAATAGATGGGCGTGGCGACAACGATGCTACGATGGAGATCAAGGTGTCGCGCGGTGACGATGGTGATCATGGCGGTGCTTGGAGATGGAGATCACAAGCACAAGATGATGATGGCCATATCATATCACTTATATTGATTGCATGTGATGTTTATCCTTTATGCATCTTATTTTGCTTTGATTGACGGTAGCATTTTAAGATGATCTCTCACTAAAATTATCAAGTAGTGTTCTCCTGAGTATGCACCGTTGCCAAAGTTAAATGCGTCTTGAGACACCACGTGATGATCGGGTGTGATAAGCTCTACGTCCATCTACAACGGGTGCAAGCCAGTTTTGCACACGCAGAATACTCAGGTTATACTTGACGAGCCTAGCATATGCAGATATGGCCTCGGAACACGGAGACCGAAAGGTCGAGCGTGAATCATATAGTAGATATGATCAACATAAGATGTTCACCATTGAAAACTACTCCATCTCACGTGATGATCGGTTATGGTTTAGTTGATTTGGATCACGTGATCACTTAGATGACTAGAGAGATGTCTGTCTAAGTGGGAGTTCTTAAGTAATATGATTAATTGAACTTAAATTTATCATGAACTTAGTACCTGATAGTATCTTGCTTGTCTATGTACGTATGTAGATAGATGGCTCGTCTTTGTTGTTCCGTTGAATTTTAATGCGTTCCTTGAGAAAGCAAAGTTGAAAGATGATGGTAGCAATTACACGGACTGGGTCCGTAACCTGAGGATTATCCTCATTGCTGCACGGAAGAGTTACGTCTGGATGCACCGCTAGGTGCCAGACTCTTGCTGATGCAACCGACGGCGTTAAGAACGTCTGGCAGAGCAAAGCTGATGACTACTCTATAGTTCAGTGTGCCATGCTTTACGGCTTAGAACCGGGTCTTCAACGACGTTTTGAAAGTCGTGGAGCATATGAGATGTTCCAAGAGTTGAAGTTGATATTTCAACAGAATCCCGGATTGAGAGATATGAAGTCTCCAATAAGTTCTATAGCTGCAAAATGGAGGAGAATGGGTGCATCGGTGAGCACATACTCGGAATGTCTGGGTATTACAATCACTTGACTCAACCGGGAGTTGATCTTCCGGATGATTGTGTCATTGACAGAATTCTTCAATCACCGCCACCAAGCTACAAAGGCTTCGTGATGAACTATAATATGCAAGGGTTAGTAAAGACTATGCTCGAGCTCTTCGCAATGCTTGAAGGCTGCGGAGGTAGAAATCAAGAAGGAGCATCAAGTGTTGATGGTCAATAAGACCACTAGTTTCAAGAAGAAAGGCAAAGGGAAGAAAAGGAACTTCAAGAAGAACAGCAAACAAGTTGCTGCTCAAGGGAAGAAACCCAAGTCTGGACCTAAACCTGAAATCGAGTGCTTCTACCGCAAGCGCATAGTCACCGGAAGCGGAACTGCCCCAAGTATTTGGCGGATAAGAAGGATGGCAAGGTGAACAAAGGTATATGTGATATACATGTTATTGATGTGTACCTTACTAGAGCTCGCAGTAGCACCTGGTATTTGATACTGGTTACATTGCTAATATTTGCAACTTCGAAACAGGGACTACTGATTAGCGAACACCGGCAAAGGACGAGGTGACGATGCGCGTGGGAAATGGTTCCAAAGTCGATGTGATCGCGGTCGGCACGCTACCTCTACATCTACCTTCGGGATTAGTTTTAGACCTAAATAATTGTTATTTGGTGCCAGCGTTAAGCATGAACATTATATCTGGATCTTGTTTGATGCGAGACGGTTATTCATTTAAATCAGAGAATAAAGGTTGTTCTATTTATATGAATAATATCTTTTATGGTCATGCACCCTTGAAGAGTGGTCTATTTTAAATGAAACTCGATAGTAGTGATACACATATTCATAATGTTGAAACCAAAAGATGCAGAGTAGATAATGATAGTGCGACTTATTTGTGGCATTGCCGTTTAGGTCATATCGGTATAAAGTGCATGAAGAAACTCCATACTGATGGACTTTTGGAGTCACTTGATTATGAATCACTTGGCACTTGCGAACCGTGCCTCATGGGCAGGATGACTAAAACCCGTTCTCCGGTACTATGGAGAGAGCAACAGATTTGTTGGAAATCATACATACAGATGTATGTGGTCCAATGAATGTTGAGGCTCGTGGCGGATATCGTTATTTTCTCACCTTCACGGATGATTTAAGTAGATATGGGTATATCTTCTTAATGAAACATAAGTCTGAGACATTTGAAAAGTTCAAAGAATTTCAGAGTGAAGTTGAAAATCATCGTAATAAGAAAATAAAGTTTCTACGATCTGATCATGGAGGCGAATATTTGAGTTACGAGTTTGGTCTACATTTGAAACAATGCGGAATAGTTTCGCAACTCACGCCACCCGGAACACCACAGCGCAATGGTGTGTCCGAACGTCAGAATCGCACTTTACTAGATATGGTGCGATCTATGATGTCTCTTACAGATTTACCGCTATCATTTTGAGGTTATGCTCTTGAGACGGCCGCATTCACGCTGAATAGAACACCGTCAAAATCCGTTGAGACGACACCTTATGAACTGTGGTTTAGCAAGAAACCAGAGTTGTCGTTTCTTAAAGTTTGGGGATGCGATGCTTATGTGAAAAAGCTTCAACCTGATAAGCTCGAACCTAAATCGGAGAAATGTGTCTTCATAGGATACCCAAAGGAGACAGTTGGGTACACCTTCTATCACAGATCCGAAGGCAAGACATTTGTTGCTAAGAATGGATCCTTTCTAGAGAAGGAGTTTCTCTCGAAAGAAGTGAGTGGGAGGAAAGTAGAACTTGATGAGGTAACTGTACCTTCTCACTTATTTGAAAGTAGTTTATCACAGAAACCAGTTTCTGCGATATCTACGCCAAATAGTGAGGAAGTTGATGATGTTGATCATGAAACTTCAGATCAAGTTACTACAGAACCTCGTAGATCAACCAGAATAAAATCCGCACCAGAGTGGTACGGCAATCCTATTCTGGAAGTCATGCTACTAGATCATGATGAACCTACGAACTATGAAGAAGCGATGGTGAGCCCAGATTCCGCAAAATGGCTTGAGGCCATGAAATCTGAGATGGGATCCATGTATGAAAACAAAGTGTGGACTTTGGTTGACTTGCCGAGGGTCGGCAAGCAATAGAAAACAAGTGGATCTTCAAGAAGAAGACCGACAGACGGTAATATTGCTGTCTACAAAGCTCGACTTGTCGCAAAGGGTTTTTCGACAAGTTCAAGGGATTGACTACGATGAGACCTTCTCACCCGTAGCGATGCTTAAGTCTGTCTGAATCATGTTAGCAATTGCCGCATTTTATGATTATGAAATTTGGCAAATGGATGTAAAGACCGCATTCCTGAATGGGTTTACGGAAGAAGAGTTGTATATGATGCAACCAGAAGGTTTTATCGATCCAAAGGGAGCTAACAAAGTGTGCAAGCTCCAGCAATCCATTTATGGACTGGTGCAAGCATCTCGGAGTTGGAATAAACGCTTTGATAGTGTGATCAAAGTATTTGGGTTTATCTGAGACTTACGGAGAAGCCTGTATTTACAAGAAAGTGAGTGGGAGCTCAGTAGCATTTACGATATTATATGTAGATGACATATTCTTGATCGGAAATGATATAGAATTTCTGGATAGCATAAAGGGATACTTGAACAAGAGTTTTTCGATGAAAGACCTTGGCGAAGCTGCTTACATATTGGGCATCAAGATCTATAGAGATAGATCAAGACGCTTAATTGGACTTTCACAATGCACATACCTTGACAAGATTTTGAAGAAGTTCAAAATGGATCAAGCAAAGAAAGGGTTCTTGCCTGTATTGCAAGGTATGAAGTTGAGTAAGACTCAATGCCCGACCACCGCAGAAGATAGAGAGAAAATGAAAGATGTTCCCTATGCCTCAGCCATAGGCTCTATCATGTATGCAATGCTGTGTACCAGACCTGACGTATGCTTAGCTGTAAGCTTGGCAGGAAGGTACCAAAGTAATCCAGGAGTGGATCACTGGACAGCGGTCAAGAACATCCTGAAATACCCGAAAAGGACTAAGGATATGTTTCTCGTATATGGAGGTGACAAAGAGCTAGTCGTAAATGGTTACGTCGATGCAAGCTCTGACACAGATCCGGACGATTCTATATCGCAAAACCGGATCGTGTTTTTGTTAAGCGGTGGAGCTGTCGGTTGGTGCAGTTCTAAACAAAGCGTCGTGGCGGGATCTACATGTGAAGCGGAGTACATAGCTGCTTGGAAGCAGCAAATGAAGGAGTCTGGATGAAAGAGTTCATTTCCGATCTAGGTGTTGTACCTAGTGCATCGGGACCAATGAAGATCTTCTGTGACAATACTGGTGCAATTGCCTTGGCAAAGGAATCCAGATTTCACAAGAGGACCAAGCATATCAAGAGACGCTTCAATTCCATTCGGGACCAAGTCCAAGTGGGAGACATAGAGATTTGCAAAATACATATGGATCTGAACGTTGCAGACCCGTTGACTAAGCCTCTTCCACGAGCAAAACATGATCAGCACCAAGACTCCATGGGTGTTAGAATCATTCTTGAGTGAACTAGATTATTGACTCTAGTGCAAGTGGGAGACTGAAGGAAATATGCCCTAGAGGCAATAATAAAGTTATTATTTATTTCCTTATATCATGATAAATGTTTATTATTCATGCTAGAATTGTATTAACCGGAAACATAATACATGTGTGAATACATAGACAAACAGAGTGTCACTAGTATGCCTCTACTTGACTAGCTCGTTAATCAAAGATGGTTATGTTTCCTAACCATAGACATGAGTTGTCATTTGATTAACGGGATCACATCATTAGGAGAATGATCTGATTGACATGACCCATTCCGTTAGCCTAGCACTTGATCGTTTAGTATGTTGCTGTTGCTTTCTTCATGACTTATACATGTTCCTGTAACTATGAGATTATGCAACTCCCGTTTACGGAGGAACACTTTGGGTACTACCAAACGTCACAACGTAATCGGGTGATCATAAAGGAGTACTACAGGTGTCTCCAAAGGTACTTGTTGGGTTGGCGTATTTCGAGATTAGGTTTTGTCACTCCGATTGTCGGAGAGGTATCTCTGGGCCTTCTCGGTAATACACATCACATAAGCCTTGCAAGCATTACAACTAATGAGTTAGTTGTGAGATGATGTATTACGGAACGAGTAAAGAGACTTGCCAAGATGTAGATTGAACTAGGTATTGGATACCGACGATCGAATCTCGGGTAAGTAACATACCGATGACAAAGGGAACAACGTATGTTGTTATGCGGTTCGACCGATAAAGATCTTCAGAGAAAATGTAGGAACCAATATGGGCATCCAGGTCCCGCTATTGGTTATTGACCGGAGATGTGTCTCGGTCATGTCTACATTGTTCTCGAACCATAGGGTCCGCACGCTTAAGGTTTCAAGGACGGTTATATTATGAGTTTGTGTATTTTGATGTACCGAAGGTTGTTCGAGTCCCGGATATGATCACGGACATGACGAGGAGTCTCGAAATGGTCGAGACATAAAGATTAATATATTGGACGGATATATTTGGACACCGGAAAGGTTCGGAGAAGTTTGGAGCTCCGGGAGGTTACGGAACCCCGGGAGGTATATGGGCCTTATTGGGCCCATGTAGGAGGAAGGAGAAGGAACAAGGAGGGGCGCCCCCAAGCCCAATCCGAATTGGGGAGGGGGCCGCCCTTTCCTTTCTCCTTCCCCTCTTCCTATTCCTACTACTAGTACTACTTCCTAATACTAGTACTCTTTCCTTCCCCTCCTAATAAGATAAGGAAAGAGAGGGAAACCTACTTGGAGTAGGTTTCCTCCCCATGGTGCGCCCCTTGTGGCCGGCCACCTCCTCCCTCCCTCCTTTATATACGGGGTGGGGGCACCCTAGGACACACAAGTTGATCCTTGAGATCGTTCCTTAGCCGTGTGCGGTGCCCCCTCCACCATATTCCACCTCGGTCATATCGTAGCGGTGCTTAGGCGAAGCCCTCGCGTCGGTGAAACATCAAGATCGTCACCACGCCGTCAGGTCGACGGAACTCCCTCTCCCGGAGCTTTGCTGGATCGGAGCCCGAGGAGCGTCATCGAGCTGAGCGTGTGCCAAGAACTCGGAGGCGCCGAGTAACGGCGCTGGGATCGGCTGGATCGCGAGGAGAACGACGACTACTTCCTCTACGTCATCATCGACTCGGAGGTGCCGGAGTAACGGCGCTTAGGATCGGCAGGATCGCGAGGAGAACGTCGACTACCTCCTCTACGTTGTGATCGCTTCCGCTTTGGTCTACGAGGGTACGTAGACAACACTCTCCCCTCTCGTTGCTATGCCATCACCATGGTCCTGTGTGTGCGTAGGAAAATTTTGAAATTACTACGTTCTCCTACACTATGTTCGAGAAACTCACATAGCGGTAGAATTGGAGGCATATCAACAATCACCCAAATGTTCATATTTTCTTGCTCGATTTTAGGATCACCAAGATCCATGGTGACAAGCATACCCTCACCAAAACCATACATCTTGCAAAGTTCTTCCCAATTTTTTGCAACCAAAATGGGTTACACTCTCAGAATTGTTCAACTTTACTTCAAAATCCACACCATGATGGGTCCTTAGGTGAATTTTCTTTGTTTCCATACTTTCATGGTCTTCAAAACCCATCCTCTCCAAGACATAGCGTCTTGCATAGCATGGGATAAGCTAGTCGAATTGGAAAAGATGAAAAGTACACGTTGAAATAGTTGAAGTCGTGCTTATAATTACGAAAAAAACACTTGTCGTCATTGTGTACTGTTTCAACATCGAAGGTCTCCTCGAGCTTAATGTTGAAGCGCCAATCTTCGTCCAGCTCAAGGAACCTGTCGCACATACCTCGGTCGCCGTGGCACCAGTCGCACTCCCCCAGGCGGTTTTCGTTGCCCGAGTACGACATTTCCTATGTTCATAATTCAAATATTAAACTTGTACAATTAAATGTATGTACTAAAAAACCTAAATTAGATCATTATTATTCATCACGGGTTGACTATCGGTCTGTCGAGCCTTTTCTTGAAAACTCTCAGCTCACGTGGTGTACATATTCGACCGTAGGTGATGGTAGCTCCTCCTTTCATTCCCGAGTGCATTACACCAAATTGTCTAGCACTCGGGAATGAAGGAGAAGCTTCTACGACAACAGATCAGGATTCTTCGTCCTCTCATATATATATGGTGGAGACTCTCCCTCACTGATTCCTCTCTGACATTTGCGACCGTCGGTGATGGTAGCTCCTCCTTTCGTTCCCGAGTGCATTACACCAAATTGTCTAGCACATGGGAACGAAGGAGAAGCTACCCCCACGACCACAGTCGGGATTCTTCATCCACTCATATATGGTGGAGACTCGACAGACTTAAAGTTAACCCGAAATATCATTTAATTATCTTTCTAAAAAAGGACATATCGAGCGCCTGAAATTTGCCGGCAAGGAAATATACATGTTTATCTACTTCATATGAGCATTCAAACTTGATGGCCACTTCAATGGTTGAAAATATGAGCAAAAAAATTTCAAAATATCTTATAGGACTCATATTGACATGGAGATTTGGCTAGTCTCACCTCGACGTCGGAGGGGGGTCGGTGACGGGGACGACGGTGGGGATATTGGAGGGGGCTCCTAGATTTCTGCAAAAACAAAAACCCTATAAGCTATCAACTAATCAAATGCATACGCCTTGCATAGTGCTCTCCAATTTTAGCAAAACCAAATCGTAAAATAAAGTAGTATTCAAATTAGCATGCATTCAATTATAAGAAAAACTACATCATCTCTTGCATCCGTACATCGTCGAATATTATCACTAATACACCTCGAATACTATCATACATATAGCATCGCTAATACAGCTAGAACCGTAGTGCCCGGTGGGTATCGGCGCGGGCGGTGGACACCCAAAGAGAAGGAACCATCACAGGATCATAGCTCCAGTGAGGTCCCTGAAGAACCTGCCAGGTATTGTCGAACCTGCTGAAAGGATCGATAAGGTTGACTAGAGGGGGGGGGTGAATAGGCAACTAACAATTTTTAAGCTTTTCTTTACCAATTTAAACTTTGCAATAATAAAGGTTGTCTAGATGTGCAACTAGGTGAACAACCTATATGATGCAAACAACACAAGCACAAGAGCAAGAAAAGATAGAAACACAAATAAGCTTGCACAAGTAAAGGGATAAGATAACCAAGAGTGGAGCCGGTGGAGACGAGGATGTGTTACCAAGTTCCTTCCTTTTGAGGGGAAGTACGTCTCCGTTAGAGCGGTGTGGAGGCACAATGCTCCCCAAGAAGCCACTAGGGCCACCGTAATCTCCTCACGCCCTCGCACAATGCAAGAGCCGTGATTCCACTATTGGTGCCCTTGAAGGTGGCAACCGAACCTTTACAAACAAGGTTGGGGCAATCTCCACAACTTAATTGGAGGCTCCCAACATCACCACGAAGCTTCACCACAATGGAATATGGCTCCACGGTGACCTCAACCGTCTAGGGTGCTCAAACACCCAAGAGTAACAAGATCCGCAAGGGATAAGTGGGGAATCAAATGTCTCTTGGTGGAAGTGTAGATCGGGCCCTTGTCACCCAATCCCGAGCAAATCAACAAGTTTGATTGGCTAGGGAGAGAGATCGGGCCAAAATGGAGCTTAGAGCAACAATGGAGCTTAGAGATGGAAGAGATAGTCAACTAGAGGTAGGAAACACCCCTTTTATACTCGTGGAAAAGATCCAACCGTTATCCTCTAGTTCAGCCCGCGACACGCGGTACTACCGCTCCGAAAGCGAGGTACTATCACATGCCACGCAGCAGTACTACGCTGACAAGCCACGGTACTACCGCTGCAGCAATGAGACTGGATCGGCTCGACCGAGCGAAGATTACGCCGCTCATAGCGGTACTATCAGCACCCTTGCGGTACTACCGCAAGGCAGGTAAGCCACAGCCTACGAAGAGCGCGGATGAAATAAATTACATCCGTGCCTACTTCCGCTGAAAAAGAAACAGTGCGAAAACCCGACGCGGTACTACCGCGCCCGAGGTGCGGTACTACCGTGAAGGCGCGGATGTAAAAAATTACATCCGCTCCTACTACCGTGACGCAACGGTACCGGACATGAGGGCCACGGTACTACGGCTCCAAGAGAGCGGTACTACCGTGACCACTCGCGGTACTACCGCGCAAGATGTGCGGTACTACCGTGTTGGCACGGATGTAAAAAATTACATCCGCGCCTACTACCGTATCGGAGCAGCACAAGGCCTGGTAGTTGTGGTACTACCGCTCCAGGGGAGCGGTACTACCGTGACCCCCAGCGGTACTACCGCTCCCTAGAGCAGTACTACCGCAAGAACAGCAGTAGCTGTCAGATTTAAGCACAACTATGACAACGGGAAGATACTCCAAAGTGCAAGGAAAGGAAGGACATGTGTACGTGTTGATTCCACCCAAACCTTTCCGACGCGGACCCCCTCTTAATAGTACGGCTCTCCTACGACTCAAATCCACCAAAGAGAAACGTAGAACAACGCCGTCTTCAATAGTCTCCGAGGGGCACCGAATCGTCTCGTGCCTAGTGATGAAGCATCTGAGAAACTCAAGGCACACGATTAGTCCGCAAAAGCATTGTCATTAATCACCAAAACACCTAAGGGATAAATATGCCCTTACAATCTCCCCCTTTTTGATGGATTGATGACAATACGGGATTTGCACATAGATAAGATAATTTTGAGCAAAGGCAAACCCCTCCTCTCCAAAATATAGACGAGCTCCCCCTAGATGTGTGCACCCTGGATGAATGATTTGGACTGCATAGCACACATACTAGGATCACCACTCCCCCTATATTTTAGAGACAAAGGCATGAAAACTAATATCTAAGCAAAACATGGCACAATATAACACAAGCTCGCTAAGATAGATAGAGTGCATATGTCTTACACCATATGAAGGAAAAGCAACTTAAAAGAGGTTCAAACGAAGTTCAGCCGAGAAAGCAATAAACACACCAAACACGAAGACGACACACGACTTGCAAATCCCTACACTCTCTCCCCCTTTGGCATCGAGACGCCAAAAAGGCAGAGAGGACACCTACACACAGGCGATGGCTCAAGCAGCAGGGAACTCATCCCAACCCTCTCCGTCGGACTCCTCGGCAGCAGGGATGGGCTCCTCGACGTCCTCCTCAGAATCAGTCCACCTGTAGCCTTGCTTCTCCATCCACTCGGCCTCTGGAGTGATGCGCTCCTCAGACCCGCATGGACACATCCTCACCATAGAGCTGCAAGATCTTCCTGTCCCGGCGACGACTCTCCTTGGACGCCACGTGAGTCCTCAGACGCCCTTGGCTTGCATACAGAAGAGAGTCTTCATCTTGTCCTTCAACTTCTTGGCCCACGAAGGCATAGAGGAACTCTGGGAAGGCCTAGCAGCACGGCCCTCAGCATCATCCCTAGCACCAGCATCCTCCTCATCAACAGCAGCCCTAGCAGCAGACGCCTCAGCACGAGTAGTAGTGTTGGCTCAGTTGGACTTGACACGGAGACAGATGGGATCATGGCGAATCCAGTCTGGGGCAAGGAACTCCTCACCAGGGAACATCTTCTCCCAAGTCTGCGAGATCAGCAGAAACAGATAGGGCCCATAGATAGGTACCTTGCGGTTGAACACCGCAAACCGAAGCTCACACCACATGATGTGTGAGACATCAAGTGGCTGAGTCTGAGACACACGAGCCTCCTCGCAAATGAGCATCATATCCACCATATAGGCATGAACCTTGTCCTTGTCACCAATGCGAGGGAATAAGGAGTTGCGGAAGATGCGATACATGATATCCAGAAAAGAGTTGAGCACAAACCCCGTCTTGCCATTGGGAAGCGCCTTCTCAACATAGTATGGCTGAAGCTTGTCCTTGTTAGCAGAGTCAGGATTAGCATGGGGGCGAACACCCACTGGAGAGTCGAGCCCGCCATCAGGAACGTGAAGCAAATCCATGAACTACTTCCAGGTAGCAGTCAGCATACGGCCATTGTACATCCAGGACATCCTCCGCTCCTCATTGGAGTGAAAGTATACGGAGGCAAAGAACTGGCAGATAATCTCAGGGTCATAGTCAAGGTGAAAGGATATCAAATCCAGAGCCTCTCCAAAGTAATTACGGAACTGGTCCTTCCTCATGTGATGCATATCAATCCATTTCACATCCACGTAGGTATTCTGCTTGTTTTTTATGACATCCAGATAGATGTTAGTCTGTTGCTTGTTCCAAAACAGCTCACAGCCTCTGACAGAGGAACGAGGGTGCACATACGGGTGGAGTTGCCTGAGACGGATATACTCAGATTGGGGTATCTCGTCCATGCCCTTAGCGGGCTCCTTGTTCTTGCTAGTTGTTGTCTTGACATGGCGCTTGGGGGCAGCAGAGCCCTCTGGTGCTTCACGGATGGCAAACGCTTGGAGCCTGTGTCACAACTGGGATTGGACCGGCTAGAGCCACCACCTGAGACACACACGCAAAACACCAACGAACGCGAATAGGATCAATGCAAAGACCACAGCAAAGCACAAGAAACACATAGGAAATATACGTGAAGGCTGGCCAGCGATAGATGTGAGCCACGGTAGTACTGCCAGTGCGTGCGGTACTAAAATATTAGTACTGCTCCAAGTCGCGGTAGTACCGTGTGAGGACACGGTAGTACCGTGGTTGGACCGGTACTAAGATTTTAGTGCCGTAGTACGCGCGGTATTACCGCGCTAGAGGGGCGGTAGTACTGCATCGCATCAGATCCGAACGAGAGTTCGAATCTGAAAAGACCCGCGAAACAATGGTAGTGCTACAGTGATCAAACCTAGCGCAAGACAACAAAACAAGTATAACCTACGCAAAGCTACTCTCCTTCATCCTAGTCTTGAAAAGAGAAAGCCTACAAAACTCTAGAACACACAAGTCTCCCCCAACAACCTAGAGGCAAAGAACTCAATAAAACGAGGAAAGATTGGGGAGAAACCTGGGTCCATAGCAAGAGCACGTGGTGGGGAAGGATCCCACCGGACAGAATCACGGGAGGGCAGCCGGAGGAGGAGATCCGGCGATGAACGCCGGCTCCGATCTTGAGCGAGAGAGAGAGAGAGAGACGGCGTGGGAGGAACTGCGAATGGGTATGGGGGAGTTAGAACTCCCCCTGCCCGTCCTTATCCCCACGCGCCCAAGTTGGCGCGGTAGTACCGCAAGTCATCGCGGTAGTACCGCTCGGGCGGAAGTACCGCACCGAAGCGGTAGTACCGCTCACCCAGGCGGCAGTAAAAAATTACTGCCGCGTGGGGGCAGTAGTACCGTGCTCCCATACGCGGTAGTACCGTGGTTGGCCGCGGTAGTACCGTAGCCGTCCGCGGTAGTACCGTGAGCTCAAGACACCGCCGGTTTCAACACAAGAGAGAAGTCTTTGCACGGAAACTTTTCACACAAAAGAAGCCACAAGCACACGACAAAACCAGAGGCAGAAAGACAACAAGCGAGCACCAAGCGACACAACCTCTCAAAAGGAGAGGGTGGTGGCCGAAGCCACCTATGTTTGAGTTAGATGGTATGGCACCGCGAAGAATTATCCTTGGGCCCATGACCAAAACTTGTTTTTGAAACACAAGTACCATAAAAAATGGCTAATGTGAAAGAGTTGATCTATTTATGCATGATAGGGGGAGGGAGAGTTCATTGAGAGAACAACACTCCCCCTATGTCCATGAATACACCTAAACTAGACAACAAGTTGAGTGTGGTGGGGGTGCACGGGTTCAAGTCACATTGCTCAAATCAATGATATTTAGCTCATGCCTTAACTCGCGAAATCTTGCTTCATCCAAGGGCTTCGTGAAAATATCTGCAAGCTTATCATGAGTGTTGACATACTTGAGCTCGATCTCCCCTCGCCTAATGTGATCCCGGATGAAATGATACCGAATCTCAATGTGCTTCGTCTTGAAGTGTTGCACCGGGTTGAGAGAAATCTTGATGGCACTTTCATTATCACACCAAAGAGGCACTTTGTCACAAATGACACCGTACTCCTTTAAAGTTTGCCTCATCCATAGGAGTTGAGCACAGCAACTACCGACCGCCACATATTCCGCTTCGGTGGACGAGATAGACACACAACTTTGCTTCTTGAAATACCAACTTACCAAAGAGCAACCAAGAAATTGGCACCCTCCGGAAGTGGACTTCCTATCCACTTTGTCTCCCGCCCAATCGGAATCCGTAAATTCTTCAAGCTTGAAGTTTGCCCTCTTGGGTACCATAAGCCCAAGTTTGGGGTATGAGCCAAATATCGAAAAGATTCGCTTGACCGCCACATAGTGGCTTTCCTTCGTGTGGCTTGAAACCGTGCACACATTCCCACACTCAACATGATATCCGGTCTAGATGCACAAAGGTAAAGCAAGGAGCCAATCATGGAGCGATATACCTTTTGATCCACCGCTTTACCATTGGGATCAATGTCAAGTTGGCACTTGGTAGGCATTGGAGTAGTAGCCGGCTTGACATCACTTAGCTCGAATCTTTTGAGCATGTCTTGAGTGTATTTGGCTTGGTTGATGAAGGTTCCTTCTCTTCTTTGTTTGATATCGAAACCAAGGAAGAACTTCAACTCTCCCATCGAAGACATCTTGAACTTGGAGGTCATGAGAGCGGCAAATTCCTCATTGAAAGCTTTGTTAGGGGAACCAAAGATAATATCATCAACATATAGTTGGCATACAAACAACTCCCCTTTGACCTTCTTAGTAAAAAGAGTGGGATCGATTTGCCCCACCTCAAATCCACGATCTTGTAACAACTCGGTAAGGTGGTCATACCACGAACGTGGGGCTTGTTTAAGGCCATAGAGTGCCTTATCGAGTTGATACACATGATCCGGGAAGTAGGGGTCCTCGAACCCGGGGGGTTGCTTGACAAAGACCAACTCATTAATAGGACCATTAAGAAAAGCACTTTTCACTTCCATTTGTTGCAACTTAAAGTTGTGATGGGAAGCATAAGCAATCAACAAACGAATGGATTCAAAGGCAGCAACGGGAGCAAAGGTTTCACCGTAGTCGATACCCTCGACTTGGGAGTATCCTTGTGCTACCAATCTTGCCTTGTTGCGACTGATGTTCCCATGTGCATCTTGCTTGTTCTTGAATATCCAATTTGTTCCAATGACGTTTTGGTTCCCGATGGCCTTGGCACCAATCTCCACACCTTGTTGTACTCGAAGTTGTTGAGTTCTTCATGCATGGCATTGAGCCAATCCGAGTCTTGGCGCCTCATAGACCTTTTGGGGTTCAACACAAGAGACAAATGCGTGATGTTCACAATAGTTTGCCAATTGTCTACGAAAGTGCTTACCCCTTTCTTAGGCTTCCAACCACATTCTCCATGAGATGGCCTTTGGTGGTGAGTTTGGAAGCAATCTTCGCGGCACGACGCTCTAATTCCTCCTCGGATGTAGTAGAAGGAGGGTTGACTTGAATATCTTGAGCGCCTCCTTGAGCTTGTTCTTGATCTTGAGCTTGCTCATGAACTTGAACTTGCTCGAGGGGAAGAACTTGGCCTTGGGCATCATTTGGAGGTTCACCACCATCTTGAGATTGATCTTGCCCTTGATCTTGTTCACGAGGTTGAGGGCCTTCACTTTGTTCTTGGAAGCGTGTGGGTCTTGAGTAGGTGATGGCTCCACTTGAGTGGAGCATTGTCCTTCTCCTTCGGCCACAAGGGGTTCCTCAATGGGTAGAATATGACCAATACCCATTCTTCTTATGGCTTAGGGAGGAATTTCATCACCTACATCACAAGTACCACTTTGCTCCACTTGGGAGCCGTTATTTTCGTCAAACTCCACGTTACACGTCTCCTCAATGAATCCGGTGGACTTGTTGAGAACACGGTAAGCATGAGAGTTTGTAGCATAACCAACAAATATGCCATCATAAGCTCTAGCCTCAAATTTAGACAAACAAACACCTTTCTTGAGAATGAAACACTTACACCCGAACACCCGGAAGTACTTGAGATTGGGCTTGTTTCCGGTGAGTATCTCATATGGAGTCTTGTTCAAGCCTTTGCGGAGATAGAGCTGATTGGATGCATGACATGCGGTGTTGATGGCTTCGGCCCAAAAGTTGTATGGAGACTTGAACTCTGCCATCATGGTCCTTGCCGCATCCATCAACGTCCGGTTCTTCCTTTCCGCAACACCATTTTGTTGAGGGGTTTATGGTGCAGTTTATTGATGCTTGATCCCCTCATCACTAAGAAACTCATCCAAGGTGTAGTTCTTGAACTCGGTGCCGTTGTCACTTCTTATTGTCAAGATCTTTGCATTATGTTGACGTTGAGCTTCATTTGCAAAGTCGATAACAGTTTGTTGAGTCTCACTCTTCCTCTTGAAGAAGTATACCCAAGTGTATCTTGAATAATCATCCACAATCACCAAGCAATACTTTCTACCCCCAAGACTATCAAAGGATGGAGGTCCAAAGAGGTCCATGTGCAGGAGCTCCAAGGATCTCTTCGAGTAGATGATAGTCGTGGAGGGTGAGCCGTTTCATGAAGCTTTCCTTCGATACAAGCACTGCAAGCACGATCTTTGGCAAAACTAACATTTGTTAGTCCACGCACATGGTCCCCCTTGAGAAGACTTTGCAAAGATCTCATATTGACGTGGGCTAAACGGCGATGCCAAAGCCATCCCACGTCAGCTTTAGCCATTAGGCATGTCACGGTCTTAGTGGGTCGCTCCGAAAAGTTTATCACATAGAGACCATTCTCGACATGCCCAACAAAGGCTACTTTAAGAGTCTTGCTCCACAAGAGGGCCACGGTATTAATGTCAAAGAAAGTGGCAAAGCCCATGAGTGCATGTTGACGAACGGAAAGCAAATTGTATGAAAGGGACTCAACAAGCATGACTTTCTCCATCGTTAGATCATGAGAAATAACAACCTTGCCGAGACCCAATACCTTAGAATGTGAGGCATCACCCCACTCGACATTGGTGGGCATAGAAGGGATCCTTTGCACGTCCACCACCAAGTCCTTGCTCCCGGTCATATGATTTGTTGCTCCACTATAGAGCAACCATGATCCCCCACCGGAAGCAAACACCTACAAGAGATCAATGCTTGGTTTTAGGTACCCATTTAGTAATGGGTCCTTTGATGTTAGTAACGAGGGTCTTAGGAACCCAAATAGACCATTCAATGTACTCATAAGAAGAACCAACAAATTTAGCATAGACATGCCCATCACTAGCACGGCACAACACATAAGAGGGGTTAAAGTCGTGGCTTTGTTGGGAGAGATGGATTTGCCCTTTGGCATCACCACTCTTCGCATTGTTCTTCTTCTCCTTAGGAGCACCCTCTCCCTCCTTCACAAAGGTTTGCTTAAGCGGGGAGGTTGTTTGGTCTTGTTGTTCTTCTTCTCGTTCTTCTTCTTGTTCTTGGACTTGGGTGAGAACCCAACTCCCGTCTTGCCCACAACTTCCTTTTGATTGTTCAAAAGGTCATTTAGGTTCTTCTCACCTTGTATGCATGACACAAGACCTTTCTCGAGTTGTTCCTTCAACTTGGCATTCTCCTCCACAAGATGCACATGCTCACAACACGGGTTAGTAGCATTTGCATTATCAATTAAGACCATGTGAGGAAATGTGGCCTTTTCCTTGGTTAGCTTAACTTGGAGTTGAGCATGAGACTCCTTGAGGTTTGCATGAGCACCTTTCAAGGCATTGTGGGCCTTGTCAAGTACATCAAACTCCTCCTTGAGTCTATCATGATCAACCCCAAGTTTAGCCTTCTCGGAAGTTAGTACACGAGACACAACAAGAGCATGATCAAGATCTTTCTTTAATTTGGCATGGTCATCGTTGTATGACTCCTCAAGAGCCAAACGATGCCCACGCTCTTCCTCTAGAGCATTAGAGAGATCCTATATCTCATCGTCATAGTCACGACTATGACCTTCCATCTTAGAGATGGTTTCTTCGTGAGCCTCGATCATGTCATTGGCTTCACCAAGTTGTTCCAAGAGAGCAACGAAGTGCTTCTTGGATTTGCCCTTGAGCTTACTCATAAAAGACTCAAACTCATTCTCCTCCACATTAGTCCCCTCATGTTCATCAATGCAATCCGTCAAAGAAGAATGATTGATGATGGTAGTTTTGATGTTGGGGGTTACCTTGCTGGTGGCTTTAGCCATGAGGCACTTGGCGGTGATGCTTTCATTGGGTGAATCGAAGAGAGACACGAGAGGAGTCGTTGCAATGGCAACGGAGGCCATGGCAACCGACTCACCATCTTCATCATCATCATCATCCTCATTGTACTCTTCTTGAACCACCAAAGCTTTGTGAGGAGCCTTCTTGGTGAAGTTGCTCTTGTTTGGGAAGAACTTGGCCTTGTCCTTACGTATGAGCTTGCCACCATTGTCTTCCCTCTTCTCATATGGGCACTCCGCAACAAAGTGACTCACATTGCCACAATTGAAGCAAGTCCTCACTCGTTGCTTGCCCTTTGCGCCCACTTGAGTTGCTCTTGTTGAAGTTGGGCCTTGAGTTCTTCTTGCTCCAAAATTTCCTTGAAGCAAGGGCCATGTGTTCATGATAGTCATATCATTATCTTGAGGTTGCTCTCTTCTTCTTCCTCCTCTCCATCTTCTTCGACACAAATCTTGGCCTTCAAAGCGAGGTTGGGCTTCTTTGCTCTTTGAGAGCGAAGCACGGCATTGTCGGCGGTCTTGTCCAATATGCTCATAGCCACAAACTCATCCAACACATCACCTGAGGACAGGGTGTGGAAGTCCGGCCATTGACGGATGACGGAGGACATGGCTTTGTGGTAGGGCATCATTGCCTCGAGGAATTTGCGCTTGATCCAGTTGTCATCCGTGTCCTTACTTCCATGATCCCGGAGGGAAACTGCAAGCTTGGTTACTCTACGATAGAGCTCACGAGGTTCTTCTTCTTCTTTCATTGCAAACTCATCGGCTTCATCTTGCACTACTTCATAATTGGAACGTTGAATGCTTGCGCTTCCTCGATAAAGGGAAACCACCTTGAGCCAAGCATCTTTGGCAAGGGAGTAGGGCCGGAGACGAGGGAGGTCTTCGGGAAGGATTGCTTCCTGGATGATGAAGAGAGCATTCTCATTGAATTGATGGTCCACGACTTCTCTTGGAGAAAAGTTGCTCGGATCATGCGGATAGAAACCTTCATCAATGATTCTCCAAAGGTTAGTGTTGACATGTTTTAAATGACGCTTAAAATGATAAACCCAAGAATCAAAATCGTCCTTTTTATCTATCTTAGGTGGTGGACCGGCATGATTCAAATGAGTGGAAGGAATCGGTCCACCATAAATGGGAGGAGGTTGCACATGGGCAAAGATGCCGGTGCCATTCTTACCACTAGACGAAGGGGCTTTCTCACTAGTAGATTCCCCCTTATCGGAGTTAACATCCGCTCCCGTGTTGGCGGGATCACCCACTTTCACGGGTGCGGTGGAAAGTTTAAGCCCTTCTAGGAATTCCTTAAACATGTCCTTGACCTCGGTCATCATGGAGGTTTTCAATGTGTCCAACGCAACATTGAATTCCTCCCGAGATCGAGGTACCCCATATCCGTAGATGATATCGGATTCAAGACTGAGTGCTCCCCACATCATCTACGACGTCAACCATACTCTTCGGACGATAAAGTCCTTAAAAAGAGACGAGGCTCTGATACCAATTGAAAGGATCGACAAGGTTGACTAGATTGGGGGGGTGAATAGGCAACTAACAATTTTTAAGCTTTTCTTTACCAATTTAAACTTTGCAATAATAAAGGTTGTCTAGATGTGCAACTAGGTGAACAACCTATATGATGCAAACAACACAAGCACAAGAGCAAGAAAAGATAGAAACACAAATAAGCTTGCACAAGTAAAGGGATAAGATAACCAAGAGTGGAGCCGGTGGAGACGAGGATGTGTTACCGAAGTTCCTTCCTTTTGAGGGGAAGTACGTCTCCGTTAGAGCGGTGTGGAGGCACAATGCTCCCCAAGAAGCCACAAGGGCCACCGTAATCTCCTCACGCCAAGACAATGCAAGAGCCGAGATTCCACTATTGGTGCCCATGAAGGCGGCAAACGAACCTTTACAAACAAGGTTGGGGCAATCTCCACAACTTAATTGGAGGCTCCCAACATCACCACGAAGCTTCACCACAATGGAATATGGCTCCACGGTGACCTCAACCGTCTAGGATGCTCAAACACCCAAGAGTAACAAGATCCCCAAGGGATAAGTGGGGGGAATCAAATGTCTCTTGGTGGAAGTGTAGATCGGGCCCTTGTCACCCAATCCCGAGCAAATCAACAAGTTTGATTGGCTAGGGAGAGAGATCGGGCCAAAATGGAGCTTAGAGCAACAATGGAGCTTAGAGATGGAAGAGATAGTCAACCAGAGGTAGGAGACACCTTTTATACTCGTGGAAAAGATCCAACCGTTATCCTCTAGTTCAGCCCGCGACACGCGGTACTACCGCTCCGAAAGCGCGGTACTACCGCGCGGCCACGCGGTACTACCGTGGAAGGCCACGGTACTACCGCGGCAGCAGCAGAGACTGGGACTGGCCTGACTGAGCGCAGTACTACCGCTCGCGCGGTACTACCGCGCACCCTTGCGGTACTACCGCAAGGCAGGTAAGCCACAGCCTACGAAGAGCGCGGATGAAATAAATTACATCCGTGCCTACTTCCGCTGAAAAAGAAACAGTGCGAAAACCCAATGCGGTACTACCGCGCCCGAGGTGCGGTACTACTGTGATGGTGCGGATGTAAAAAATTACATCCGCTCCTACTACCGTGACGCAACGGTACTGGACATGAGGGCCACGGTACTACGGCTCCAAGAGAGCGGTACTACCGTGACCACTCGCGGTACTACCGCGCAAGATGTGCGGTACTACCGTGTTGGCGCGGATGTAAAAAATTACATCCGCGCCTACTACCGTACCGGAGCAGCACAAGGCCTGGGAGTTGCGGTACTACCGCTCCAGGGGAGCGGTACTACCGCTGGTGCTTGCGGTACTACCGCTCCCTAGAGCAGTACTACCGCAAGAACAGAAGTAGCCGTCGGATTTAAGCACAACTATGACAACGGGAAGATGCTCCAAAGTGCAAGGAAAGGAAGGACATGTGTGCGTGTTGATTCCACCAAAACCTTTCCGACGCGGACCCCCTCTTAATAGTACGGCTCTCCTACGACTCAAACCCACCAAAGAGAAACATAGAACAACGCCGTCTTCAATAGTCTCCGAGGGGCACCGAATCGTCTCGTGCCTAGTGATGAAGCATCTGAGAAACTCAAGGCACACGATTAGTCCGCAAAGGCATTGTCATCAATCACGAAAACACCTAAGGGATAAATATGCCCTTACACCTGCCCTCGAACGCAACCATGTAGCGACACACGTTCTCGTCCTCCTCGCTGACACGGTGACGTACCACCTCCGTGGTGTCCGGAAGCCTCGGCACCATCACTGGCCCACGCAACCGTCACCAAAGAAGGATCGGGTCAACGACGGACTGGCTCCTCACCAACCTATGTCCCCCGGAAGGTAGCACCTCCCAATACCAGCCCGGCGGAGCCCAGTCCCGGACATGGCCCCTTTGATCAAGGCCTCCTCCGCCGAGCCGCCGATTGACGATGGGATAGGCATAAATCGGCGTCGATCTTGAGGAATAAGAACTAAAAAATAAACTAGTTCTATTAGTTTTCTTGCTAAGAAAAAACTACTTCTATAGTAAAATAAAGTAGTTTTATTAAATCAACTAGTTTAACTACTAAGCACTTACTATAAATAAAATAAAGTAGTACTTACTAAAAATAAACTACTTATATAATAAAATAAAGTAGTTTTATTAAATCAACTAGTTCAACTACAAAGCACCTACTATAAATAAAATAAAGTAATACTTACTAAAAATAAACTACTTCTATAATAAAATAAATTAGTTTTATTAAATCAACTAGTTCAACTATATACTAAGCACTTACTAATAAACTGACAAAAATTGACAAAAAAAATTCTATGAACAAAAAAATCATACATCAATGCACACATATCCATGGATCATACATACATCTGCATATATATACATATACATACACCATCCATATATACATACATCAATGAACAAAAAAATTATACATCAATGTAGAGAGCAGGCCGGCCGGGGCGGCGGCGGCGTGCGGCAGAGGGCGGTGGCATGCGGCAGAGGGCGGCAACGGCAAGGTCGGGGCAGAGGGCGGCGTCGGCGACGGGCGCGGCGACGGGTCGGGCGGTGCAGACGGCGTTAGAGGCGTGGGACAAGGACGGACGGCGCAAGGCAGGGCGAACGGCGACAAGCGGGCGATTTAGGCAGAGGACCGCGGCGACTGGCGCGGCGGGAGAATGAGGAACTGAAACAAAAATTTCGCAAGCGCTGTTTATATAGACGAAGCATTGGTCCCGGTTGGTGGCACCAACGGGGACCAATGCGCCCCTTTAGTCCCGGTTGGTGTTACCAACCGGGACCAAAGATCTCTTTTCAGCAGCCCAAAGGGCGGGAAGCAGAGGCCTTTGGTCCCGGTTGGTGCCACCAACCGGGACCAAAGCTCGTGCTGCCCGTGGCTAAAAAGTTCAGTCCCACCTCGCTAGTTGAGAGGGGCGCGCAGTGGTTTATAAGCCCCACTGCCGCACCCCTCTCGAGCTCCTCTCGATTGCAGGCTTATGGGCCTAATTGTCACTACTATGCCTATTGAGCCTACTGGGCCTTCTCCGGGACTGAATCCTGGTCCATGGTAGGATTTCTAGTCGTATTCAGGCCGTAGTGGCCCAGTAGGTGACATTTTTTTATTTTTCCCATTTTTTTCTCTTGATGGCATCATTTCTTTTCTTTTGTTTTTTGCTTTATTTTTTAGTTCCTTTTGCTTTTAGGTAATAAAAATTATAAACTTTCTATTAGTGCCATTTGTTTTCCAATTTGAATAGTTTTAATTTGAATTTTTTGAAATTTGTGTGAATCACTAGTTTTTGATATTTGTGTGAATCACTAGTTTCTGTTAGTGATATTAAAGTTTCTAACAAAAATTGTCTTTATGAAAATTCTTTTTCCTTTTATTGTTTTGAACAAAAAATACTTTGATAATTTTAGTTGCACAAATTTTATATAATTTTAATTTCAATAGTACTACAGGTTTTATAAATGTTTATTTTCTTTTTAATTATTTATTAAAGTTTATTTTGTTTCTAATTAATTATTTTCTTTTCTTTTTGAAGCTTTTATTTATTTTATGAAAATTCTTTCTTTTTTGCTTTATTTATTTTATTTTGTTTCTACCCGTTGTTGCTATTTTTATTTATTTTATTGTAGTTTATTTATTTTACAGTATTAAAGTTTATTTTGTTTCTACTTATTTATTAAAGTCTCTTTCTGTTTCTAGCTATTTATTTTATTTCCTTTCTACTTATTTATTTTCTTCACTTTTTTTGCTTTTTTTTATTTATTTTATGAAAATTCTTTTTGCTTTTTGCTTTTACACAAAAGCCCTCTCCCCTGGCTGGATTGGTACCGCTTTGTGGCCTGACCCGGCCCGAAAGACAACGCTTTGGTACCGGTTCGGGTCACAAACCGGTACCAGTGGTGGTGGGCCCGGAGCGGGGCCCATTGGTCCCGGTTCTTGCCGCCAACCGGAACCAAAGGGGCCAGACGAACCGGGACCAATGGCCCCACGAGGCCCGGCAGGCCCCTGGCCTCATGAACCGGGACAAATGGGCCCATGGGTACCGGTTCGTGAGCGAACCGGGACTAATGGGCTTATCTGGCCCGGACGTATGCCCTGATTTCTACTAGTGAAGTATAGGGGATTGCGACAGTTTTCGAGGGTAGTATTTCACATAAATTTATTGATCCGACCACACTTGGAAAACTAAATAGCTGCAGCAAAGTGTTTAGTATTACAACAGTATGATAGTTTGATAGCAGTGATAGCAGTAGCAATAGTAACGGTAACAGTAACAATATCAGTTTTATAGTGAGTGTAACAACAGCAGCAGCAGTAGCAGTAACTTAGCAAAAATCAATGTGAGAAAAACGTAAGCATTGCATCCGTGATAAATATTTATTTTGGATGACATTCATCATATAACAGTCACAACCTAGAGCAACACACAATAGCTCCAATTGATCAACGTAATGTAGGCATGTATTTCGTATATAGTCGTACATACTTATAACAAGAATTCGCATAAGATCTTCCGTCCACCCTCTGCTATTTGTGAGTTGCGTTGAGATTTCCCCGAAGTGGAGAGGAGATGAAGTATAGTAGAGATAAGCATTTCCCTCCGTTTAGAACCAAGATTATCAATTCAGTAGGAGAATCACACAGAATCTCGTTAATTAGCAGCACGTGCACACACAAAATCAAATACTTGCGATCAAGAGGGTTATCAATCCCCTTGGCAGTTATTTGTAAGGATGAAATCTCGTACTGGTAGATAGATAAAATAAGCGAGCTATTTTTGGATTTTATATATGATAAAAGTAGATCCGGGGGCCATATTTTCATTAGAGGCTTCTATCACGAACACATAGCATACAATGGGTAAACAAATTATTGTTGAAGAATTGATACAAAACCGTATAGTTATGACGATATTCAAGGCAATGATCATGTATATGGGCATTACGTCCGAGACAAGTAGACCGACTCCGCCTGCACCTACTACTATTACTCCACCCACGGAAAATCTCGAGAAAAGAAAAAAAAGAGACTCCGTTCCCAGCCTGCAAGGCTGCAACCGAGAACAAAAATCCCATCCTCAAAAAAGAGAGAAAAATAACAGAAATCCTGCATCTCTCACGACCCAACACGCTGCCGCCACTGCCAAGCGTGTCGGTCGATGGCATCGACGGAGGAGGAGGAGGAGGAGCGAGTCTGCGATGGATCAAGGAACCATTTTTCCTACCACGGCGCGCACTACCCCAACTACACTTGTGCCGATCAGGCCGGCCCAGGTTAACTCGAAGAAGAAGAGAGAGGTTGCCGATGCGCATGTGTGCGTTCTATGCTATTCCTTTCTTCATATTCAAGTGTTCAACACATATCGGCTAGCTGTTGATCAATTGTCATCTAATGTAAACAACTGCGCAGCAGATTGAGGTCCATGTGAAATTGCCTGGCGTGCATTGGACCTCATATTCCCATGGGAGGACAGCTATGAAGAATGGAGCACCTGGAGCGCACGGGAGAAGGGCAGCAACGATGACGACGACGATGTTGATTATTACGGCACTGATTACAAATACGGCCACAATTGGCAAGCGATAGAGGAGGAGACAAACTGCCCAGGTACGTACTGCTAATTAATTCTCTCGCCTGATGAAACAAATTTTTTTTATTACTAACTGTTGTCCAGTGCTACATTAATGATACAAAAATATACTACATGTCTATCTGCTGACCTGTTCTATATCAATTGTTCAGGACAGCTCTACCCTGAGAGCTAAGCAGAGGACATTGACGAGAGATGGGCAGATAGGTGCGCCCAGCGGATTAAAGAACACTCAAAGGTGTACAACGGTCACCGCGTATTTCGGTCCCCCTCGGTAAATAAGAATTTCAAGAAAAAATCAAAACTTTTGATTTGTTTTGAATTCAAACACTCAGTGTATAGTAAAGTATGGCAGCACTTGACAGCACGCGCGTAGACAACGTTCCGCTGAGCTAGTAGATCTTTTTATGATAAATATAAGTTCAAGTTCTATCTGTATCTATTTTGAAAGAATTTGAATTCAAAATTCAACTATAAATTTCGTCCGAAATTCGTTCGATATTTGCTCGAGATTTCGTGGCACCCATGTTTACTGGTCCCCCTCGGTAAAAATGGGCCATGACAATTACCAGTAAGTGCCATTTGCCATTGTGAATTGTGATATCTATGTATTCGTTTTACTAACTTGCTTTTGTTTTCTTTTTTCTTTTTTTTGCGAATAACTTGCTTTTGTTTTCACTAAGTAATAACTTTTGCTTTTGTTCTCACTATTAAATAATTGCAGATCCATCGACTCTTGGATATCGCACACCAACTAATATGCTACAGTTCTTCTCCATGCGTCTGTCAAGCTTTGAATCCTCCTATCCCATTAATGTCTACGGAAAATTTGCCATTCGGGATTACTTGGACAAGCGACGGAAACTATCTCTTTAACTGTCCAAGGGATGATGCTGTCACTATCGGGAAGCAAGTAATAATGAAAGGCTTGCTTTCCTCCTGAAGAAGTTGTGCTTGTTTTGCTTAGGAGATGGTTGGCTGCTAACCAGTGTTGTTCAACACTGATATTTCTGTTAGTTAGGTTCTTTTTTATTTGTCTCCTTTGCTCGCGCATCTATTAAAAGATGTGTGAGGTCAGGTTAATTTATTCGTATATGTATTTGTTGTTGAGCATTAGATGATCACATTAACCAATTAGATCAGATCTCAAAACTTTTACTGCCATCAACATAGGAAACAGGTCATCTTGTTGATACACTTTAATATATACATACACTTCCTCTCTAGCGCTTTTTTATAACAAGTGGGCATTAAATTGTGACTTCAACCGGCGAGATAGGGAGGGGAGGGGGGGGGGATCGTGAGGTCCCTGGTGGTAGTCTAATCTGATATGTGCAAGTGTTGGGCAGCTGATAAGATAAATCAGGGCAAAAGGGACACTATTGCATCATTGTCAGATGTATGTCTTCCGTATTGGAATAAATGTAAAAAAACAAAGAAAAGCATGCAACCTCATGAGCATCTATACCTTACTGAGTTTGTTGTGTTGATACATGCTTATATTACGTGGAAGTGGATAGTGCTTATTAGTTCTAACAAGCTGCTATATCGTAGGATTCCTTTGTCGTACCACTTTGTAGCCCTTGTCGAGGAATGTATATATTGGATAATGCTTTAGTAGAAGTTGATCTTTAGGTAAAAAAGGAAGGGGGTGAATCACATGACAAGCAACTACTTTCTGCATATGCCGAGATTGATGTCCGGGCATAATTTGATTTCATGTTCTATGAATGGATTTCTGGAGATCATTGCAATCTGGACCTGAAATATAAAGTCCTTAGAGAAAGTGTTGAGGCTGTAATACAGGTCTATGCAAAGGTTGACCATCCTCATCATGTAAGGTTCAGTGCTTTTAGCACTGGATATGATGATTATCCTCAACACAGAGTCGTGATGTTTGATGGCAAATTATTCGGGAATGAAAAGCTCTTCCAGCATATTGTCGCGGTGAAAGCAAATAAAAATTAGACATTCTTTTAAAAGTGGACAATTCAATGCAGTTCCAGTGGATTTTTCAAGATGAACATGTCGGAGCTGCTGTTTCTCCTGATGACTCGATCTTTGAGTACGGCCATTTCTTCGATTCGTGAGGGTGAAGTTTGCTCCATACAACTCTCAATGAAGCTCAGCTCCAATATGCTGACATATCATCGTTGGCTGAAAGCCTGAAGCCCATGAAAACAAAGAGAAAATGTTTGTAGATGTTCTTAATCTTGTTAACGTGTCGAGTTAAATTTCTATTTGTAAACAGCAGAAGCATTTTTTTATAGTATGAAAATAAGAGAAAACAATTGGTTTATGTTTTTTCAGTCCTCGTATTTTTCCTTATATTTTCAAGGATGTAACTCTATGGCGCTCGTGCTTCAAATTTCTTGGAGCACACAAACAAACCCTCTCCACCTCCCCTAGGTGCAGGGGATGAACCCTAGCTGACCGCCTCATCCACCTGCCTCCCTATTTTTCTCTTCCCGTGCCGCTCCCAGAGGCAGCTGCCGGCAAGGCCGCACAACGCCTGTGATGGAGGCGCAGGGATCTGGTCCCCGCGGTACTTACAAGGGACAAGCCATCTACATAGGGGTGTTCTCCGCATATTCTTGTGCGTTTGCCGCACGGCGAGACAGGACATCGACCTTGATCATCTCGTGCGTCTAGAACGTATTGGGGAGGCACATCGGTGTGTTGGTGATGCGGTGACTTGTGACGGCGCAACGGCCAGGATGGCGGCTCTCCCAACAACAACCATGGGCTGTGGAGGTGAGGAAGGGGCCGGGCGTGTTGGGCGGCTTCCAGATCTATCTGCGTTTATGGTGGCTATATTGTTGTGACTCCCTGGTGGGGGCGGCTGTGCGGCTTTGTTTATATGGGCGGCGCGGCGCAGTCGCAGTCCTCCTCATCTGATTGCGATGGACAAGTTTGGGATTGGGGCGGCAGCCCTGGTTTTTTGACAGCGGCGACACCGTGGCCGTGTGGACGACCCGACGGTCGGATCTGGAGATGGCATGTTGTAGGCCGGTGGTGGTATGGGACGCTGGTGGCTATCTCGGTGCGCCTCCGCGGTGGCGGGAGGCCGTGCGACTTTCTCGTATGGGCAGCGTGGCGTAGTGTCAGTTGTACTCATCTGGTGGCGATGGACAAGTTTGGGAATTGGGGTTGCGGCCCCAGTAGGGGTCAGCATCCTGTTTATATCCCATTCACCATGATTCCCAACATGCAAGTTTACAAATTTAAAGTCCCTCAACGTAAAGAACACTTTTGGTGAAAAAATCTGATTCTATCACAAGAACCAGACTTAACTATTTGTTCTGTGCTGATTTGCTATCTGTATGATTTATCATTGAGGTGGTGTCTAATTCACATCCACCTCACAACATCGAAAATATGTTGGATTACTAGGTGTGTGGTATTAGAGCAACACTAAGGTCTCAGATCCTTGTTAGGACCGGTGAACTTTGTTGGTCGTGATGGCTATAAGTTAGTCTCTTCTCCCCTGAATGCATGCTTGGTCTTGGCTCAAGTTTTTGGAAGGCCGACATATGTTTATGGGCTTATGGCAGCATGCACACAAGTGGAATCGGTGGCTGGGGAGTTTCATGCACTCCACAACCCTAGTTTTCTTTTGTTGGCAGTGTTGGTCTGATACAATGATATGAACAAACAATGATTCTTTTATCAATAAAAAAGTATATTCTTGTAAAAAATACATAAGAAAGAAATATACCTACGTGCAGAATTAATGCACGTCTCTAAACTTAGC
Organism: Aegilops bicornis; assembly: GCA_021605145.1. Classification (NCBI taxonomy): domain Eukaryota; kingdom Viridiplantae; phylum Streptophyta; class Magnoliopsida; order Poales; family Poaceae; genus Aegilops; species Aegilops bicornis. The sequence continues at coordinate 47,233,037 of CM038669.1, forward strand.
GCTGCGACATATTTTTTAGGTCTGGTACCGAAGAGCAAAATGCTTTCAAGGAAATAAATACTATTAACGTCTCCTATCTGGCACACCGAAATATATTGCTTTCTGGAGCATCCCCAAGCACGCAACATAGATACTATTTTGTTGAGACTAGTAGCGTGGTGACTCTGACTGAAGCACATGAGAAGGAGATTGCTGATGGGAATGAGAGAGATCAGAAACAAAATGGACTCATCACGTATTTGTGCGGATACAACTTGCAGTCGAGCCGATTATTTTATCCCAGAACTTAATGCCAAAACCAAGGGGCTTGGGCTGGAGTACCAGTCACATCTAGAGTATCCAGGGGGAGCCGTACTAGGCCGACGGCGGTAGCTGCTCTTGGGTGGTGCAGGGGTGCGTGTGAGGAAATTTTGGTCCACAAACACAGTCTTTTTGTTTTTCTTTGCATGGACAAACTCAACCTTCGTTTTTGATATCTAGTCCTACTATACTATACCTGTAGAAGTAGCTGATTTGTCTAACCATACCGTTGCACATTGTAACCATCTCACCCTACTCTTCAGCCACGAGCTAAAGTCCAGAGTTAGCCACGATAGTCTTCACAAATGGACGTGTCTCTTGCACTATCAACGCTGAATCACGTCCATTTGTTTCAATGTTTGTCACGAACATCTGTAACCGGGTGCTCCTTCTCAAGCTTTCCTCCTCCTGTTGGCGCTGCAACCGGTCTGCCCCGTCTCCGGTGGCCTTTAGGCCATGGAGGGGCAAAGGACCTCGTCGACGTCCCCTTGCCGACGAAGGGACCCCATTCTCATTCTTGTTAGGTTCATCGCCATGGTTGGGGCTGTGTGGCGGCGACGATGTCCCCCAATAGGAATAATGTCTCGCAAGTTCTATCCCCGTCCCAATGCATGGTGCATCTAGCGTGTGGAGGTGTGTCTTCACCGGATCTCGTGGGATTAGGTCAATGCTAGTCTTCGGTGGATCTGTTTGGATCCGTTCTTCGTTCGTCTTTGTTTGGATGTTTACTGGCTTGATCCTTCCGATCTACGACTTTCTTCATTGGTGATGGTTGCTGCTCTGGTACCCTGGTCCTACGGGGCCTTAGGAGGACGACTTCCTGGCTTTCTACTACAACAAGGTTTTCTCAGCTCCAACAAGGGAGAGGCAATGATAGTGGCGCGCCTTCGGCTTGCTTCGCTGCTTGTAATCATCGCTGGGTGGTCCACGGACCTGGTTGTAATTTTTATTACCTCTAATGTTCTCTGTGAAGGAAATATGCCCTAAAGGCAATAACAAAGTTTTTATTTATTTCCTTAATTCATGATAAATGTTTTTATTCATGCTAGAATTGTATTAACCGGAAACTTGGTACATGTGTGAATACATATACAAACAGAGTGTCACTAGTATGCCTCTACTTGACTAGCTCGTTGAATCAAAGATGTTTAAGTTTCCTAGCCATAGACATGAGTTGTCATTTGATTAATGGGATCACATCATTAGAGAATGATGTGATTGACTTGACCCATTCCGTTAGCTTAGCACTTGATCGTTTAGTATATTGCTATTGCTTTATTCATGACTGATACATGTTCCTATGACTATGAGATTATGCAACTCCCGAATACTGGAGGAACACTTTGTGTGCTACCAAACGTCACAACGTAACTGGGTGATTATAAAGGTGCTCTACAGGTGTCTCCGATGGTGTTTGTTGAGTTGGCATAGATCAAGATTAGGATTTATCACTCCGATTGTGGGAGAGGTATCTCCGGGCCCTCTCGGTAATGCACATCACTATAAGCCTTGCAAGCAATATGACTAATGAGTTAGTTACGGGATGATGCATTATGGAACGAGTAAAGAGACTTGCCAGTAACGAGATTGAACTAGGTATTGCGATACCTACGATCGATTCTCGGGCAAGTAACATCTCGATGACAAAGGGAACAACATATGTTGTTATGCGGTTTGACCGATAAAGATCTTCGTAGAATATGTGGGAGCCAATATGAGCATCCAGGTTCCGCTATTGGTTATTGGCCGGAGACATGTCTCGGCCATGTGTACATAGTTCTCGAACCCGTAGGGTCCGCACGCTTAAAGTTCGGTGACGGTCGGTATTATGAGTTTATGTGTTTTGATGTACCGAAGGTTGTTCGGAGTCCCGGATGATATCAGGGACATGACGAGGAGTCTCGAAATGTTCGAAATGTAAAGATCGATATATTGGAAGGCTATATTTAGAGATCGGAAAGGTTCTGAGTGGTTCGAGTATTTATCGGAGTACCGGAGAGTTATGGGAATTCGCTGGGGAGTATATGGGCCTTATTGGGCTTTAAGGTAGGGAGAGAGGGGCTTCCTAGGGCAGGCCGGGCATCCCCTGAATTGGACTAGGGGGAGGGGCGGCGCCCCCTCCTTCCTTCTCTTCTCTCTTCCCCTTCCTTCTCTCCTACTCCTACTACTTGGAAGGGGGGGAATCCTACTCCCGGTGGGAGTAGGACTCCCCAGGGCGTGCCATAGTAGAGGGCCGGCCCTCCCCCTCCTCCACTCCTTTATATACGGGGGAGGGGGCACCCCATAAAAACACAAGTTGAGCATTGATCTCTTAGTCGTGTGACGTGCCCCCCTCCACCATAATCCACCTCGGTCATATCGTCGTAGTGCTTAGGCGAAGCCCTGCGTCGGTAGCATCATCATCACCGTCATCACGATGTCGTGCTAACCGAACTCTCCCTCGACACTCTACTGGATCGTGAGTTCGTGGGACGTCACCGAGCTGAACACGTGCAGATCACGGAGGTGCCATACATTCAGTACTAGGATCGGTCGATGGTGAAGATGTACGACTACATCAACCGCGTTTTCATAATGCTTCCGCTTTCGGTCTACGAGGGTACGTGGACAACACTCTCCCCTCTCGTTGCTATGCATCACCATGATCTTGCATGTGCGTAGGAAATTTTTGAAATTACCATGTTCCCATCTAAGTGGGAGTTCTTAAGTAATATGATTAATTGAACTTTAATTTATCATGAACCTAGTCCTGATAGTATTTTGCAAATAATGTTGTAGATCAATAGCTCGCGTTGTTGCTTACTTATGTTCTTATATGTGTTCCTAGAGAAAACTAAGTTGAAAGATGATAGTAGCAATGATGCGGACTGGGTCCGTGATCTGAGGTTTATCCTCATTGCTGCACAGAAGAATTATGTCCTTGATGCACCGCTAGGTGACCGACCTATTGCAGGAGCAGATGCAGACGTTATGAATGTTTGGCTAGCTCAATATGTTGACTACTTGATAGTTTAGTGCACCATGCTTAACGGCTTATAATCGGGACTTCAAAGACGTTTTGAACGTCATGGACCATATGACATATTCCAGGAGTTGAAGTTAATATTTCAAGAAAATACCCGAGTTGAGAGATATGAAGTCTCCAACAAGTTCTATTGCTAAAAGATGGAGGAGAATATCTCAAGTAGTGAGCATGTGCTCAGATTGTCTGGGTATTACAATCGCTTGAATCAAGTGGGAGTTAATCTTCCAGATAAGATAGTGATTGATAGAATTCTCTAGTCACCATCACCAAGTTATTGGAACTCCGTGATGAACTATAGTATGCAAGGGATGACGAAAACGATTCCCAAGCTCTTCATGATGCTGAAATCAACGAAGGTAGAAATCAAGAAAGAGCATCAAGTGTTGATGATTGACAAGACCACTAGTTTCAAGAAAAGGGCAAAGGGAAAGAAATGGAACTTCAAGTAGAATGGCAAGCAAGTTGTCACTCCCATGAAGAAACCCAAAGCTAGACCAAAGCCTGAAGCTGAGTGCTTCTACTGCAAAGGAAATAGTCACTGGAAGCGGAAATGCCCTGAATATTTGGTGGATAAGAAGGATGGCAAAGTGAACAAGGGTATATTTGATATACAGGTTATTGATGTGTACCTTACTAGTGTTTATAGTAGCCCCTAGGTATTTGATAATTGTTCGGTTGCTAAAATTAGTAACTCGAAACAGGAGTTAAGAATAAATAGAGACTAGTTGAGGGTGAAGTAATGATGTGTGTTGGAAGTGGTTCCAAGATTGATATGATTATCATCGCACACTCCCTATACTTTTGATATTAGTGTTGAACCTAAATAAATTTTATTTGGTGTTTGCATTGAGCATAAATATGATTAGATCATGTTTATTGCGATACGATTATTCATCTAAGACAGAGAATAAATTGTTATTCTGTTTACATGAATAAAACCTTCTATGGTCATACACCCAATGTTGATGGTTTATTGAATCTTGATCGTAGTGATACACATATTCATAATACTGATGCCAAAAACATGCAAAGTTGATAATGATAGTGCAACTTATTTGTGGCACTGCCGGTTGGGTCATATCAGTGTAAAGCGCATGAAGAAAGTCCATCAAGATGGACTTTTGGAATCACTTGATTATGTATCATTTAATGCTTGCGAACCGTGCCTTATGGGCAAGATGACTAAAACTCCGTTCTCCGGAACAATGGAACGAGATAGAGACTTATTGGAAATAATACATACCAATGTATGCGGTCCAGTGAGTGTTGATGCTCGTGGCAGGTATCATTATTTTCTGACTTTCAGAGACGATTTAAGCAGATATGAGTATATCTACTTAATGAATTACAAGTCTGAAACATTTGAAAAGTTCAAAGAATTTCAGAGTGAAGTGGACAATCATCGTAACAAGAAAATTAAAGTTTGTATGATCTGATCGTGGAGGAGAATATTTGAGTTACGAGTTTGGTCTTCATTTGAAACAACATGGAATAGTTTCACAATTAACGCCACCTGGAACACCACAGCGAAATGGTGTGTCCGAACATCGTAACCATACTTTATTAGATATTGGTTCGATCTATGATGTCTCTTATCGGGTTACCACTATTGTTTTGGGATTATGCATTATAGACAGTTGCATTCACTTTAAATAGGGCACCATCAAAATCCGTTGAGACGACGCCTTATGGTTTGGCAAGAAACCAAAGTTCTCGTTTACAAAAGTTTGGGGCTGCGATGCTTATGTGAAAAAGCTTCAACCAGATAAGCTCGAACCCAAATCGGAGAAATCCGTCTTCATAGGATACGCAAAGGAAACTGTTGGGTACACCTTCTATCACAGATCCGAAGGCAAGATATTCGTTGCTAAGAATGGATCCTCTCTAGAGAAGGAGTTTCTCTCAAAAGAAGTGAGTGGGAGAAAAGTAGAACTTGATGAGGTAACTGTGCCTTCTCCCGAATTGGAAAGTAGTTCATCACAGAAATCAGTTCCAGTTATTCCTACGCCAACTAGTGAGGAAGCTAATGATGATGATCATGAAGTTTTGGATCAAGTTACTACCGAACCTCGTAGGTCTTCCAGAGTAAGATCCGCACCAGAGTGGTACGGTAATCCTGTTCTGGAAGTCATGTTACTAGACCATGATGAACCTATGGACTATGAGGAAGCGATGATGAGCCCCGATTCCGCGAAATGGTTTGAGGCCATGAAATATGAGATGGGATCCATGTTTGAGAACAAAGTGTGGACTTTCATGGACTTTCCCGATGACCGGCAAGCCATAGAAAATAAATGGATATTTAAGAAGAAGACCGACGCAGACAGTAATGTTACTGTTTACAAAGCTCGACTTGTTGCGGAAGGTTTTTGACAAGTTCAAGGAGTTGACTACGTTGAGACATTCTCACCTGTAGCGATGCTTAAGTCTGTCCGAATCATGTTAGCAATTGCTGCATTTTATGATTATGAAATTTGGCAAATGGATGTCAAAACTGCATTCCTGAATGGATTTCTGGAAGAAGAGTTGTATATGATTTAATGGAAGGTTTTGCCGATCCAAAGGGTGCTAACAAAGTGTGCAAGCTCCAGCGATCCATTTATGGACTGGTGCAAGCCTCTCGGAGTTGGAATAAGCGTTTTGATAGTGTGATCAAAGCATATGGTTTTATACAGACTTTTGGAGAAGCCTGTATTTACAAGAAAGTTAGTGGGAGCTCTATAGCATTTCTAATATAATATGTGGATGACATATTGTTGATTGGAAATGATATAGAATTTCTGGATAGCATAAAGGGATACTAGAATAAGAGTTTTTCAAAGAAAGACCTCGATGAAGCTGCTAACATAGTGGGCATCAAGATCTATAAAGATAGATCAAGACGCTTGATAAGAATTTTCAATGAGTATATACCTTGACAAGATTTTGAAAAAGATCAAAATGGATGAGTCAAAGAAGAAGTTCTTGCCTGTATTACAAGGTGTAAAGTTGAGTAAGACTCAAAGCCCTACCACGGCAGAAGATAGAAAGAGAATGAAAGGCATTCCCTATGCCACAGTTATAGGTTCTATAAAGTATGATGTGTTGTGTACCAGACCTATTGTGTTCCTTGCCATGAGTTTGGCAAGGGGGTACTGTTGGGGATCGTTGCAGAAATTAAATAAATTCTACGCATCACCAAGATCAATCTATGGAGTAACTAGCAAGGAGAGAGAGGGGAGTGCATCTTCATACCCTTGAAGATCGTGAGACGGAAACGTTGCAAGAACGTGGATGAATTAGGAGTCGTACTCGAAACGATTCAGATCGCGGTGGACTCCGTTCTAAGCGCCGAACAACGGCACCTCCGCGTTCAACACACGTGCAGCACGGTGAAGTCTCCCGTGCCTTGATCCAGCAAGGAGGAGGGAGAGGTTGAGGAAGAAGGCTCCAGAAGCAGCACGACGGCGTGGTGGTGATGGAGTGGCAGTTCTCCGGCAGGGCTTCGCCAAGCCCTTGCGGAGGAGGAGAGGTGTTGGGGAGGGGAGGGGCTGCACCTTGGATGTGGTCCTGCAACCCTCCCTCCACCCCTCTATTTATAGGGAGAATGGGGAAGGGGGCCGGCCCCTCTAGATGAGATCTAGAGGGAGGGCGGAGGCCAAGGGGAGGGGGCTTGCCCCCCAAGCCAAGGGGGGCGCCCCCTTTAGGTTCCCCCCCAACCCTAGGCGCATGGGCCCTAGGGGGGTGGCTCCCAGCCCACTTGGGGCTGGTTCCCTTCCACCTACAGCCCATAAGGCCCTCCGAGGAAGGTGGACCCACCCGGTGGACCCCCGGAACCCCTCCGGTGGTCCCGGTACAATTCCGGTATACCCCCGAATATTTCTGATGACCATATGATGACTTCCCATATATAAATCTTCACCTCCAGACCATTCCGGAACTCCTCGTGACGTCCGGGATCTCATCCGGGACTCCGAACAATATTCGCTAATCACATACAAATCTTGCTTATAACCCTAGCGTCATCGAACCTTAAGTGTGTAGACCCTACGGGTTCGGGAATCACGCAGACATGACCGAGACAGCTCTCCGGCCAATAACAAACAGCGGGATCTGGATACCCATGTTGGCTCCCACATGTTCCATGATGATCTCATCACATGAACACGATGTCGAGGATTCAAGCAATCCCGTATACAATTCCCTTCGTCAACCGGTATGTTACTTGCCCGACATTCGATCGTCGGTATCCCAATACCTCGTTCAATCTCGTTACCGGCAAGTCACTTTACTCGTTCCATAATGCATGATCACGTGACCAACTACTTAGTCACATTGAGCTCATTACGATGATGCATCACCGAGTGGGCCCAGAGATACCTCTCCGTCATACGGAGTGACAAATCCCAGTCTCCATTCGTGGCAACCCAACAGACACTTTCGGAGATACCTGTAGTGCACCTTTATAGCAACCCAGTTACGTCGTGACATTTGGTACACCCAAAGAACTTCTATGGTACCTGGGAGTTGCACAATCTCATGTTCTAAGGAAATGATACTTGACATTAGAAAAGCTCTAGCAGACGAACTACACGATCTTGTGCTATGCTTAGGATTGGATCTTGTCCATCACATCATTCTCCTAATGATGTGATCACATTATCAATGACATCCAATGTCCATGGTCAGGAAATCGTAACCATCTATTGATCAACGAGCTAGTCAACTAGAGGCTCACTAGGGACATGTGGTGGTCTATGTATTCACACATGTTTTACGATTTCCGGATAACACAGTTATAGCATGAACAATAGACAATTATCAAGAACAAGGAAATATAATAATAACCATTTTATTATTGCCTCTAGGGCATATTTCCAACAGGTACAATAGTGATCTAAGAGTAGATCACTGGACAACGGTCAAAATTATCCTTAGTGAAGACTAAGGAAATGTTTCTCGGTTATGAAGGTGATGAAGAGTTCGTCGTAAAGAGTTACGTCGATGCAAGCTTTTACACCGATCCAGGTGACTCTAAGTCTCAATCTGGATACATATTGAAAGTGGGAACAATTAGCTAGAGTAGCTCCATGCAGAGCATTGTAGACATAGAATATTTGCAAAATACATACGGCTCTGAATGTGAAAGACCCGTTGATTAAACTTCCCTCACAAGGAAAACATCATCACACCTTAGTACGTTTTGGGTGTTAATCACATAGCGATGTGAACTACATTACTGATTCTAGTAAACCCTTTGGGTGTTGGTCACATGGCGATGTGAACTATGGGTGTTAAACACATACATATGTGAATATTTGTGTTGAATCACATGGTGATGTGAACTAGATTATTGACTCTAGTGCAAGTGGGAGACTGAAGGAAATATGCCCTAGAGGCAATAATAAAGTTATTATTTATTTCCTTAATTCATCATAAATGTTTATTATTCATGCTAGAATTGTATTAACCGGAAACTTGGTACATGTGTGAATACATACACAAACAGAGTGTCACTAGTATGCCTCTACTTGACTAGCTTGTTGAATCAAAGATGGTTAAGTTTCCTAGCTATAGACATGAGTTGTCATTTGATTAACGGGATCACATCATTAGAGAATGATGTGATTGACTTGACCCATTCCGTTAGCTTAGCACTTGATCGTTTAGTATATTGCTATTGCTTTCTTCATGACTTATACATGTTCCTATGACTATGAGATTATGCAACTCCCAAATACTGGAGGAACACTTCGTTACCAAATGTCACAACGTAACTGGTTGATTATAAAGGTGCTCTACAGGTGTCACCGAAGGTGTGTGTTGAGTTGGCATAGATCGCGATTAGGATTTGTCACTCCGATTGTTGGAGAGGTATCTCTGGGCCCTCTCAGTAATGCACATCACTATAACCCTTGCAAGCAATATGACTAATGAGTTAGTTACAGGATGATGCATTACGGGAGGAGTAAAGAGACTTGCCAGTTACGAGATTGAACTAGGTATTGAGATACCGACGATCGATTCTCGGGCAAGTAACATATCGGTGACAAAGGGAACAACATATGTTGTTATGCGGTTTGACCGATGTCGTGGTTCTAAGTCTGACAATAGAATGGGGGTAAGGTATGGAGAGGCAAGATCCTAGCTATGGAGTAGTTGTATACGCAAGGGATTTACGAGTTCAGGCCCTTCTCGGAGGAAGTAATAGCCCTACGTCTCGTAACCCGGAGGTGGTCGACTGGATTATATGCGTATGACTTACAGGGGTGCGAACCTTTCTACCTGTGGAGGGGGGTGGCTTATATAGAGTGCGCCATGACCCCAACCAGCCCACGTAGAAGAGGGTTTAAGGTGCGTTAAAGCTAGGCGTTACTGGTAACACCCTACATAAAGTGCCATTAAGATCATAAAGAGTATTTAACTACAGACCGTTTGGGCACCGAGTGGCTCTTGGACTACTGGTGGTCGAGTGGGTCTTCATGGTCGAGTGTCTTTGAATCTGTCGAGTGGAAACCTACCAGGTCGACTGGAAGGCTGCTTCTCTTGCGAGTGTCCTCGTGGAGGGTACCTTTGGGCAGGTCTATGACCCTGCCCCAGGTACATGACTTCATCATTAGCCCCCGAATGGATCGAGGTTTGAGTGAGGAAGGAGTTGATAATCTTTCCGACCTGTTCTTCGTGTTGCGAGTGTGTCTTACTCTGGATCAGCGACCTTTTAGTGATGGCATCAACTTCTCTTTCAGTCACCTTGATCCATTCTTCACGTTTGTCGAGTGAACTCCGTGAACTTGAGGATTTCCGAGCGACGGATCGGAGGAAATCTGCTATCTGACGAGTTGCTCTGCGGTTAGCGGATTTCACGGGATCCGGATTTTGGGAAGCGCGCGAAGCGGAGAAAACTGCGGCACTCGGATGGGATAAGACGATGACGTCTTGATCTTCACGCCGCCTTTTTCGCCACGTATCGTGTGCGCGCCTGTTGCGGGATTCTGACGGGATTGCCTGGGCCTACCGGTCAGCCACTCGGAAGCGGCTCCATATAAAGCGTTGGACAAGGCATTTTGAACAGTGTGACCTCAATCTTCTCCCCCCTCCGCCTCCAACCCTTCTCGCTGCGCTCTTCGCCTGTCAACGCCGCAGCTCGGTACTTGCTTCGCCGGCGACCATGGTGAAGGATAAGACCGCAGCCCTAGAACGGGTGAAGAAGGCGGCGGCGAAGGCCAAGGGGAGAGCGCCCAGTCGTGGCGGATCCTCTTCGCGGTCCAAACTGTCGCAAGGCTGGGTCCAAGGAGATTGGATCCGCTCGACCATCACCGAGAAGGATCTCGCCGATCTGGCAAATGAAGGACTGATCCCCCATGGGTCGGCGAGGCTTCCTGGTACGGAGTGGCAATCGCAGCCTGAAGAGGGTGAGTGTGTCCTCCGCCACCCACGTAGATCGGGGTTTTCTGCCGCCAAATCCTTTTTTTCCGGGGTTTTGAAATTTTTTGGAGCGCAACTCCATCATTTCACTCCAAACTCCATTGTCTATCTTGCTGCTTTCATTTCGCTATGTGAGAATTTCTTGGGTTGTCGACCGCACTGGGTCTCTTCAAGCACATATTCACCTGTCGCTCTCAGACGGTGAAGAAAACGAACCCGAATGATGAGAGGACCCAAGTAATCTAGATGTGTGGGGGACTCGGGGTCCAGATGAGGGGGAAGAGCGCCTTTCCAGCTATGACTCTCCCTGACTCGGTTAGAGGGTGGCGATCGACCTGGTTCTACTGCCAAGACCAGCCGACGCGGGGGCAGTCGACTGGGCTCCCTCCTTTCTCCATGAGTCGAGTGAACAAGCCATCTTCCCTGAAGGTGTTACCATAGGAGAAGGCCCAAGTAAAGTTGCTGATGGAGCATGTAGTCCAGCTTATTCGCGACGGGGTGACCGGCATGGATCTCCTGGAGGTTTTCCTCCGACGGCGTATTCAGCCACTCCAACACCGAGGTCATCCGATGTGGATGTACTCTGGTACGGATGATACCACTCGGGTCCATCCAGAGGAGGTTGACGACGCCACACGGGAGAAGTGGATGACCGCCATCACAGGAAACAAAGACAACCCTCGCGGAGCCAGGAGGATTCGACCACTCGACCAGAGTTACGAACCAGACAAGGTATAACCACTTATCTCCGACTGTGATTCTGCTGCATTCATTCTGTTTTGATGCCAATTCATCGACTGACTTTCGCCTTGTTTTGTTGTATTCTCGGTCACCACTGAGATGTACTCGATGCCCAACGGGGCGCAGGAAACAGTTGAAGAAGAAGAAGGAAGTGGAGGTGAAAGTCCGAAGGAATGGGAGTCCAACGGCGAGGAGGATGAGGAGGATGATAGCTTTGATGACGAGGAGGAGGAGGAGGAAGAGGAGGAAGAGGAGGAAGACGTCGATCCTCCTCGCTCGGAGGGAAGGTCCAAGTTGACGCATGACCCGGCGGCCGGGCGCGGTAAAGCTGTTGTGCCCACCAGGCAGTCGACTAAGCGACCTAGGACAACTTCCCCTGCGCCGACTGAGAAACCGCCGAAGCAACCTCGAGCGACGTCGTCAAAGCCGGCGAAGGCCCTGCCCAAGATGCGAATGGTCATCCCCATCATCTCCGGGTAACCCACAGAACCTTGTATTTCCTTATTCAACATGAGTGAACTTTTGCTCGACTTGATGGCTGATCAGCCGATTCTTGAAATCTACAGCGCCGCTACCTCCGAGACTTCAGCCAAGCACGAAGATCAGGAAATGGAGGATGCTGCCACCTTCAACCTTGGTAAGATCTCTGAGGTTTCGCTTTTAGTCATTGGAGCTTTTAGTCGATTGGACTTCCATGTTTACTTCGAATCTTTCTTGTAGTTCCGCCTCCGTCATTCATCTCCCGATGACGAGGAAGCGCCATTGAGGAAGAGGAAGAACAAGAAAGTGCCTGGCAAGGCTGCTCGATCCGCGGGCGATTCACGAGACGCTGATTTCGAGGGAGGCAACCCCACTCGGACTTCTATGTCTTCGCTGTATCGACGACAAGTGCCCGACCCACTTCGTCGACTCTTGATCCACCATCTCTCTTTGCTATACACCACGTCCGGAAGACCAAGTGAGTGCTGCTAAGGAGGCCATACGCCAGCAGGGATCATGATGGAGCAAGTGAAAGCGGTCCGAGAGGCTAGTCAGGCGGCCTATGGTGCTAGTTCAGCTCTCCAGAGCAATGTCCAAGTAAGTCAATCGTTGCTTGCTTTGTGAGGATATGCTACCTGAAACTGCTTCCTTCTGGAGATTTCCATATCTGTACACCCACTGGGTGGGTGTGTCGATTGAACTTTTGTGGGGGCACGTTGAGTGCACCCACTGGGTGTAGTCACCGAGACTATGGTCATCGCGTGCGATCGGCTATAGTCTTTATGCTGTGAACTTCTTCACTCGACCTGGATGGACCAAGTCGAATGGAACCGTAAACCGGTGGGGGCACGCTAAGTGCACCCACTGGGTGTAGTCCCCGAGACTATGGTCGACTACGTGCAGTCGACTATAGTCTAAAGAGTTGTTTTTTTACTGCGGCTGACCACTGACAATTAGCCATGGTTTTAGAATCATAACCTTTTTGCCTCTTTTGGTCGACTGGTCGAACCAAATTGGTAAACCAGTGGGGGCACGCTGAGTGCACCATTGGTGTAGTCCCGAGACTCTTGTCGAATGTTTTGACTCGATTTGTAGTCTTAGAAATGCTACTATTTTTCCTTAATCACTCGGAAGTGATCTGTCTTTGATGTCTTTCGTTGGTTGACTCTTTGTAGAAATCTTGCGAGCTTGTGGCTCGTTATACTGAGTTAGAGAACAAGCAGATCCAGATCAACCTCGATTTGAAGCTTGCTCAGGAGAATTTGCAGAAGGCAAAAGATGAAGCAAAAGGTATGGCTGGTGAGAATTTTTGACGACTGCCTTTGTTTTTCTGTTCATTCTCAACTCTGTTCTCATTGTTGCTTTGCAGGTAAACTGGAAGAGACTTTGAAGAAGAAGGACCTTGACCTTGCAGAGGCACAGAAGGCGGCTTTGGAGAAAACAAAGCTCGCTGAAGAGAAGCTTGCCTCAGTCGACAGACTTGAAGATGAAAATGCCAAGCTGAAAGCCGCTCTTGACGCGGCTAACAAGGAAGTTAGTCGGTGAAGAACGACAAGATTGTTACGTCGACAAGGCTGGCCAACTGGCGGGGAAGTGAAACGACCTGGAGATTTATCTTGGAGGGCTCGCCAAGATGCTGTTTCTCATGCTTGAAGGTAATCTCTTTTACCCGACTGTCTTGCTCTCACCGGCTCATCACATGATCGTTATTTTCAGTCTGAGCTGTGTTTTTCAGAATTCTACCAAAACTTTGAAGAAGAAACCAGTCGAGTGGAAACCAGCTTGGAACCAGACGAAGCTGCTATGAATGTGCTCCGACTGGAGTCTCGCATTGCTAGCGTGGTGGATTATCTTGCTCGACTGAAAGTTGTAGTGTCGCGGATCGACTCGACTCTCTGGGCAGAATAGACTCTTCAGAATGACCTTGAATCCCTGATGACTCGACTGAATGAGATTCCAAGTCGAGTGCAAGAATGGAAAAAGTCTTCTGCCAGGTGTGGTGCCGATGTTGCTCTATCTACGGTTCGTGTCCCTTGCAAAGAAGCGCCAAGAGGACAAGCTGGTGTCTCTCAAGGTTGCCAATACCAGGAAGCACGACTTCAGATCTTTAATGGAGACTTTCATCGCTGCTGCTACCCATATTGCCGACGGAATCGACCACGACCAGTTTGTTGCACCTTCCAGTCCTCCGCCAGAGGAGTAAAAAACTTCTAAGTCCCACTTTCAATTTGCCTCGGAATGCCGAGTGGTTTTTGTAACCGATAAACTTTAACAGGCTTAACGCCTGAGCACCTTTGGATCCGTAGGACGTTTATCCGAACTTGATTTATCCTTTAACATGCTTTGTTTTCCTTCGAGAACTTTATTCCTCATTCGGAAGATATTCCGTTGAAATTCGATCGACTTGTGCTTCATCTATCCTGCAGGTAGAGATGGAACACAGACTGCGACTGACCTTGTCATCCTTGCGGATTGGGATGAACCGCACGTTGTACTTGTGGCGAAGCTCCGAAGGAGGAGGTAGCAGTCGGCCTGCACCTCGTCGTCCTTGCGGATTGGGATGGACCGCACGTTGTACTTGTGGTGAAGCTCCGAAGGAGAAGGTAACAGTCGACCTGCACCTCGTCGTCCTTGCGGATTGGGATGAATTCCTTACTTAGGCGAGCACTGGGCTGCAGCTAAGCCTTTGAGTGGGAGGTTTTCTCTCCACTCGGTAGGATTTTTATTACTTAGGCGAGCACTGGGCTGCAGCTAAGCCTCTGAGTGGGAGGTTTGCTCTCCACTCGGTAGGATTTTTATTACTTAGGCGAGCACTGGGCTGCTGCTAAGCCCCCGAGTGGGAGGTTTGCTCTCCACGGTAGGATTTCTATTACTTAGGCGGCGCTGGGCTCTGGCTAAGCCCCCGAGTGGGAGGTTTGCTCACCACTCGGTAGGATTTCTATTACTTAGGCGAGCACTGGGCTGCAGCTAAGCCCCCGAGTGGGAGGTTTGCTCTCCACTCGGTAGGATTTTTATTATTTTGGATGTTAAGGCGAATCCTTGGGCTGCTGTAAGCCCCCGAGTGGGAGGCTGGCCCGCCACTCGATAGGATTTTGAATACATAGGCTTGTACTTGGACTGCAGCTAAGCCTCCGAGTGGGAGGCTGGCTCGCCACTCGATAGGATTTTGAATACTTAGGCGAGTACTTGGACTGCAGCTAAACCTCCGAGTGGGAGGCTGGCTCGCCACTCGGTAGGATTTTGAATACTTAGGCGAGTACTTGGACTGCAACTAAGCCTCCGAGTGGGAAGCTGGCTCGCCACTCGGTAGGATTTTGAATACGTAGGCGAGTATTTGTACTGCAGCTAAGCCTCCGAGGTGGGAGGCTGGCTCGCCATCCCTGGTAGGATTTTGAATACTTAGGCGAAGCGGATTCGCAGCTAAGCCCCCGAGTGAGAGACTGGCTCGCACTCGGAAAGGATTTTTTTTTACAAACTTAGGCGAATCACTGGGAAAATTATAACATTCTTGTCTTAGATAAACAAACTACAAAAGTACTTTTATTACATCTCAACCTAGTGAGTTTTAAGTGTAAAAGGGGCGGAGCAGCTCCGCGTTCCAAGCTTGAGGCTCGTCGATCTGGCGATCAACGTTGTAGAGATGATATGCTCCGTTTTGGAGGACTCTTGTGACGATGAAGGGACCTTCCCAAGTGGGGGCGAGCTTGTGTGGTTTTTGTTGATCCACTCGGAGGACCAAATCTCCCTCTTGGAAGGCTCGACTCTTCACATTTCTGGCATGGAATCGACGCAAGTCTTGCTGATAGATAGTCGAGCGGATCAGGGCCATTTCTCTCTCCTCTTCCAAGAGGTCGACTGCATCTTGTCGGGCTTGTTCCGCTTCTTCTTCAGAGTATAGCTCGATTCAAGGCGCATTGTGAAGCAGGTCACTCGGCAGAACTGCTTCAGCTCCATAGACTAAGAAGAATGGAGTTCTCCCAGTCGACCGATTAGGAGTGGTCCTCAATCCCCATAGAACTGATGGAAGTTCGTCAACCCAAGATCCTGCTGCGTGCTTGAGATCACGCATCGGTCGTGGTTTCAGCCCTTTGAGAATGAGGCCGTTTGCTCGTTCTGCTTGTCCATTCGACTGAGGATGAGCCACTGAAGCATAGTCGACCCGTGTGCCTTGAGAGGCGCAGAAGGCTTTGAACTTGTCATTATCATAGTTTGACCCATTGTCGGTGATGATGCTATGCGGAACTCCGTATCTGAATATCAACTCTCTGATGAAACTGATAGCAGTGCATGCGTCGAGGTTCTTGATGGGCTTGGCTTCGATCCACTTGGTGAACTTGTCGACTGCTACTAGCAAATGAGTGAAGCCGCTTACGCCAGTTCTCAACGGTCCAATCATGTCCAATCCCCAAACAGCGAAGGGCAGACGAGTGGAATGGTCTTCAAGGCTAAGGCGGGCTTGTGCGACATGTTGGAATAGAACCGACATCCTTCACACTTGTCAACTATTTCTTTTGCCATTTCATTTGCTTTCGCCAAGAAAATCCCGCCGGTATGCTTTAGCCACAATGGTCCGAGAGGACGCGATGATGGCCACAGGTCCCCGAGTGGATATCCTCAAGAATTATCTGACCTTCTTCTAGCGTGATACACTTCTGGCCGACTCCAGTCACGCTTTCTCTGAACAACTGTCCCTTGATCACTGTAAAGGCCTTGGATCGTCCGACGATCTGTCGAGCCTCTTCTTCATTCTCTGGGAGCTCTATCCTTAGGATATATACGATGTACGGCACTGTCCAGTCGGGAGTGATGACCACCAATTCCATAATTAGGTCGACCACGGCTGGGACCTCAACTTCAGTCGGATCAATGGCACTCTTTTGCTGCGGTGCTTCTTCCGTGAAAGGATCCTCCTGTACTGAAGGTGCATGAATGTGCTCCAAAAATACATTACTGAGAATGGCTTCCCTATTGGATCCTATCTTCGCCAAATCATCCGCAGCTTGATTTTCCAGTCGGGGTATATGATGAAGCTCTAACCCCTCGAATTTCTTCTCCAGCTTTCTCACTGCATTACAATAACCTGTCATAGCTGGGCTTCTGACATCCCACTCCTTCATCACTTGATTAACAACCAGATCCGAGTCGCCGTAGACCATAAGGCGACGGACGCCAAGTGAAATGGCCATGCGCAACCCATACATGAGTGCTTCATATTCTGCTTCGTTTTTGGAAGAATCAAAGTGAATCTGGAGAACATACTTGAGCCTATCTCCTCGGGGGGAAGCCAATACAACCCCTGCACCAGAACCGTTCAGCATCTTGGAACCGTCGCAAAACATAGTCCAGTGTTCTGAGTGAACTTGAGTCGGAAGTTGCTGTTCGGTCCACTCGGCGAGGAAATCGGCTATTGCTTGGGACTTGATGGCTTTCTTTTCCTCGAATTTGATATCAAGGGGAAGGAGTTCAACCGCCCATTTTGCCACTCGACCAGTTGCATCTCTGTTATGAAGAATTTCCGACAAAGGGGCGTCGCTGATGACTGTAATGGAATGATCAGAGAAATAATGAGAAACCTTCTTCGTGGTCATATAGATCCCATAATCAAGCTTCTGATAGTGAGGGTATCTTTGCTTTGATGGGGTTAGTACTTCAGAAAGATAATAAACTGGGCGTTGAACTTTGAAGGCTTTTCCTTCTTCTTCCGCTTTCGACCGTAAATGCAGTCTTGACGACTTGTCCAGTGGCTGCAATGTAAAGCAGCAAAGGCTCTTTGCTGAATGGAGCAGCAAGCACCGGCTGGGTGGAGAGCAGAGCTTTGAGCTCTGCAAACGCTACATCAGCTTCTAGAGTCCACTCGAACTTGTCTGACTTCTTCATCAGTCGGTAAAGAGGCAATGCCTTTTCACCGAGGCGAGAGATGAATCGACTTAAAGCGGACAAGCATCCAAAGAAGTTTCGGACATCGTGCACACATTGGGGTGCTTCATTTGGAGTATGGTGCCAACCTTTTCTGGGTTAGCATCGATTCCTCGCTCAGAAACGAGAAAACCGAGTAACTTTCCACCAGGAACTCCAAATGTACACTTTGATGGGTTAAGCTAGATATCATACCTCCTGAGATTGGCAAATGTTTCAGCAAGGTCAGTCAACAGGTTGGAACCCTTTCGTGACTTGACCACTATATCATCCATGTACGCTTCCACATTCTGACTGATTTGAGTGAGCAAACACTTCTGAATCATCCTCATGAATGTGGCTCCGGCATTCTTGAGACCAAATGGCATGGTGACATAACAGAAGCACCCGAATGGAGTGATGAACGCTGTTTTAATCTCATCGGGTCCATACAGACGGATCTGATGGTACCCGGGATAGGCGTCTAAAAAAGACAACCTCTCACATCCCGCAGTTGAGTCGACTATTTGGTCGATGCGAAGAAGAGGGAAATGATCTTTCGGGCAGGCCCGATTGATATGCTTGAAATTGATGCACATGCGCAATGACTTGTCCTTCTTGGGGACCATGACGACATTGGCGAGCCACTCGGAGTGGTAGATCTCTCGGATGAACTCTGCTGCTAAGAGCCGAGCCACCTCCTCGCCAATGGCCTTTCTCTTCTGGCGGCGGACCGCCAAGATACTCTTTAACCGGTTTGAATTTTGGGTCGACTTCAGAGGCGATGCTCAGCCAGCCCACAGGAACACCCGGCATGTCGCAGGCTTCCATGCAAAGATGTCCCAGTTCTCACGGAGGAACTGGATGAGCGCTTCTTCCTATTTTGCGTAGAGTGTTGTTGAGATGTTGGTCGGAGAAGCATTGGGATCGGTCGGGTGAATGTGAACCTGTTTCCTCTCACCAGTCGACTGAAATGCTGACTCCGTAGCAGGCTTCTTAGCTCGCAACAAATCACTCGGATCTGCAGTTTTCTGATACTCTTGTAGCTCTACCACTGCCAACTGAGCATCGGCGATCTTAGAGCCTTTCTGGAAGCACTCTTCTGCTTTCTTACGATTGCCCGTGACAGTGATCATGCCTTTGGAACCAGGCATCTTCAATTTAAGATACACGTAACATGGTCGGGCCATGAAACGTGCATAAGTTGGCCTTCCCAGGATAGGGTGATAAGCGCTCTGGAAATCCACGACCTCAAAGGTCAACTTTTCTTTCCGGAAATGCTTCGAATCACCAAAAACTACATCAAGAGCAATTTGGCCGAGTGATTCAGCCTTCTTTCCAGGAATGACTCCGTGGAAGCTCATGTTACTGGTACTGAGTCTGGACATCGGAATGCCCATCCCTTTCAACGTCTCCGCGTACAATATGTTCAAGCCACTACCACCATCCATCAGGACTTTGGTCAGTCGAGTGCCCTCAACAACTGGGTCGACCACCAATGCTTGCCTCCCATGGGTGGCAATGTGCGTCGGCTGATCGGTGGTCGAATGTGATGGCGATGCAGGACCATTTCAGATAATTGGGAGTCGCCGGAGCAACCAAGTTCACTTCCCGATTGATAACCTTCAATCGACTTTTTGCTTTCGACGTCAAAAAATCATCGGGTGGAATTGACACGGGATATCCACCATCACTGTCATCTCTGTCCTCAACTTTGTCTGTTTCCTTATCCTTATCCTTGAGTTGTTTCCCTTGGAACTGCTGAATCAAGAGCCGACACTGTCGAGTGGTATGTTTCGGGTAAATGAGTTTACCCTCTTCATCTTTCTTTGTATGAATATGGCATGGCAAATCCAACACGTCGTTTCCATCCTGGTCTTTCACCTTCTTGGGGTTCCAAGGACCCTTGGGTTTCCCCTTGAACTTTCCTGGGGTCACGGCCAAGGCCTCTCCGGGAGCCGCTGGCTCGGCTTTGCGCTTCTGCTTCCGACTGGAATTTCCTCCGCCGGTCTCATTGGCGGCCGATTTATATTTACCACTCCGGAGCCGATCCTCTTCTTCACCATTTGCATACTTGGTGGCAATCTCCATCATCCGACTCAGGGTCATATCTCCGGTTCGACCAAATTTCAAACTCAACTCTCTGTTCTTGACACCTTCTTTGAAGGCACAGACTGCCTGGTGGTCAGATACATTCTCAACTGTGTGGTGCAAAGTGATCCACCTCTGGATATAATCTCTCAAGGTCTCACTCGACTTTTGCACACACGACTGCAACTCCGTCAATCCTGCTGGTCGTCTTCAAGTTCCTTCAAATGTCCTGACAAACACTCGGGCAAGATCTTCCCAAGTGTAAATACTGTTGGGTGCTAACTGATTCAGCCACGCCCTGGCTGAACCCTCCAACATAAGAGGCAAAAGCTTCATGGCTACTTCATCGTTGCCACCGCCGATCTGAACAACCACTCAGTAATCTTCAAGCCAAGTGTCAGGCTTGGATTCACCAGTGAACTTACTGACTCCAGTCGCCAACCTGAAGTTGGGAGGAATCACCGCGGCTCTGATGGCTCTGCTGAAACACTCAGGTCCCGAGACATGAACTCGCTGCTTTGGAAGGAACATTTCTATCATGGTCGTCTCGGTGAGCTCTGTTCCTGTCGACCCAACCTTGAACGATAATAGATCTCGCATCAAAGCCTGGTTCCCTGGGGTCGACTGGAACTCTTCGCCCAGCACTGTGCTGGCGTCTGTCGTCCTGCTGCCGAGGAGCGTATGATCGAATCGGTGCTCATACTGCTCACGGCCCTTGTATTGATCATCGCGCTGGCCCCCACGTTCCTCACGTCTCGGGGGCGATCTCGGACTATGGCCGATTGGACTGAATTCACAGCGACGGATCGGCTGTGAACCCTGTTCCGTGACTGGGATACAACTGAGTTTTGATCTCCTGCCGCCCGGAGCAGATCCCTGATTTGTTGCAAACCTCTACCCGCCTCCGACTGGGAAGGCTAAATTGACTCTGCTATACGGGCAGCAGCTGCTAAATTCTGAATCGGAGTTCGATATACCTGAGTTGGCGGTTGAAAGAGCTGACGTCGACTGGATTCTGGAACCCTTGGTCGAGTGCACTCAGCCAGGTTGGCCAAGCGCGCATCCTCCAAGGCACGAGCCTCGGCGGTTTCTCCAACGATAGGAGTGTGAAGTGCATCCATGTTCCGACGGCGAAGCTCCTCCCTCTGGAGCGAAGTGAGGGGCTCGGGCAGGTACTCTTCGTAGGCTTGCTCCGGATCGCCTCCACCGTCACCTCCGTTGGTGCAGGTGAATCCGGGGGGACTGCGTGGTCCATCGACCATCAGAACCTCTGCCGCCGGGTCACTGCTATCGCATTCGGATGCAGTCTCTGCGGAGCCAGTCGATCAGGCCGTAGAGAGTTTCGTCGGGCTCGATCGCCGCGACTTGGGGTGGCCATGGCGGGCCAATGCATGCCTCACCCACCGCTGAAGCCTCGACCGATCAAACGCTTGCGCCGGAGATCGGGAGTGAAGACGGCACAGGAGCCGACCCATACTGGGTCGACGGTTGCCGCAGGAGGACGTCGCGGACACACGCGCGAAAGTGCGTCGCCCCGCGGACGGGGAGCACGTCCACGTCGAGTGGAGCCTCCTGAAGCCAAGCGGAGTCGTCGGCGATCAACGTGAGCGCACCGAGATGGATCTCGTGGCCGTCGACCAGAACTCCACCTGAAACCATGATGTAGGAGATCGAAAGAATCCCAACTTCTCCAACAAATCGCTAGAACACCTGCCCCAAGGTGGGCGCCAACTGTCGTGGTTCTAAGTCTGACAGTAGAATGGGGGGTAGGTATGGAGAGGCAAGATCCTAGCTATGGAGTAGTTGTATACGCAAGGGATTTACGAGTTGAGGCCCTTCTCGGAGGAAGTAATAGCCCTACGTCTCGGAGCCCGGAGGCGGTCGACTGGATTATATGTGTATGAGTTACAGGGGTGCGAACCTTTCTACCTGTGGAGGGGGGTGGCTTATATAGAGTGCGCCAGGACCCCAGCCAGCCCACGTAGAAGAGGGTTTAAGGTGCGTTAAAGCTAGGCGTTGCTGGTAACGCCTTACATAAAGTGCCATTAATATCATAAAGACTATTTAACTACAGACCGTTTGGGCACCGAGTGGCTCTTGGACTACTGGTGGTCGAGTGGGTCTTCATGGTCGAGTGTATTTGAATCTGTCGAGTGGAAACCTACCAGGTCGACTGGAAGGCTGCTTCTCTTACGAGTGTACTCGTGGAGGATACCTTTGGGCAGGTCTATGACCCTACCCCAGGTACATGACTTCATCAACCGATAAAGATCTTTGTAGAGTATGTGGGAGCCAATATGAGCATCCATGTTCCGCTATTGGCTATTGACCGGAGACATGTCTCGGTCATGTATACGTAGTTCTCGAACCCGTAGGGTCCGCACGATTAAAGTTCGGTGATGATCGGTATTATGAGTTTATTTTAGTTTTGATGTACCGAAGGTTGTTCGGAGTCCCAGATGAGATCAGGGACATGACAAGGAGTCTCGAAATGTTCGAAATGTAAAGATCGATATATTGGAAGGCTATATTCGGAGATCGTAAAGGTCCTGAGTAGTTCGGGTATTTATCGGAGTGCCGGAGAGTTCCTGGAATTCGCTGGGGAGTATATGGGCATTATTGGGCATTAAGATAGAGAGAGAGGGGCATCCTAGGTCAGGCCGCCCCCCCCAAGGCCTAGTTCGAATTGGACTAGGGGGAGGGGCGACGCCCCCTCCTTCCTTCTCTTCTCTCTTCCCCTTCCTTCTCTCCTACTCCTACTACTTGGAAGGGGGGAATCCTACTCCCCGGTGGGAGTAGGACTCCCCAGGGCGCCCCATAGTAGAGGGCCGGCCCTCCCCCTCCTCCACTCCTTTATATACGGGGGAGGTGGCACCCATAGACACACAAGTTGATAATTTATCTCTTAGCCATGTGCGGTGCCCCCCTCCACCATAATCCACCTCGGGCATATCGTCGTAGTGCTAAGGCGAAGCCCTGCGTCGGTAGCATCATCATCACCGTCATCACGCCGTCGTGCTGACGAAACTCTCCCTCGACACTCTGCTAGATCGTGAGTTCGTGACACGTCACCGAGCTGAACGTGTGCAGATCGCGGAGGTGTCGTACGTTCGGTACTTGGATCGGTCGATCGTGAAGATGTACGACTACATCAACCGCGTTGTCATAACGCTTCCGCTTTCGGTCTACGAGGGTACGTGGACAACACTCTCCCCTCTCGTTGCTATGCATCACCATGATCTTGCGTGTGTGTAGGAAATTTTTGAAATTACCACGTTCCCCAACACTCTGTACTGCAATGATGGAGGATGAATAGATTGGAAGATTATCTCGCAAAACAGAATCAGGTGCTCCTTACATATTTAAACTCGTTTAAATGTCGTTTATTTTACTTTGTCATCTTAGAACTAAAGCCCAAAGGCTAGGGTCAGTTGTGGTATTTTTCCTCGTCCTATTTTGCATTGACAACCTCGACCTTCTTTCTCCTGACCGCGTTCCCTATGGAATAGTGGTGCTACTATCAACCGGTGTGTCGGGCCTATTTGTTTCACTATTTTTTGCAAACATATGAAATCAGATTCTCATTGTCAGTATTCAAACATGGTCGTATCTTGTTTTATGTCACTTCATTATTCATCTAAATCCCAAAGGTTGATGTCAAATGTTTTTCTTTGCGTGGAAAAACTCCTTTCTTCTGATCGATTCACCATGGACTACTAGTTAGCAT
The DNA here is from genome assembly GCA_021605145.1 of Aegilops bicornis. NCBI lineage: Eukaryota > Viridiplantae > Streptophyta > Magnoliopsida > Poales > Poaceae > Aegilops > Aegilops bicornis. The sequence goes on from CM038669.1 coordinate 47,256,700, forward strand.
CAACCGGTGTATTAAACCCATTTGTTTCAGCGTTTGTTGCGACATATGAAATTGGGTGCTCCTTGTGTATTCAAACATGTCCAAATGTCATTTTGTGTTACTTTTTTTACTCTTGATCCAAATTTGCAGTTTAATGTGTTTATTCATATGCTCATTATCCCCATATTTATGTCTTTTGTTGAGATACTCCGTAAAATTTTGATTAGTATACTCATGTGCTGAAAAGTAGTGGTGGGTCATTCCCCCCTGATTGTACTAGTGCTATTACCGAACCTGATGAATTAACAGTGAACTTGAAAACTTAAACCATATTTGTGAAGTCCACTTCATTCATCATCAAACGAAAGGGTGGGAAATTTCAAATGTTCAGAGAATGCCATGCGGCTACGATTTGTTATTGTGTCTATATAAAGCATTTAAATGTGTGAAAAGTTTCAGCTAAATGGTTTGCTTTGCAGATTACTATCTTTTCACTAATAAAAATTGGTGGCACCATCTGATTACAGTATTTTATCTGTATAGAGGTGATACAACAGTATGAATTGCTCTTTTTGCATGTCTTATTAGAGTTCGGGGGATACAAATGCTAGGCTACTTGCATATTTAGATTTGCATATATCTCTTGCTGAAATTTTGAAATTGTACATTTGGATGGACTTAAAATAATGCTACAGGCATTGTATCTATTGTATTCTCTTAGTCGTTAGAACTTTTAAGGCCCATATTCATGTTTCTAGAATATTGGTTATGAAATATATATGATTACTAGGACTACATCTACATGCATCTCTTAGATGGCGTAGTTTATTGATTAACAAATTTCAGTAGCCTCAAACATTTTTGTACTGGTATAGCTTCTACTCCCTCCGTCCGAAAAAACTTGTCCCAAACTTGTCTTTCAAATGGACAATTATTGTTTGAGGGCAAGCTTTTTTGGACAGAGGGTATACATGATGACAATTATTGTTTGTACCTTTCTTGGGGGATATAATACAACAGCCAAGTTAAAATTTATTTATTGAAAATATGAGATATTCATTTACCTTAAAACTCTACTTATTCTAGGGGAAAAAATTGCAATAATACCAATGATAACTTATGGTACAAGGTTCATGAATGCAAAAGACATTGCCGGGTGACTGAAAATATGTGCAAGAATATATGTACAAAAGATGCAGATATAACCTTTTAGATTAGAGATAGTAGAAAACTACTTATATGATCAAATTGAAGACCTGATTTGTACTTCAAATCTTTTGTAGTTGTAAGCATAATTCACATTGTCTTAATCAGCATGTAATACACTGAGTGCAGTTAGTAATGAAGCAATACACATGAGAGGAAAGGATTATGAAACACGTGGAAAACCATGGGTGGATCTTTGATGGCCAAATTATGCTGGTGTATGAGTAAGTATTGGTATTTCAAGATACAAAAATGTGTGGCGGAAGCCGTATAAGATCATCCCATCCAGGTGTATGTCGATGTTAGATCTTACAATTTTGTGGCATGCTTCGGAGTACCAACTCTGCACTAAAAGCCTCTTAATTTGTATGGGACAGACTCGATCTTACTAATTTTTGTGGCTCCACATAAATCCTATTGCGTTAGGAGCATCATTGAACAACAAAGAGTCTTGTTTAATGTGATTATATACTCTCTAAAAAAATCAATGTATTATTTTTGGCTCCGTACTTTCTCCACCACGGCATTGCACCTGGTTCCGTGGTGTAGCATGGGCATCTTACTAGTGAGACTTGAAAGTTTCTAACGGCCAGGAGAATACATAACATACAATGCCTAAGTTTCAGTCTTATATCATGATTAAGTCCATTCAACTGTACAATTTTAAAATTTCAGCAAGAGATATACACAAATCCAATATAGTAAAGTACATAGCCTAGTATGTGTATCCCTCGGACTCTGAACAGATGTGCAACAAACAACAATACATGTAGTAGCAGTACCTTTTTATACAAGAAAAAACTGTAATCATCACACTCTTGCATCACACCTGTCAAGTGGTTCTCTCTCTATGACACTGTAAACATGCACAACAGAAGATCCTGCAAGAATTACGTGATGGCTATGTAAAAAGTGTATCATGTAATATCAGCAGGAGAAATGAGTGAACCGTTACGCGGTGGCTCTGGCGACTGGGGGGGGGGGGGCGACGCGGCGCGCCCCGATGCAGGTTCACCGGAGCCGGAGTGGCAGGTGGTCCAGCGGGGCCTCGGGCGGTCGCCGGCGAAGCGGGCGGCTCCCTGCCTCCGCGTCGAGCCGGGCGTAGGCGGCGGCAGATTCTGGGCGCTGGCTGTAGAGTGCTCAGACAGTGAAGACGAGTCGGTGGTGGGCTGCGTTCTAGCAGCGCCAGCGGGAACTAAGGTGAGTAATTTTGTTGCTTTTGCAGGACAGCCGTCCGGTGGCGCTCGGCGGCGCCGGGGTTTTATGCCTGGCGGTGGCGGCTCGCATGCAGTGGGGGCGCGGGTGTGGAGTCCGCCGCCTGGATCCCCGCAGAGTAGGGACTCGGCGGGTGTGGCGGCGGGCGCGATTCGTGGCCTTACCGTAGCCGCGCTGGTGAGCTTGGAGACCGGGTCTGGGGGTGCGGAGGAGTGGCCTGCCCTGGTCCCTCCTTCTTCTCCCCGTCCGGTGGCGTCGGCGGCGCTGGCCGCGGTGGCGGGCGACCGGGCGACGGGATCAAGATCTCGGTCGCCTAGGGTTTCCGGGGCTGGGCCTGGGAGTCAGTTGGGCCTAGCTAGGCCGCAAGTTGTGGTGGAGCCTCAGGGTCAGCTGGGCCCGGCCCCCCATATTGGGCCAGTGCGGCCTCCCGGGATGGGCACCAGTGGGCCTGGGGTCGCCCGTGAGCCTGGCCCGCGCCCCGGCTATATATGACTCCGCAAGGGCTGCCTCGACCTGTCTTTAGGGTTTCCCGCATCGACTAGCGAGGTCCATACCCCTTCTTTCCCCTCCTCCTCCTCTTTCCATTTCATTTGCGGCGGCGGTGATGGGGGATCGACGGGAAGACAAGCGTCCGATGGGGGCGGGGGAGCAGGACGCGGAGCTGCGGTGGGAGAAGGCTCTCCACGAGAAGGCCAAGAGCTCCATGAGTGGCCGGCTTGGTCGTCGCAACGGTGGCGACGGCCGCGAAACGCGCGACTCGCGTGGTTCCGCGGCTATGCAAGGAGGGCGCGATGGGGATTGGGGTCCTCCTCCCCCTTGGTGGACTCAGATGCAGGAGCGGAAGCGTCTGAAGAAGGAAGGGCGCAGGCGCAGAGAGCTGGAGCGCAAATCCATGCCGCTGCCCAACTATGGCGCGGACCATGGAGATCCACTGGCGAAGAAGCCGCGTGCCAGCGCCAAGGCGTTCGCGGTGGCCCTTCCGGCTGCCCCCAAAGGCTCGGCCCATGCGCCCATTCTGGTGGAAGAAATCCCGGATGTGGAATGCTTCAAGTGTGGGCGCTTGGGGCATTATCAATCTCAGTGCAAGTTTGATCCACTGTTGTGCTGCGCAAGGAGGAGGGCCATGTCTCGGCTGCGTGCCCATCGCGTGGGAAAAGGCCCTGAACCTCCAGATCTTGGGAAGCGCCATCTCAGGTGAAGACTTCTTTTGCCTCCAGTTCGACGAGGACGATGAGACGGACGGAGGTGCGGAACTGTCAATCGACAGCGCAGCCATCATCTCTGCAGATCCGGGCCAACTCTCGATCTGTATCCTCAAACAAGAGTTTAAACATATACTACTAGGGAAAACCGTAGTAGTAGCGCGGGTTTAAAGCCACTAGTAGCGTGTGCTGTCGCGCTACTAATAAGGCGCTACAACTATTACTTAGCAGTAGCGCGTGTGACACGCGCTACTGCAAAGAGACATATCGGCATCGCTTGTTCACGCACGCGCTGCTGCTAATCTAGCTACTTGCAGCGTGTTTACTGTCCATCGCTACTAGTATTCTTTTTTAGTGTATTTATCCGACATAATTAATTTAAGTACAATACCAATTATGAGGTTTATATCATTTTGTACATAACAGTGTGTCAAATGAAGGTGGATTAGGTTCAAGTGGAGGCAATATGTGGTGCATGTCAAAAGTATACTACTAATCCAAACTTGATCTAGTTTGGACTAGTAATATTTTCGATGTGCACCACATATTGCCTCCACTTGAATCTAATCTACCAGCACAAGCTATTTAATCATCATCATAGTCATTAGCATCAACAATATTTATTTAATCACCACTAACACTAGCTCATAATAATCATCATAGTCATTACCACCAACACTAGCTATTTTATCATCATAGTCATAGTGTAGCACATCATCATCTTTAAACTCATTTCTAGCTAGCTAATCACTTCTGCTGCTCTCTCTCAGGTAAAATAACATAAAACATGTGTAGCTCTCCTCCTTCATCAAGTTGGAGCATGTAGATGAACCTGTCTCTTAATCGTGGGATGCGCTTCTGATTGCTGGCCCCTAGTACTTGTTTGCGCTCCTCCATCACAGATTTGGTCCAATCTTTCACTCTTAAGAATTCGTATCTAACAATAATCATTGTACCTTTAGTCTCGATCCCATAAGGCACAACATTCATCGGGAGTCCCTGTTGAAGAACATCGTATGGTAACATACTTAGCAATGAAGTTTAGCTTAAAAATAATGTATGAAAAAGATGCACTGAGGACAAATAGTAAAAATCTTACCATCTTTCCTAAATAGATGTGACCGTAGTTCATTACGAACACTATTGGTCGCACATTTTCAGTACTAACATTTTTAAATCCAAGAAGAAAATTTGTCTTGACAGTATCAAGATCCGCAAGCCATGAAACGTAATGACTTAGCTCCTCGCAGTTTAGTTCAACCCCGACACAGTAGTAGGTCCTGTCTACCAAGCGCTAGACATGTTTGCTTGAACGGAAATAAGCTAACAATAGAAATTAGTTGTCAACTATTTTTAAATAAACAATATCAAAGACATAAATATGGTTGAGAAACTCACATAATGATATAACTGGAGGCGTCTGCACATCGACCCAGATGTCGGTATTACCTTTAATATCATCTTCCGGACGAATATCAAAGGTGATAACCATATCAGGCTCAAATGCATAAGTCTTGCATAGTGCTCGCCATGTTTTGCATCCAAAATAGGTGTAGTCGTCTGAATTGTATAATTTTGCATGGAAAATATAACCATGCTCGGTCTTTAGGTAAACTTTCTTTACCTCCATAGTATGACTGAAACCTATCCTATCCATTACAAAAACTCTTGCATGGCAGGGGATATGCTAATAGAATAGTAAAAAAAAATAAGTTGAAGCAAATGAAGCAGATGTCATGCTTAATTACGAAAAAAGACTTGTCGTGACTTACTGTATCCACTTCGAAGTTCTCGTCCAGCTTGATGCTGAAGCGCCTATCATCATCTAGGAAGATTCCGTCGCACATGCTGCACTCGTCTTTGCAGTATTTGCAAATACCAAAATCCTTTTCGTCGTCAGACATTTCCTATGTTCATAGTTGAAACATTAATTGAAAATCGATCGAAGACAACTACCAGAATACTCAATACACAAATCCGGGGCACTCGATATTTCCTACATATTATGGCACAAGTCATGCCAAGATTCACGGAAAAATCCGGCACGACCTTTGCTAAAATAGGACATATCGAGCGCCTGAAATTTGCCGGAACGGAAATGAATCAACACTACGGCAAAACATAGGACACTCGTAGGTGTAACCTGCAAACATGACCGCCCACTTGGGCAAGCACATATCCTATTTGAGAAACACAAGATATACATTTCAAAGTATCTTATAGGACTCAAATTAGCATGCATACAATAAGCAAAAGTAAATCATCTCATGCGTCCGTACATCGTCGAATATTATCACTAATACATCCCGAATAGTATCATAAATATAACATCACTAATACAACTAAAACCCTAGCGCACGACGGGTATTGGCGCGGGCGGTGGACACCCACAGAGAAGGAACTATCACAGGATCATAGCTCCAGTGAGATCCCTGGAGAACCTGCCAGGTATTGGAGAACCTGTGCTCCAACGCAAACAAGTAGCGACGGATGTGCGCGTCCTCCTCACTGACACGGTGACGCACCACCTCCGCAGGGTCCTCGAGCCTCTGGACCGTCACTGGCCCACGCGACCGCCACCAAAGAAGGTTCGGGTCAATGACAGGCTGGCTCCTCACCAACCTGCGCCGCCGGGTAGGTAGCGCCTCCTAGTGCCACCACGGCGGAGCCCAGTCCCGGACATGGCCCATCTGGTCAAGTAGATGTCCTCCGCTGAATCGACGATGAGGATGCGGGATAGGCATCGTCCACGTCGATGCGGGAAAAATTGCTTTAACTAAACAAATAGCAACAAGTTCTTATTAACTAGTTCTATTAATTCAACTAGTTCTTACTAAAAATAAACTTACTATAAATAAAAATAAACTAGTACCTAGTTCTTACTAACTAATTAGTACCTAGGAACTACTGCCCTAATTACCATCTAATTTGATGAACCTAGGGGTGGAAAGTGGTAGCGGATATTCCATTATCCAACTTAAAAGTGAAATAAGTGGTCAAATTTTACTCGTTTTATTACACATTACACTAGTGTTTATTCATCATCTAAAAAAATATCCCAGCCGCATCTGTATCCAATTCATTTCCACCCATAGATGAACCCTAACTAATTTGATGCAATTAAAATTTGAAGAACCCTATCTAGGCAGAGGTAGGGGAGGGGGAGGAGCAGGCGTGCTCATCTCGGGTGCCTGCGGCGAGAGAGGGGCAGGCGGCGTCAAGGTCGGGGTCGGGGCTTGGGCGCGCGGCGGAGGGCGGCGTCGAGGTCGCGGTCAGGGGCGCCTCCAGGGCAGCGTTGAATCCGGGGTCGGGGGCGGCGTAGAGGGTGTGCGGAGAGCGCGCGGCGGCCGACGGGCGACGGCGGCGGCGAGAGCGGAGGAGTTCAATTTGGGGGAAGTGGTCGTGGGGAAGGACGAACTCGGTGGTTAAGAAAGTAGCGATGTAGCGTTCGTAAAGCGCGCTACTGCTACATGAGCTACAGCGCGTTCTGGGATATGCGCTACTGCTACTCCTTTCTCCTTTTTTCCCCTTTTTCATTTATTTTTCTTCACATTTTATTTTTTTCTTTCACCTTCTTCTATTTCTTTCATTTTCAGTTACCTTTCTATTTGCTTTCCATTTAATGTTATATCCTTTAGCAGTAGCGAGTTTAGAATAAAATGCGCCGCTACAACGAAAGTAGCGGTAGCGCGGTTCGATATAGATCGCTACTACTATGTGTAACCTATCGGCTAAGCCGTGGGAATTTTAGTACTAACGTGTTTACAGCTAGACGCGCTACTGCTAGGAAATTATCTGCAGCGTGGTTTCCACAGGCGCGCTACTGCTACTTAGCACCAGCGTGCTTTTTTGACCCACGCTACTGCTAAAGTTCTGAGTATAAGATTTTCCCTAGTAGTGATATGGTGGCTGGTGACTGGGACTGACAGGTAGCCCAGGTCGGTGACAATGACTTCTCGGTGATTTTCCCCTCGGCTGACATACTCCATATGGCCAAATCCAGCGGCAAACTATTCCTCTCGATCAATGACATAACCGCACGGGTGCGGGAGTCACTGCACGAGGTGGTGGTGCCAATGGTCATGCTAGAGGCATGGGTTGGGCTCCTCGGCATCCCCAGGAAACACTGCCGCGCGGAGCGCCTCATGTAAGGGATGAAGATGCTGGGATGTCCCATTATGGTGGACGAGCTCTCTCTCATTCGGCAGGGGCCAGTGAGGATGAAGCTGGCATGCAAGTCGCCGGACAAGCACAACGGCTATGTCAAGGTGTGGTTCAATGGGGAAGGCTACCAGATCAAGGTCGAGGTTGAAAGGCTCCCGAAGCGGACCGGTGAGGGCGGATCAAGGGGAGCTGGCCCGTCTGACAAGCACCCCCTCCGCCCTTCTCGGACCAGTCTGGGCGTCCGTGGGAGGCGGGCACTGGCCCCAAATCTGCAGGTGGTGGCAAAGAGCTGTCCAAGACGGCAGCGGGCAGCGCGCCCGGGTCGGCTTTGCCCCAGGATACTGTGATGGGTGGCCAATATGAAGGCCTGGATGAAAGTATGCATGAGACCTCCATCGATACTGAGACTTGGGATAAGCTTGGGACGCTGGACGGGGGAGTGAGGGAGTCCTGGATTAGGGGGTATCCGGACAGCCGGACTGTGTACAACGTTCGGACTATTGAAGCGTGAAGATACAAGACTCAAGACTTCGGCCCATGTCTGGATGGGACTTTCCTTGGCGTGGAAGGCAAGCTTGGCGATCCGGATATTATATTTCCTTCCTTGTAACCGACTCCATGTAAACCCTAGCCCTCTCCGATGTCTATATAAACCGGAGAGGTTGGTCCTTAGAAGGCCGATCACAATTACAATCATACCATCATAGGCTAGCTCTTAGGGTTTAGCCTCTAAGATCTCGTGGTAGATCTACTCTTGTACTACCCATATCATCAATATTAATCAAGCAGGAAGTAGGGTTTCACCTCCATCGAGAGGGCCCGAACCTGGGTAAACATCGTCCCTTGCTTCCTGTTCCCATCAACCTTGATGCACAGATCGGGACCCCCTACCCGAGATCCGCCGGTTTTGACACCGACATTGGTGCTTTCATTGAGAGTTCCTCTGTGTCGTCGCTGTCAGGCTCGATGGCTCCTTCAATCATCATCAACGACACTGTCCAGGGCGAGACTTTCCTCCCCGGACAGATCTTCGTGTTCGGCGGCTTCGCACTGCGGGCCAACTCGCTTGGCCATCTGGAGCAGATCGATAGCTACGCCCCTGGCCACCAGGTTAGGTTCGGAAACCTGAACTACACGGCGGACATCCGCGGAGACTTGATCTTCGATGGATTTGGGCCTATGCCAGGAGCACCGGACAGTCACGACGAGCTTGGCTTAGACCTGCCGTCGGACGAAGCTCAGGGCATCATCCCCATACTGTCCCCGGATCTAGATCCGGAGCAGACTGCGTTGCCTAAGGACGGAGGGATGGAACCCGCCCCCCAGGTCGCACACTCATCAGCGGTGGAGCCGAACACGGGTCTCACCTCTGCGGTGGCCTGTGACTCCGAACCCCCGGATTCGTATCTGGACGTTAGTTCTAGTCCGCACACTCCCTTGCTCGTGGGGCAAGGATGGGCTCCGATAATGGAGTTCACCGCTGCAGATATCTTCCAGCACTCGCCCTTTGGCAACATGCTGGACTCATTAAAGTCTCTCTCTTTGTCAGGAGGCTCTTTGCCGAACTATGTCCGGCTCGAGTGGGAGGCAGGTGACGAGGAAATTCGTTGCCCAACCACCACCCACTTTATTGCCACGGTTGACGATTTAACCGAGGTATTAAACTTCGACTCCGAAGACATCGACGGTATGGACGACGATGCAGGAGAAGAACATGAACCACCGCTCACTGGGCGGTGGAAAGCCACCTCTTCCTATGACATATATATGGTGGACACCCCGAAGGAAACGAATGGCGATGAGGCAACGCAGGATAAAATCTCAGGGAAAAAAGCAAAGAAGGGGCGTTGCCGGCGCCACTCCAAGCCCCGCCACACCAATACCGGCCCAGAAGTCGAAAACAATCCGGATGGCGCCGAAGATGAATATAACCCCAGTCGGCTGGCCTTTCAGAAGGCCGAACTAGCCATGTGCGATACTTGGAAAGGGACAACTATACACCCCCCTCCGAGGACGAGGCAAGCCTCGGTAATGACGAACTCGGCGTGCCCGAATATCCAGTGGAGGAAGCCCGCTTCGAGCGCCAGCTCATGGCCACAGCAAAGAGCCTGCAAAGGAAGCAACAACAGCTTAAAGCTGACCAAGATTTGCGGGCGGACAGATGGACCAAGGTCTTGGCAACCAAAAGTTACGGACCCGACCGCCCCGATAGAAGGCACACAGGGCACAACCGGCCACCCAACCTAAGCAGGAAAACCCCAAGGCACACGTCCCGACGTCAACACACCACTACGGTCCAAAACAACACGAAGGACACAAGAAGTAGCATCCTCAAGCCCCAGCGCAAAGGTCACAAGCGTCAAGCCAGGAAAGCTGGTGCTAATTTCAACAACTCCTAGTCCGGCCAACGGACAAAAAAGATCTCGGACCAATCCGGCCCGAGCCACCCACTCGATCAACCATGCGAAATTCATGGTACTCCTGGAAGGACGGAAAAACATACCAATAGAGAATGCCGGATCCTCAAAGCAAAACGGCTGGCTGCGTGCCGAAAACAATGAAGGGAGACTTCTGGTCAAGGTGTCCCCCCCCTCCATAGCCTATAAGTACGGCCGCTTGCCCCAGACCGCGCTAGCCACAGCAACTCAGTTGCAGTACCTAAGGACATAGCAAACTAGGGGCTCCACGAAACATAAAAGCCCCGCAGATGTGAAATCACCAACAACATCTCTTAAAAGATGCTGGGAGCAAAGGCCAAGTTTTTCTAGCCCATCACTCTAAACGGTTGTCTTCGGATCGCCAAACAAATACTACGCCAAAGAATAAATCTTCGGCACCTTCCCACCATTCGGTAATTTACCGTACGCTAACATGACGAACCATGTTGGCTGGACCGGGCGTGGTAAATCACTCAAGCCAACACCATGTGATGTAATCACACCTATGGGCAGGGCCGAACCCCGCCCTCGCGGCGGATATCATACAGCTGCCGGAGTAGCGAGTCGCGCACGCCTAGCAAGATTTTGATATGACAGACGACTATCCGGACACCAATTGAGGAGTCCGCGCTACCCACCGGTATGATGGCTGTGTCTACCAGGGCCCGATCAGGAGCCCTCGGACCAACCCTAAGCGGACGCCGGCTACCTCCAGTATTTGCCTTACAAAACCAACTTTGACGCAGAACCGGATAGGTGACGTGGACTCGGCCAGGACACACAAGGAGCCCCCCCCCCCCTAAAAGAAGGCAGTCCGGATTCACTCCTGATCATTGACAAACTCCCTGCAGTCCGGCCTTCACAGGTTCCGCCAAAAAACACCTCTTTTCATAATCATACATCGTACTCATATGCATAGACATATCATTTCGCTACAATATGTAGACTTAAATAACACTTACCGGCCGTCGCTTTTCATCGACACCTCGTGTTACGCCTGATTACGCCAGGGGCTTCATAATACGACAATAGAAGTCCGACCACCCTCTCGGTCGTCCGGCACCCCGAACTTATAGCACTATATGCATCAGCTCCGAATCATGTCTTGGGTCATTGGTTGGGTTTGCCCGGCTCCCTTGTTTTGGTACCTTACGTTCCGTTATATTTGCTAAGGTAGCGCAGGGAGAACTACTGCGATTGTGTCCCGGATCTGCCGGACGAGCACCTCAGTAGAGAAAGCCGAAAACCGACTGTCATGATATAGCGAGAGCTGGTCAGCTGTTCAAGAGGTTGTAAAATCCCTAAAGATTTATTCCGCACAACGCCATTATAAATGCAGAGTGCGACGGATCGGTCTTCTGATCAGGCGCCAATAGAGCCCCTAGTTCGGCCTTCCGAACACCAGGGGCTGCGCCGACCATACATGAATTCCTATGGATAAGTGAGAGCAATAAAGCCTTATAGTCCGATTGCCTGGTTCGTGGTGAGAAACGCCTCCGCAAATGGACCCAACTATGGGATAAAGAGCGTTCAGATATATCCCGAACACCCCAGTATTCTTTTTACGTGGGGGCAGAAGCCGACGACTGGCCAACTCTCAGGATTTACATACACTAAACAGCCGCACAGGAAGAACATATGTTCAAACCAAACAGGCAATATATAAACGCCATAATCCCATATTACAAAAAGTGGCATGAATGCCCTCAGGGAAATATAATGTCTTTGGTACATTTATCCGCCGCAAGGCTCCCTTCAGTACACCTTCATAGTACAGTTCGGGCTTGCGATGCTCTTTACCCTCTGGCGGCCACTCAGTCATCAGCTTCTCCGCGTCAAGCTTCCCCCAATGCACTTTTGCACGGGAAAATGCCATACGCGCACCCTCTATGCAGACCGATCGCTTAATAGCATCAAGCCGAGGACAAGCACCCGCAATCCGCTTCACGAGCCCGAAGTAACTGCTCGGAATTGGCTCCGCCGGCCACAGCCGGACAATCAAGTCCTTCATGGCTAGTTCGGCCGCCTGGTGCAGTTCGACCAGCTGCTTCAGCTGATCGATAAAGGGCACCGGATAGTGCGGTGCCAAATGTTGTGACCAGAAATCCCTCCCCGCAGACTTCTTTTCCTCGGTTCGGTAGAATTGGGCGGCATCGGATATGCTGCAGGGAAGATCCGCAAACGCCCCTAGAAAAATAAGAATTCAGCTTACCGCTTAGAATTCCCCCATCATCATGAATAAATGGCTAAGAACACAGAAGGCCTTACCAGCCGCAACCTTCCGGGCATCTTGAATGTCCTGTACAGCACCTCGGGCTTCTTCCCGGGCATCTTCTGTAGCTTGGAGCGCTTGGGCGAGTTCAGCTTCTTTCTCTATTACACTTTGCTCCAAGCCCTCGCTTTTCTTCACAGCCTCCTGGAGCTCCCGCTCCATTTGTGACAACCACAACCTCGTGTTCTTCACGGAGTGCCTATTCAGCGGCAGCCTTCTCGTTAGCATCATCCACAGCCTTCTTCAGTGCCTCATATTCGGCACTCGCTCCTAGGGCGTACAACACAAATACCTTTCAATAAGCACAATTACTTATTTGTGCCTAATGCAAGACAATGTTTTATCATACCTTGTTTATCTTCTAATTGCTTCCTCACGCGGCCAAGTTCTTCCTCGGCCCATTCTAGGCTCTGCTTCAGTTCAGACATTTCCGCATTATGAGCGGCCGTCCTCTCCGCAGACGCCTGTGTTCAAACAAAGAGGTACACGTCTTTAACGTAAGCTCCCACAACGAAAAGAAGATTTGATCCCCTGCCCGGCTCCCTCTCCTTCGCCGGACAGTGCATCAGGGGCTATTACTTATATTATGACGATTCATCAAAGGTTTCTCAAGAAACATACCTCAAATGCCTTTATAAGGCCAAGGCAGGACTCGTTCAGCCCGCTCTCGACGGACTGAATCTTTTCAACCACCGCACCCATAAGGGAGCGATGTTCATCGATGATTAACGCGTTCTTTAACGCTGTCAATAGACCGCTTGGCAACTCCGCTTGAACAGAGGTTGCCGGCGGAGTAGGCAGGCCCCCCACCGTTGAAGGTGACGGCCCGCCTGATCTGGGAGCCTTAGAGGTCTCCTGGACTTTGTCCGGCTGAGGGCCGAACCCAAGATCGCCCCTGCTGACGGCACACTCAGGGGCCATCGCTCCCGTGTGTCCGGCTCCAGTGATATGCCCCCCTGGTCCGAGCCCCATTGAGACGACACCTCTGTGTCATGCCGGGACTTTGGAGAAGGGGCCTCTGGAGGCGTCTCGCTCACCAGGGCGTCCGAAATCAGAGAGCCCTCATATGAGGGCTGTCTGGTGTGAGACCTTGCCGGACTGTGCAAAACATAGCAACAGTTAAGACTACTATACCCAAAAATAATCCCAGCCGCATATGTGTGTTTGGATTTCGTGTGCTTACGACTTCTCCAGGGGCTGGGCTCTGGGATCCCACTCCGGGCTGCTATCGGCAGCCGTGGTGGATGCCCCCGGGAAGGAACCTTTTCTCCTCTCGGGCGATTCGGCCTCCCGGGATGAGGAAGCTTCACGCTTCTTCCCACCTTCAGAGTAAGGCTCGTCCCCCTCTGCTTCTTCCTCTTCGTCTTCCGAAGACGGAGCGTCGCTTGAGTCTTCGGATTTTGCGTCCGAAGCCTCGCGGTGACGGAGGCCATTCCGGGTCTTCTTGACCTTCTTGGAGGCCTCCTTCTTTGGCGCCTTGTAAGGCGCGGGGACCAACATCTTCGTCAGAAGAGGTCCGGCCGGTTCCTCCGGCAACGGGGCCGGACAGTGTATCCGCTCCACCTTCTTTATCCATCACTAAGGTCACGACGAAACACGATTAAGATTTCTCCCTCATGACATGCCAGCTGAAGCATGAACAGACAGAGTACGGCTGTAACTTACAGATCTTGGAGAATGGGATGATTGATACCCGCGGTCCTCGGCGGGCTCCGGCCACGATTTGCCGGACTTAAAAAGCACCTTCCAGATATCCTCATGGGAGGAATCATAAAGCTCCCGAAGGGTTTGGTGCTCGGCTGGGTCGAACTCCCACAGAGTACAAGCTCGGCGCTGACAGGGGAGGACCAGGCGAGCTAGCATCACCTGGACTACGTCGACGAGTTTGACGTCCCTATCGACCACACCCTGAAGGCGCGTCTGGAGCAGTAACAGCTCATCGGACGAACACCAGTTCGGGCCCTTCTCGGGCCAGGACGTGAGCCGCAGTGGAGCTCCGGATCTGAACTCTGGAGCCGCCGCCCACTTTTTTCCGCGTGGTTCGGTGATATAGAACCACTGCTGCTCTCACTCCTTAACGGAGTCGTTGAAAGTGCCCTTCGGCCAAACGGCCTTGGGCATCTTGCTCACCATGGCACCGCCGCACTCGGCGTGTTCGCCACTCACCACCTTGGGCTTTACATTAAAAACCTTCAGCCACAGGCCGAAGTGAGGTGCAATCTGAAGAAAGGCCTCGCACACGACGATGAACGTCGAGATATTGAGGAAGGAGTTGGGGGAAAGATCATGAAAATCAATCTTGTAGTAATACATGATTCCGCGTACAAATGGTGCAGGGGAAACCCGAGCCCGCGGACGAAATTTGGAAGGAACACGACTCTCTCGTGAGGTTCCGGAGTGGGGACGATTTGTCCCGCCGGGGGGGGGGAGGCGGTGGCCAATCTTCTGAGCCAAATACCCGGCATCCCGGAGCTTCTTGACATCCTTCTCCCGGACAGTAGATGCCATCCATCTGCCTCCTGCTCCGGATTAGGACATCTTCGGAAGGCCACTCTTTGGTGGAAAGGAAGAGTGCTTGGGCGTTAGGGCTCGAGAAGAGGGGAATGAGCGAGCGGAAGGAGAAGGGCGTGGGTAAAGAGGAAGAGGTCTTGTCTCTTTATAGAGGAGGTACGTGCTTTTTACGCCTCCCCATTTGCCTGGTTGAGCCCGTTTGCCTCCCACTCACCGCGATTAGCGGTGCGGTTGGATTACCTATACCCGTATTGATGACGATCCCGTAATAAGGGGGCACGATCTCTGCTTTGGCAAGAAGTGTCAAGGAAACCGCCTCGCAATATGCGCTGTGGCTGGTTGTGGAAAGAACAGTTCGAATAATGACCCGACCGTAATGACACATCGCGTTGCTTAAAAGTTGTCAGCAGATTGCATTTGTGAAACATCATTCTCTCTATGGTGGCATGCGAAGATCACCTTGTGGATCCGGACACGGTTTAAGTGTTCGACAATTACCTTGGAGTATTCGGAGGAGGAACCCGCCCTGCAATGCCGAAGACAAGACTGCGTGCCGTACTCATCGTCATTGAAGCCTGGTTCAGGGGCTACTGAGGGAGTCCTGGATTAGGGGGTATCCCGACAGCCGGACTGTGTACAACGTTCGGACTATTGAAGCGTGAAGATACAAGACTCAAGACTTCGGCCCGTGTCCGGATGGGACTTTCCTTGGCGTGGAAGGCAAGTTTGGCGATCCGGATATTATATTTCCTTCCTTGTAACCGACTCCATGTAAACCCTAGCCCTCTCCGGTGTCTATATAAACCGGAGAGGTTGGTCCTTAGAAGGCCGATCACCATTACAATCATACCATCATAGGCTAGCTCTTAGGGTTTAGCCTCTACGATCTCGTGGTAGATCTACTCTTGTACTACCCATATCATGAATATTAATCAAGCAGGAAGTAGGGTTTTACCTCCATCGAGAGGGCCCGAACCTGGGTAAACATCTGTGTCCCTTGCTTCCTATTACCATCAACCTTGACACACAGATCGGGACCCCCTACCTGAGATCCGCCGGTTTTGACACCGACAGGGAGCACGGGCGGTGACGACTCAGGACACTGTCGTTAGTCTCCCTCCGCTGGCGAGGACGCTTGTTGCCTCCTTTGATGAGTATGGTTCTAACTTGGGCTCGCCTGCCCTGGCCCCCATGATGGATGTGGTGCTCGCAAGTGATGTGGGTTTCATGGAACAGCGCTCTCCGGTGCCTACTGGAGGCGTGGATGCTAGCTGTGTGCTCATTGATGATTCAGCTCCTATCCCTCCCTCTGGACACCGCGGTTCGGGTGGATCAAGCAGACCCCCCAAGAAGCCGGCAGGCCGGAAGCCGGCGGCTAAGGCGTGTGCGGGGACAGATGCAGAGCTGCTGCGGGGTGATCTGGGCGCGGCGCTGAAGACGATGGGAGCGGGCGCGAAGGCTAAGAGGACGAAGGCGACTCTGGTGCCGCATCGTGCCCCGAGTGCGAGGTCCAAGGCCAAGCTGGGAGATCTTTCTTCTCTGGAGAGTGCAAAGCTTCGCATTGCTGACAAAAACCTGGAGGTCATAGGTAATCCTCTTCCCTCCTACAAAATTCTTAATGCTTTCTCGGACGCACACTTGACATGTATTTTGGATGATAGTGGTGTTGCCTCTTCTCTCCCTCCTGGCGAGATTCTCTCTCTAGTGCGTGCGCATGAGGAGGCTCAAGCGGCAATTTCCGAAGCGGCGGCTCGCTGTGTGCTTGCGTCTACTCCTGAGGTGGTACCTGTTGGGGACCATTGCATAAAATAAAAATTTTCATACGTTCACCAAGATCAATCTATGAGTTCATCTAGCAACGAGAGAGAGGGGTGCATCTACATACCCTTGTAGATCACGAGCGGAAGCGTTCAAGAGAACGGGGTTGAGGGAGTCGTACTCGTCGTGATCCAAATCACCGGAGATCCTAGCGCCTAACGGAAGGCACCTCCGCGTTCAACACACACGGTCAGCGTGGACGTCTCCTCCTTCTTGATCCAGCAAGGGGGAAGGAGAGGTTGATGAAGATCCAGCAGCACGACGGCATGGTGGTGGATGCAGCAGGGATCCGGCAGGGCTTCGCCAAGCGTATGTGGGAGGAAGAGGTGTAGCAAGGGGGAAGGGAGGCGCCAGGTGTAAGGGTGCGGCTGCACTCACTCCCCCCTCTTTATATAGCGACCCCAAGGGGGGCCGCCGGCCCTAGGAGATGGGATCTCCTAGGGGGGGGGGGCAAGAGGGAAACTTGCCCCCCAAGGCAAGTGGAGGCGCCCCCTCCCTAGGGTTCCCAACCCTAGGCGCAGAGGGGGGGGGGCCAGGGGGGCGCACCAGCCCACCAGGGGCTGGTTCCCCTCCCACTTCAGCCGGCCCTCCGGGATAGGTGGCCCCAACCCGGTGAACCCCCTGGACCCTTCCGGTGGTCCCGGTACAATACCGGTGACCCCCGAAACTTTCCCGGTGGCCTAAGCTCGACTTCCCATATATAATTCTTTACCTCCGAACCATTCCGGAACTCCTCGTGACGTTAGGGATCTCATGCGGGACTCCCAACAACTTTCGGTTTGCTGCATACTTATATCTCTACAACCCTAGCGTCACCGAACCTTAAGTGTGTAGACCCTACGGGTTCGGGAGACACGTAGACATGACCGAGACGGCTCTCGGTCAATAACCAACAGCGGGATCTGGATACCCATGTTGGCTCCCACATGCTCCTCGATGATCTCATCAGATGAACCACGATGTCGAGGATTCAAGCAACCCCGTATACAATTCCCTTTGTCAATCGGTACGTTACTTGCCCGACATTCGATCGTCGGTATCCTAATACCTCGTTCAATCTTGTTATCGGCAAGTCACTTTACTCGTACCGTAATGCATGATCCCATGACCAGACACTTGGTCACTTTGAGCTCATTATGATGATGCATTACCGAGTGGGCCCAGAGATACCTCTCTGTCATACGGAGTGACAAATCCCAGTCTCGATCCGTGTCGACCCAACAGACACTTTCGGAGATACCCGTAGTATACCTTTATAGTCACCCAGTTAAGTTGTGACATTTGGTACACCCAAAGCACTCCCGCGGTATCCGGGAGTTACAAGATCTCATGGTCTAAGGAAAAGATACTTGACATTGGAAAAGCTCTAGCAAACGAACTACACGATCTTGTGCTATGCTTAGGATTGGGTCTTGTCCATCACATCATTCTCCTAATGATGTGATCTCGTTATCAATGACATCCAATGTCCATAGTCAGGAAATCATGACTATCTGTTGATCAACGGGCTAGTCAACTAGAGGCTCAGTAGGGACATGTTGTGGTCTATGTATTCACACGTGTATTACGATTTCCGGTTAATACAATTATAGCATGAATAAAAGAAAATTATCATGAACAAGGAAATATAATAATAATCCTTTTATTATTGCCTCTAGGGCATATTTCCAACAGTCTCCCACTTGCACTAGAGCCAATAATCTAGTTACATTGTGATGAATCGAACACCCATAGAGTTCTGGTGTTGATCATGTTTTGCTTTCATGAAGAGGTTTAGTCAACGGATCTGCGACATTCAGATCCGTATGCACTTTGCAAATTTCTATGTCTCCATCTTGAACATTTTCACCAATGGAGTTGAAGCGACGCTTGATGTGCCTGGTCTTCTTGTGAAACCTAGGCTCCTTGGCAAGTGCAATAGCTCCAGTGTTTTCACAGAAGAGGTTGATCGGCCCCGACGCATTGGGTATGACTCCTAGGTCGGTGATGAACTCCTTCAGCCAAATTGCTTAATGCGATGCCTCCGAGGCTGCCATGTACTCCGCTTCACATGTAGATCCCGCCACGACGCTCTGCTTGCAGCTGCGCCAGCCATCGCTCCACCATTCAACATATACACGTATCCGGTTTGTGACTTAGAGTCATCCAGATCTGTGTCGAAGCTAAGCGTCGACGTAACCCTTCTGACGAGCTCTTCGTCACCTCCATAAACGAGAAACATGTCCTTAGTCCTTTTCAGGTACTTCAGGATATTCTTGACCGCTGTCCAGTGTTCCTTGCCGGGATTACTTTGGTACATTCCTACCAAACTTACGGCAAGGTTTACATCAGGTCTGGTACACAGAATGGCATACATAATAGACCCTATGGCTGAGGCATAGGGGATGACACTCATCTCTTCTATATCTTCTGCTGTGGTCGGACATTGAGCCGAGCTCAATTTCACACCTTGCAATATAGGCAAGAACCCTTTCTCGGACTGATCCATATTGAACTTCTTCAATATCTTATCAAGGTATGTGCTTTGTGAAAGACCTATGAGGCGTCTCGATCTATCTCTATAGATCTTGATGCCTAATATATAAGCAGCTTCTCCAAGGTCCTTCATTGAAAAACTCTTATTCAAGTAGGCCTTAATGCTTTCAAAAAGTTCTATATCATTTACCATCAAAATTATGTCATCTACATATAATATGAGAAATGCTCTGAGCTCCCACTCACTTTCTTGTAAACGCAGGCTTCTCCATAAGTCTGCATAAACCCAAACGCTTTGATCATCTCATCAAAGCGAATGTTCCAACTCGAGATGCTTGCACCAGCCCATAAATGGATCGCTGGAGCTTGCATACCTTGTTAGCATTCTTAGGGTCGACAAAACCTTCCGGCTGCATCATTTATAGTTCTTCCTTAAGATAGCCGTTAAGGAATGCCGTTTTGACGTCCATTTGCCATATATCATAATCATAGTATGCGGCAATTGCTAACATGATTCGGACGGACTTCAGCTTCGCTACGGGAGAGAAAGTCTCATCGTAGTCAACCCCTTGAACTTGCCGATAACCCTTATTGACAAGTCGAGCTTTATAGATGGTAACATTACCATCCGCGTCCGTCTTCTTCTTAAAGATCCATTTGTTTTCTTTCGCTTGCCGATCATCAGGCAAGTCTGTCAAAGTCCATACTTTGTTTTCAGACATGGAACCTATCTCGGATTGCATGGCTTCAAGCCATTTGTGGGAATCTGGGCCCGCCATCGCTTCTTCATAGTTCGAAGGTTCACCTTTTTTTAACAACATGATTTCCAGGACAGGGTTGCCATACCACTCTGGTGTAGAACATGTCCTTGTGGACCTACGAAGTTCAGTAGCAACTTGATCCGAAGTACCTTGATCATCATCATTAATTTCCTCTCCAATCGGTGTAGGCACCACAGGAACATTTTCCTGAGCTGCACTACTTTCCGGTTCAAGAGGTAGTACTTCATCGAGTTCTACTTTCCTCCCACTTACTCCTTTCGAGAGAAACTCTTTTTCCAGAAAGGATCCGTTCTTGGCAACAAAGATCTTGCCTTCGGATCTAAGGTAGAAGGTAACCCAATGGTTTCCTTAGGGTATCCTATGAAGACGCATTTTTCTGACTTGGGTTCGAGCTTTTCAGGTTGAAGTTTCTTGACATAAGTATCGCATCCCCAAACTTTTAGAAACAATAGCTTAGGTTTGTTCCCAAACCATAATTCATACGGTGTCGTCTCAACGGATTTAGACGTATCCCCAAAATGATAGCGGTAAATCAGTAAGAGACCTCATAGATCGCACCATATTCAATAGAGTGCGATTACGACGTTCAGACACACCGTTACGCTGAGGTGTTCCAGGCGGCGTGAGTTCTGAAACGATTCCACATTTCCTTAAGTGTGTACCGAATTCGTGACTTAAATATTCTCCTCCAAGATCTGATCGTAAGAACTTTATTTTTCGGTCACGTTGATTCTCTACCTCATTCTGAAATTCCTTGAACTTTTTAAAGGTCTCAAACTTGTGTTTCATCAAGTAGACATACCCATATCTACTTAAGTCATCAGTGAGAGTGAGAACATAACGATATCCTCCGCGAGCCTCAACGCTCATTGGACCGCACACATCGGTATGTATGATTTCCAATAAGTTGGTTGCTCGCTCCATTGTTCCGGAGAACGGAGTCTTGGTCATTTTTCCCATAAGGCATGGTTCGCATGTGTCAAATGATTCATAATCGAGAGACTCTAAAAGTCCATCAGCATGGAGCTTCTTCATGCGCTTGACACCAATGTGACCAAGGCGGCAGTGCCACAAGTATGTGGGACTATCGTTATCAACTTTACATCTTTTGGTATTCACACTATGAACATGTGTAACATCACGTTCGAGATTCATTAAGAATAAACCATTGAACATTGGGGCATGACCATAAAACATATCTCTCATATAAATAGAACAACCATTATTCTCGGATTTAAATGAGTAGCCATCTCGTATTAAACGAGATCCAGATACAATGTTCATGCTCAAACTTGGCACTAAATAACAATTATTGAGGTTTAAAACTAATCCCGTAGGGTAAATGTAGAGGTAGCATGCCGACGGCGATCACATCGACCTTGGAACCATTCCCAACGCGCGCATCGTCACCTCGCCCTTCGCCCGATCTTCGCTTATTCCGCAGCTCCTGCTGTGAGTTACAAATATGAGCAACGGCACCAGTATCAAATACCCAGGAGTTACTACGAGTACTGGTAAGGTACACATCAATTACATGTATATCACATATACCTTTAGTGTTGCCGGCCTTCTTGTCCGCTAAGTATTTGGGGCAGTTCCGCTTCCAGTGACCCTTCCCTTTGCAATAAAAGCACTTAGTCTCAGGCTTGGGTCCATTCTTTGACTTCTTCCCGGCAACGGGCTTACCGGGTGCGGCAACATCTTTGCCGTCCTTCTTGATGTTCTTCTTACCCTTGCCCTTTTTGAACTTAGTGGTTTTATTGACCATCAACACTTGATGTTCCTTCTTGATTTCTACCTCTGCTGACTTCAGCATTGAAAATACTTCAGGAATAGTTTTCACCATCCCTGCATATTGTAGTTCATCACAAAGCTCTTGTAGCTCGGTGGGAGCGACTGAAGGATTCTGTCAATGACCGCCTCGTCCGGGAGGTTAATGTCCAGCTGGGATAGGCGGTTGTGCAACCCAGACATTTTGAGTATGTGCTCACTGACAGAACTATTTCCTCCATCTTACAACTATAGAACTTGTCAGATTCTTCATATCTCTCGACCCGGGCATGAGCTTGGAAAACCATTTTCAGCTCCTCGAACATCTCATATGCTCCGTGTTGCTCAAAACGCTTTTGGAGCCCCGGTTCTAAGCTGTAAAGCATGCCGCACTGAACGAGGGAGTAATCATCAGCACGTGACTGCCAAGCGTTCATAACGTCTTGGTTCTTTGGGATGGGTGCTTCACCTAGCGGTCCTTCTAGGACATATGCTTTCTTGGCAGCTATGAGGATGATCCTCAGGTTCCGGACTGTCACGACCGGTTTTCCGGGTAGAAATTTCTAGAAAATGGCCCTTGTGCTCACCAGCCCCAGGATTACTGTTAGCTGATGAGGCACCCACTTGATACATAAATTCCAAGCAAATAGCAAAATATGTAGTACAAACCATTCTGGTCTGTGAGTACAACAAATGGTTTCTAGTGGTTGACGGCGGAAGTAGTTTGTGGATCATCAGCGTCTATGGGACTCCATTTCCCACAGGAACAGCTGACCAGGATAACTCCTATCTTCGCGAGGCTGCTATCACCATTGCTTAGGTTCCGGGGCTGTCATCGCTTCGCTCCTCTCCAAGCAAGAAATCTGGCCAAGACAATAGCCAGGGACAAGCCAGTGAGTACTTTGAATGTACTCGCAAACATTATGAACACAGGTATAATATAACAAATGATAAATATGCTCTGAAATATTCTATGATCACAACGTCAGTCATAAAAAAAACCTCTGATGCATGCACGCCGGTTATTAATATGTAACAATGAATATGAAATGACAGAGTAGGAATAAAATGCACCATTCGGATGTCTGAAGCGACGTCTCGAATTGATGGTAAATAACGAGCATGCCTCAGTCGGGTGTCTGAGCGACACCACATAAAGGGCTTATAAAGTAAATAAATAACAAGCATGCCACGATCAGGCGTCAAATGACACCACATAAAGGGCTTATAAGGTAAATAAATAACAGATATGCCACAGTCGGGCGTCTGAGCGACACCACATAAAGGGCTTATAAAGTAAATAAATAACAAGCATGCCACAGTCGGGCGTCTCAGCGACACCACATAAAGGGCTTATAAGGTAAATAAATAACAGGTATGCCACAGTTGGGCGTCTGAGCGACACCACATAAAGGGCTTATAAAGTAAATAAATAACAAGCATGCCACACTAGGGCGTCTCAGCGACACCACCTAAAGGGCTTATAAAGTAAATGAATAACAAGCATGCCACAGTCAGGCGTCTCAGCAACACCACATAAAGGGCTTATAAATAATTCACGGGGAATATCCAGGAGGTAGAACCATCCAAGGGATACTCGATAATTCAAATAATATAACGATTTAGTCCATAATAAGATAATAATCATGGTCCTCACAAGTCACCAGTCAGAATCCAAGTTCTGGTTTAGCAGTTTCTCCTCCGAAGACCGACACTTGACCTATCCCAGACTGTAATCCTTAACCATGGATACGGCTATTCGAATAGGTTTAATCTCTGCAGAGGGTGTACTCTTTACCCACGAGTAACGGATTCCTTTAGCCCATCGGGACTAATTCCGCTTCACGGCCTTTTTGTTGAAAACTCACCTAACTTGCACACACGGCTTAACTTACGGTGTCTGGAATCACCCACGACACCTGTCAAGCAAAACTCTAAGTGGGGAGGCTACAACCTCGCGTAGCATGGGATCAAATTTATATCGCGCGCTCTAAGGGGTAGCCTCCCCTCTCGGTCAAAACCAGAAACACCCATGCCCCCGGACCAGGTGGCCTGCCTACTGGCTATAACCGGTATCTTCCACCATGGCCTCTCTGTATGGTGTGTGCTAGAAAGGGGTTGACAACTTACTGAACCGTACCCTACCTGCTGTAGGGACAAGTGGTATTACGAAACAAGTATGGGGGTTACTGGAACAAGACTCGATCTATGGCCGACTCAGGAGGTTTTAGTATTCCCTGCATGATTAGCATGACAATATATACTTCAACCAACAGACAAAATCACCACGCAACATACCCCCTCATGCCATACCAGACACGACCGTCACGACGGAGGACTAGGGACAAGACCGTGTCTACCCAAGACAGAGGCTTTCCCGGATTCCCTTCCAGTATGCATGAAAGGCATATGACGGTGATTACCATCACGACCATATCAAACTCCAATAGCATGAAATCATCAATATGCACTCATGAGTAGGAACATATCATCACATAAAATGACGTATACCCCGTGTCGAGGTGGTGTTGTCACCGTGTCAAATAACACACACAATATTATGCCAGGGTTCAGAATGCTTGCCTTCAAGTTGCGGGGGAGGCAAGCCTCTCTCCAAAAATCCTATTTAAAATATTATTGGATCAATATATTGTTTCAGAAACAGTACCAAAAAGTTGTCTGAATTTTTTTGAAATAAATCTTAAAATAAACTAGACAATATTTGAGAGAGGTAGGAAAAAGAATCAATTCATTTGGAGTTATAATTAAAAAGTTATAGGCAGTCAAAGTTTTGGTCAAAAATCTGTTTTAAAAACAAA
Organism: Aegilops bicornis; assembly: GCA_021605145.1. Classification (NCBI taxonomy): domain Eukaryota; kingdom Viridiplantae; phylum Streptophyta; class Magnoliopsida; order Poales; family Poaceae; genus Aegilops; species Aegilops bicornis. The sequence continues at coordinate 47,281,351 of CM038669.1, forward strand.
CAGAAAAAGAAAAACGTTTCGATTACTGACCACGTCGAAGGCGTATTTTGTATTTACGCCTCCACTTATTCCAGCGTGGACCGTGCGTGGGTCACTGACAGTGGGCCCGCCTGGCCCACTGGTCAGGTTTGACTAGTCTCTCCTCCCTCCTCTTCCTCTGCCCGAGCGGAGGCGGGACTCCGGCGATGCTCGCCGGCGAACGGCGGCACCGTTCGGGAAACCGAGGCCATCCGCGGGCTCAGGGGGTCGAGGCGGTCCTATCGGTGGTCGACTTTCTGGCGGGGACGGAGGGAGTCGCCGGTGGCGAGCTTCGCAGCGGCCGGTGGCTTCGGTGGCAAAGTGGGTTTGGGGCTACGGTGGCTTTCCGTCGCAGCTGGGGGTCTGGGCGGCTCCGCAAGACGAAGAGGAGTCGAGTGGTGGTGATGGAAAGGTGGGGGAGGCCCTGGTGGCGCTGGGTGAACTGGACGAGGCGGCCGAGTTGACCGGAGAGGGTGAAGACGGCCTTTTCCTCTTCAATTGATGGCAACGGGGGCACTAGGAGGACGGTGTGAGGCTGCCTGAGTGCTCGGAGGAGCTCGGGGGCCTCCTTTTATAGCACATCCATGTCGGTTCGCGGCGGCCGTGGATAAGCTCCTCGGCGGACCGCCCTACTGAGCTGCAGGGCGCCGTGGCGGTGGCTGGCTGGCTTTAGGGGCTAACGATGAACGCTCCACTGTCTAAGGAGGCGAGCTGTTGCGCTGCGGTGGTTTGGGCGGTGCCGTCCGTGGTAGGAGCTCACTGTGGACGCCGGCGTGCCGCCAAGGGGCTCTGACGGCGGTGCTGTAGGGCACCAGGGGCTGCTTGGCGCGTTCAGGTGAGTGGTCGACGGTGTGGCGCGGCTCTTCAGAGCGAGCAAAACCAGGGGCGCGACACGGCGGCACGGGCGCGGCACGTGCAAAACACGCGCTCTGGGCGTGCCCAGAGCACGCCCACCAGGTGCTCGGCGAAACGCCCGTGCATGCCACAGAGCTTGGGTGAGGCTGGCAATTAGCAGACCTAGGTTAGGAGTATCTAGGAGTTTACTGGACAAGGTGGTTAGGCAAGGGAAGCAAGTTCATAGTGCAGACTAAAACTCATGTCAAAACTGGTCATGCCCATAAGGTGTTTGACAGAATGCCACATGCACCTAGGCATTTCTTGGGGTGGTCATAATCTCCAGATTAGTGCCTCTTTGGGTGTAAAAGAGAGTGGTAAGGTCATTTGGGCAAAAGAAGAAACCTGCTAGTGCAAGTTTTGCAAATCTTCAGTTTTGGACAGAAAGAACAGGGCATGATTGCAAGTACTAGATTTGTTCCAATGAGTCCAACCTCCTGGACTTAAGGGTATTGTAGGATGGGTTATAAGTAGGAAAAGGAATCACAGTAAGAGGAGCCAGTTAAAATATAGTTGTAGTACAAATCATCAAGTTGGACCAGAATGGAAAAGAGGTTGATTCACTCAAATTTTTCAAAGGAGAACACTGGGTTTTTGCAAAAAGTTAATTAATATACTCCTGTTAACATCCCATAATTTTGGTGGAAGTTTTAAAGAAGTATTTAAATAGGTTGTAGTGCAAAACTGCCCAATGGACCAGATTTGAAAATTTGGTGTAGAACTCAAAATGTTCAATGAATGAAATATATTTTTGCATAAAAGTGGTTTAGAAACATCACATGACATCTCCAAATTTTGGTGGGGTTTTTAAATAAATCTATCAAAGGGTTGCAGTGCAAATGGAACCCTAAAACTTATGAAAAACCAATTTAGAGAAATAAAGCTCAGGGGAAAATAATTATATAAATAATCCTACTGATAAAAGAATTGTTTTATTTGAGAGGGTAAATGAGTCCAATAAAATTGGGAAGTTTTTTTTTTCACTTGAGGTAAAAACTCCATAAAAAATAAAGGGAAGAAAGGTTCTGAAATCAAAAGAATTTCTAGAGAATAAAAATTTAAGTTCCTGGCAAAATTTTAATTAATAAAACAAGGTTAAAATTTTGGGGTGTCACACGGACCCAGTCCGTATAGTTGCTGCCATCATCTTTCAGCTTGGTTTTCTCTAGGAACGCGTTGAAGTTCATGTTGACATGAGTGTTCGCCATTTGATCTACAAGACATTTTTTGCAAAGATTTTAGACTAAGTTCATGATAATTAAGTTCATCTAATCAAATTATTTAATGAACTCCCACTCAGATTAGACATCCCTCTAGTCATCTAAGTGATAAATGATCCGAGTCGACTAGGCCGTGTCCGATCATCACGTGTGAGACGGACTAGTCATCATCGGTGAACATCTCCATGTTGATCGTATCTTTCATACGACTCATGTTCGACCTTTCGGTCTCTGTGTTCCGAGGCCATGTCTGTACATGCTAGGCTCGTCAAGTTAACCTAAGTGTTTTGCATGTGTAAAACTGTCTTACACCTGTTGTATGTGAACGTAGGAATCTATCACACCCGATCATCACGTGGTGCTTCGGAACCATTTAACTTTAGCAACGGCGCACAGTTAGGGGAACACTTTCTTGAAATTATTATGAGGGATCATCTTATTTACTACCGCCGTTCTAAGTAAACAAGATGCATAAACATAATAATCATCACATGCAATTATATAGTAGTGACATGATATGGCCAATATCATAGAGCTCCTTTGATCTCCATCTTCGGGGCTCCATGATCATCTTCGTCACCGGCAAGACACCATGATCTCCATCATCGTGTCTCCATGAAGTTGCTCGCCAACTATTACTTCTACTACTATGGCTAACGGTTTAGCAATAAAGTAAAGTAATTATATGGCGTTAAATCATTGACACACAGGTCATACAATAATTAAGACAACTCCTATGGCTCCTGCCGGTTGTCATACTCATCGACATGCAAGTCGTGATTCCTATTACAAAATCATGATCTCATACATCACAATATATCATTCATCATTCATCACAACTTTTGGCCATATCACATCACAAGGCAATTGCTGCAAAAACAAGTTAGACGTCCTCTAATTGTTGTTGCATCTTTTACATGGCTGCAATAGGATTCTAGCAAGAACGTTTTCTTACCTACGAAAAAAACCACAACGTGATTTGTCAACTTCTATTTACCCTTCATAAGGACCCTTTTCATCGAATCTGCTCCAACTAAAGTGGGAGAGACAGACACCCGCTAGCCACCTTATGCAACTAGTGCATGTCAGTCGGTGGAACCTGTCTCACGTAAGCGTACGTGTAAGGTCGGTACGGGCCGCTTCATCCCACAATACCGCTGAAGCAAAATAAGACTAGTAGCGGCAAGAGAGTTGACAACATCTACGCCCACAACAAATTGTGTTCTACTCGTGCAAAGAGAACTACGCATAGACCTGGCTCATGATGCCACTGTTGGGGAACGTTGCATAAAATAAAAAAATTCCTACGTTCACCAAGATCAACCTATGAGGTCATCTAGCAACGAGAGAGAGGGGTGCATCTACATACCCTTGTAGATCGTGAGCGGAAGCGTTCAAGAGAACGGGGTTGAGGGAGTCGTACTCTTCGTGATCCAAATACCGGAGATCCTAGCGCCGAACGGACGGCACCTCCGCGTTCAACAAACGTACGGTCAGCGTGACGTCTCCTCCTTCTTGATCCAGCAAGGGGGGAGGAGAGGTTGATGAAGATCCAGCAGCACGACGGCATGGTGGTGGATGCAGCAGGGATCCGGCAGGGCTTCGCCAAGCATCTGCGGGAGGAAGAGGTGTAGCAAGGGGGAAGGGAGGCGCCAGGTGTAAGGGTGCAGCTGCCCTCCCTCCCCCCTCTTTATATAGGGACCCCAAGGGGGGCGCCGGCCAAGGGGGAAACATGCCCCCCAAGGCAAGTGGAGGCGCCCCATCCCTAGGGTTCCCAACCCTAGGCGCAGAGGGGGTCTAGGGGGGGCGCACCAGCCCACTAGGGGCTGGTTCCCCTCCCACTTCAGCCCACGGGGACCTCCGGGATAGGTGGCCCCACCCGGTGGACCCCCGGGACCCTTCCGGTGGTCCCGGTACAATACCGGTGACCCCCGAAACTTTCCCGATGGCCGAAACTCGACTTCCCATATATAATTCTTTACCTCCTGACCATTCCGGAACTCCTCGTGACGTCCGAGATCTCATCCGGGACTCCGAACAACTTTCGGTTTGCTGCATACTTATATCTCTACAACCCTAGTGTCACCGAACCTTAAGTGTGTAGACCTTACGGGTTCGGGAGACACGTAGACATGACCGAGACGGCTCTCCGGTCAATAACCAACAGCGGGATCTGGATACCCATGTTGGATCCCACATGCTCCTCGATGATCTCATCAGATGAACCACGATGTCGAGGATTCGAGCAACCCCGTATACAATTCCCTTTGTCAATCGGTACGTTACTTGCCCGAGATTCGATTGTCGGTATCCCAATACCTCGTTCAATCTCGTTATCGGCAAGTTACTTTACTCATACCGTATTGCATGATCCCGTGACCAGACACTTGGTCACTTTGAGCTCATTATGATGATGCATTACCGAGTGTGCCCAGAGATACCTCTCCGTCATACGGAGTGACAAATCCCAGTCTCGATCCGTGTCAACCCAACAGACACTTTCGGAGATACCCGTAGTATACCTTTATAGTCACCCAGTTACGTTGTGACGTTTGGTACACCCAAAGCACTCCTACGGTATCCGGGAGTTACACGATCTCATGGTCTAAGGAAAAGATACTTGACATTGGAAAAGCTCTAGCAAGCGAACTACACGATCTTGTGCTATGCTTAGGATTGGGTCTTGTCCATCACATCATTCTCCTAATGATGTGATCTCGTTATCAATGACATCCAATGTCCATAGTCAGGAAATCATGACTATCTGTTGATCAACGAGCTAGTCAACTAGAGGCTCACTAGGGACATGTTGTGGTCTATGTATTCACACGTGTATTACGATTTCCGGATAATACAATTATAGCATGAATAAAAGACAATTATCATGAATAAGAAAATATAATAATAATCCTTTTATTATTGCCTCTAGGGCATATTTCCAACAGTACCAGCAGGGGACGGTACCACTTCTTGCCCCGATGAGGAAGCAGAAGCTAGGGATCCTTCTCTGCTTCCTTCTTCCAGCCGTGCTATGGCTCGGAAACAGGTGGCCAAGGCGGTGACCTCTCGCGGGGTCCGTCTGCGTAACCGTATTATTTTGATCTAATGCGATATTTATTCTAGAACATTAGAGGCTGTGGACACGAGGGACGTCGGACACAGCTTAGGGAATATATGGCCAAGGAACGCATAGATGTGGTCGCGCTCCAGGAAACTATTAAGTCTGATTTCAACTATCGTGATCTGCTAGCTTTCGACCCCCTTAATCGCTTCGATTGGCATTGGTTACCCTCCTCAGGTCACTCGGGTGGGATCTTGATGGGTTGTAACAAGGATATCTGTGAGGTGCTGTCTTGGGAAAAAGGCACGTTTTATGTTGCTGCTACGATTAGGCATTCTGTTTCTAGACTTATTTGGGTAGTGGTGTGCGTCTATGGCCCTGCAGATCACGCGTGTTCGACAGTGTTTCTAGACGAAGTTACGTCCTTGGTTGGGGCCAAGCGCATGGTTAACCTGCCACTGGTTGTGGGTGGCGATTTCAACTTGATTCGCTCGGGTGCGGACAAAAAACAATGATCGGGTGGACTGGGCTAGGGTGTCCATGTTCAATAACGCCATTGCGGCAGCTGCACTGCGCGAAGCAGCTCGTACGGGGTCCAGGTACACTTGGACAAACAAACAGCTGGCCCCGGTCCGTAGCATGCTGGATCGGGTGTTCTTTACCCCGGAATGGGAGGTCCTTTTTGCTCTCTGCACCTTAGTTGCTGAAACGCGCATTGTCTCAGACCACGTCCCGCTTATATTCTCTTCAGGGGAAGAGAGAGCTCAGCGCAGCAAGCATTTTTTCTTTGAATCGACCTGGTTTGAAGTGGAGGGCTTCATTCCGTTAGTGCAGGATCGCTGGGTGCAGATCCTGAACCACCAGGGGCCTCAAAGGGGACCAGTTCAGAGCTGGTCGAATGCTGCTGCTGTCCTTCGTTCCTTCCTGTGTGGGTGGGGTGCCAATCTTGGCAGCCACTCCAAACGCGAGCGCAGTAGGCTTACGGAGGAGATTGCAGCCCTGGACGCCCAGGCCGACACTCGGCTGTTTTCGGAGGCCGAGTGGGCCCATAGGTATGATCTCGAGCACAAGGTTTTGGTGATCCTGCGTGCGGAAGAAGAATATTGGCGTCGTAGAGGTGGTATTAAATGGGTGACTAAGGGTGACCCTAATACGGCGTATTTCCATGCATTTGCTAACGGTAGGAAGCGTAAGAGCACGATCCTTCACCTGCAGTCGGACCAGGGCCTTCTCCTTTCCCAAGGAGACATCGCCCGCCACATTTACGAGTATTTCGTTGGTCTGTTGGGCACGACGGACGAGAAAAAACTCTTTATCCGAGAGGATCTGTGGGATCCCTAGGACCGAGTGTCTCCTCTGGAGAACGAGAGCTTGGCGCTCTCTTTCCTTCCAGAGGAATTCGATGCTGCTTTGATGGGCATGAAGAAAGGCACGGCCCCTGGACCCGATGGCTGGCGGGTCGAATTCTTCTGTAGATTCTGGCCCATGCTTTGGCCCATCTTCCTTGGCATAGTCAATGGGTTTGCCCTCGGAACGGTAGATGTCTCTTGCCTCAATTTTGGGGTCATTAGCCTTATTCCAAAGGTTAAAGGGGCGGCCAGCGTCAAACTTTTCCGACCCATTACGTTGATTAATGTTCATTTCAAGATCGGCGCCAAGGCATACACGACCCGTCTGGCCCCAGTTGCGCAGCGGGTTATTCTCAAAAGCCAAACGGCCTTCCTTAAAGGTCGGAACATCCTGGAGGGCCCCATTGCCTTCCATGAGATCGTGCATGAGCTTAAGATTAGAAAGCAGCAAGGGGTGCTGCTCAATCTCGATTTCGAGAAAGCCTACGACCGTGTAAACTGGGAGTTTGTGCGGGAGGTGCTTCTTAAAAAAGGTTTTGAGGCTGGCTTTGTCCATCGTATTATGAACCTAATTAACTGTGGGCAAACGGCTGTCTCTATTAATGGGGAGGTGGGCAGATTCTTTCGCAACAAAAAAGGTCTTAGACAAGAAGACCCCCTGTCTCCGATTATTTTTAACTTTGTTTCGAATGCTTTATCTGCTATGGTCCATCGGGCTCGCTCGGCAGGACACATCAAAGGGCTGGTGTCGCACCTGATTCCGGGAGGGGTCACGCACCTGCAGTACGCAGACGACACTATGCTTCTTTTTGAGCCTGATGACAATAGCATAGCTTCGATTAAGCTTTTGCGGCTTGCCTTTGAGCTTCTGTCCGGGCTCAAAATCAATTTCCTCAAGAGCGAGGTCATAACCATGGGGATGGATGACCAAGAGAGTGTGCGTGTGGCTATTGTCCTCAACTGCAAGCTAGGGAGCCGGCCAACCAAATACCTAGGCCTGTCGGTCTCCCATAGCCGGCATTCCATTAAGGAATGGGAGCCCCCTTTATGAAAAGGTTGCGGGTAGAATGAGCCCTTGAAGAGGGAGGTTTATGTCTTCCGCGGCTCGACTTATCCTTACAAACTCTAGTCTTTCGTCCCTCCCTATGTTCACCATGGGTATGTTCCTGTTAGCGGATGGGGTTCACGCTAAACTGGACACGCCCCGCTCCCGCTTCTTCTGGGAAGGAAGGGGAATTAAACGGAAGTACCACCTCGTCAAATGGGCTTCCGTATGTCGCCCAAAACAGTACGGTGGCTTGGGGATTCTGAACTCCAAAGTCATGAATGTTGCTGTCCTTTCCCGCTGGTGGTGGAGGCTAGCCCAAAATGAGGCGGGTCTCTGGGCTGACCTTCTTAAAGCCAAGTATTTCCCGAACGGAAACGTTTTCTCTGCTAAACGCTCGGGCTCTCCTTTCTGGAACGGGATCCAGGCGGTTAGACCAGTGTTTACCTTAGGGGCAAAGTTTTAGGTTCGCGATGGCCTATCCACGCGCTTCTGGCTGGACTCATGGTTGGGCACATCTCCGCTTTGGCAGAGTCACCCAGCTGCTTTCCAAGTTGCTGCGAACACGGAGCTGCTGGTGGGCGATGCTCTCCGGACCTCCCCCTTCTCTTAATTTTCTGCGCGCGCTGCTACCGCACGAGGAAGTTGAGTGGAACGCGGTGCTGGCCATGATCGGCCAGCGCACTATTTGCCAGGGTGAGGACGAGGTCTCATGGAAGCTCTCTTCCTCGGGATCTTTCTCGGTCAAATCCCTATACACTAAACTAACAGAGGGAGAAGCGCTGGACATAGCTCGAGGGCTATGGAAGGCTGGCACCCCGCTGAAAATAAAGATCTTCCTCTGGCGGATGTTTCAAAATCGCCTCCCAATAGTGGATAACGTTGCAACCCGCAACGGTCCATCCGACGGATCTTGTGCGCTGTGCAATAATATAGAAGATGCTAACCACGCCTTCTTCCACTGCCACCTCGCTAGATTTGCGTGGAGCGCAGTGCGTGCTGCGTTCCAGCAAAACTGGAACCCTGGTCGGGCGTCGACCTCTTAAATATTTTACGTACGCAAAAAGGCGCTAGTGCACGGATTGTGTGGCGTTGCGTAGGGGCGTTGTTGTGGTAACTATGGACTATTCGCAATAAGATGACCATTGAAAAGAAGGTCCCTTCTCATCCAGCTGATATCCTGTACAAATGTCATCTCTTCTTGCAGACTTGGGCTCCGTTGGGGAAACCGCGTGATGAGGAGCGTATGACCAAAACGATGGCAAAGATCCGTGCCGTCCAAAATGAAGCGAGACAAGATGCTGGCCACGAATGATTCCTTGCATCGTCCTCATCCTTGTCACCTTTTGCGCGTTTTTTAAGTTTTCAGACCTTGCTTTGTCAGCCTGTGTGCTGATGTTATGCCAGCCTGCGTGCTGATGATTGGTAAACTGTGATTTGCTCTTCTTTTGGTCTATCTGTAGGCCTGTTCGATGTCATTTAAGTCGTCTGAACTATGTCGATTACCGCCTATTGGCTTTATTAATTTAAAGCCGGACGCCGTTGGCGTCTTCGTTTCTATAATATTAGCATATTGGTTACACTATTTCATAACTGTTTAAGAAAGTTGTAATTCATATGAAACATCGTAATTAATGTAATCAAGTAGCGCCACCTATCTATTTATATTATTAAAATGATAAAAAACGAACGGCTCAGATGTGACAATAAAAGAAGAACTGAAAAGAACGGCCTAGATTTTCTATAAAGAAGTCCACGTACTGGCCTAGACTTCCTATAAAGAAGTACACGTAGGGATGCCTTCACATCCCATACGATTTCTAGCCAGCCTTATTTAGAACCGTTGTAATTTGCTGGAAAGAACCACGTATCCAAGTCTCCATATACCATACAACTTCCAGCCAGCTTTTTTTTAGCGGCACTGTACCCGCCGGCAGCCTATAGCAAAACGATGAGTTGAGTCTATGTCCTATACGGAAACATGTACCTGTTCAAAACAAGAAAATAAATGTTTCAACGGCAGAGCTTAATAATAAACATATTGACTGTTATTCACAGAAAACAGGTGTTTGAACGGCAGAAATTTAATACTCATAAACACATATTGACTGCAATTTCACGTGCTTGAATAAATTAAAGATGTACAAAAGTTTGTTCCGTGTACTATACAAGGCAATGTTAGAGTTTTCCACATTAAAAAAAAACAATGTTAGAGTTAAACATGGCATTGCACACTTGTCCGAGTAGAAGTAGTCAATTACACCCGTGATTCTGAGAAATAAATAAAGAAAGACAAAGCACGACCATGTACCTTTACTACCTTTGGTCATATATCGATTTCGTGAGTGGTCTATTGCTAGAATATCGATTGTATCTTGCCTAGCTAGCTTTATACGTACAAATTGCTTCGGGTGAATTCAGGCCCGCAAATAAATCACGTCATCTCAACCTGGGATCGGGATAGGACCAATAAGGCAAAGTACAATTGATTGACATCCAACGAGAAAACACATACGCCTGTCTATATTCCATAGCTGCCCTAATTGTTTACATTGCTTGAAAATGAAGCATGGAAGATACATCACCACGACTGACGACAGTTCGAGCGGCAGCCAAGGAGAGCAGCCGTAGCTAGCCAGTGTCAAGTGGATCTGTAGATGGCAATGTTACCCACGACAGGAGGATTCTAAGCAAACAAAACAAGGTTCTCGAGCCTACGGCAAGGTCTATGACAAGATCCATCACGATTTTGGAACTGCTTCTTATAAGGCAGCAAAAACAGTTGGGAGTACAAGATTTGGCAACTCGGCACTGTTTGGGTTATGAAACAAATAGCAAATTGACATTTCCCTCAGGAAAAACTCTTCTTTGTCCCAGATATATAGCAAATAGTGTTGCTTCGCACACATCACTCATTTAAAAAATCAAAGCCATCACGTTTGTAAGTTATGATCATACCATAGAAGTAAGGTTGATCAGTGCTTTTAGAAAACTAAAGAAGCGCAACTAAAAATATAAGAATAAAGAAGCATGCATGGAGTCTGTGCGGTTACAACCAGCCTTGCAGAATTCCCATCAAGTGGATCTTGATATGGCAGCAACCCCTCAATATTCCACCATGGAAGCGGTGGCAAGAGGATTTGAGTCCCTTCCAGAGAGCCCCTTGAGAGTCGCCTCTAGCTTCCCTGATCCCGCCCGATCCCCAATCTCCGACGACGGCGATGCCGGCCGGACGAGAGATGGGAGAGGTGTGTGGAGCTCTGTAAATAGCAGGTCTAGGATTAGATCGAGTCTTGCCCAAGTGGCGTCTGGCACTATGCCGTGGTGGAGCGTGTCGCCGGCGCACGCGAGCTGTGCCTGGTGGCTAGCATCGGCGTTTCTGATGGTTGTGGTGGCGAGGTGCTACGTGCAACCGGAAGAAATGACGATGGCGAATCCTCCAATAAGATCGTTGTGTTTCCTGTTAAGGTGGAGGCCCGGCTGCTCATCCCTTTCCTTTGAGGCCATCGTGGTGGTGGTTGGAGGAAGAAGGAGAGGCCGCAAGGTGGACTTTGCAGTTTGGGAAGGAGCTCATCCTCAATGGCGTTTGAGAGGAGGCAACGGCGCCCGCGTTAGCGGTCGGCAGCCGGTCCTCGCCGTCTAGCCATTGAATATGCTGGCCGAAGGGCGGCCCTTTCTCTTCCTCCCAGCCTCGTGCCTAGATGGGAGGCAGTTCATATCCGAATTGGAGTCTAAGGCTTCTTCTTCTGCGGTGTTGTGCTACGGGAGAGGCAGCTGCGGAGGTCCCAGCGTACCAAGTGGTAACGTCCCCGGCGACGACGGGATTGGATCCGGTTGGGAGATGATTTGGACCCGATTGCATTTCTTGTTTCCTGTTTAGGGTACTCCATGCATAAAAACAGGGACTGGTCTGTAGTTTTCTTTCCTTTGTGGGTCCTGTTGTAAACTGTGGTGTGCTAGTGCTACCGATCTATGGTTAATGAAGTTTCTGGGTCGGTCGTGACCCACCTTTTGTTAAAAAAAATATTCCACCATGTATATACCTTAAGAAAAATTAGTGGTAGCCAAGCTGAAGAGGGCCACCACATGAAAACACACAAAGGCACCCTAAATCTACGCTGTGGTTAACGATAAATCCACATGTGGTATCGTTCTAGGGAGTCCGCAGCAAGATCTACAACGAGTCTGATATCGCATATTTAATTTGTCAATATCGATCTGGTGAGAGGTGGAAGGCCATGAAGCAGTTTGAATAGATGCTGACCCCATGTTGGCAAACATGCGTGCGAGTGTGACATATAATAGACTATATTATGAAGGCATGCACATGCCAGTAGGCTGTGGGAGCATTGTACATAGACAAAGAGTTCCTCATAAAGACCCAGCCAACCAGATGGTTTAAATGACATAAGCACCACGTTAGAATGTATGAATATATCCATATGCAAGGGCACTTCCAATGCTTATCTAGATATAAATCCTAGCACCACATCCAAGACATCTCATGCTTTTTCACTCACAAAATACATTAAATGAAGGTGGTCTTCGATACAACACTAAGATATAGTGCACTGAGAATGTTATATCTAAACATATATTTAATGTCATTACATATAGATTAAGACAGTGCTCTAGGACTGCTCTAGCGAAAAATGGACTATATAACACCCAACATGGTGCGTTTGGATGTTAAGACAACAAGAAAAAAAAATGCATTCATCAGAACTGATCAGAAGCCATTCCATAATCAAATATGTTAATTTAAATAATCATGTTTAACGTTGCTATACATCAATTATAACTATGCAGTAAAGTGGTAAAGTTTGAAATATGTATGGACAATAATTCTGCATTAGGTAAGACAATATTTTTGGATGAGGCTTAAATGGACAATAATTCTGCATGTGGTACGTAGAAGGAAGGCCAACCCATAATAGGAGGACAACAGAAACTCAAAAATAAATGAAATTCAAACTAAGTGTACACGAAATCGAGTCACAATCTAGCTAAATATTCCATACATGTCAACGACATTGTAGGAGATTCACATGCAAAGATCGTCCAATCAATAATAATAACAATGAAAGACACCAAACATTCCAGTTTAACATAAAACTGTTATATGTGCAGCTGATCATGTCTGTTCAGGAATATGAGTTGTATTTTTCATAAAATGCATAATAGATAAATCTTTTTGATGTTGATAGAAGAATATGACTTGCTTTTATATAGAAAGTATAAAAAGCCGGCTTTTGCCAACAGTAGTGCACTTAATACATATATTTGTTCCTAAGTCCAGTTGTGTTTCCTCGACATCACATTTTGCCTAAAATCTTATTCTATAATTTGCCATATATCTTTTCTATTATGGAATAAAAAATAAATCAAGTGACATTTGGCCACCAGGGAAGATATAGATAAAGCAAGCAATATTGTGGGCACTATGAAAAATAACAAGTATGATGAAGACGAGTGGGGGAACATTTATCAGTCTCAACAACGTTAATTACAATTATTAAGATTGGGATACCACATAAATAAGCAAGATGAGAAGGCATTGACGCAAATCGATCAAGTATGATATGCATTCACAAAGTAGACGTAACTGCAATGTGGCCAGATGCAAGGTGTGGGATACTGGGATGTAATAGACAACGTGGTTCGTCAATGTTTCGATTTTCTCTGAAACCCCCTAAAATATTTTTCTGATTTTCCTTTTATCAAGGGACGAGAAGAAGTGGAAATGGGAAAGCTTAACAACAGTATTGACACTAATGTTTTTACAATTTTTTTTAGCAATAGTTTTACATTATGGGACATAAATAGCAATGCTTTTGATCTTTCACCCTTAGACATTCAAGTCCTTGCAAACAACTTAATGCAAAACAGGGAAAAGGTATACCAATGTTTAATAATATTTTCACAAGATGTAAATATTGAATATTTATTTATATTAATGTTAATGTTGCCACAAATAATATAAAATAATATTGATAAAGAAAAAACAACATAATTAAAGAATATATAGCATATCTAGTCACGCAAATGCGCGCGTGTCCCTGCTAGTTATTTTAGATGATAAATAGTAATCTACCTGTAGGAAAACTAACCGTTAAGCTCACATTTTCATCCATATAAATGCTATAAATAGACAAAATAACAATTCGGAGTTACATGCCATTCTTTGAACATTTGGCAACTCGTATTCTTTCCCTTTGATGCTGAATGAAGTGGACTTCAAAGACATAATTTAAGTTCTGAAATTCAAGTCCAGTGTTTATTCATCAGGCATGGTAATAGTACAAACCGGGGTGAATGTCCCACCAAAAACATGTGTATACTAATTGTTTGAATTAGGCACTAAAAAATACACATTTCTCATGTTCAGGGAGATAAAATAGTACTTGCTACAACAAATGAAATTCTTTGAGCCCTAAAGCAAGCAGGAAAGACATGAACACGTGAGTTGCATGCAGTCAGCCCCAAAGTGTCTAGGAATTCTTATACCATGAAAAATGTGAATCCAATATTCTTATCTGGTGATGCTGTACCTTGTGAAGTTCATTAAGTTATAATCGGGTTGAAATCAAAACTCAATTAGGCTATAAGCCTATTAGCGTGGAACGAAATTAGAATCCAAAATATCATCTGCACAAGCATGTTACTATGTTTGTTCCTTCTTGTTTGGATATGAAACAGACAAGTCATGCCCGTGCAAAGTTCCTCAAGAAGAACATGTACGTGCATGATTAATGCATGTTGTAAACTTATATGCGACATATTTTCTAGGTGCAATACGGATGAGCAAAATCCTTTTGGTGTCCCCGGCGAAAAAAATGCTTTCGGGATATTAATACTCGTACCAACGTCTCCGAGCTAGCATGCGGAAATATATTGCTTTCTGCAGCACCCCCAACCACCATACATATGTCTTTTGTTGAGATGTGTAGCGATGACTACGGTTCAAGCACATGAGAAAAGAGAGAGAGGAGTAAATGTGGGCCTTGATCCTTTGCTGACGGGGATGAGAGGGATCAGAAACTAGATGGGCTTATCCAGTATGTGTACGGAATACAACTTGCAGTCAAGCCGAGTGTTTTACCCCACAACTTCATGCCCATAAGTGAGATCTTGTGTGGGAATATTGGTGACGTCCAGTTCATTGGCCGGTGTGTGTACTACGACCGAGACCGATTGTTGCAGGTCCAAGGGTGCATGTGAGGAAATTTTGGTCCACAAATGCAGACCTTATTTCTATTGGTTGCATTCGCTACTGAGATGTAGTGCTACTATCTGCATCAGTAGTTGATTTAGACCATACCGTTGCACATTGTAACCTCTCTCTCCTTGTTCGTTAGCCACGAGCCAGGCTCAAGGGAATCTCACCTTGTTCTTTAGCCATGATAGACTTGCACCTTCGTGCCTCCTCTGGACACAGTATATATGCACTGACATATGGATCCTATACAGAAGTGTGTTGCATCCTATATGTGTCGCTAACAGTATCAACAGCTGAATCATGTCCATTTGTTTCAATATTCGTCATGAACATCTGAAATTGGGTGCTCCTTCTCTATTCAAGCATGTTCAGATGTAGGTTTATGTTACTTCGTCATCCTCGATCTAAAGCCCAAAGGTTGGGGCTAATTGTGGCATTTTTCCTCTTCCTACTTTGCATGGACAACCTCAACCTTCTTTGTCCCCATCACCTTCGCTATGTGGGCCGTAGTGCTACTATCAACCGGTGTATCATGCCTATTTGTTGCACTATTTGTTGCAAACAATATGAAATCCGTTGCTCGTTGTCAGTATTTAATCATGATAACATATTTTATTCATCTAAATCCCGAACGTTGATGTCAAATATGTTTTTTTTCGTGGACAAACACCTTTCTTTTGATCAATTCACCATGGACTAATCATTAGTATAAACTATCAACCGATGTATTACACGCGTCTGTTCTAACATCTGAAATTGGAGAACCCAACCGACCCCTCTGACTTTTCTTAATAACATTTCATTTTTTAATTGGATGACCTGATATTTCATTTTAATTTTTTAATAATATAAGTATTTATCAAATGGAAATTTAGTTGTACATTTTGAATATTGCAACTTTAGTCCTATCTAATCTAAAGATTGACACAAATTTTATGCAACTCTTGGATTATGATTAATCTCCTTATAGGGTAACAATCTCTTGAATGCCTAAATGATGTAACGGACCTTGAGAAAATGAAAACAATAAATGAAGAAAAATATAGGAAAAGTGTCAATCATGTCTCTCCTTCTATGACTGCTTTCTCAGATCGAGTGATCCGATCCCCTTTCATTCGTGCCAATATTCGTCGGCCCCCATAGAGCAGAATCGGCGACAACACTAGACAGCGGACTCCGGATGGGTGTGGCACTGGGGACAGGAATGCGGAGCTTGACTCTTGCTCTGCCGTTCAAATCCCTGATTTGCCCTTATCTATCTTTGTATAGTATAAGTCCAAAGGATCTACTGCCGATTTCTTTTCAACAACAAGCAACCAATGATGTTAGTCCTTTTCATTAAGATTTTGAAAAAGAAGTACAATTAACAAGAGGGGTCAGATCGGATCAAGTGGCCCAAATATCCACCTAGCCGCTAGTTCTACGTGCCGCTAGCATCCACCTGCCGCCGCCAATGATACCTCTATTTCCTCCTATAAATATATGTCATGTGACCATGTCATGTATCCACTTCATGCTACACGACAAGTCAATTAAAAGTGCCCTTTATCAAAAAAGAAAAATCTGCCATTGCATCACCATAGTAAAATCTAGTACCTTCCCACCAATTTGCTTCCTCCAGTTTGTCATGTGTCACTTGTTCTTCTAAGCCTGCAGTCGTGTTTTTTTTTTCTTTTTTATTCCACATACATGGTGACATGGTCGTCTCTGAAAGATTTTAGTATTCTAGCTAGCTAGGGATTCTTTTGCTAGTCGAATTCCTCTGCTAGTGATTCTAAAGTGTGTTGTTAATTTTACCAATTACTTGAATGCTGCAGAATGGAGCTGGTGCTCTATACTAGTTACTAACCTACAAGCTAAAAAAGATTTTGCAGCTGCAGCCACATATATTAGTATTCACAATATTTTAACGACTGGTCAGATGCAATGTTTCTGCTGAAGAGTACATGACACACAAAAAATTCCACTTAACTGACAGGTATGCCGATAATGAAACAACACCTACTGGGAGTTGCTCTTTCATTGAGAAAATGTGGTCATTTAGGAAGGAGTACTTTTACAGTACATCCGGTCGATATAGACTGTCCATCGGAGCGAATTCGACGGTCCAGATCCGATGCAACACGCTGACGTCACGTGTATTATACTAGAGCCTGAGGGGCATTTTTGGGAGAAAAAATTTATTTCGAACTGATCAGATTTTCCCTCCCAGCTATTTCGAAGGCATTCTCGATACGAATTTCAGGGGTATTTTCGGTTCGATTTTTATCCCATTCGTTAGGGTTTTACTCCCTCGCTGCGACAAGATGTTGCGGCAAGATCCTCGCCAGCGCGGAGGGGCTGCAACAAGATCCCTCACCGATGGTAGGGTTTTATCCCCGCGATAGGATCTTGACGTGCGTCGCGGCCCCTCCCTCCCTCCACCCAAATTCTCTCACGTTCTCGCACCTCCTCTTCACCGAAGAACACGAGAGGATGTTGACTGCCCTCCCCGCGGCAGTCGCAGGCGAAGATTCGGCGCCATCCCACCTCACAGTCCACTATGCGGGTGCCTATAGCCACGAGGTGAGTCTCTACCTCTTTCCCATTCCCCACGTGGTTGTTTGCATCCTCCAACTCACCTTTTCGTCATGGCCGCAGCTTGATCTGGCCATGCATCTCGTCCGAAGGCAAGGTGGTTGGGCATCTAGATGGATCATCTTTTCACTTCTGGTGGGGTACTGCGGGACTGGATGAAGCCGTTCGGCCTCGACGGCCAGCCCCATTCATGCGGACTCATCCACATCACTGCAAGATCTACGAGTGTTTGATTGTTGCATATATAGACTTATACATTTAATTCAAGCTTTATTCTTTCAATTTGGCTGATAGGTGAGATTTGGAGAGCAGGAGAGATGATAATCTTTTCATTTTTTAATGTACTATAGACAATTCATAGCTTATATTGCTCAATATTTTACTATGCTCGCTTCTTCATGTGCAATTGCTGGACTGGGGTCAACAAACTTGGCATAGGCTTTATACTTTTTTGGATTCACATGCGATATCCACCATTTGAAGATTAGAGTAAATTCTTATTAACAACATTTGGTGCACCCAACTGACCCCTTCGGCTTTTCTTAATAATATCCCACCTCACAGTCATCTGAAATTTGGTGCACCCAACTAACCCCTCCGACTTTTCTTAATAACATTTCATTTTTCTAATTGGATGACCTTATATTTAATTTTAATTTTTCAAGAATATAAATACTTGTCAAATGAAAAATTATTTGTACATTTTCAACATTGCAACTTAAGACCTATCTTATCTAAAGTTTGATACAAATTTTATACAGTTCTCTTTGATTATGATTAATCTTCGTATAGAATAACAATCTTTTGAATGCATGTAATAACAATCTTTCCCAGGCTCATTCTGGCGAGGTTGCAAGATATAGTCAGAAAGCTCCTTTTGTGGGTTTGGATGGTTTTCACTCAGACCAGTTTGCCTTTGGTGGTGAGATGAAACAATGGATGATGCCTTAACGGAGATCATATAGTTGTGCAGTGGCGATGGTGGATTTCTAGCCTAGCGCATGTAGCTGCTGGGATTGCGGAAAAGTGATGACTACACCGTATTGTTGTATTTCAATTTGATGGTTCTTCTTGAGTAGCCGGTCTTGATCCAGCATGAAAACAGTATGTCTGGTCCGAATGTGCTATGCCTGGGAAAGGCGATGTTTTTGTGTCGTTACCTTGTTGAAGGCATTGCTCGGACTTGTTTTTCAGGGTGAAAACCTAGAATGGTCTCTAGTGGTAGGATTAGGTGACGATGACGCTTGAGCGTTGTTCCCTTTCCGAACGCATTGTTGTCTTTATTGTATCGAATAGAATTTTGGTGTGGATATGGTCATTATTATTGTGTCGATCATTGTTATGGTAGTTTTGGTGATTTTTCTTTTTCTTCGCTTAGGTATAGTTTTGGTCTCCTATGACTTTGCTCTTTGTCGGTATATTTTTTTCCGTCTGTTTGGTGTTGGTTGTGTATATTTTAACTGTGCAGAGCCCAGGTGTGTGCTTATTGTGTTTGTAACTACTTTATGCTTCATTTTTAGTCGATAAAATTCACCCTTCGTAAAAAATAAAAGGTTGTGTGCATCACTCAACGCAGATACTGCGGTGTTTCCTCTTTTCTAATTCTTTTATCAATATACATATCGTTCTCATGAAAAATATCATCCGTACACATTATATTTGTTCCTTGTTGTTTGGATATGAAAAGACCAAGTCATGCATGTGCAAAGTTCCCCACGAAAGAAAATGTACGTGCATGATTAATGCATGTCGTAAGCTTATATGCGGCACATTTTTTATAGGTCAAATAAGGAAGAGCAAAATCCTTCTTGGGTCCACTACAAAAACCAATGTTCGGGATATTAATACTCCTATCAATGTCTCCTAGCTAGCACGTGGAAATATATTGCTCTTCGCAGCACCCTCAAGCATCAAACTTATGTCTTTTGTTGAGTCGAGTAGTAGCGGTGACTTCGGTTGAAGCACATGAGAAATAGAGAGAGGAGTATACGTGGGCCTTGATCCTTTGCTGATGGGAATGAGAGGGATCAGAAACTAGATGGGCTCGTCGAGAATGTGTGGGGATACAACTTGCAGTCAAGCCTAGTGTTTTACCCCAGAACTTCACGCCAAGAACAAGGATCCTGGGTTGGAGTACGAGTCACATCCAGTGCATCAGGAGAGTGAAGCACTACGGCTGAGACCGGTAGCTCCACGTGCAGGGGTGCCTCAGAGGAAATTTGAGTCCACAAATGCAGACCTTATTTCTTTTGCTTGCATTCGCTACTGATATGTAGTACTACTATCTGTACAAGTAGCTGATTTAGTCTAACCATACCGTCGCACATTGTAACCACATCTACATGTTCTTTAGTCACAAGCCAGACTCAAGGGAATTAGTTAGCCATGATAGACTTGCACCTTCGTATTCCCCTATACACAGTATATATGTACTGGCATGAATCAAATAGAAAAGTGTGTTGCATCCTATCTGTGCCTCTTACAATATCAACAGCTAAATCACGTCCATTTGTTTCAATGTTCATCACGAACATCTGAAATTGGGTGCTCCTTCCCTATTCAAACATGTTCAAATGTCAGTTTATGTTACTTCTTCATCCTCAATCTAAAGCCCAAAGGTTGGGGTTAATTGTGGTATTTTTCCTCTTCCTACTTTGCATGGATAACCTCAACCTTCTTTCTCCCGATCACATTCGTCATAAGGACTGTAGTGCTACTATCAACTGGTGTATCATGCCTATCTGTTTCACTATTTATTGCGAACAATATGAAATCAGAGGCTCGTTGTCGGTATTTATAGCCTGTTTGGTTCTTGTCCTCGAAGAAAATTTGCCTAGCCTGGAAAATGCCTGGGATCTGCCTGGACATTGTTTGGTTGGTGCCTGGATAGCTCGAAGCTAGCCTAGCCTGGGAAATTAAAAACATCATTAGCTTGTCTTGAAAGCCGAAGAAGGTCACTAGCCTTGTCGAGGCAACTGAGAAGGGACGCCTGGGCGCTGCCTGGCAATGCTAATCATGCATGTGAGAAGGAAAAGAAAACTAATAGGCTGATGTGACATTCATAATTCACCACCAGGCGTAGTCAGGCGTGGTTACCAGTCAAACAATGCTTGCCTGGCCAGGCACAAATCTGCTGCTTCCCAGGCGCTCGCCAGGCTCCGGAATTTTCCAGGCAGGCTGTCCAGGACAGCAACCAAACTACCCCTTAATCATGATAACATCTTTTATTCATCTAAATCTCGACCGTTAATGTCAAATGTGCCTTTTTGCATGGACAAACTCCTTTCTTTTGATCGACTAACCGTAGACTAATCATTAATATCAACTATCAAGCAACGTGTTATATCTTACATGTGTTTGTTGTGACGTCTGAAATTAGGTGCATCCAACCGACGCCTTTGACTTTTCTTAATAATATACTACCTTATATTTCATTGTAATTTTTCAAGAATATAAGTATATTTATCAAATGAAAATTTAGTTGTACATTTTCGACATTGAAACTTTAGTCCTATCTTATTTAAAGTTTGACACAAATTTTATACAACTCTTGGATTATGATTAATCTCCTTTATAGGATAACAATCTCTTGAATGCCTAAATGCTTGTAACAGACCTCAAGAAAATGAAAAATATAAATGATGAAAGAAAAATATATGAAGAATGTCAATTGTCTCTCTCCTTCTACGGCTGCTTGGACTGTTAAGTCAGACGCCCGCTACACCGGCCCTCGCATACACCTGCTGGGTACATACGAGCTATCCTTGTCCGCATACACCTGCTGGGTACTCGCATACACCTGCCCAAATACGCAAATTTCCGGCACTCGCGGCCTTGTCATTAATGCTTCTCGTGCTGCTCGATGAAAGGTCCTATCTGCCGCTCTCAGACCACACACTTCAAACAAGTATGTCTAGCCAGTTGAGCTACAGACCGACCTTGTTGATAATGCAGCGCAAAGTCTTAAGAACAAAACTCAGCGGACAAGCGAACGTTTTAAAACATTTGTACGCAAACCGTTCTTTTGAGAAAAAATGTGAAGGCCGTCTGAAACAGCAAACACTTTTCAAAATTTTGAATAAAATTTCAGAAAAACTTAAATATTTCGAAAAATGCAAGCAATTTTTGGAAAACCGGAACATTTTTTAAATACCCCCAAAAATATTTTCAAATTTCAAATCAATTTTGGATACACGGACATTTTTAAAAATTGGAAACATTTTTTGAAACTCCCGAACAAAATTTAAAACATGAACAATTTTTTAATTTGCGCACATCTTTTAAAACTCCCGAACAAAAATTAAAACGTGAACACTTTTTGGAATTTTGGAACAATTTTTTAAATGAAAACATTTGTTGAAGCTCCCAACAAAATTTGAAAACATGGATTTTTTTTTGAAATTGGTAAAAAAAATTGGAAATGGGAAGATTTTTTGAAACCCCCAAAGAAAATTTCAAAACGTGATTTTTTGAACTTATGTATATTTGTTTTTGAAAAGTGAACATTTTTTGTAATATGCGAATATTTTTTAGAAAATGAGGAACATTTTTCTAGTTTGCGGACAACAATTACTAACAAAGAACATTTTTTGACATTCTGAACATTTTCCAAATTTTAGAAAAGAATTTGAAAATCTGAAGAACAAACAGGAAATAGAATGGAAGAAAAAGGACTGTCAATCATTAGAAAATAAAGAAGACAAAATAATCAAACATCGATACAGCAAGCAAGCGAGCGTCACTTGGTTTGCTTACCAAAAATAGAAGAAACGGCAGGGCTGGTAACAACTGGGAGGAAAAAAACCTTAAGGCAAGAGTAGTACAGAGCTCGCTAGAACTGAGATAGGCACATCTCAGTCCATTCATAGGTCGGCAAATAGCGGTAAATCGCACACCCCCTAGTCGCCTCGTCCTCTATATGAGCCGCCCCATTCGTGTTTTTTTTCCTCACCAGGTTTCTCATCTTGATCATTTTTTTTCATTTTTCCTTTGATTTTTCTTCAGGATTTCTTTTTCCCTTTTTATTTTATGGTTTTTTTCTTTTACCCAAGTTACACACTTTTTAAAAGTTCGTAAAAAATCATGGTCAAATATTTGAATGCTTTTGAAAATCAGAGAAAAATTTCTAATTTATAAATATTTTGAAAATACTTTTTAAAATCTTGAATATTTTTCAAACAGAAAAACATTTTTTTTTGAATTCTTGAACATTTTTTAAAGTTCACAAAAAAAAATGTCTGAACAATTATTCCAGGCAGAGCACCACATCCTTATGCATCTATTTCACAATTTTGGTGTAGCTGGTATGAACCGGTGAACAGTTTTTGAAATTTTGCAACAATATTCGAGAATTCATGATCATGTTTGAAATTATGAACATTTTTAAAAGTCACAAAAGTTTTTTTAATCGTGAACATTTTTCAAAATCACAATTTTGTTTGAATTCATGAACATTTTCTAAAATTCATGAAAAAAATTAGAAACCCATGAACATTTTTTGAATTTGCGATTTTTCTAAAATTCAGAAAAATAATCAGTTCACATAGTTTACGGAAATCCGGAAACATTTTTCAAATTGGCGAACATTTTTGTTATCTACGAAAAGTTTCAAATTCTTGAATCTTCCTAGAAATTCAGAACTTCCTTTATCATGTACATTTTTGAAAGAATAAAAAAAGAAAATATAAACAAAAATGAAAAGGAGAACAGGGGCGCCCGCCCCGCAGTGGGCTGGCCCAAAGCTCGCGCGTGGGTGGGTATTGCTCGCTATCCGCTGACCCATGCGGGGAATAGGAGCTCCCAATCAAGACATAGTGGCCGTTCCCAATCTCGCTCTCGCTTCTCTCCGGCCCAAGTGCCGCTCCTCCTCCGCCGTCGACGCCGGCGCCGGAGGATGACTCCCCCGCGCCAAATCGAGCCGCTCCTCCCCCTCCTCCTCCTCGGCCCGCAACTAGTAATACGACCAAGCTCCGATCCCCGCCGCTGTCCGGCTCCTCGGATCGATGTATGGGTCGCCAAGATCAACGCCGACTCCTCCCATTCCTTTAGGTGCGCGTTCTCGTTCTCCAGCAAATCTACTACTGTAGTAAAACTATACTGGTATTACTACAAGCATAATATAACAGGACTCATCTGTTCCCAGCATCCTACTAGCCAGGTCCTTTCCCCCAGTTCCTTTGTGGAAATCATAGAGGCAATTATATGCCTGTATGGTCATGCTCTTTACTCCGTTTGTTGATCTGATAAACTGACACTATCTACAACTATCGTGTTCGATAGGCTGAAATTCAGACTGTTGTAGTATACTTCATTAACTGATTAGCAAAGTTGATAGATTGATTTCATGTTTTATGTTCCTGTTGGATGGCAATATAAGCTAGCAGAATGCTAAAATTTGACATGTACTCTTAACGGAGGTAATCAACTAGTAGTTTTCTGGCATCCGGCCAGGTTAATACTCACCATAACAAATGGACAGGTTTTGCAATCTGAATGTTTTGATGAAGTATACTAATTGCAAAACTATATGAAAACACATCCTTTTGGACAGTGTTAGCCTCTGTCATGATTTATATTACACCCTCCGATCCAAGTTAATTGACGCACACATAGTACAACTTTACAAAGTTGTACTATCTGTGCGTCAATTAACTTGGATTGGAGGGAGTACTATTATTGTGGGAACTAATGCATTTAAGCGATTCTCAATTGTGTTTTGTCTTGATATAGTTACTGAGGGTAAACACTATCTGTCAGCTTCATTGAGATATTCCTATTGTTTTTTTAGTGCTCCAAAGAAGGGATGACTGCTTTTTTTCGGGAGAAGTATTCATAAAATTCTTTTCCAAGATTTTACATTTTCTTTCTTCTTGATTTTCCAGAGTCATGTAAAATAGCATCGAGACACAATTTAAGAAGCATACAAGTGGGCCACGGTGCTTCTCCAATATGCATAAACAGATTTTACTATGCTCATCGGTTCCATACCAGGAAATCCTTTTAGCAAAATGACATTGGTATCGATGTTGATGCTCATATTGCTATTCTGACAGGAATTTATACGAGAACAGGATGGCTGATTGAGTATATTCCGATGCGTACTTGTTCAGTAATTTCAGTAGCGAATGTTCAGTAATTTCCCATTAAGTGCGCACTTGTTACATTCAGTATTCTCTTAGTCTATATGTTTGTAGTGGGCACGCCAGTATCACATTAATTTTGGTGATGGTGTTAATATTATTAGGTGAGCAGAGAGTACTCCAAAGAGGAAGCGTCCTTTGTTTTGTAAAGATGGAAATACCAATGCTCAGTCATCCAGAAATTCCAATGGTATGTTCAAGCTTAGTTCTTCGTTCTTTTGTTACAATCCTACGAGATAGCACTCAAACAACAACTATATAAAAATGATACTAGGCGGCATTACTCAATCAGTTCCACACAACCGATTGTGCTTCTATACTTTTGTTTCATGTACCACCTGTACATTACATCCGCAGTTGGTCATTTATACCTTGCATGGAACAGTAAAACATTGATGATGGTATTCATATTATTAGGTGAACGGACAGTATCATATTAATGTTGATGATGGTATTCTTTTTTTTTTAAACGGTCACCGGGGGAGAGATTCCCCACCTGAATATATATTTCAAAAAGAAACTGATCCAGTTTATAAGGAAAACCGGATCGAAAACCAAACATGGTGGAACACTTTATAAAGAAAACCAGATCAAAAAACCGCACAAGCAACAAAGCCTCATCATCCACACAACACAAGGCTACGTACAGTCACCTCAACACACACCCCCAAGTCAAGAGCCGCCGCTCCGACAACCACCGCTCGCATGCGAGCCACAACACCGCACGGCACGGACACCCTATAGCCCTAGCTACAAGAGACAACTGCCCGCCGACCATGAACATTGTGCCAAAAATCCAGGGCCGCCGCCCTGACATACCAGCTAAACCGACCCCACTGATCGCGTCGACCGGGTCGACGCACTCGCAACCCTCGCAGCACAAGAACGACACCCACACAAAGCAAAAGCACGGCCCTACCCCATAGAGTCGTGAATGCATTGCAATCCGAGGCCGCCGCCTTGGCACACATCCACGCCGTCCAGAGCTGCTGCTCCGGCATCCACCAAACCTTAGCCGCACGAGAACACCACCACCGTAGACGAAGAGCTCCAATCAACCGAGACCATCCATGATGCCTCAATTCATATTATTAGGTGAACGGACAGTATCATATTAATCTTGACGATGGTATTCATATTATTAGGTGAACGGTGAGTACTCTAAGGAGCAGACTTTGCTTTCTTTTGCAAGGATCGAAATGCCGATGCTCAGTCATTCTGAAAATATATATTCCAGCGGTATGTTCAAGCTTAGTGCAATTACTTTCTTCTTTGTTCTTGATTTATTACAATCGTATAAAATAGCACTCAAACAACTTAATAAAAATGGCACTAGGTGGCATTATTCCATCAGTTTCACAGCTGATTGTGCTTTCATATTTTTGGTTCATGTACCACCTGTGCATTACATCCTCACTCGGTCATTTATACCTTTATGTGGAACAATGAAATCTTTTACCGCACATGTCATTGCCCAAGTTCAAGTTTATAGTCATGTCCTTTGCCATGACTTTTGTGCTTACCTATATAACAGTTAAAATAAATGCTTAGAATTGAGAAGGGCGTTTTGGCTCTTGGGCTCACATGAGCCCGGGCATGAACAGTATTAAAAATAGCAAACAAAACAAAAAAAATCTGAATTGTGTTTGGTGAAAGATGCATGAGTGCATTATGTTTGTGCTAAATTCGGTGAAGTTTGGACATTCAAGTAGCTCTAGTGTAGTTCTAATCTTAGCTAACCCTAGAAATAAGGAGGGGGGGGGGGTCTATTTATAGTCTAGTCGCGAAAGGGGTAAGTGGGAGAGAGATACAAGGCCAAAGGTCCGCGGTTGCACTCAGGCAGTTACTGGATATCCAGTGGGTGTCGGATGTTCGGTGGCTCGGGAGGTGTCGGACGTTCAGTGGCTCGGGAGGGTTCGGACATCCTATGCGCGTCGGACTTCCCAAGACACTCAACTCAGCCGGAATTATGTTTACATTTCTGTCGGGTGGTTTTCTTCTTAAGTTCCACCCACTGGGTGCATTGCGACTTGGCATCTGCCCGACTCGTTTTCCTTTGTTTCTTACCAAAAACATCGAAGTTGGTTCGGCCCCTAAGGCCTACTCCTTATCTAAGGGGAAAGAGCCAAAAAAAAGCATATCAAATTCAGTCGAATTGAGCAAAAGTACCTAATCAAATGGAACTTAAGTAGCACCACCACCTGTTGGACTTAAAGTATTACACATCATTCGACATTCCGAGGCTAATCTAAGGCATTGCTGGTCTAGCGCACCCTTCACATATTTTGCAAGGCTACGAGCCCCGCCTAGCGCCTCCTCCTCGCTGAGGCACGACGGGTCATCACCCGGGGTGGTGAGCGCCCACATGGGTTGATGTGTCAACTGCGTGGGCTGAATCCGACGCTTGATGAACTCAACCACGATCCCCCTTCCCGAGAGCCTTAGCTCACCAAGGTTGAGATCATAGGCTCTAGAGCCCTGGCCTCTTTACGGCTGGCTCCCTGGTGTTGAACGTCGACATGGGCTTGGGTTGCCAAATTAGAACCATAGGTGGTGCCAACACTTGTTTAAGGGGCGACGATCCACGGCACCTGTGATGCTCCCTTGATGCTCCTCCTAGTGAAGCAAGCTCGCACGGCATGAGAGAGCTCTTCCTTGGACAAGTAGGGCTTGGCGAAAAACAGAGCTTTCCACAAAAGCAAAGTACGGCTCGACCCCCAAGAACCCTTCACAGAACGCGGTGAAGCCGACTACGACCTTTTGGAATTTAGATGGCGGAGCGCCATCTCATACTACTAGATCA
Source organism: Aegilops bicornis (assembly GCA_021605145.1). NCBI lineage: Eukaryota > Viridiplantae > Streptophyta > Magnoliopsida > Poales > Poaceae > Aegilops > Aegilops bicornis. The sequence continues at coordinate 47,308,676 of CM038669.1, forward strand.
ACCCACGAAGGAGCGGTGGGCCAGGAGATGGAATCCCCTCTCAAAGAAGGGGCCGGAGACCCCCCTCTAAAGGCTGCGGGGTAGTTTCCTCCTCAAGACATCGCCACCGAAGATCACGGGCGTGGAGACGCCCAACCCCTGCAGCCTCTCCATCTCATCGAGGAAGGAGGAACGTCTCCAAACGAGGGGCTCTCTCAGAACCCCTCTCTCCTTGATGAAGGTCGCCTCCACAACCCGCGGTTTTAGAGTATTCTTCCTCGCCTATGAAATTCTCCTCCTCCGCTTCTTCTTTTCCTCCGCCGGCGTCGATGAGTTTAACGTTGGGCGCCGCTGAGGAAATCTTGGACTAAGGGGTCCTAGGGCGTCCGGCCTGTTAGCCATGGGCCGGACTGATGGGCCACGAAGATGTGAAGACCGAAGACCCTCTACGTGTCCGGATGGGACTCTCCTTGGCGTGGAAGGCAAGCTTGGCGATTAATCATGTAGAATTCTTTTTATGTAACCGACTCCATGTAACCCTAGATCTCTCCGGTGTCTATATAAACCGGAGAGAGTCCGGATAGGCGGACACATGATCATAACCATAGACTAGCTTCTAGGGTTTAGCCTCTACGATCTCGTGGTAGATCAACTCTTGTAATACTCATATTCATCAAGATCAATCAAGCAGAAAGTAGGGTATTGCCTCCATAGAGAGGGCTCGAACCTGGATAAACATCGTGTCCCCTGTCTCCTGTTACCATCGATCTTAGACGCACAGTTCGGGACCCCCTACCCGGGATCCGCCGGTTTTGACACCAACATTGGTGCTTTCATTGAGAGTTCCACTGTGCCGTCGACAAAGGGCTCGATGGCCCCTTCGATCGTCCATAATGATGTTGTCCAGGGAGAAACTTTTCTCCCCGGACAGATCTTCGTGTTCGGCGGCTGCGTACTGCGGATCGATAGCTACGCCCCTGACCATCAGGTCAAGTTCGGGAGCTTGAACTACGTCGCGGACATCCGTGGAGACTTGATCTTCAACGAACTTGAGACCGCAGCAACTGCTCCCCTTCGCCCCGATGAGCACGGCTTAAACCCGCCATCGGGCCGCGCCCAGGAGATAGCTCCTGGGACAACTCCAGCCATAGATCCGGAGCAGATCGAGTCATCCGAATTCGGGAAGCTTAACCCCATCACGGAGGCCGTCGACTCCGCGGCGTTGGAGCCGCACACAGATTCCACTTCATATGACATCTGTATAAACGAAACCCCGGACTCGTCTCCGGCAATAAGTTCCGAACCCTACGAGTCCACGGATACCGAACTTGACCGGTTATCGATCTTCAAGTTCAGCGCCGCTGACATCTTTCAGCACTCACCTTTGGGCGATGTGTTGGATTCTTTTAAGAACCTGTCCTTTGCAGGGAACTCACAACCGAACTATGACCAGTTCGGGCATGGGGCTAATGAGGGGGAATTTTGTTTCCCACCCACCACCCACTTCATAGCCACCGTCGATGATTTAACTGACGTGCTCGACTACTGCTCCGAAGACATCGACGGTATGGACGACGATGTCGATCAGGAGCAGGGCCAGGACCCGCCATTCACTGGACGTTGGACGACCACTTCCTCATATGATGTCTACATGGTAGACACGCCGAAAAATAACAGAGGCGATGACGGGGAGAGTCCAGCAAAGGAGGACCGCCCCCCCCCCTAAAACACAGCAAAAGCGCCGGCGTCAGCGGCGCCGCTCTAAATCCCGCCGCAGCAGGGACAGCAATACCGGCGCAGGAGACGACAACACTCCGGATGGCGCCGAAGAAACAGAAGAACCCGATGAGCAAACTGTCGAACGAGACAATCGGGAGCCAGGGCAAGTCAACCCTGACGAACAGGCCGTAGAAGAAAATTCGGAGGACGATAGTTACCATCCGCCCTCCGAAGAGGAGACGAGCCTCGACAACAAAGACTTTATCATGCCTAAGGACCCTCTGAAACAGGAGCGCTTTAACCTTCAACTCATAGCCACTGCAAGGAGCCTGAAGAAGAAACAACAACAGCTTCAAGCTGAACAAGACCTGCTGGTCGATAGATGGACAGATGTCCTGACAGCTGAAGAATACGGCCTTAAGCGCCCAACCAAGAGCTACCCAAAACGAAAATTGCTACCTCAGTTCGATAAGGAGGTGCCGAAGGAACACTTACCTCCCTCGCGCAATGCGGAACGACCATCTCGAGTCCGAAACAGTGCGGCGGACTGACCACCCCGTGGTCGGGATAAAGCGGCAACTCAAGCCGAGAAGCAGCCTGCTCCACCGCCCCGTAAAAACAGAGACATAACAACTCGAGATCACACGTACGATCTCCGGCAGACCCTGCACAGTAGAGCAGGACAGGGGTCGGGCTTGGGCGTGGGGCGGGCGAGGTGGCTGGCTGCTTCGGGCTTCCTCCTCAGATCTTGGCGACAGGGGTCGCGGGCCGCGGCGGCGCGGGCTGGGGGCGGTGTCCGGCTAGGCTGGGCCGGCCTCTTGCGTGGTGAGGCGTGCCGGCTGGTGCGCTGGTGGCGGGGCATAGCTGTACGGGCGCGGAGGCTGCAGATCTGGTGGTGGCTGCGCCGTCGCCCGTGCGGTCGATGCGGGCGGTGGTGGTGGTGGTCTCCAGGAGGGGGCGGCGGCGGTTGTCGGCCAATTCAGCTGGGATCTGGCCCATGGCCGTCGGTGGGCGGTGTGGGGCTGTCCCTCGGAGTCTCGGCGGGGATGTGGGCTGCCACGGCGTGGTGGTGGCTCATGGCGATGGTCTGGATCATGTCACGGCGGCGGCTGGTCATCTCCGGCGTCGGCCGTCCATGAGCGGCCTGGGTTGGCCTTCGATGCCTCTTCTCATTGCCCAGCGCTACCTTCGTCGAAGGGTTGGTTCTTTTCCGGCTACGGTCAATTTCCCGTCTCGCGCCCGGTGCTGCAGGACGGAGCTCGTCTCGCGCCCGGCAGCAGGACCGAGCTCGTCTTGCGCCCGGTGCCACAGGACGGGTCGATGGAGGCCACTTTGACCGACCTATTGGGTCTCATCGTTGGGAGACCCCCAGGTGGTTGGGGTAGCGGCGGGTCACGGGTGAGGTGGTGTTTAGGTCTTGAATGCCAGGGTGGCGGCCCTGGGGATGGTAGCGCGGTGCTCAGGGGCAGAGCCCGTGGCTCGGTGCTGCCCGGTGACCATGGCCGTGTGGGCGGCGTGGTTGCGGGGGTGTGGCGTTCGGTGGCGGTGAGTGTTGGCCGGGTTGAAAACCTGTTCTATCTTCGGACGAACCGGCGGCGGCGAAGCTCGTTCCCTTCTTGAAGGCGTCGTCGCGGCTCTCATTGCCCGTCGTGGCGCTCCAGGGGAAACTCTGACCCTCTGGTCGGGCGGTGGCGGCACTCGGTGTCATATCCTTCCTGAAGGCACCGCCTTGGAGCCCACGGTTCGTCGTATGCGGCTTCATCTCTTCGCGGTGGCGTGTTCACGGTCAAGGATCCCAGCTGCTCTTGTGTGCTTGGGGTTGTGTTGCTGTCCTCAGCGCCTTGTATCTTGCCTTGGGTGTGTGCGTGTGTTGTGGGGGTGTGTTTGTTTCTGGTTACTATTGATCATTGCTTTATATATAAAGCAGGGCGAAAGCCTTTTTCGATATATACTGCAAGCGCTCTAAGGCTCCCACTGTTTTCTACCACGGTGGGGAAGCGAAATGGCATCGTCATAGGGGCACATGCTGTTATTTATTTATTTTGGGAGCAGCTGTTGAGAACACTATGTTTTTTTTTTGTTGAGAAACACATGTAACTTTATTGATCATAATAGGTACACTGATTTAAACCTAAGATCTAAGAAAATAGAGAGTAACTCCTATGACTAAGAATTACAAATGAAATCTCTTGTAAACACCTTCGCAGTAGCAATCTTTGCTTAAAGAAATACTTCAAAGACTTTGGTAAAGTGGCTGCAATTAGACTGGAGCAACGATGTTGTCACTCTTTCACCCGCATGGAGATACTATACCGTTGGTGGTTTTTCCGGCCGCGGACATGACGGCGGAGAAAAGTCCGGCGGGAAGGCGGCGGCGGTCGGGGCGGACAATGAGACTAGATTCAGCGGCGGTCATGGCAGCGGACGCGATGGGCAACGGCTAGCAGATCCGGCGGTGGTCGTGGCGGTGGACGCATGGAAGGGGCCAGATGCGGGTCGGAGGAACGGCAACGGAGGTCAAGGCGCAAGACGATGCGGAAGGGAAGAGGAGAGAGGAACTAACTGAGAGAATTGAAAAGGTGGAAATGAAAATAGACCGGGGACGGTTAGGCGGGCGCGGAACGGTAACTGTCCGTGGAGAGCAGTGGCGGGCATCCACCAGCCAAAAGTTTTTCAAAATTTGGATTTATTTGGTGCGTCTTGCCAAAATGTAGTTGTGAGATTTCTGGCTCAACGCGTGCAACTATTAGGATTGCGAAAAAGTTATGGCGACAACACATGATTGATTATGGTTTGATGATTTTTCTTGAGTACCCGGTCTCGAGCTCCAGGATGAAAACGTAGGTATGACCTGGATGGGTTATACCTGGGAAAGGCAATGTTATTGTGTCGTTACCTTGTTGAAGACATTGCTCAGATATGCTTGGACTTGTATTTTAAGCGCAAAAACCAAAAACAACCACTGGTGGTTGGATCTGGTGACGACGACGCCTGAGTGTTGTTCCCTTTCTGAAGGTGTTGTTGTTGTAGAATATCGTTGTCCTTGTGGTTTCAAAGATGATTAGTGTGGATATGGTAATAGTTTGTTGATCACTGTTTTGATCGCTTTGGTGATTTTTATTTTTCTTCGCTTAGGTATAATTTTGGTTGCGTATGATTTTGCTCTTTGTCGTCGTGGTTTTTTTCATATGAGCGTTGGTGTTGATTATGTGCATCTTAGTTATGCAGAGCCCAAGTATGTGCTCATTGTATTTGTATCTACTTTGTGCTTCATTTTAGTCAATAAAATCCACCCTTCATAAAAAACAAAAGTTCTGATGCAGATGCCGATGGTGTTTCCCTCTTTTTTTACCTTTTTTTTATCAATAAACAGATTACTCATGAAAAATACCACCTGCACACAAGCATGTTACTACGTTTGTTCCTTGTTGCTTGGAACTTTGGATATGAAAAAGACAAGTCATGCACGTGGAAAGCTCCCCACAAGAGAAAATCTACGACATGACATGTCCTAAACTTATATGCGGCATATTTTCTAGGTCCAGTACGGAGGAGCAAAATCCTTACGTGACCCCCCGCCAAAAACAATGCTTTCAAGATATTAATACTCCTACCAACGATTCCTAGCTAGCACACGGAAATATATTGCTTTCCTGCAGCACCCTCAAGCACCAAACCAAACATATGTCTTTTGTTGAGATAAGTAGCGATGACTTCGGTTGAAGCACATGAGAAATAGAGAGGAGTAAGCGTGATCCTTGATCCTTTGGTGATGGGAATGAGAGGGATCAGAAACTAGATGGGCTCGTCGAGATTGTGTGGGGGATACAACGTGCAGTCAAGCCTAGAGTTTTACCACAGAACTTCATACCAAGAAGTGGGATCCTGGGTTGGAGTACCAGTTACATCCAGTGCATTGGGTGGGAAGCGTACTAGGGGAGAGATCGATAGCTGTAGGTGCAAGGGTGCATGTGAGAAAATTTCGGTCCACAAATGCAGACCTTATTTATCTTGGTCCACAAATGGTACCAACGGTGCAAGACTGACTCGTTGGTACTTGGGGATGATAACACGAAGTATTTCCAAATGTTAGCCAATGGTAGATATAGAAAGAAACGAATTTTCACCCTGGATCAGGATAAGGGCCGCATTGAGGGGGACGGTCCGCTCAAGGACTTTATTATAAAATACTATAAAGACTTGTTTGGTCCGTCCTCGGAAACTACGCTGGAGTTGGATGAGTCTCTTTGTCATGACATTCAGCAAGTTTCGGCTGCGGAAAATGAATTCCTAACCTCTGCATTCACTAAGGAGGAAATTCGGACTGCGGTTTTCCAAATGGATCATAACAAATCTCCGGGACCGGATGGTTTTCCGGCGGAGTTTTATCAATTTTTTTGGGATATGTTAAAGTCTGATCTAGTTCAATTGTTTAATGAACTGCATGCTCATAGACTAGACATCTCCAGAATAAATTTTGGTGAAATTATTCTTTTACCAAAGACAAAGGATGCCAATCGGATTCAACAGTATAGACCGATTTGCTTATTAAACGTGAGCTTTAAGATTTTCACCAAGGTCGCGACCAACCGTCTGAATGGGGTCGCAGACCATGTAGTGAAACCTTCGACGGCTTTCATGCAAGGACGGAACATCTTAGACGGTGTTGCTGTTCTCCATGAAACAGTTCATGAGCTTCACCGTAAAAAGTTGAACGGTGTCATCTTTAAGATTGACTTCAAGAAAGCTTATGATAAGGTGAAGTGGCCTTTTTTGCTCCAAACTCTTCGCATAAAAGGGTTTTCTGACACTTGGTGCCGATGGGTTGAGAGTTTTGTGTCTGGAGGTAATGTGGCTATCAAGGTCAACGATGACGTAGGCAATTATTTCCAGACTAGGAAGGGGCTTCGTCAAGGCGACCCGCATCTCCTATCCTTTTCAACATCGTGGCTGATATGCTAGTTACTCTCATCGAGAGGGCCAAACTAGCTGGACAAATCACCGGGTCATTCCTCATCTAGTAGAAGGAGGCCTCTCAATTTTGCAAAGACGCGGACGACACAATTCTGTTTTTGGATCACGACCTTGAAAAGGCCAGAAACCTCAAATTGGTATTATGTGCTTTTGAGGAGCTCTCGGGCCTGAAGATAAACTTTCATAAGAGTGAACTATTCTGTTTTGGCGAAGCCGCAGAAAATTCACAAGATTATGCGGAGATATTTGGATGCCATTTAGGCCATTTTCCGATTAGATATCTAGGTATTCCTATTCATTATCGGCGTTTGACAATCGCTGAATGGAAACATGTTGAAGAAAGACTGGAGAAACGGTTGGCGAGCTGGAAGGCCAAACTGCTGTCCTATGGGGGCCGACTAGTTCTTATCAACTCGGTACTTACCAACATGGTTCTTTATATGCTATCTTTTTTTCATCTGCCAAAAGGTGTTCTCCAACGCCTTGATTATTTTAGATCAAGGTTTTTTTGGCAGAGTGAAAATGAAAAAAAGAAATATCGCTTGGCTAGGTGGAATATTATATGTCGGCCCAAAAGTCAAGGGGGACTCGGAATCCAGGATCTTGAGATCAAAAACATTTCATTGCTCAGCAAACAGGTATACAGATTACTCACTGAGGATGGTGTTTGGCAGGAGATCATTCGTAATAAATACGTTGGGTCCAAAGCAATCTCCTAGGTTTACTGGAAACCAGGTGACTCTCATTTTTGAAGTGGGGTTATGAAAGCTAAGGAATTCTTCTTCCAATTTGGCACCTTCTCTGTCAGGGATGGCTCCCAGATTTGATTCTGGGAAGACACCTGGCTAGGGACTACTCCTCTAAATATGCAATACCCAAGCTTATATCGAATAGTTAGACATAAGTTTGTCACGATCAAGCAGGTATTGGGACAAGTAAACCCGGATATTTCTTTTCGTAGAACGATTTCTGGACCTCGTTTGAATGCATGGAACGATCTGCTGACTCGTTTGGAAGCTGTCCAACTATCGGCTGAATCGGACATCTTTAAATGGAACCTGCATCTGAACGGAAGATTTTCGGTTAAATCCATGTACGATGCACTGGTTCATAACGAGGTTCCATCTGATAATAGAAAATTGTGGAAGCTTAAGATTCCTCTAAGAGTGAAGATTTTCCTTTGGTTTCTCAACAAAGGAGTTATCTTAACTAGGGATAATTTAGCTCGATTTAAACTGGCAAGGCAGCAAGAAATGTGTTTTTTGCAATCATAATGAATCCATTAAACACCTATTTTTTGATTGCAAATTCGCTAGATCGGTATGGGCAATAGTCCAAATTGCTTCGAATCTATACCCTCCACGCAGCGCACGGAATATGTTCGGGAATTGGCTGAGGGGAATAGATAAACAATTTTCTAAGCACATTCTTGCGGGGGCGGCTGCCTTATGTTGGGCGTTGTGGCTAACCAGGAATGATATTGTTTTTAATCATAAAATGTTTCATCTCCTATGCAGGTAATTCATATATGCTTGTGATGGCTCCGTATGTGGTCTATCCTGCAGAGGCCGGAGGACAGAGACTTATTTATGATGGCTTCTACCCGGTTGGAGTGCTCGGCCAGGGACATTTTCTACCCCATGGATGGCGGTGTGACCTTCGGATAGGCCCGGCATCACCTTAGGCCTCTTTTATCTTTTTTCGCTACTGCTGGCGTTCCGCCTTTTTGTTTTGTTTTTTGAGATCTGGTACTTTGGCTGTGTGCATCTAGATATGCAGAGGCCGGGTTATCTTTGACAATTCAATGAAAAGCCCTTTATCAAAAAAAAATTCGCTACTGAGATGTAGTGCTACTATCTGCATCAGTAGTTGATTTAGACCATACCGTTGCACATTTTAACCATCTCTCCTTGTTCGTTAGCCACGAGCCAGACTCGAGGGAATCTCTCCTTGTTCTTTAGCCATGATAGACTTGCACCTTCGTGCCTCCTCTAGACATAGTATATATGCACTGACATATGAATCAAATACAGAAGTGTGTTGCATCCTATCTGTGTCTCTTACGGTATCAACTGCTGAATCACGTCCATTTGTTTCAATGTTCGTCACGAACATCTGAAATTGGCCGATCCTTCTCTATTCAAGCATGTTCAAATGTCGGTTTATGTTACTTCCTCATCCTCAATCTAAAGCCCAAAGGTTGGGGTTAATTGTGGTATTTTTCCTCTTCCTACTTTGCATGGACAACCTCAACCTTCTTTTTCCCCATCGCGTTCTCTATGTGGACTGTAGCGCTCCTATCAACCGGTGTACCATGCCTATTTGTTTCACTATTCGTTGTGAACAATATAAAAGCAGAAGCTTGTTGTCAGTATTTAATCATGATAACACCTTTTATTCATCTAAATCCCGAACGTTGATGTCAAATGTGTTTTTTTTTTTGCGTGGACAAACTTCTTTCTTTCGACCGATTCACCATGGACTAATAATTAGTATCAACTATCAACTGATGTATTCCATGTGTCTCGTGTGACATCTGAAATTGGGCGCTCCTTCTCTATTCAAGCATGTTCAAATGTCGGTTTATGTGACATCTGAAATTGGGCTGCTCGTGCTGCGTGATCTCTCATTACGACCGGTCCATAATAGGAGCATGTATGAGCCATATCGCCGCTTCCATGTGGGTCCTGAATTTCTAATCCTTGCAGAGACCGGGCATTGAATAATAGTATGATTATATTGACCTCGACACAATCAAGAAAAATAAATCAAGCTTCCTTTGTCAATAAAATCATTCAACATGTGGTTTGGATACCTGCATAAAAATGTTTAGCTTTGTACCCTACTCTCTCTAAACATGTACATAAAAAGGGACAAAGTCATAATTGAAATAGTACGTGCAAATTTTATGGCTCGTAGGGAGAGCAAATTAAATTTAATAAATTGACTTCTAAGTAGTGTCTCCTGGGTAGCACGCGGGTATCATGCAGAGCACCCCAAATAGTACTAGCTAAGTTGGAACTCTAGTAGTAGAAGTGCAAATGAGAGAGTATGAACATGCGAGGATCTTGCTGAGAATGAGAGGAATCAGAAACTAGACGAACACTATTTTTACAGATGAGTCGTAGAACTATTTTAGGATGAGTGTTTGTTTGTATATATGAGCGTCCATGTTTGTACTTTATCAGAAACATCAATTTCTAAGCAATTATGTTCTTTTTCCCCTACACAGTGGCGGAGCTTGAACGAAAAAGTTGGGCGGGCCAGACTTAAGAAGAGCACCATTTTTTTTCGAATTATGACTCATAAGGACATGTTACAAGCACCGAGGTCACAAGATTGAGCTAGCAAATATGTATATATATATATATATATATATATATATATATATATATATATATAATATATATGTATCAAAGTACAGTTCAACCATGAGTCACTATTGATTTAGCTAATACAAAAGTGTCGAGACATTAGACATGGACTTACTCACATACTAGAAATCAACTCTCCGATCCTTCTTGCTTATAAAATCTGCAATGGCATCTTCATGGCTGTAGTTCTCCAGAATTCCACCCTCTATGTGTACTAACAAGTTATTAGCCAGATTCTCATCTTCCATCTTGTTGCGCAATCTTGTCTTAATGATCTTCATACTAGAAAATGCGCGTTCAACACTGGCAGTAGAAACTGGAAGGGTAACGAGCAACCGAAGTGATATGTCAATCAAATTGTAGACGATATGTCTTCCTGTCTCCACAAGGCATCGACATAGATCAATTAAGGTAGATATGTTTTTCAAATCATCATCCTTGGAAGCATCTGAAACAAAGTGCTTAAGTTGCTGTTGTAATCCATAAATATCTTGGGGAAAATCAGCTGGGTAGTACTTTTTCACCATCTCACATATATCACTAGCTTTGAATCCTCTGAATTTGTTTGTAGGAATCTAGGTGGCGCTAATGGTTAGAAGATCCATTACCTTATCAAGGTGGCAAATAATTTCTTTCCACCTTCTCCTTGTCCCTCACAGCCATAACATTCTCTATGTGGCGTGGTTGTTTCATTAAGGCATGACCACTAGTGACTGCATTGTTGTGTGGTGAGCATGGTCCAGATCCTATGTGGGTCAAGAATGCACAACGTTTCCCACAAACCCTCTTCCAACTGTCAAATCCATGTACCGTGAACACATGAGAACCACCTCGTGTATTCTCTTTGTTATTGGAGACAAAGCAATATAGACAATACACACAACTTTTCTCCTCTGAATACTCTAGCCATGACGGAAAATCACCAAACCAACTATATTGGAAGCGGCGTTGATGCCCTAGTTCACCAGAAGGTTTATAGTTCTCTAGGCGGGGTTGCATAGACCTAACATCAAATATGCTCTCCTCACGGTATCTCTCTGGTCTGGTGGATATTGCCAAATTTGAGGGCACAGTCCAGGATCCCGCTGCAAGAACTCAATACCCCGAAATGTAACAACTTCATTTGTTCGAACTCCTCCATCTTGGTTTTGTTGTTGTTCAGGTTGTTGCTGTTCCAATTGAAGCAAGGGCAATACTTGGTCTTCCTCAACTTCAATTGTATCATCTCTTTTCCTTTTAAACACCAAATCAATTCTTTTCTGAGTCCGATTTTCCTTGCCCATGACTACCTCTGCCCGCCTGCTGCCTCTGTTGCAATTTGCACAAGATCAGTCTATTAGTTATCACTAGCACTAGCAGTAGTAGACTTGATCACTCGATGTATGGAACTGACCAAATTAGACTATTGCTTTGCCTTTTAAATTAGGAATTTGGGGGAATATTATTACCTGCCCCTATTGCCCTGCTGGTTGGTGCTGTGTGTGAACTGTGAAGTGCGATGCACTGATGCAGTGATGTGGCAGGGGGTTGGAGCAGAACAGCCGGGGATTGGATCGAGTTGGAGGAGACAGCCGCAAGATTCCGACGGGCGTCGCCGCGGCCAGGGGCGAGGCGGTAGCTTCGCGAACCACGAGATAGTGGGTCGTGGGCGCCTGGGCGAGTGGGCGGCGCGACCGGGCGACGGCGTGAGGGAGCCGGGCAGGGGCGAGGCGGCGAGGGCTAGGCGAGATCCGCTGGGCGCGGCCGCTGCTGGCGTCTCCGGCGGTTGCTCCGCGAGACAGCGGGCGACAAGCTCCGGTGGACGGTGGTGCTCCCTGTGCACGGCGGCTACATCCGGAGAACCTAGCTGAGAGGATGGGGAATCGGAGGATGCGTGTCAGCGTGTGCCTGTGCGTGGCTGAGACGAGAGGATGGGGATGATGTGTCTGTTCGTGGGCTGGGCTAAGATGACATGTAGGTAAAAAAAATGTTAAATTCCTGGGCGGGCCATGGCCCGGTTTAGCCCCTGCAGAGCTCCGCCCCTGCCCCTACACATGCTTGGCTAGGGTTTCTCTCCTCTTAGGTGATCCTGATCGCCTCTGAGTTTTGCCAGTGCACATCCCCCCGACCACTCCCCGAGCTACATCCGCCCTTGCCAACCATGCCCTTGTCATGCCCGCGACGGAACATGTACCGGTGATGGCGTCTCTCTCCGGCGCCCACTCCGCTACAGGCGGCGGCGGCGCCGCCGCGGCTGCACGATCGGATCTGAGTGACTTCTTCGATCAACTGGATCTGAACGATGATGACTTTGCTGATGTGGAGATCGATGATGATGACCCTGTGATTCAAGAAAGCGTTCGCTGGCTTGCCCTAGCTAGGGTTCATACGAGCAGTAACTTCAGCCCGTCGGCCTTTTACAAGGATATGAGGGCTGCTTGGAACCCGGCGCAGAGTGTGAGATTTCGGCCGGTCATCCCTAATCGTTTTGTCATCCAAGCATCCTGCTTGGGGGACTGGGAACATATCGTGATGCAAGGACCTTGGTTGTTCCGCAATATGGCTGTGCTTTTGTGCCCGTACGATGGCTTCAGTAAAGCTGAGGAGGTGGAATTCTTTCATATCCCAATTTGGCTGCAGATCCACAAGTTACCAGATCCATAGTGTAAGCAAAATATTGTGGAGAAGCTGTTGAAAGATGCAGGAGAGATTATGGAGATGCGTTTTAACGGGAATACCCGAGGTGATTATGTTAGGGTAAGGGTGAAACACGACATCCGACAGGCCATCACAAAGTATGTCAGTATTGTTCGGGCTAAGGAACGCCAGGTATACCTGGTTCGCTATGAAAAGCTTGCTAGGTTTTGTAAGTTTTGTGGCCTTATTGGTCATGAACACAAATAATGTGGCCTAGGTATCCACGATGAGAAGTCGCTCAAGTTTGCAAGAGCATAGATATTCTACGGTGGGTGAACAAATTACTGTTGAGCAATTGACATAATTGAGCATAGTTATGAGGTTATCTAGGTATGATCATGTATATAGGCATCACGTCCGAGACAAGTAGACCGAAACGATTCTGCATCTACTACTATTACTCCACTCATCGACCGCTATCCAGCATGCATCTAGAGTATTAAGTTAAAAACAGAGTAACGCCTTAAGCAAGATGACATGATGTAGAGAAATAAATTCATGCAATATGATAAATACCCCATCTTGTTATCCTCGATGGCAACAATACAATACGTGCCTTGCAACCCTTTCTGTCACTGGGTAAGGACACCGCAAGATTGTACCCAAAGCTAAGCACTTCTCCCATTGCAAGAACTACCAATCTAGTTGGCCAAACCAAACGGATAATTCAAAGAGACTTGCAAAGATAACTCAATCATTCATAAAAGAATTCAGAGAAGAATCAAATATTTTCCATAGATAAGCTGGATCATAAACCCACAATTCATCGGTCTCAACAAACACACTGCAAAAAGAAGATTACATCGAATAGATCTCCACGAGAGAGGGGGAGAACATTGTATTGAGATCCAAAAAGAGAGAAGAAGCCATCTAGCTAGTAGCTATGGACCCGAAGGTCTGAAGTAAACTACTCACACTTCATCGGAGGGGCTATGGTGTTAATGTAGAAGCCCTCCGTGGTGGATGCCCCCTCCGGCGGAGCTCCGGAACAGGCCCCAAGATGGGTTCTCATGGATACAGGAAGGTACGGCGGTGGAATTAGGTTTTGGCTCCTCTCACGATCTGTTGAAGTGCGTAGGTATATATAGGAGGAAGGAGTACGTCGGTGGAGCGTCAGGGGGCCCACGAGGTAGGGGGCGCGCCCAGGGGGGCGCCCTCCACCCTCGTGACCGCCTCTGGCACTTCTTGGAGTAGGGTCCAAGTCTCCTGGATCATGTTCGGTGAGAAGATCACGTTCCCGAAGGTTTCATTCCGTTTGGACTCCGTTTGATATTCCGTTTCTTCGAAACACTGAAATAGGCAAAAAACAGCAATTCTGGGCTGGGCCTCCGGTTAATAGGTTAGTCCCAAAAGTAATATAAAAGTGGAAAATAAAGCCCAATATAGTCCAAAACAGTATATAAAGTAGCATGGAGCAAACAAAAATTATAGATACATTGGCAACTTTTTGATTGTTCCATGCCGATATTATTCACTTTCATATAATTTTTGGCAACTTTTTATATTATTTTTGGGACTAACATATTGACCCAAAGGCTCAAAGGCCAGCCTCTGTCTGTTGCATGTTTTTTGTTTCGCAGAAACCCAATATCAAACGGAGTCCAAACAGGATAAAAACGGACGGAGATTTTTTTTTGGAATATTTATGATTTTCTAGAAGTAAAATCAATGCGAAACGGTGTCCAGGGTGGTCATGAGGAAGGGGGGCGCGCCCCTGACCCTCGTGGTCCACCCGTAAGGCGGTTGACGCTCTCCTTCTGGAGCAAGAAAGCTAATTTTACAAGGAAGATCTGAGCGAAAGATTCACCCCAATCGGAGTTACGGATCTCCAGATATAAAGGAAACGGTGAAGGGGTAGAATCTGTTGGGGAACGTAGTAATTTCAAAATTTTCCTACGCACACACAGGACCATGGTGATGGCATAGCAACGAGAGGGGAGAGTGTTGTCTACGTACCCTCGTAGACCAAAGCGGAAGCGATCACAACGTAGAGGAAGTAGTCGACGTTCTCCTCGCGATCCTGCCGATCAGTGCCGTTACTCCGGCACCTCCGAGTCGATGATGACGTAGAGGAAGTAGTCACGTTCTCTCCTCGCGATCCAGCCGATCCCAGCGCCGTTACTCCGGCGCCTCAGTTCTTGGCACACGTTCAGCTCGATGACGCTCCTCGGGCTCCGATCCAGCAAAGCTCCGGGGAGAGGGAGTTCCGTCAGCACGACGGCGTGGTGACGATCTTGATGTTTCACCGATGCAGGGCTTCACCTAAGCACCGCTACGATATGACCGAGGTGGAATATGGTGGAGGGGGCACCGCACACGGCTAAGGAACGATCTCAAGGATCAACTTGTGTGTCCATGGGGTGCCCTCTGCCCCCGTATATAAAGGAGTGGAGGAGGGGAGGGCCGGCCCTCTCTATGGCGCGCCCTAGGGGAGTCCTACTCCCACCGGGAGTAGGATTCCACCTTTCCTAGTCCAACTAGGAACCCTTCCATGTAGTAGGAGTAGGAGAGAAGGAAAGGGAAGGAAAAGGAGAAGGAAGGAAGAGGCGCCCCTTTCCCTAGTCCAATTCGGACCAGACCAAGGGAAGAGTGCGGCCACCCTTGAGGCCCTTTTCCTTCTTTCCCGTATGGCCCAATAAGGCCCAATACGTATTTCCGTAACTCTCGGTACTCGAAAAATACCCGAATCACTCGGAACCTTTCCGAACTCCGAATATAGTCGTCCAATATATCGATCTTTACGTCTCGACCATTTCGAGACTCCTCGTCATGTCCCCGATCTCATCCGGGACTCGAACTCCTTCGGTACATCAAAACTCATAAACTCATAATATAAGCATCGCCGAAACCTTAAGCGTGCGGACCCTACGGGTTCGAGAACTATGTAGACATGACCTAGAACTATTCTTGGTCAATAACCAATAGCGAAACCTGGATGCCCATATTGGCTCCTACATATTCTACGAAGATCTTTATCGGTCAAACCGCATAACAACATCGTTGTTCCCTTTGTCATCGGTATGTTACTTGCCCGAGATTCGATCGTCGGTATCCAATACCTAGTTCAATCTCGTTACCGGTAAGTCTCTTTACTCGTTCCGTAATACATCATCTCACAACTAACTCATTAGTTGCAATGCTTGCAAGGCTTATGTGATGTGTATTACCGAGAAGGCCCAGAGATACCTCTCCGACAATCGGAGTGACAAAACCTAATCTCGAAATACGCCAACCCAACAAGTACCTTTGGAGACACCTGTAGTACTCCTTTATAATCACCCGATTACGTTGTGACGTTTGGTAGTACCCAAAGTGTTCCTCCGTGGCGGGAGTTGCATAATCTCATAGTTACAGGAACATGTATAAGTCATGAAGAAAGCAATAGCAACATACTAAACGATCAAGTGCTAGGCTAACGGAATGGGTCATGTCAATCAGATCATTCTCCTAATGATGTGATCCCGTTAATCAAATGACAACTTATGTCTATGGTTAGGAAACATAACCATCTTTGATTAACGAGCTAGTCAAATAGAGGCATACTAGTGACACTCTGTTTGTCTATGTATTCACACATGTATTATGTTTCCGGTTAATACAATTCTAGCATGAATAATAAACATTTATCATGATATAAGGAAATAAATAATAACTTTATCATTGCCTCTAGGGCATATTTCCTTCAGACTCCCACTTGCACTAGAGTCAATAATCTAGTTCACATCGCCATGTGATTTAACATCAATAGTTCACATCTATATGTGGTTAACACCCATAGTTCACATCGACATGTGACCAACACCTAAAGGGTTTACTAGAGTCAGTAATCTAGTTCACATCGCTATGTGATTAACACCCAAAGAGTACTAAGGTGTGATCATGTTTTGCTTGTGAGATAATTTTAGTCAACGGATTACATCACATTCAGAGCCGTATGTATTTTGCAAATATTCTATGTCTACAATGCTCTGCACGGGCTACTCTAGCTAATTGCTCCCACTTACAATATGTATCCAGATTGAGACTTAGGGTCATCTGGATCTGTGTAAAAAGCTTGCATCGATGTAACTCTTTACTGACGGGCTCTTTTATCACCTCCATAATTGAGAAATATTTCCTTAGTCCTCACTAAGGATGTTCTTGACCAATGTCCAAAGTGATCTACTCTTAGATCACTATTGTACTCCTTGCCAAATTCAGAGCAAGGTATACAATAGAGTCCGGTACATAGCATAGCATACTTTATAGAACCTATGGTGAGGCATAGGGAATGACTTTCATTCTCTTTTCTATTTTCTGCTGTGGTCGGGATTTGAGTCTTACTCAATTTCACACCTTTGCAACACAGGCAAGAACTTTTCTTTGACTGTTCCATTTTGAACTTCTTCAAAATCTTGACAAGGTATGTACTTATTGAAAACTTTATCAAGCGTTTTTCATCTATCTCAATAGATCTTGATGCGCAGCTTTACCGAGGTCCTTCTTTGAAAAACTCCTTTCAAATACTCCTTTATGCTTTGCAGAATAATTCTACATTATTTCCGATCAACAATATGTCATTCACATATACTTATCGAAATCTGTAGTGCTCCCACTCACTTGCTTGTAAATACAGACTTCTCCAAAAGTCTGTATAAAACCATATGCTTTGATCACACTATCAAAGCGTTTATTCCAACTCTGAGATGCTTGCACCAGTCCATAGTTGGATCATTTGGAGCTTGCACATTTTGTTAGTTCCTTTAGGATTGAAAAAACCTTCTGGTTGCATCATATACAACTCTTCTTTAATAAATCTATTAAAGAATGTAGTTTTGACATCCATTTGCCATATTTCATAAAATGTGGCAATTGCTAACATGATTCGGACAGACTTAAGCATCGCTACAGTTGAGAAAATCTCATTGTAGTCAACACCTTGAACTTGTCGAAAACCATTTTGTGACAAGTCGAGCTTTGTAGATAGTAACACTACTATCAGTGTCCGTCTTCCTCTTGAAGATCCATTTATTTAACATGGCTTGTTGATCATCGAGCAAGTCAATCAAAGTCCATACTTTGATCTCATACATGGATCCAATCTCAGATTTCATGGCCTCAAGCCATTTCATGAATCTGGGCTCATCATCGCTTCCTCATAGTTCGTAGGTTCATCATGGTCTAGTAACATGACTTCCGAACATGATTACCGTACCACTACAGTGCGGATCTTACTCTGGAAGACCTACGAGGTTTGGTAGCAACTTGATCTGAAGTTTCATGATCATCATCATTAACTTCCTCACTAATTGGTGTAGGAATCACTAGAACTGATTTCGTGATGAACCACTTTCCAATAAGGGAGAAGGTACAATTACCTCATCAAGTTTCTACTTTCCTCCCACTCACTTCTTTCGAGAGAAACTTCTTCTCTAGAAAGGATCCATCTTAGCAACGAAAAACTTGCCTTCGGATCTGTGATATAAGGTGTACCCAATAGTTACCTTTGGGTATTCTATGAAGACGCACTTCTCCGATTTGGGTTTGAGCTTATCGGTGAAAACTTTTTCACATAAGCATCACAACCCCAAACTTTTAAGAAACGACGACTTAGGTTTACTTTGTTAAACCATAGTTCATATGGTGTCGTCTCAACGGATTTAGATGGTGCCCTATTAAACGTGAATGCAGCTGTCTCTAATGCATAACCCCAAAATGATAGTGGTAAACCGATAAGAGACATCATAGATTGCACCATATCCAATAAAGTGCTGATTCTGACGTTCTGACACACCATAAAATTGTGGTGTTCGAGGTGGCGTGAGCTGTGAAACTATTCCACTTTATTTTAATTGAAGACCAAACTCGTAACTCAATTATTCGTCTTCGCGATCAGATCGCAGAAACTTTATTTTCTTGCTACGATGATTTTTCCACTTCACTCTGAAATTCTTTGAACCTTTCAACTATTTCAGACTTATGTTTCATCAAGTAGATATACCCATATCTGCTCAAATCATCTTGTGAAAGTCAGAAAATAATGATACTTGCCACGAGCATCAACACTCATTGGATCGCATACATCGGTATGTATTATTTCCAATTAGTCAAGAGCTTGTTCCATTGTTCCGAGAACGGAGTTTTAGTCATCTTGCCAAAACGTCACGGTTCGCAAGCATAAAATTATTCATAACCAAGTGATTACTAAAGTCCATCATCATGGAGTTTTCTTCATGCGCTTTACACCAATATGACCTAAACGGCAGTGCCACAAATAAGTTGCACTATCATTATTAACTTTTCATCTTTTGGTTTCAATATTATGAATATGTGTATCACTATGATCGAGATCCAATGAACCATTTTCATTGGGTGTGTAACCATATAAGGTTTTATTCATGTAAACAGAACAACAATTTATTCTCTTACTTAAATGAATAACCGTATTGCAATAAACATGATCAAATCATATTTATGCTCAACACCAAATAACACTTATTTAGGTTCCACACTAATCCCGAAAGTATAGGGAGTGTGTGATGATGATCAAATCAATCTTGGAACTACTTCCAACACTCATCGTCACTTCCCCTTCAACTAGTTTCTGTTCATTACGCAACTCCGTTTCAAGTTACTACTCTTAGCAAGCGAACCAGTATCAAATACCGAGGGGTTACTACGAACACTAGTGAAATACACATCAATGATCTGTATATCAAATATACCTTTGTTCACTTTGCCATCCTTCTTATCCGCCAAATACTTGGGGTAGTTCCGCTTCTAGTGACTAGTTCCATTGCAGCAAGAGCACTTAGTCTCAGGCTTAGGTCCAGACTTGGGCTTCTTCACTCGAGCAGCAACTTGCTTGCCGTTCTTCTTGAAGTTCCCCTTCTTCCCTTTGCCCTTTTCCTTGAGACTAGTGGTCTTGTCAATCATCAACACTTGATGCTCTTTCTTGATTTCTACCTTCGTCGATTTCAACATCACGAAGAGCTCGGGAATCGTTTTCGTCATCCCTTGCATACTATAGTTCATCACGAAGTTCTACTAACTTAGTGATGGTGACTAGAGAATTCTGTCAATCACTATCTTATCTGGAAGATTAACTCCCACTTGATTCAAGCGATTGAAGTACCCAGACAATCTGAGAACATGCTCACTAGTTGAGCGATTCTCTTCCATCTTTTAGCTATAGAACTTGTTGGAGACTTCATATCTCTCAACTCGGTATTTGCTTGAAATATTAACTTCAATTCTGGAACATCTCATATGGTCCATGACGTTCAAAACGCCTTTGAAGTCCCGATTCTAAGCCGTTAAGTATGGTGCACTAAACTATCAAGTAGTCATCATATTGAGCTAGCCAAACGTTCATAACGCCTCGCATTTGCTCCTGCAATAGGTCTGTCACCTAGCGGTGCATTAAGGACATAATTCTTCCGTGCAGCAATGAGGATAAACCTCAGATCACGGATCCAATCCGCATCATTGCTACTAACATTTTTCAATACAAGTTTCTCTAGGAACACATATAAAAACATAGGGAAGCAAAAACATAGGGAAGCAACAACGCGAGCTATTGATCTACAACATAATTTGCAAAATACTACCAGGACTAAGTTCATGATAAATTTAAGTTCAATTAATCATATTACTTAAGAACTCCCACTTAGACAGACATCTCTCTAGTCATCTAAGTGATCACGTGATCCAAATCAACTAAACCATAACCGATCATCACGTGAGATGGAGTAGTTTTCAATGGTGAACATCTTATGTTGATCATATCTACTATATGATTCACGCTCGACCTTTCGGTCTCCGTGTTCCGAGGCCATATCTGCATAAGCTAGGCTCGTCAAGTATAACCTGAGTATTCTGCGTGTGCAAAACTGGCTTGCACCCGTTGTAGATGGACGAAGAGCTTATCACACCCGATCATCAAGTGGTGTCTCGGCACGCATTTAACTTTGGCAACGGTGCATACTCGGGGAGAACACTACTTGATAATTTTAATGAGAGATCATCTTAAAATGCTACCGTCAATCAAAGCAAAATAAGATGCATAAAGGATAAACATCACATGCAATCAATATAAGTGATATGATATGGCCATCATCATCTTGTGCTTGTGATCTCCATCTCGAAGCACCGTCATGATCACCATCGCCACCGCGCGACACCTTGATCTCCATCGTAGCATCGTTGTCGTTACGCCATCTATTGCTTCTACGACTATCGCTACCGCTTAGTGATAAAGTAAAGCAATTACAGGCGTTTGCATTTCATACAATAAGCGACAACCATATGGCTCCTGCCGATTGCCGATAACTTCGGTTACAAAACATGATCATCTCATACAATAAAATATAGCATCACGTCTTGACCATATCACATCACAACATGCCCTGCAAAAACAAGTTAGACGTTCTCTACTTTGTTGTTGCAAGTTTTACGTGGCTGCTACGGGCTGAGCAAGAACCGTTCTTACCTACGCATTAAAACCACAACGATACTTCGTCAAATAGACTCCGTTCACTGGTAGAAAAAAGGCCTTTAGTCCCGGTTCGCAAAGGCCTTTAGTCCCGGCTGTGCAACCGGGACTAAATATGCGCGACTAAAGACCCCCCCCCTTTAGTCGCGCCTCTTTCATTTAATCGCGACTAAAGGCTTTAGTCCGGTTCTCGTGGCCAACCGGGACTAAAGGCTCGTCCTTTAGTCCCGGTTCTCGTGGCTAACCGGGACTAAAGGCCGTCCTTTAGTCCCGGTTCTTGTGGCTAACCGGGACTAAAGGCCTCCTCCGCAGGTTTTTTTGAATTTTTTAAATTTTTTATTTTCAAATTTCTGAATTATTTTAACCTCTAATCTCTAATCACCACCCATCATCACTGCTCAATTTAACCTCTAATCTCTAATCACCCCTCATCATTCCAAATCATCTCACTTCCCGGACGGTCACCTATCCTCTCACTACTCCAAATTTGAGCACGCTTAACTTCCGGATTCTATTCTCCCTCGTTTCCAAGTCTGCACTTGTTGTTTTCACGACAATAGTAGGATGTCAATTCTATTAACCCTCAGAATTTAGCTTGAGCATGAAGTGACACATTTCACTGTTTGAGTTTGAAACTATTGTTTTAAAAAACAATAATTATTTAGTAACACTAATATTTACGGAATAATTAGTTTGACCATTGTTTGACCACTGTTTGACCAGATTTGACCAAAATTTAAAAAACTGAAATAATTATTTAGTAACACTAATATTCTAGAATAATTAGTTTGACCATTGTTTGACCACAGTTTGACCACAATTTGAAATTTTTTGAATTTTTTGCCTCTCCAAATCTTAAAAGCCCCGTATCTTTTTTTTCTGTTAGGTTTTCAGGATTTTGAAAATGTTTATTTCGGTTGTTACTTTTCTAGTAGATTATTTTTCATATAAATTTTTTTTTTCATCCGAGTTCAGTATGCAAAAGTTATGCCCATTTTGAAAATGAGGCCTCAAATCCCTTTAGTCGCGGTTGGCGGACCAACCGGGACTAAAATCTAACTTTAGTCCCGGTTGGTGCAGCCAATCATGACTAAAGTTCGAACCATTAATCGCGGTTGGCGGACCAACCGGGACTAAAGGTCTAACCTTTAGTCCCGGTTGGCCTGGCCATCATGACTAAAACCTTGAGCCAGCTCGAGGACCTTTAGTCCCGGTTGGCCAGGCCAACCAGGACTAAAGCCCCACCGTCCGCCTTGCAACTGAGCCCAGATAGTTGGTCGCGGGTCTCCTCCCGAACCGCGACTAAAGACCCCTTTGGTCGCGGTTCGATTATTTTGGGGACTAATGGGGGCGTATGGAACCTCTTTTTCTACTAGTGGTTTTAACCTTCTCAAGGACCGGGCGTAGCCACACTCGGTTCAACTAAAGTGAGAGAGACAGACACCCGCCAGCCACCTTTAAGCACGAGTGCTCGTAACGGTGAAACCAGTCTCGCGTAAGCGTCTGGCGTAATGTCGGTCCGGGCCGCTTCATCTCACAATACCGTTGAACCAAAGTATGACATGCTGGTAGGCAGTATGACTTGTATCGCCCACAACTCGCTTGTGTTCTACTCGTGCATATGACATCAACGCATAAAACCTGGCTCGGATGCCACTGTTGGGTAACGGAGTAATTTCAAAATTTTCCACGCACACGGGACCATGGTGATGGCATAGCAACGAGAGGAGAGTGTTGTCTACGTACCCTCGTAGACCAAAGCGGAAGCGATCACAACGTAGAGGAAGTAGTCGTACGTTCTCCTCGCGATCCTGCCGATCCCAGTGCCGTTACTCCGGCACCTCCGAGTCGATGATGACGTAGAGGAAGTAGTCGTACGTTCTCCTCGCGATCCAGCCGATCCCAGCGCCGTTACTCCGGCGCCTCCGAGTTCTTGGCACACGTTCAGCTCGATGACGCTCCTCGGGCTCCGATCCAGCAAAGCTCCGGGAGAGGGAGTTCCGTCGACTGACGGCGTGGTGACGATCTTGATGTTTCACCGACGCAGGGCTTCACCTAAGCACCGCTACGATATGACCGAGGTGGAATATGGTGGAGGGGGGCACCGCACACGGCTAAGGAACGATCTCAAGGATCAACTTGTGTGTCCATGGGGTGCCCTCTGCCCCCGTATATAAAAGAGTGGAGGAGGGGAGGGCCGGCCCTCTCTATGGCGCGCCCTAGGGGAGTCCTACTCCCACCGGGAGTAGGATTCCCCCTTTCCTAGTCCAACTAGGAAACCTTCCATGTAGTAGGAGTAGGAGAGAAGGAAAGGGAAGGGAAAAGGAGAAGGAAGGAAGGGCGCGCCCCCTTTCCCTAGTCCAATTCGGACCAGACCAAGGGAAGGTGCGGCCACCCTTGAGGCCCTTTTCCTTCTTTCCCGTATGGCCCAATAAGGCCCAATACGTATTCCCGTAACTCTCCGGTACTCAAAAATACCCGAATCACTCGGAACCTTTCCGAACTTCGAATATAGTCGTCCAATATATCGATCTTTACGTCTCGACCATTTCGAGACTCCTCTTCATGTCCCCGATCTCATCCGGGACTCCGAACTCCTTCGGTACATCAAAACTCATAAACTCATAATATAACTGTCATCGAAAACTTAAGCGTGCGGACCCTACGGGTTCGAGAACTATGTAGACATGACCTAGAACTATTCTCGGTCAATAACCAATAGCGGAACCTGGATGCCCATATTGGCTCCTACATATTCTACGAAGATCTTTATCGGTCAAACCGCATAACAACATCGTTGTTCCCTTTGTCATCGGTATGTTACTTGCCCGAGATTCGATCGTCGGTATCCAATACCTAGTTCAATCTCGTTATCGGTAAGTCTCTTTACTCGTTCCGTAATACATCATCTCACAACTAACTCATTAGTTGCAATGCTTGCAAGGCTTATGTGATGTGTATTACCGAGAAGGCCCAGAGATACCTCTCCGACAATCGGAGTGACAAAACCTAATCTCGAAATACGCCAACCCAACAAGTACCTTTGGAGACACCTGTAGTACTCCTTTATAATCACCCGATTACGTTGTGACGTTTGGTAGTACCCAAAGTGTTCCTCCGGTAAACGGGAGTGGCATAATCTCATAGTTACAGGAACATGTATAAGTCATGAAGAAAGCAATAGCAACATACTAAACGATCAAGTGCTAGGCTAACGGAATGGTTCATGTCAATCAGATCATTCTCCTAATGATGTGATCCCGTTAATCAAATGACAACTCATGTCTATGGTTAGGAAATATAACCATCTTTGATTAACGAGCTAGTCAAATAGAGGCATACTAGTGACACTCTGTTTGTCTATGTATTCACACATGTATTATGTTTCCGGTTAATACAATTCTAGCATGAATAATAAACATTTATCATGATATAAGGAAATAAATAATAACTTTATCATTGCCTCTAGGGCATATTTCCTTCAGTATCTACCAACGCAGGGAACGCAGAAACAGAGAGACAGATCCAATCTCGGAGGGGCTCTCGCCCCTCCCAAGCCATGGGAGCCAAGGACCAGAGGGGAAACCCTTCTCCCATCTAGGGATAATGTCAAGGAAGAAGAAGAAGAAGGGGGGCTCTCTCCCCCTTGCTTCCGGTGCCGCCGGAACGCCGCCGGGGGCCATCATCATCACCGCGATCTTCACCAACACCTCCGCCATCTTCACCAACATCTCCATCACCTTCCCCCCTCTATCTACAACGGTCCACTCTCCCGCAATCCGCTGTACCCTCTACTTGAACATGGTGCTTTATGCTTCATATTCTTTTCCAATGATGTGCTGCCATCCTATAATGTCTGAGTAGATTTTCGTTGTCCTATTTGGTGGTTGATGAATTGCTATGATTGATTTAATTTGCTTGTGGTTATGTTGCTGTACTTTGGTGCCCATCATATGAGCGCGCGCGTGGATCACACCATAGGGTTAGTTGTATGTTTATAGTAATATGTATTTGAGGTCAAGAGTGATGAAGCTTCAACCTAGCATAGAAATTGATGCATACGGGATTGAAGGGGGACCAATATATCTTAATGCTATGGTTGGGTTTTACCTTAATGAACATTAGTAGTTGTGGACGCTTGCTAATACTTCCAATCATAAGTGCATAGAATTCCAAGTAAGGGATGACATGCTAGCAGTGGCCTCTCCCACATAAAACTTGTTATCGGTCTAGTAAGGTAGTCAATTGCTTAAGGGACAATTTCGCCACACCTACCATCACTCTTCCACACTCGCTATATTTATTTTAGTTGTGTCCTTACCTTAACAGCCCCTAGTTTTATTTTCGTGCTCTTTACTTTCTTGCTAGCTTACCCAAAAACACCTACAAAGTACTTCTAGTTTTATACTTGTTCTAGGTAAAGCGAACGTCAAGCGTGCGTAGAGTCGTATCTGTGGCCGATAGGACTTGAGAGAGTATTTGTTCTACCTTTAGCTCCTCGTTGGGTTCGACACTCTTACTTATCGAAAGAGGCCACAACTACCCCGTATAATTGCGGGTCATCAAGACCTTTTTTTGGCGCCGTTGCCGGGGAGCAATAGCGTGGGGTGAATATTCTCGTGTGTGCTTGTTTGCTTTATCACTAAGTAATTTTTATTTGCTGTTCTTAGTTGTTCTCTATCTTTAGTTATGGATATGGAGCACAAAAAACCAAAAAAAATTAGAGGTACTTGCTACTCATGAGGATGGGTAACTCCTAAAACCCCCGATTCTCATTATGTGAGAAATATTATGTACTACTATGATAATCCTGAGAAAACCCCACTCAACTTTATAATGGGAGACACGCTGGATCAACGTGAATACTTTAGGGATTATCGCTTGACACAAAAAGGGAAACTATTATGGGATCAATTTATTATGTTGAAGTGGTATGCTAGACAACTATGCTTGAGATATGATTATACTTGTTGCTCTAGGATGAAGTCTTCACATCTTGACTTTTCATGCGAATTTAATGATAATAAAATCTTAGCTTCTTATGCTAAAGGTATATATGATTACTATGATGTGGAACAAATAGAAGAATTTGTTGCTTTTATGGGTGCTTATGAAATAGGATCTTTGTTTAAAACTTGTGAAAATTTTGATGATGCTATTTACAGACCTGAAAATTTTGCTATACTTAGATATTTCTATGAAATTTATAAATTCAATGCCAATATTGATGCATTTTTTGAGGAAGTTAACATTGTCCAAGAAGAGACTAATATCTTGTAGGAATCTATGGAAGAAGAAATTTATGAAACTGTGAGCTCATTGGATGAAAAATATGAGGAGGAGAGCGAAGAACAAAAGGAGGAAGAGCGGATTGATCACCCGTGCCCACCTTCTAATGAGAGTAACTCTTCAACTCATACATTGTTTAATTCCCCTTCGTGTTTACGAAGGATGATTGCTATGATGACTGTTATGATCCCTATGATTCTTTTGAAATATCCCTTTTGATGATGCTTGCTATGCTTGTGGCCAAGATGCCAATATGAATTATGCTTATGGAGATGAACTTGCTATAGTTCCTTATGTTAAACATGAAATTGTTGCTATTGCACTCACGTATGATAGTCCTATTATCTTTTTGAATTCTCCCGATTATACTATATCGGAAAAGTTTGCACTTATTAAGGATTATATTGATGGGTTGCCTCATACCATTGCACATGATGATTTTGATAGATATAATATGCATGTGCTTGCTTCTCCTACTTGCAATTATTATGAGAAAGGAACTATATCTCCACCTCTCTATGTTTCCCATACGATAAAATTGCAAGAAACTGTTTATACTATGCATTGGCCTTTACTATGTGTGCATGAATTGTTCTTTTATGACATGCCGATGCATAGGAAGAGAGTTAGACTTCGTCATTACATGATATATGTTGCTTTGTGCTCACTACTAAATTACATATCATTGCTAATTAAAATTGGCTTTGATATACCTTGGGATCCGGGTGGAATCATTACTTGAGCACTATATGCCTAGCTTAATGGCTTTAAAGAAAGCGCTGCCAGGGAGACAACCCGGAAGTTTTAGAGAGTCATTTATTTCTGTTGAGTTCTTTCATATAGTTTAAAAACAACAAAAATAAAGAGGGGAACCCAAAACTTTTTCAAAAAGAAAAGTGAAAGTAAGAGAGACAAGCATTGTTGAAGTGGGAGAGCTCCTTGAACTTTGTTCATGCTCACGGCAACTTTGTGAATCTTGATTACAGAAACTTTTCAACAAAAATAATTATCCTTGTACAATTCCATTGTATTATAAAAATAATGTGCCAAGGTTTGCCTTTAGGATGTTTACAATGTTCGTTGGTTTGTGCGGTGCAGGACAGAAACTTTGGCTGTAGTGCGTGAATTTTAATTTTTTACTGGAACGTCAAATGGTTCTCATTCTTTTTGCAATGTATTTATGTACAAATTGTTTATTTGTCCTAATTTTGGCAGAATTTTTCATGTATCATAAGTGTGGTGAATGTTAGATTGTTACAGACTGTTCTGTTTTAGACAGATTCCGTTTTTGATGCATAGTTTGCTTGTTTTGATGAAACTATCAATTTATATCAGTGGATTAAGCCATGAAAAAGTTATATTACAGTAGACACAATGCAAAAACAAAATATGAATTGGTTTGCTACAGTACTTAGAGTAGTGATTTTCTTTATTATACTAACGGATCTTACCGAGTTTTCTGTTGAAGTTTTGTGTGGATGAAGTGTTTGATTGAGAAGATTTCGATGTGAGAAGAAGGAAGAGAGGCAAGAGCGCAAGCTTGGGGACGCCTGAGGCACCCCAAGTGAATATTCAAGGAGACTCTAGCGTCTAAGCTTGGGGATGCTGGGGAGGCATCCCCTCTTTCTTCAACAAGTATCGGTATGTTTTCGGATTCGTTTCGTTCATGCATTATGTGCAAGTCTTGGAGCGTCTTTTGCAATTAGGTCTTTATTTTTATTTTATGCACCATGCTGGTATGAGATGGTCCTTTGTTGATTTATAGAATGCTCTATGCACTTCACTTATATCTTTTGAGTATGGCTTTATAGAATGCTTCATGTGCTTCACTTATATCATTTGAAGTTTGGATTGCCTGTTTCTCTTTACATAGACAACCGCCATTTGTAGAATGCTCTTTTGCTTCACTTAAACTTGTTAGAGTGTGGGCATATCTTTTGTAGAAAGAATTAAACTCTCTTTCTTCACTTATATCTATTTAGAGAGATGACGGGAATTGGTCATTCACGTGGTTAGTCATAAAATCCTACATAAACTTGTAGATCGCTGAATATGATATGTTTGATTCCTTGCAATAGTTTTGCGATATAAAGATGGTGATATTAGAATTATGCTAGTGGGTGGTTGTGGATTGTAGAGACACTTGTGTTGAGGTTTGCAAGTCCGTAGCATGCACGTATGGTAACCGTTGCTGTGACAAATTTGAAGCATGGGGTGTTTCTTTGATTGTCTTCCATATGAGTGGCGGTCGGGACGAGCGATGGTCTTTTCCTACCAATCTATCCCCCTAGGGGCATGCGTAGTAGTACTTTGCTTCGAGGGCTAATAAACTTTTGCAATAAGTATATGAGTTCTTTATGACTAATGTGAGTCCATGGATTATACGCACTTTTACCTTTCCATCATTGCTAGCCTCTTCAGTACCGTGCATTGCCCTTTCTCACCTCGAGAGTTGGTGCAAACTTCGCCGGTGCATCCAAACCCCGTGATACGATACGCTCTATCACACATAAGCCTCATTATATCTTCCTCAAAACAGCCACCATACCTACCTATCATGGCATTTCCATAGCCATTCCGAGATATATTGCCATGCAACTTCCATCATCATCATATACATGACTTGAGCATTCATTGTCATATTGCTTTGCATGATCGTAAGATAGCTAGCATGATGTTTTCATGGCTTGTCCATTTTTTATGTCATTGCTACGCTTAGATCATTGCACATCCCGGTACACCGCCGAAGGCATTCATATAGAGTCATACCTTTGTTCTAGTATCGAGTTGTAATATTGAGTTGTAAGTAAATAAAAGTGTGATGATCATCATTATTAGAGCATTGCCCCAGTGAGGAAAGGATGATGGAGACTATGATTCCCCCACAAGTCGGGATGAGACTCCGGACGAAAAAAAAGAAGAGAAAGGCCAAAAAAAAGAGAAGGCCCCCCAAAAAAAGAAAACAAAAAAATGAGAGAAAAAGAGGGAAGGGGCAATGTTACTATCCTTTTACCACACTTGTGCTTCAAAGTAGCACCATGTTCTTCATAGAGAGAGTATCATATGCTTTCACTTTTATATACTAGTGGGAATTTTCATTATAGAACTTGGCTTCCTCAAATGCCCTAGGTCTTCATGAGCAAGCAAGTTGGATGCACACCCACTTAGTTTCTTTTGTTGAGCTTTCATACACTTATAGCTCTTAGTGCATCTGTTGCATGGCAATCCCTACTCCTCGCATTGACATCAATTGATGGGCATCTCCATAGCCCGTTGATTAGCCGCGTCGATGTGAGACTTTCTCCTTTTTGTCTTCTCCACATAACCTCCATCATTATATTCTATTCCACCTATAGTGCTATATCCATGGCTTGCGCTCATGTATTGCGTGAGGGTTGAAAAAGCTGAAGCGCGTTAAAAAGTATGAACCAATTGCTCGGCTTGTCATCGGGGTTGTGCATGATGGGGGCATTTTGTGTGACGAAAATGAAGCATGGCCAAACTGTATAATTTTGTAGGGATAAGCTTGCTTTTGCCTTGTTGTTTTGAAAAGACATGATTGCTTTATTGGTACGCTCAAAGTATTATTGTTTTTATGTCAAAGGATAGACTATTGCTTTGAATCACTCGTGTCTTAATATTCATGCCATGATTAGACATATGATCAAGATTATGCTAGGTAGCATTCCACATCAAAAATTATTCTTTTTTATCATTTACCCACTCGAGGACGAGCATGAATTAAGCTTGGGGATGCTGATACGTCTCCGTCGTATCTATAATTTTTGATTGTTCCATGCCAATATTATTCACTTTCATATACTTTTTGGCAACTTTTTATATTATTTTTGGGACTAACATATTGATCTAGTGCCCAGTGCCAGTTCCTGTCTGTTGCATGTTTTTTGTTTCACAGAAACCCAATATCAAACGAATTTCAAACGGGATAAAACGGACGGAGATTTTTTTTGGAATATTTATGATTTTCTGGAAGTAAAATCAACGCGAAACGGTGTCCAGGGTGGTCACGAGGTAGGGGGGGCGCGCCCTACCCCCCAGGCGCGCCCCTGACCCTCGTGGTCCACCCGTAAGGCGGTTGACACTCTCCTTCTGGCGCAAGAAAGCGAATTTTACAAGGAAGATCTGAGCGAAAGATTCACCCCAATCGGAGTTACGGATCTCCAGATATAAAGGAAACGGTGAAGGGTAGAATCTGCCAACGCAGGGAACGCAGAAACAGAGAGATAGATCCTATCTCGGAGGGGCTCTCGCCCCTCCCAAGCCATGGGAGCCAAGGACCAGAGGGGAAACCCTTCTCCCATCTAGGGAGAAGGTCAAGGAAGAAGAAGAATAAGGGGGGGCTCTCTCCCCCTTGCTTTTGGTGGCGCCGGAACGCCGCCGGGGGCCATCATCATCACCACGATCTTCACCAACACCTCCGCCATCTTCACCAACATCTCCATCACCTTCCCCCCTCTATCTACCGTGGTCCACTCTCCCACAACCCGGTGTACCCTCTACTTGAACATGGTGCTTTATGCTTCATATTATTTTCCAATGATGTGTTGCCATCCTATGATGTCTGAGTAGATTTTCGTTGTCCTATTTGGTGGTTGATGAATTGCTATGATTGATTTAATTTGCTTGTGGTTATGTTGCTATCCTTTGGTGCCCATCATATGAGCGCGCGCGTGGTTCACACCATAGGGTTAGTTGTATTTTTATAGGACTATGTATTGGAGGGCAAGAGTGACAGAAGCTTCATCCTAGCATAGAAATTGATGCATACGGGATTGAAGGGGGGCCAATATATCTTAATGCTATGGTTGGGTTTTACCTTAATGAACGTTAGTAGTTGCGGACGCTTGCTAATAGTTCCAATCATAAGTGCATAGAATTCCAAGCAAGGGATGGCATGCTAGCAGTGGACTCTCCCACATAAAACTTGGCTATCGGTCTAGTAAGGTAGTCAATTGCTTAAGGGACAATTTCGCCACACCTACCACCACTCTTCCACACTCGCTATATTTACTTTAGTTGTGTCCTTACCTTAACAGCCCCTAGTTTTATTTTCGTGCTCTTTACTTTCTTGCTAGCTTACCCAAAAACACCTACAAAGTACTTCTAGTTTTATACTTGTTCTAGGTAAAGCGAACGTCAAGCATGCGTAGAGTCGTATCTGTGGCCGATAGGACTTGAGAGAGTATTTGTTCTACCTTTAGCTCCTCGTTGGGTTCGACACTCTTACTTATCGAAAGAGGCTACAACTATCCCGTATAATTGCGGGTCATCAGAGACGTATCAGGGGGCACCTCCGGACAGTTCGTGAGGTTTTGGCCCTCTCAAAAGCCAACAACCCCAAGCTAGTATTTCTCTGCGAGACTAGGCAGGATGCAACCAAAGTGGAGAAGATGAAGTGGAGGCTGGGCCTAAAGATATTTCATGGTGTTAGTAGTGATGCACGGAGCGGCGGTCTAGCTCTGTTTTGCGACGAGACTCTTATAGTGACAGTGCTCGAATCGTGTAACAGGTTCATTGATGTTCGGGTTCTTGATGGTGGTTCCGGTATTTCATGATGAGGAACCTTTATATACGGCGAGCCGCGTGTGGAAAACCGTCAGCGTATGTGGGATCATCTATGTCGGCTGCGGGCAGTTTCGCAATAACCTTGGGTAGTATGTGGTAACTTCAATGAAGCACTCTGGCAGCACGAGCATCTTTCAAGGATGGCTCGATCGGAGACACAGATGGGAGCATTCAGGGACTGCTTAGAAACTTGCAAGCTACAGGACCTCGGGTTCTCTGGGCTCCCCTACACATACAATAACGGCCAGGATGGGAACCACAATGTTCAGGTTCGTCTGGATCGGGCGTGTGCGGATGAGGCGCTACGGGATATCTTCCCCGCGGCACGGGTTTTGCATTTAGCTACCTCCTGCTCATACCATAGCCCGCTGTTGGTCAACCTAGAAGGGGTGCAGGAGCAGAGGCGCCGGGTGCCTGGTTCGCGTTATGAGATCATGTGGGAGCGAGACATCAAGCTCCCCGCGATCATCTCTGAGGCCTGGGCGAAGCATCGCCCAGTTGGCAATTTGGGCTCAGTTGCCCTTTCATTGAAAGAAGTAATGAAGGACTTGTGGGAATGCAGCAAAGCTACCTTTGGGAATGTTTGGAAGGAGATAGAAAGTCTGCGAAGTCAGTTAGCATACCTCCAGCTGTCAGGTGCGGACCGCGCACAGGTTCGGGCAAAGATGAATCAACTTGATGAGATGTTGTATAGAGAAGAGATGCTTTGGCTTCAACGGTCTTGTATCGAATGGTTGAAAGAAGGGGAACACAACACTAAATACTTACACCGCCGTGCAGTTTGGCGTGCTCGGCGAAACTATATCCAGAAACTAATGAGGCTGACGGTTCATGGTGCTTGGAGCCATCGGAGATGGAACGGATGGCCAACTCCTATTTCAAGGACATGTTTACAAGAGATCCTACCCTAGATCCGAACGAGGTGCTGGACAGTATTGCTCCTAAGGTCTCCGCGGAGATGAATGAGGCCTTGTGTAAACAATATACAGAGGAGGAGATATCGAATGCGTTGTTTAGGATCGGGCCGTTGAAAGCACCAGGTTGTGATGGGCTTCCGGCCAGGTTTTATCAACGGAATTGGGCTGTTCTCAAGGAGGAGATAGTGGCAGCAGTGCAGGAGATGGCCGCTACCCAATGATGATCTTCTCATTGATAATGGGAAGGAATGGCTCCTGTTCCTTCTCAGCTCCTGCTGTGAGATGGTTGGAGACATGGTGATTTTGT
Source organism: Aegilops bicornis (assembly GCA_021605145.1). Lineage (NCBI taxonomy): Eukaryota > Viridiplantae > Streptophyta > Magnoliopsida > Poales > Poaceae > Aegilops > Aegilops bicornis. The sequence continues at coordinate 47,341,970 of CM038669.1, forward strand.
TGATTTGGAGGATATGGCAGATTCGTAATAACATCTACCACAACAAGGAAGCTCCTCCTGTGCTGGCCTCGGTAGAGTTCTTGAATACTTACTATAAATCTATCAACCTAGCGGGCAAGTTCACAGTTGAGAAGATCGTCAAAGGCAAAATGCCCTCGGTGGCCCTGGTGTCGCCGTGCCAAAAAGCTACTGCACCTGTCATGTCTTGGCCGGCACCAGCGCAAGGAACTATGGCCCTGTCCATCGATGGTTCATTCCATCCGAAGGATGGCACCGCGGCGGTAGGGATGGTCCTAAGGAACTACGAAGGGGTGATTCTATTTGCAGCATACCGATACATCTTCCATTGCAATGATCCATTGGAGGCGGAATTACACGCGATGATGCAAGGTATGGCACTAGCTATTGAACACTCCGATGCTCCGGTGATGCTACAACTGGACTCCTCTGAAGCGTTATCATGCATGTCTACGGTTGCTCTCCGGCGTTCAGCTTATGGCCACTTAGTATTGGAGATCAAGTACTTAGCTGGTAGTAGGGAGTTTGTACCTCAAAAACTTAGTCGTTCTCAAAATAGAGTTGCCGATCGTTTGGTGAACTATAGTCGTTTGGAGCGAGCCATCGCTGTCTGGCTACGCTCAGTTCCTCCTTGTATTGAGGACGTGTGGCCCCTCGAGTATAACTCTATGAATTTGCAATAGAACTCCCTTTACCCTCGCAAAAAAAACATCAATTTCTAAATGCTTACAACAAACTTTTTTTTTGGACAAGCTTATGACAAACTTTAATTGAAAAAGAAATAGGAGAACATTCCCTTAAAAAAATTAGTCTCCGCCTGTCCCGTCGGCCGGTCAGTGCCCACTCCGGACATGGCAGCGACGGGTCTGGCGCTGGGGGGCAGGCATGCGGAGCTGGAGCGAAGGCCGGCGGCAAGCGACGGCGGCGCTGGCCTCCCCCCGTCCTCCTCGTCCCAGGCTGAGACGTGAGCCGGCCAAGCCCTCCCTTTCTTTAATTTATCCATTTTTTGCTCAAAGCGACCCAAAATTGTGGGTTTGCCACTGCCCCCTGCATCCCGCCAGAATTCATCGTTTTGTCGTGCACACTCGCACACTAAATCTGCAATTATTTTTATATGTGTGGTGCACGAACTTGTTTACTTTGAATCGAGGAGGTGTTGGGAAGAAAAGAGAAAGATTATTTTTTTTTCTTTTCTTTTTTGTGATGCAGTATACAAAGGTAGTGCCAATTTATTAAGGCCAAGAACCTCTTGGACTGCCGTTCTATTTCATCATTTCCCACTATCTATTAAGTTCAGGAACCTCTTGGAGTGGTGTTCAATCCCTTAATTTCCCACTATCCGTCTTCACAATCTGCCGTTCCAACCCCTTCATTTCCCCCTGTCCATCTTCATATATTAAGCCCAGGACCAACTGCCGTTGATACCTTCATTTCCTCCAATCGATCTGCCGTGGCAGAAGCACCACAGTAAGCCCTAGTATCTTATAACCAATTTGCTTCCTTCAGTCTGTCATGTGTGCCTGGAAATCAGTTTACTTTTTTCGTTTTTGTTTGATTTGCTTTAGTTCACATGCATGGTGATATGTAATCTGCTAGTGATTTGTTTTGCAAAGTCGAATTCCTCTGCAAGTGATTCCAAACTGTGCTGTTCATTTTACCATTTTCTTGAATGCAGCTGTCTGAAATAATTTCTGCTTGATCCATTTTACAGGACTTATGAGAGATGGGCAATCCTTGCAAGGCCTGCAAGGGAATGGAGTTCGTCGGAAAAAATAACATTTTTGTACGCTGTGCGAAAGACAGAGCTTCGTCCTCTGCTACAACTGTGATTGAAGGATCTGGTGAAGATGGCAGCAATACCTCGAGGCATCATGGAGAACAAGTGAAGTTGACAGCAACATCTTCTCCATCTCAGGAATTGTCAGGTTAACTTGTAGGGTCAATTTGCATCAAATTAATAGTCACACTCGCAACATATCGCTTATTTTACTGATGGAACTCTGTTACAGCACAAAACGATGAAGATATCCAGTCGGATCATCTTCCACATGAAAGCCATGGGCTTGATAATTCCCTTGGAAGAATTGATGTTGTCTCAATCCAAGGTATTACTGAATAAACATGCGTCATTTATTTTCCTATTTGAATCAACTACGATGTTATGTCCGTATGTGTCAAACCTTAAATTACTTACCTGTGAAATTTTTTACAGGACAAGGCAGTCTTTTAGAATATGAGTCTATGGATCTGGAAGATCAACTATCACCTCCAGAAACTGATTATCAGCTAATTATTAGGAGTTATCTATCTGGAGCACAAAATGAGAGAGTAAATGCGCTTATCCAGAAAGTTAAACCTGAAACTGTTGTATTTGTGGCTGTCATGAAAAATTGTGATGTTAAATCACCTCGTCCTCTTCTGGTAAATTACTCTTCTACTTCTAAACTGAATCGGCAACTCACATGCTTATAATAGGAACTTTATGTTGTTGTGTTTGGTGTTGTATAGGACATTTATGTTTTTATGTTATAAGGGGGGAAATTCCATCTTCAAGTTCTTGTGAATCTTCGGAACATTTAATACATGTTTTTCTCTTTACAATTGAAACATGTTTTTCTGAATTCAGCCTGAGTTTTGTTTATCTATTTATTATTCAATGACATCACATCCGATTCATTTGTAATCAGATCATCTCGAAGGAACGCACATTAGTTGAAGCTGCACACTTTCCACATGAAAGTGGGATGCCTGTCACACTTCAAATTCCAGACAAGAGCGAGGAGTGGCATCTAAGATTCTACATGGAAAAAGGCGAGGGCATGCTTGCAGGTGATTGGTTAGGCTTCGTATGTGACAACCATGTGCAGGTGGGAGATATGTGCATCTTTGTACCATCAAAGGGTAGTGAAAGTTCCATGTTTACGGTCCATGTACTTCGTGCAAAAGCTACTCCTCCTAAGGATGCAGTTATCGGTTCAGCAGTAAATACAGTGGGGCCTTATCATGGTATCTCACTATCATAGAAAACATAGCCGTACTTCCAACTTTATAAACGGTTCTATAATTTTGTTCTAATGATCTGAGTTATCTGCAGGAGGAAACGTTTCCCCAGAAAGCAACATTCATGGTTTTCCTCATGATATCGCTTCAGCAGTAAATACAGTGGAGCCTTCTCATGGTCATGGTATCATACTATCATAGAAAACATAGCCATATTCCCAACTTTTTGAAAGGTTATATTTTTTGTTCTAATGATTTGAAGTTACCTGCAGGAAATGTTTTTTTTTCCTGGAGAGCAACATTCATGTTTTTCCTCATGATATCGCTTCAGCAGTAAATACAGTGGAGCCTTCTCATGGTCATGGTATCATAGTATCATAGAAACATAGCCATACTCCAATCTTTTTGAAAGGTTCTTTATTTTGTTCTAATGATTTGAAGTTACCTGCAGGAGGAAATGTTTCCCTGGAAAGCAACATTAATGGTTTTCCTCATGATATCGGTTCAGTAGTAAATACGGTGGAGCCTTCTGATGGTCATGGTATCGTACTATCATAGAAAACATGCCATACTTCCAACTTTTTGAGCGGTTCTATAATTTTTTTTCTAATGATCTGAGTTATTTGCAGGAGTACAAGTTTCCCCAGAAAGCAACATTCATGGTTTTCCTCATGATATCAGTTCAGTAATAAATACAGTGGAGCCTTCTCATGGTCATGGTATCATATTATCATAAAAATTATAGCCATACTTCTAACTTTTTTAAAGGCTCTATTATTTTGTTCTAATGATCTTAGTTATCTGCAGGAGGAAATCTTTCCCCAGAAAGAAATGTTCATGGTTTCCCTGATGATATCGGTTCAGTAGTAAATACAGTGGAGCCTTCTCTTGGTCATGGTATCATACTATCATAGAAAACATAGCCATGCTTCCAACCATTTGAACGGTTCTGTAATTTTGTTCTAATGATCTGAGTTATCTGCAGGATCAAACGTTTCCTCCGAAAGCAACATTCATGGTTTTCCTCATGATATCGATTCAGCAGTAAATACAGTGGAGCCTTCTCATGGCCATGGTATCATAGTACCATAGAAAACATAGCAATACTTAACTTTTTGAACGGTTCTGTAATTTTGTTCTAATGATTTGAGTTATCTGCAGGAGGAAACATTTCCCCAGAAAGCAAGATTCATGGTTTTCCTCATGATATCAGTTCAACAGTAAATACAGTGGAGCCTTCACATGGTCATGGTATCATACTATCGTTGAAAACATAGCTATATACTCCCAACTTTTTTGAAAGGTCATATATTTTGTTCTAATGATCTGAAGTTACCTGCAGGAGGAAATGCTTCCCCGGAAAGCAACATTCATGGTTTCCCTGATGGTAGTCTGGATGGCAAGGACACTGATCCTTCTGAGCACCCTCCTTTCATCTTACCGTTTACAGGCAATCTAACTACTACTCAGCAGAAGGTAGTTGATGAGAAATGGCAAGCTATCGGATCTAAGTATCCCCTTTATGTAGCAATATTGAACTCAAGCAGTCTTCAGAAGAAGCAAATTGTAAGCTCATTTCTTTGCAGGCTTCACTTTATACAAGTACAAAATCCATTTTGTTGGGATCTGCCAGTGAAAAAAAAAGACCTAATTAAGTGATGCAGATATAAGGATGTGAGTTTTCTTAGGGATTAACAGTAATGTGTATGCTCTCACACTCCTTTTTTCTCCTTTAGCTTTATGTTGGATTTCTATGGTATGTAGGGGGTGTAGACTATTAAACAAGACAGATACTAGGCTTCTCATATTCAGTTGTAGAGATTACACTAAAAAAAGAGTCAGTAGTAGTAGTACATATTATACTCTAGTTCACTAGTTCTTATCTTCTTGACCTGTGCTTTGTCGAAATGGCATGATTTGTATTGTCAAGTGTCTCCAGGTTACCGATTTTTTTTCAAAACTGTGTTATTTTTTGTAGCAATTTCGGAAACTATAGGACGTAATGCAAAAAAACCAAAACTAGTAGCCCGTCGGCCATCTTTAGGCCGAAGTAGTACTTTCCGGCCACAGTTAGGCCGAAGTAGTACTTTTCGGCCACTGTTAGGCCGAAGTAGTACTTTTTGGCCACAGTTAGGCCGAAAAGTGTCTTTATGGTCAACACCAGGCCGAAATAGACTTTTTTGTCAAGTCTAGGCCGAAAAGTCACTTGTTGGTCAACCCTAGCCGAAGTTGCATGCTGAAATGTATTATGTCGCCACCCGCTTCCGCCCACCCCTTCCCGCCACCCGCTTCCGCCAACCCCTTCCGCCTTATGTTCCCGCCACCCGTTTCCCGCCAACCCCTTCCCGCCTTATTTTCTCGCCAATCCCTTCCCGCCTTATTTTCCCGCCAATCCCTTCCCGCCAACCCTTTCCCGCCATACCGCAGTTATTCTTTCCCGCCATTATCTCCTCTGTATCTATAAAACCCCCTTCAGGCGAAGGTGGATAAGCATTCCAGTGCAGTGTAGTCGAGATGTCCCATTATCCATTCGATCGTAGTTTTCACCCTGGGATGAGCAGCACTCTTCCGAGTCTAGTTACCGATTTCAGGATGGACAATAGGATAGTTCCATGGGACGAACTCACCGGTAGTGACACCATAATGAATGAGTTGGCTCACCAATTACGTAGGTCCTGGGTGGCCTGAAAGGACCTATGAGGAGGTACGTCAAGAACTTCTTAGGTTGCATGAAAGGTGGAAGAAGGTAGTGGAGCCGAAGAGTGAAACTTTCAGAAAGACTGCAGCAAAGAATACATTTTTATGGACTGAGGAGAGCGAGGACGACGAAGATATCTTCATGCCGCCGCTTCCGGGTTCTGCATCGTCGAAGGGCAAGAGTTCTGTATCGTCCAAAGGCAAGAGTTCTGCATCCTCGAAGGCCAAGAGTTCTACATCCAGCAAGGGCAAGAGTTCTGCATCGACGGAGGGCAAGAAGACCGCATCGTCGAAGGGCAAGAGGGCTGCATCAACGGAGGATGGCGATGATGACTTCATGTAGTATGTAAGATGTATTCTAGTTATACCGTTTCATTCAGATGTATTTGCATTATTAGTTTGTATTGTATTATTGTAGGGCATTATGTTCTATCTGAATTTCATTTTGTAGTATGTAAGATGTATCTTAATTATCGGTTGTAGTCTATTTGAAAATGTAACTGTAATAATAATGCAAATTAATAGTAATATGTCTCGCATACATAAAACAATATATGTCTCCTGATCAGATAGAAGGATGTGCGATAATAACACATACATGAAGCATGTCTCATACATAAATACTGACACACAGCTGCGAATAGTCTGAAACTAACATAGATAATGAGTCATACATAGATAGATAAGCATATCACTGCGGGGGACGACGACGAGTCTGGGTCTTCCTCGGGCGAGGACCGGAAGGTGATAAGCGCTGAGGCGGTGGACGAGGCTCGCGATAACCACGACCATAGTTAACCTCGTCTCTCACGGTCTGTGTCTCCTGTGTCGGTGGTGGTGGTGGAGTGTGAAGCACTGTCTGCGAGAAGCCATAAATGTTTGTACCTTGGTCATCATACTCGCGGTCGCGGTTGCCCTCAAAGTAATCAGCACCACCACTAAGGATCGGTGACTGCTTTGAATGCATGAACGGTTGCGACTGGTTGCCGCCTGCGGTAAAGTAAAACATGTAAAATTGATACAAATGCATGAACGAAGCACTACCAAGAAGCATCGGACTGCTGAGAATGCAAGAATGATTACTACTTGTTGAAAAGAATGTAGTGAGTAGTGTTACCTAGTTCCATCTGATGCCAGTAAGTGCTCCCTAGCTGTGAAGGAGGTGGCTGATGCCAGGAAGAGCTCCCTGGCTGTGAAGGAGGTGGCTCATGCCAGGAAGAGCTCCCTGGCTGTGAAGGAGGTGGCTCATGCCAGGAAGAGCTCCCTGGCTGTGAAGGATGAGGTTCTGCACGGTGCACAGAGGGTCGTGGTTCTGAACGGTGCACAGAGGGTCGTGGTTCTGAATGCTGTACAGAGGGTCGTGGCGGACGATGTGCTGGAGGAGGAAGTGCAACATCCGAAGACCGTCTACACGTAACAGCTGCGTAAATCCCGCGTAGCTTGTCATCAAGACGCCTCAACCATGAGACGCCTCTCGCGGTGGGATAGTTTCTCCCCTCGAAAGCGCCGCATTAAAGCGGAAACCTCCTCTCGCTACCAGTCTTGTCAAGTCACCACAGCATACGAAGAGTTAACCAATTATATCCTCGTTGTATGATAGACAGCACGAATAGACAACCAAGCGAATATGTCCAGATTAACAAAAGACTTCACATATGAGAATCAAGGCATTTACCGCGTGGTGTCTGGTTCCCACAACAGAGGCAGTTGGGTACATATCGCTGGTGAGAGGGGCTTCGATCTGATCTGAAGCAGCTGATGGAACCAAGTAGATCCTCGTTGTATGCCGGTAACGCTGCAGATACAACCCGAACATTTCAGTTAAAGGCCGAACCTCACCCCAGATATTTGTCGCAGCGGTAGTCCATTCGTCAACGTAAGGGGTAATGCTCTTAAGCCAATAAGCCATGAACTTGTTTCCTCCTAGGCGACTGTCCCTGAGATTGACATGCACGATACATGATTAGGTAATCCCAACAAGTAAGACACATCCTGTAAAGTAGGCGCCATCTCTCCCCAGGGAAAGTTAAACGTATGTGTCTCTGGTCTCCATCTATCTACTAAGCAGGTAAGGAGTGACTTGTCGTAAGAGAAACGTTTCACTTGCCTCTTGTGTACCTGCAATGGTTCACCTGCCTCATCTAAGTCCGGACCATCAATCCACTCATCCAATGTACCCTCAACCAGCCGTGCCAAGGGTAGAAGTCCAGCCCAACTTAACCTACAAAATTAAGAGAATGTTAGCGGCGTTGAAAAGTATGTCAAACATAGTAAGTTATTATATGGACTCCTTTATATGCACACATACCTATCAACCCATGAATCGTGTATCATCCAGTTAGTCTTTGGGGTACGAGTGACCAACACGTCTAAGTTGTTGCCCGCTTCCATAAGGGCGCCCCGGTGCTTTCTATCGATGTTACCATTAAGCAACGGATACGAAGACATATCTGCAATTCAAACAACAAATCAACGATGCAATTAAAACATAGTCCTGACATATTATAAATTAAAACATAGTTTGACATATTACAAATTAAAACATAGTCCTGACATATTACATATTAAAACATAGTCCTCACATATTACATATTAAAACATAGTCCTCACATATTACATATTAAAACATAGTCCTGACATATTACAAATTAAAATATAGTCCTGACCACTACGACACATTATATAATTTGTGAGTTGTTTCTTCCTCGTCCGCCCCTTCGGCCTCGACTGCCACGACCACGTCCGCCTCTTGCTCCCGTTGTCGCAGCCGTCGATGTAGAAGCACTCGTCGATCTTGGAAGCACCATCTTTGTTCAGGTCGGGACAATATTTCATCCTATGCCCATAAGCCGCGATAACAAACATTTTCAGGTTGCTCCACCAGCTTCAGACTGGTCCATATCGTTCCGGATGCGACGGTCCTTTCGTCTGCCCCTACTTGTTCGCCGAAGGTCTGGATGCGGGATGTATACTCTCTCACCGTCGTTTACCTTGTTGAAATTGCCGACGACTCTAAACCCTGTCATCTCGCCTGTCCAGGTGTTGAGCACTGCCTCTTTTAACTAGTATGGGGACACGAAGGAGATAGCATCTAACTCAATCTGGCCACATGCAGCCAACACATGAGAGCAAGGTAGGTGCAACAACTTCGGTTTGTTGCATGTACACTCACACGTTGGATAAAATTCGCTCCAATTTTTACCTCGTGTGTCTTCACCTCATTTCGAACCAAAACCATCGGTAGGAAGCTGAACCTCATACCTCCTTTCTTGATTCCCTATGAGTCTGACAGTGTGCTTCTTTGCTTTCTCTATCTTCTTTGCCATGTATTCCATGACACAGCTACAATAAGGTGTGTTCTGATTATCTTCAATATGCTTCTTTGCTAACTCGTGCCTTTCTCTGAAATATCTCAAAGTGCCATGGAATACAGCCTCCACTATAACTGTGAGTGGCAATGCTCTATTCCCTCTCAAAGACAAAGTTATACACCTCTGCAAGATTGGTTGTCATGTGGCCATACCTAGCTCCATGTGTGTCATGCAGCAAAGACCAATTCACTGGAGGCTCTTTCTCTATCCACTCAGAAAAATTCTTTATTGCCCTTCCCTTCTTTCTCTTAGTATTAGGAGGGTCAACTGTTGGCAAGTCACAAAGACCTACTGGCTCCTCTAGCTCCGCGATGAGTGCTGCTAATTTAACCTGATCTTTTTCCATTTTCTGCCTCGCACGGACCTGCTTCTTAGTAAACACATCTAGTTTTGACCAAATAAAATCGTATTTGGCGCTGCTGGCTTTGCTTGCATAATTTTTGAACAAGTTCATCAACCGCTTGTTCTTGAACTGTGAGAAAAAATTAGCCCCAAGATGGCGCATGCACCACCGGCTCTGCAAGTCCCTCCAAGGTGTTGGTTCGTCATCTGTTGGATTACGAAGTGTCTTCACGGCCTTCAATATACCAGCATGTCTGTCATGAATGACACACACGTTTGGTCGGTCCTTCACGATGGCAATTTTCACTTGGCGGAAGAACCATACCTAGCTGAGAAAGTTCTCACCCTCCACAAATGCCATGGCAAGTGGGATGATTTGATTGTTCCCGTCCACACCAATAGCAGTCAGGATTTGCCCTCTATATCGACCGGTCAGGAATGTACCATCCACAAACATAACAGGAGGACAATGCCGGAAAGCTTGATGCACATAGCAAAGAGAAGAACACTCGTTTCAACACCTTGAAATCAGGTATACTCAACAACCTCATGTGTTGTACATTCACATAAGTGCCGGATTCCTCTCCTTCATATGCCCAGGAGACGGACAACATTATCATATGAGTCAAAGAACGTCCCAAACCTTTCCTCCATAGCCTTCGCTTAGCCCTCCAAGCCTTCCCATAAGGAATGACATAATTCCATCTGACCTTCACTGCTGTCCTGGATGTGTTTTGCTTCCATATCTTTCTTCTCTACTATCTCAGTATACATGAGTTGTGCAATGAGACTTGAAGTCAGGTTCGGATGCTTCACCAGCAGGTTCTTCCTCACACAATTATGTGGGATGACAATGGTGACAACCCAGTGGATGTCATACTTCGGCACGTGCGCGTGCACCTTCCCTGGACAACCTATTTCAACGCATTTCACGGTATAGTTTGTTGGACTTGATATGTGTGTCTTGAAAACCCTCTGCGTAGACATAGCCCACTTTATCACAGCATACTTCAATTTTTTCTTTGTATCAAACATAGCCCCTATTTGTACTTGGTTCAGATTATACTGCCATGGAGTCTCATGGCCATCGTTCACCGTAAGGCCGGTGGATATGTCCTGCTCCCATGCAGAAGGAATCGGTACCTCAACTTCATCGTCAGAATTTTCAGAATCCAGTTCCTCCACCAATCCATCCTTGTCCTCTTCCTCCATCACCCTCTGCATTTCATCCCCTTCCTCATCCCCATCAGCAAAACCAGAACCAGCTATTAGTATCGACTGACTACTCTGCCCAAAGATCGGGACCACAAACATTGTGTGGCACGAGTCCGACTGTTTCGGGTTGGCTACCATCCACATCTTGTGGCTGTGACCCGGATAAAACAATCTCATTAGCCACTTCACAGCCTTGGCCGGGTTCATACCCCCTGTGGAGTTGTACGGTATTCTCCTCCTTCGGCACAGGTTGCACAAGTGCATATGGGTGGATTCTTCGGTCTCGACAGCGTCTTAACAGGGACAACCAATGTTGGCTCCTATCTACCGCCATCAACTCCCACTTGACATTTTTACAAGATTTGGTCCACAATGCATGAATACTGACGGAACATACTTCAGGATCCAGTCCAGAACTAGTTGTCAACCAGTACTTCAACTGTCTAATGTCCAGTCTGTCCGGGTCTGCTAGTGTCATGACGCCATTTTTAAACTCGCTAAGATCAACCCCCAACTCATTATATCGAACATTACCAGCGCCGTAGTAAACATTCAGATTTACTGATTCAGACATTTTCACCTGTCAGACATTGCCATCTTCTCATTAATCACAATATACACTACTATTATCCGCTACCTAACTATGCGCTAAAATGCCTCAAAAAAATTAACACTCAAATTCACAATAAACACTAATATTATCCGCTACACCTAACTATGCGCTAAAATGCCTCCAAAAATATATTAACACTAAAATTCACAATATACACTAATATTATCCGCTACACGAACTATGCGCTAAAATGCCTCCTAAATTAAATTAACATTGAAATTCACAACAAACACTAATATTATCCGCTACACAAACTATGCGCTAAAATGCCTCCAAAAATATATTGACACTAAAATTCACAATATGACTTATATACACTAACTAAACTATACAATTTACATAATATTAGTGACGACGTGATTATACCTTTGAAGTGTGTGTCCGCTTCTTGCTTCTCTCTTTGACTCAGCGGCACCGGCCACATCGCGAAGTACTTGCACCACACGAGAATGACAACGCCGCCCCCGACGACCGGAGGTTCAACTCCGGTCAGCCCCCAACCTGCTCCTCCTCCTCACCACCTCCTCCTCTGCAGCAGCTTCTACTACCCGGCCCTCCTCTCCACCATGGCTCCTCCTCCCCACCATGGCTGCTCCTCCCCAAACACATCAAATACTATCCCATAGCAAAAAATAACACCGTAGGCCGGTGGGGATTGCTATGATCTACCGATTCTGTGGGTTGGATTTGCAAATGTGTGGCAAATGGAAGAGATCGGCGCGGGGGAGCGAGGTACAGAGAAGAACTGAGAGAGAGAGAGAGAGGGAAACGAAGAACAGAGCGAACAGCCAGGGGCGAACGCTTATCCGCACCTTTTCGGCCGAAGCCTGGCCGAAAAGTCCTGCTTCGGTCCCCGGTGGGCCGAAAACGGCCCAGTTCGGCCGCCCAAAGAGCCGGTTACTATTTTCGGCCGGGCCCCAGCTAACAGCGAAGTTTTCGCCCAAGCGGCCGAAGCTTACTCCGGCCATGGCCTGGCCGAAAACTCCCTTTTCGGCCCATTCCTGGCCGACGGGCTACTAGTTTTGCGTTTTTTTCATTCTACACTATAGTTTCTGAAATTGCTACAAAAAACATGATAGTTTTGAAAAAAAATCCAGGTTACCGTGGATATCATCAAACTACATTTCTCTTGAAATGGCACTTGCCTAAACTGGTTACCTACATGAAGAAGTCTACCTACTTCGCTGACATAATGTACCAAACCACCATTTTAACTTATTTTTCCTATCTGCAAAACACCAGGAATTCGGTCAAGACTATGCCCATGCCATACATCTTCCAAGTAAAAAAACAGATGTGATACTCAAGTCGAACGGGAAGGACTGGGAAGCCAAGATGTCTTGCAGGAAAGGCAATAATAACTCAAACAGATGGATGCTTGTTAGTGGTTGGGGCAAATTCATGTGTGAAAACGAAGTGCGGGAAGGAGGCCTGGGTGATAGAGACATGCTCCTCTTCGAACTCCAGTCGATGAACGAGGAGAAGATTACCATGGAGGTCCATGTCGTTCCCAGAGAAATTCTCTAGTTTCTATTTTCTAGTGCAGAATGATGGGAGCCAGCTAACACCTGCATGCTCGTCCTGTTTAGCACTCTGAAATCAAGCTATGGCTAATCTGATGGACCAAAATAAATATAATAAAACCATCTTGAGAGCTTTGTTTACTTGTTTTGATGTGTGTTTCTGAATCTGAGGAATGAATTCTAAAAAAACAAACAATCTTAGGAATGCATGCAAGATCTTTAATCCGCCGAAAATTTGTTACATGCATCATGCATCATGCATCAGAGTAGCTTGGGCTGGCTTTCCATGGACCAAAAGGCCATCTTCCCCCATCTATGCTCCTACTAGCCATACTGATGCACCTTTGAACTGCACACGCTCTGCCTCTCAACAACAGTCACAAAATCTAGCAAAGTCGCAAGAATCGCGCCAACACGATCGAACCGAACGGCAAGGAGAGTCAATGGTTCTGTGTTGTACAGGTATAGTAGCTACTCCCTCTGATTCAGAATAAGTGCCGTGGTTTTGGTTAACTGAAACCACCACACTTGTTTTGGATCGGGGAGGAGTGGAACATATTTAGTTGATCTGCAGCCACATATTAGTCTTCTCAACATTTTACCTACTGTGGGGCTGTGCTGACGTACGGGATAGGGTAGGATAAGAGGAACTTAGGTTGGTGCTGTCCACCTCACCTTTCCACGTACGTAGCTGATGCTATATACCTTCCTTCTTAAGTAAAAATCCATTATTGCTAGTTTCTCTTGATCCATGTATTCTTTTAAGTCCAAAGTAGCCGATGCATGAAATTCAGAAATATTATTCCCTCCAATCCGAATTAATTGACGCTGCGTCAACTAATTGTAGAAGTTCTGAGACACAAAACTCACCTCACCTCAGCTCGGTAATCCTATTTCCCTTTTGCAAGGAAGGAGCTAGTTACAGTTTATTTATATGCAGGTCTCCTCTTAATTTTCTATGTTTGAGGATCAGGTTGAACACAATGTTACGGTATTGTCTTGTAGGATAACTTAGACATAAGCTTATTTTAAATCCTAAATAATGGTTCAAAGTGTTAGAGATACGACACGCAATCGAACACGATGAAGAACGAAATCAAACGCAGGAGACACACAATTTTAACGTGAAAAACCCCTCCAACACGAAAGGGAAAACACCACGGGCACCATCCAGGAAATTTTCACTATATCGAAGGAGTTTACAAACGCCGGGGATTTACAACTGATCAATTTATCCCGTGCGGCGGCTTACAAAGGATATATATAACCCCCCGCAAAAAAAAGGATATATACAACACAGGTGATCTAGGTCAATACTGATCCGTACCAGGCTACCGGCAACGGGGCTCGCTCCGCTCGCTCGTCAGAAGTTAGTCTTTATCTTTATACTTGAATTTGGATCATAACATAACACAAAGTATGAAATCGTCCATATCAAAATACTTAAGCTTTGTAAAACCGTTTACCTTCAATCCTTGCCCGGTTTTAGATAGTGGTTTTGCTCATTGGTGAAGATAATGCCAGAAAATAATGACATACAAAGTTTAATTGAAAAATGAATATTGCCTGTATGTGTTGTGGTTACATGTCTGCGTGTGTGTCCCTTTATGTTGTACTTAGTGTTTCAGAACATATTTAAAGCTAGTTGATGCACTAAGTTGCGACCTCGACCGTACATTCGTCATAGTCTGCACACTGCCGACATCGATCACTGATCCTATCACAGTATCAGTTCAGCTTTCCTGGAAGGAATGATGAACAAGGCCTACCTTACTGTAGCCAAAGATACACATGAATAGCAGTACACAAGTTGTCTTCCCAAACTATTCATCATTTGCTCCAATACTTTGCAAACTATCATAATATCATATTTTCTTCTTGGGTTTCTAAATAAGGCTGATAGTCTTCAAAGAGAAAATATTCAGATTTTTTTTAAAGGGCATGATCTTCTGTAAGAACAGAAATTCCAAAAAAAAGGCTGAACTGGTCTATGTTTCTTACTCAATTTACTTGTCGTTGAGTTTCTGTCCATCATCTTGAGTTTGAGTCTCATTTTGGACCTTGCGTTGGATACAGTATCAACTTTGAGCACATATCTTGTGTTAATTTTAAGCATTAAATTAATTAAAATGTATAGTGGGATATACCCTTTTCTTGCGATAACGTTGGGTGGATGCCACTATAGTAGCAAGATTGAGTGGTGCACCACTAAGCCGACGGTTCTTGTTGCTCAGATAATATCCAACATTGCACTTAGACCCTAATTCGTTGATGTTTAGCATTGTGGTGAATTGGGAAAATTGCAATAATCCGGTTTAGCTACATGCATCACCCGATGCAAAGGGGAGAGGTCTTACCTCCTTGGGAAAAGGAAAATTGAAGATGTTTAACTGTCTTTTTTCTTTCTATGTAAAGTAGAGGTTACTTCTTTAATTCTTGTAATTTCAAAAAAATATGTGTCGACACATGAGAGGGCCACCTTTCCAAGAAAAACTGTGAGAGGGTCATCGTTCATTGAAGTATAGAATTTATTCTTATTTACCAATCAGCAAAGCAGTAGAATTTGCTTCTTTTCCAGGAGGCCGCCTCTTTTAAAAAGAACTTCAAGCATGTAGAGCATATAACAACCTCAAATAGAGCCTAGCAAGATTCATGGATTAATTTTCAAGTTGGCAACAAGTAGCTGTAACTTTTGTGGATCTTTTATTCTTTTGCCAGTGGTAGCTGTAGAATTTTGATTGGATGGAGCTGTAAATTATCCATGGGTAAGCTGGGAAAGGTGGACGCAAGTGGGGTAAATTATTTTCAGGCATCTTTCATCTGATGCATTTGATCTTTATAGTTTATCATTGGAGAGAACAAATTCTCTTCATCTTTTCTCTTTAATTATATAAAAACACAAGGATATTATTAAGAATTGCAACATGGCGATTAAGTAAGTTACATGCATGCATACATTGCTATCACTAAAGATGATCTAGAAGACGTGAAGAATCAGGTCTACACATGACATTCGATCCTGTAATTAACAAGCTAGCTTTGCTTTTGCAGGAATGTAATTAACAAGCTAGCTGGTAGATATTTTTTCTAGTACATGAATATGACTTACATCAGTCAAGAGATTCAGGTCCTCGCTGGATATGCCTTGGCATATCAATTATGACTATGGTACTTGATATGATTGGTTATTTCGTTCTTTTTAATTTCAAGAAATTTTAAAAAGGTCAATTCAACATACAACTGTTTTTTTTCATTTGGTCGATAGTCTTTCTCTCTCTCTCTCTCTCTCTCTCTCCTCTCTCTCTCTCTCTCAAGCTTGGGCTCGTATGCTTCATCATGAATAGTAAAATCAGAGTAATAGTACACAGAATCAAATCTTTCGAAATTTTGTTCACAGTGAAGATGAACCATGTGTTGTATGCAGCTTTTCGTGAATAAAATACATGTCTGGTAGTCTCAAAAATAGTGCTATATAAAGCTTTCTTTTGAGCAGGCACATGCAAAATTATGACGAAAACCCGACCCTAACCTAAATGCCATCGTGGCCAAAGCTGGCGGCGGCAGTAGTGCAGATGGTGTAGCAAAGCTTCTGATTTTTCCTATGGGAATCTGCTGCCTAAAGCTAAAACTAGCAGGGGCGAAATGAATTTCATATGTTTGGAACAAACTGAAAACTAGACAGACTATTTATGAGAGTGAATTTTCTCCCGTGCACGGTAGGTCCGGTGCCTGAATTAGTCCATTGATTACTTTGGATGGGCCCATGCACGCAGCTTTTGAAAGCTCCGCTCATCCCACCTTCCATCCTTTTTTTACTTTCAATTTTGAATCTTCTTTATGTTTTGGACAATAATTCCAATTTTTTTTTTCAGATTCATGTTGCTTGTGTCGAGGCTTTCAAATAAGATTCATTTTGAATACATTTTGATGAGTTTTTAAATCTTCGTTAACTTTCAACTATTGAAATATGGTACAAGCGTGACAAAATCACAAGTTTCAGAAACCGAAAAATACTTGGTGTACCTTCGTGTGGGATCAAACGACTTTGCGGACCGTGAGGCAAATCGGGCGGCCGGAGGAACGATGATAAATTTAGCAAGTTTTAAAACTAAAATTTAAATCCTAATCCCTAAAACACTAAAACCTAAAAGCATTTGAAATTTGGTAAAACTTGATGAAACTTTGTAAAATTTTATGTTAAACATATCAAGTTTCAATATATGAAACTTAGATTTTTGTTTTACAAGTTCTTGAAATGTACTCAAGATTGGTCTTGTGGAAGTTTTTTCATCGTGACAAACACAAATATGCAAACGAAACTCCCTTCAGATTTTTTTTTCAAAAGAAATTAAAAGATGAAATAAAAATGACAAGGGAGATAGGATGGATGACACATGCAACTATCTGACAGAAGATAAGCATACATCACTAGTAGAAAAAGGGCTTTTAGTCCCGGTTCATAAAGGCCTTTAGTCCCGGTTCTGGAACCGGGACTAAAGGGTCGTTACTAAAGCCTCCCCCCTTTAGTCCCGGTTCTTACACGAACCGGGACTAAAGGCCCTCCACGTGGCCGCTGTTCGAGGTTCATTTTAGTCCCGGTTGGTAACACCAACCGGTACTAAAGGAAATTTTATGATTTTTTTTGAAATATTTTTTTGGATTTTTTTTTATTTTCAAATTTCTGAATTATTTTAACCTCTCGTCTCTAATCACCCCTCATCACTGCTCAATTTAACCTCTAATCACTCCTCATCATCTAACTTTCCGAACGGTCACCCATCCTCTCACTACTCCAGCCTGAGCACGCTTAACTTCTGGGTTCTATTCTTCCTCGTTTTCAAGTTTGCACTTGTTGTTTTCTCGACAATAGTAAGATGTCAATCCTATTAACCTCAGGAATTTAGCTTGAGCATGAAGTCACACATTTCACTGTTTGAGTTTGAAATTATTGTTCTAAAAAACAATAATTATTTAGTAACACTAATATTTCTTGAATAAATAGTTTGACCACAGTTTGACCATAGTTTGACCATATTTGACCAAAATTCAAAAAAACTGAAATAATTATTTAGTAACACTAATATTTCTTGAATAATTAGTTTGACCATTGTTTGACCATAGTTTGACCATAGTTTGACCAGATTGGACCAAAATTCAAAAAAACTGAAATATTATTTAGTAACACTAATATTCTTGAATAATTATTTAGTAACACTAATACTTCTTGAATAAGTAGTTTGACCATAGTTTGATCAGATTTAACAAAAATTAAAAAAAAACTGAAATTTGAGCATAACTTTTTTTCTTTTTAGAATTTGAGGATTCTAAAAATTTGCAAACAGGCCATAGGCTGTCGAAATCGGATGCCGATTTTCGTGTTGAACATTTTGATATATTATACGTTTTTTCTGACATCGTATGCAAAAGTTATAGCCATTTTACATTTTCCCTACACATTTTGCAAAACATGTCCAAATTTAAGTTTTTAAATTTTCCTAACTAGTACATGTAGTAACATAACTACATCTGGAAGGATTTTAATTTTTGAAGTTTTTATCATTTTCTTTTGCTTTTTTACAAAACTGAAAAGGCGATGGGGGGGGGGGGTAGAGTTTGAAAATGGGACCTTTAGTATCGGTTCGTGCCATGAACCGGTACTAATGCCTCAAACCCCATTAGTACCGGTTGGTGGCTCGAACCAGGACTAAAAGTCTAACCTTTAGTACCGGTTGGTGCCACGAACCGGTTCTAATGGGCATCGCACCCTTTAGTCCCGGTTCGTGGCACCAACCGGGACTACAAGGTCCAGACGAACCGGGACCAAGGGCCCACGTGGGCCCGGCCGCCTCGGGCTCACGAACCGGGACCAATGCCTCCATGGGTCCCGGTTCTGGACTGAACCGGGACTAATGGGCTAACCCGGCCTGGACCAAAGCCCTCTTTTCTACTAGTGCATGCATGCGAATCTCCAACCAAATGGAAGGCTCAGGCATGCACGGGACCACCCATGCGCAGAAGAATATCTTTTCCTAACTATTTATTAGCTCAACAAAACCCAAAAAATCATTGAATATTCATTTCTAAGCACGGGCTCATCTGCTCCCAGCGAATAGTAAATTCCGACAAAAATGCTAATATAATTTCAAAAAAATCTGGATTATTTTTTTGCATAAAAGATGTTTGAGTGCGTGATGTCCGTTTCAAATTTCAGCTTGTTCAGACATCTGAGAAGCTTGTGGCAAAAAAGACAAAGTCAGTCCAAATTTACCTTTTATGCTGAGAGCTAATGAAATGTTCAAACTCCATGAAATTTGGCACAGACTTTATAGACATAACCATCTCACTTCACAAAATAAATTCATTTTTTATTTTTACTACTTTAAACAATTTTATTGGTTACCCACGGCCGCAGATGTACCCGAGAGCCAAAACGCCGCTACCAAACAACACCAACTACCAACTCATATGTGTTGAGTTTCCGTGCATGTGGTGCTGTGAGCATTCTCATAAGTATAAGCCGATGATTAAACTCTAAAAAATGCTACACCTACGTAATGTTCTACGAAACTATAAATCCATTCCACGCTAACTAAACTGCCCCCCTGAATTTTAGGTTGAGCCCGCGCCCACAAGAAAGGCCCAATATAAAACTACCACCTCAGATCATACGTAAGGTACGTAAAAATCATTACATAAGTGTACCATCTCTCTTGAAACTCTTGTGCGGTTGTACCCAGTAATGCTACACCTACGTAATTAACGTAACTGGTTAGAGGATATAAGGGAAGGGCCCCACCCCCGATTGAAATCAGGGGGACCGAAGAGATTAATTAATTAAGGCAAATTACGTAACATCACGTAGGTCGTACGTTTTTGCGGTTGTATCTGCTTGACAGGATTATAGAACTTTATTTTGAAGTTTTGAACAAATTACAGATACAAATGCTTATACTTACACACATATACTCATCCATATGAATCGTGTCATCGTGCTGAGCGTAGTGGGAGACACGATGGTCGAACTGAAAATAGATTTTCCCCTAAAAAAGGAACTAAAATAGATTACATCGTCCAAGAAAAATCGAATCAAGAGGCTTGAGACCTGAGGCCGGCATGTCTAATCAAGAGGCACAATTTTGGGCACGCATGCAAGGCAATGAAGTAATGAACAGGTTTGAGACCTTGAGGCCGGCATGGCTAATCAAGTCGTCGTCGGATACGACAAGCGATTGACAGGCAGCTGGTAGCTAGTATAGTGTCACGAGGCACGCACGCACTACCTTTCATCCTTGCAATCAGTGGTGCATATCTGTACCGGATCCACCACCGTGCACCACCCACTGACATCACCGCGCACAACGCCGCACTAGCTACATTTAGCTAGGTGCCACTCACTCCCTCCCTCACCATGGCTAGTAGAGTATACTCTTAACTCTATATATAACCCGGTGGTTCGTCCAGAGTCTAGCTCCATCCATTAGCATCCAATCTCCGGCCAGCAACACAAACGAGCTTCTCTTTCTCCTCTTTCTTCAGGGTAATTGGCCGGAGTCAGAGACGAAGCCGGCGGTGAAGACCCGAGGAGGATCGACAGTTCATCACAGAGAACGAACAGCCATGTGTAACAACAGCGGTGGCCGCGGCGGGGCGATGGCGGCGAGGAAGGGCCCGTGGACGGAGAACGAGGACGCCCAACTGGTATGGTTCGTGCGCTTGCTCGGCGAACGCCGTTGGGATTTCTTAGCTCAGGTCTCAGGTTTGCGCGGTGGCGGGTGATCGATCCAACCTGACCTCTACGGCCAGTCACCATTAATCTTCTCTCTTCTTCTACCTCCTGTTCTCCGGCGCGTTCTCGGCTGTGCTCCATGCAGGTCTCCGGCGCACCGGCAAGAGCTGCCGCCTCCGCTGGGTCAACTACCTGCACCCGGGCCTCAAGCGCGGACGCATCACCGCCGACGAGGAGCGCCTCATCCTCAGCCTCCACGCCGAGTGGGGGTCCCGCTGGTCCAGGATCGCCAGGAAGCTCCCCGGCCGCACCGACAACGAGATCAAGAACTACTGGAGGACGCACATGAGGAAGAAGGCCCAGGAGGAGAAGATGCTCGCCAAGAACAACGCCTCCGACTCCGACTCCACGTCGCTTACGACGACGACGACCACCTGCTCAGCCTCCGCCACGGCCACGTCGTCCTCGGCGGCGACCACCGAGGAGGCGCCGCAGGAGAGTACTACTACTAGCATGGACGACGAGGCCGAGGAGGAGGCCACCACGTCGGCGAGCGAGGACAAGAAGGAGGTGGTGGTGCAGTACTGCTCCCCCGTGGACATGGACCAGCTCTGGAACGACATCGCCGCGTCGGAGAGCTACCCGGAGATGATGATGAGCTGGGGCGCAGCCGGCCACGTGGCCATGCCCGCCCCCGCTGTGGAGCCCTCGTCGCCGGTGTGGGACTTCTGCGAGGATTACTCCCTGTGGAGGATCGACGACCAAGAGTACTACAACAAGATCGATCAACACGCTCTGAATTGAGAGGCCTTCGTTACGTTTCTCTTTTTGTTCTTGTTCTTCCTAGCTAGCTAGCTTAATTGCACTACTTGTATTACTATATACTAATTCATGCATGTAATTATATGTAAAAGTTGAGTTGTGAGATTATATTGGTGACAGCTTTTTGTGCACATGTGTAGGTCACTAGTTATCATATTTCTGGAGAATCTTGCAAAATGAACTTGTCAAAATCAAAGACAGTGAACTAGAGATTATCGTCTGTTTAATTAATCGATAAGACAAATACTTTGCCTCTGTTTCGAAAAAGAAGTCAACTAGTTCTTCGGACTCTGCATACATAGGAGAGAGATGCACAAAGTTTGCGTTTAAATCATAGTTTTAAATAGCGGGATATGCCTCTTAGCGGCGGACCTCTTCTAAACGCTATAGCAGTGCTATAACACGTTATTTAAAATGTTTGTTCATGTGTTTGGACCAAAGTCTTTTAGCTCAAGATCACTTCTAAATGCTAGTATAATGTACTCTAGCGGACATATAGCATGCTATTTAAAACCATGACTTTAAATCCAAAGATAGGCAAGAAAGATTAATTTTTCCTACACACAAATATTTTTCAGGAGTACTTGATATTTATTCAACCTATACAAGTGGAAATATTCGCGCATTTTTGTACGGCTAGATATTAGGCAGCGCAAAGTGAAAAATGGTAATAACTTTGACTGTAGATATACGCGCAAACGTATAGATATCATCTTCACCAGAAAATATATCCTATATGCCAAGATACCAACACACGAGTGCATGGGAATCCACTTGTGAAAAATTGCATGGGAATCCAATGATAGAGCCCTAGCCCCATGTCAAGTAAGCAACTTGCTAGATCAAAAGATGCCCAGATCAGGAGGCCAGCTGGTACCCATGGAATAGCAAGGAAGAAGCAAGAAGAGGAGACCTCTTTGTGGAGGTCTCTTTCCAACTTTTCATCCTGTCCATGTCTGCCTTTCCATCCCTCCAATAGCCTGTTCAAATCACATCTGATAACAGTACTCTTTTCATCTTCGTCAATGGCCGATCCACACCTTTGCACCCCCAGCCGGGTCCATGCATGGGCACAAGCAAACTTCCGCCAGTGAAATTAAAAATCATATCTCCTATTTCTGTCACTCACTATGAGTCATTTATCAGCGGTATTTTTCTTCCGTTCAGTTGAAGAACGCCGATGGTATTTTTGTCCCGGCTATTTCATTGGTTGTGGGCATGGCATATACCTCCACGGGATGTGCAAGTTGGACCAAAAAAGGTCAAGTGGCTTTGTGATAAGGGGTGAGGTGAATAAAAATATGGGGGCGGAAAGGTGGTGATAAGGAGCAAGGGCTGCCTTTGTTTCTTCTTTTGGGGGTTGCTTTGCTCCTAATTCTAATTAACCTGGCATTATCCCCGTGGTTTGTTTACACCCACTGGTGGTTCACCACAAGACCTTTTGGTTTAGTGTGCTAGTTACCCCACAGAAGATGATTTTTGCCACCGATAACTTTGTTCCTTCCTTTTCAGGGCTCATTTGGTTTGGAGAAAATCAAAACGTAGGAATTAGGAGTAGTATAGGAATTTGATAGGATGGCACTTGCCATCCTAAGGAATTGATTTGCCTCGTTCCTATGCGTAAAATCAGCTTTGAGTGGATGTGTAGTTTTCTCAAAAAACATATGAAATGAGTAGTGTTCCTAAGAAATTCATGTACACATTTCCTACAAACCGAATGCATATATAGGAAATTTTCCTCCGGAATCCTTCTTCCTATGTTTTCTCTACGAAAATCCTCCAAACCGAATGAGGCCTCATACTGTTTCATTAGAATCCGTTAATTTTGTTCCTCCGTTGTCAGTGTTGAGCATGTATTTTGTGTTGCATGTGTATTGGAGTTGTGGCCCACCTTCTAGTCTTGTATAGTTAAGATAGAGGCCTTCGCTGTAATTATATATACGTGCACCAACACCTCACCAATACATCATCATTGTATTGCAAACTATCCCGTCTACATGGTATCATCTTGGTCGGTCCGATCGTAGGGTTTGCCGCCAGAAGGTTCCTCCTCGCGCTGCTGTCGCCGCCGCTTCCCCACCACGCCAAGACAACACCACCGTCGCGCTTCTTCCCACTCTCCTATCAGACGCCGCCTGCCGGTGTCAAACCGGCGGATCTCGGGTAGGGGGTCCCGAACTGTGCGTCTAAGGCGGATGGTAACAGGAGACAGGGGACACGATGTTTACCCAGGTTCGGGCCCTCTCTATGGAGGTAATACCCTACTTCCTGCTTGATTGATATTGATGATATGGGTAGTACAAGAGTAGATCTACCACGAGATCAGAGAGGCTAAACCCTAGAAGCTAGCCTATGGTATGATTGTTGTATATCTATCGACTAGCCTGGCCTCGGTTTATATAATGCACCAGAGGCCTAGGATAACAAGATTCCTAGCCGAATACGCCGGTGGGGGAGGAGTCCTTGTCTTGATCACCAAGTCTTGTGGAATCTTCCTTGTATGCGGCAACTGTCCGGACTGGCCCATGAGTATACGGCCATGGGGATCCTCGGCCCAATCCAACTGATCGGGAGACGACATGGTGAGTACCCCCTAGTCCAGGACACTGTCAGTAGCCCCCTGAACCGGTCTTCAAGTTGGGGACGCTCCTCGATTCTTCCGAACTGTTCTTCATCTTCGGTCGTTGGTCTTGAAAACTGGTTCAACAAATCTTCTCATCTTCGATCTTGAGGATCACCGAAATGCATTCGACGAGTTTACACGTCGGGTATCCGAGGAGCCCCTTTAAGTTTACGGCCTTTATCAATGCCTTGTTATTTTTATGCCACGCCTCGGGTTTGAAGTTGTCCCCGGGCGGCAGCGTCCTCTTGCGTCCAAGCTCCAACGCCGGACTGCATTCGAGGTATCTTTTGTAGCCGAGCACCAATGCCGGACTGCTTCCCAGCTCTAACGCCGGACTATGTATCCGAGCTCCAACGCCGGACTGTATCCGAGGTGTCGTAAATCACCTTGGTTCGAAGAAGTTTGAAGGAGTTTAGCCGAGCTTAATGCCGGAAATGCCCTCAATGGAGCCAGCCACTAGCGTCCGAGATTTATGCCGGACTGCTTTCGAGGTGGTGCACCACCCCGAATGTGGGCCGATTTTTGTCAATATTTTTTATTGGTGCAATTTATTCTCTGCCGAGATACATAGCCAGTAGCCCACAAGGTGTGTATCGGTCTAAAACCCGAGATGCACCTGAAGGATGACGTAAGACCGCTGATCCCAGTAGCCGCTGAGACTCAGGTTGATTTGCAAAATCGGCCTGAGGATCAAGTCCTAGCTCGGCAGAATACTTCGGGACACAAAAAGCGGCGTGCTCAGTCCTCGAGACTCGGGTTGGGTGCAGCCGACCAACTTGAGGATCAAAATCTCCTCGGAAACTGTATTGCACTTCAAATTTTCTACATAGAATAGGCAATGCAGTAGCCCCCGAGACACTGTCGGGTGGCAACACCAGATCAGGGGATTGATGTGCCCCTTTAATATTTGTAAATGATAAGCCAGCAGCCCAGTAGCCCCCGCGCCTTAATGCGGGCACGTGTGGCGGAATTAAGGATCGATATCCATAGTAAAATCACAAATTATGTGTAATGACTCAATGTATCCAAGTACTTTATGTCATTAAATCTCGGATCCGCATTGTACAAAACTTTGTTGACCGACCATCGGCTTCAACCTCCTCGGCCAGTAGCCGAGGAGTGTTTGTCCTACTTTACAAAGCCTTTATGAGGGCAAAGATTTACGACAAACAAGGCAATCTGGCCATACGGTTTTATAAACAAAGTTACGCAGAGAGATATGTTATATTACTGTTTAACAGAAGAAATGTCTTCCAAAAAAAATAGTCCCGCTAGCGGTTCCTTTCTTTGGGTTGTCATGCTAAGCATGATCATGAAACCTCAGCTCCAATGTAAGAGCAAAATATTGAGGATTTAGTTTGGGAGGCCAGTTACTAGCCCCCGCTAGTGTTCGGCGACAATCGAGGTCAAGCCGGAAACACTTCGGCCAATTTTATGAATGGCCCGTCATTTAATATAGTCATCAGATCGCTGACCAGTTTACACCTATTGTGACAGTCGGTTTCGCTTTCTCCATCGAGGTGCTTGACCATACGAGCTGGAAGCACAATCGCAGTGGTTCTCCCTTTGCACACCTAGCCGAACAAAGCGAAACGTAGGAGGCAAGCACAGGAGCCGGGCGACCCAACTATTGACCAAAGACATAATTCAAAACCGATGCATATATAGCAATAGCCGAGAATGTTTTTGCCGAATCTCTAAAGGTGTCCGCGTTGTAATCATGCGAGACTTGTGCTGAAAACACACAAATAGTTTAAAAGTGCCAAAAGCTTGGAAAACCAAAAAACATCAGTAAAAACAGGACGTCCGAACAAGATCAAGTGTTCGGTGCCAATTCGAAAATTGGACTTTAGAAAAAAAGTGCTTCTGC
Source organism: Aegilops bicornis (assembly GCA_021605145.1). Classification (NCBI taxonomy): domain Eukaryota; kingdom Viridiplantae; phylum Streptophyta; class Magnoliopsida; order Poales; family Poaceae; genus Aegilops; species Aegilops bicornis. The sequence goes on from CM038669.1 coordinate 47,367,790, forward strand.
CGTGCTTTAACATGACACATCCTATCTCAAGACTTCAAGCGGGTCAGCCTACGGCTTCAGTCTCCCATCCCGAAGGCGGAGTACTTCTCATTAGGCCAGTTTAGAAAACTAAACTCTAGCGGTTTTGAGAGAGAAATTAGGCTCCCTGGCTAGTGACCGCACACTCGTGTCGAGAAAAGGAGTGATAAATAGTAATAAAAACTCTGCAACAACTAAGAAGAAAAACACTTATTATAAAACGGCTCAAATAAACATAAGATCCCCCAAGTGACTTGGGTAAAGAATGATTCTATGTACCGAAGTACTTATATCATATCTATGTTCAACCGAACTTTAAACGCGTCTTAACTTACCATCGGCTTCTCCCTCTTCGGTCAAGGACCGAAAAGTGTTATGTACTCCATCTGTCGAGAATATCGACGGTGTTTCCAATAACCAGGCAATCAGGTCATAAGGCTGTAACAGACAAAGCGCGCTCAGGGAACTTATGCTATATTACTGATAAAGTGTAAGAAGCATCTTCGAAGAAAATAGTACCCCACCGATACCTTTCTTCGGTGCTCATTGTTAATATGAGACTTGTGCAATAGATTTTTGTACTCATGAGTTCCGTTGTGTGCCGACCATTATTGAAAACAGTAAGAGCGCTAGCTTTCGGCTTCACCCAGTCTGAGGTCCGGCTCAGGTGACCCGATCGTGACAATCGCAGAGGTGCTCCCTTTACTCCCTAGCTGAACAATCGGGAACGTAGGGGTAAACACAGGAGCCAGGCAACCCAGCTTGCAAATCGCTTATGTCAATATGGTGCATATTGTGGCGTAATACACGAACAAGGAACGAAGCCGTACAAGTATAATCATGTGCAAGAGGAAAAAGATTCATGAAGGAAGCCCCAAATGAATTGGGTATTTGAATTTATGCGTTACAAACAAAGTTTGGACAAGAAAATTTTCTACAAGCAAAATTTTCCGAAAAAGTATAATGCTTGGTCGAACCGAACACAAGTTAGAAATTAAAGCTTTGAGCATGAAAGCTACTTAGCTGGTTAATATGTTCGGTATTCATGACGCGGTCCGATCTTGATACGGTACAAGGTTCCATCCCCCAAGCCGGTCCCGAGGTGGCGGAGCGGAGAGCTCGACACGCCGAAGTGGTGACATAGCACGGTCAATGCAGACCTGCAGAGTGACGTCGAAATTCCCGGACCATTTTCCTGTGCACAAAAAATGGCGCAAACCGGAGATAATAGTAATAATGATTAAAAAAATCGTTGCATAATAAATAATTTATGCAAAGTGAGTAATAAAAGAAATATGGCCTAGCGCCGAAGTCGATGTCGATGCAGGTCATCGGCGTAATGCAATAAAGGCGTGGCAAAGCCTGGATTCACAGGTCGGTCCGAGTTCCGGATGCGGCGTTCGCCGGACTATGTACGGAAACTGACCGAACCATCATGCGACCGTCGATAATGCGGCCACCATTTGATAGACCTGTGTACATATGATGGACAAACCAGAGTAATAATTTCTTGGGAAAAATTAACCCAAACAAGCAAAAAGAAATACTAGGATTAATAGCACCTGGTTTATTTGTTGTAGCAATCCGAAGGAAAGTGATTCCCAAAATTGAGACTCGATCCGCGCACCCATTGCCTGGTCGGCTAGTGACGCCGAAGTGTCCGAAGTAGGTTGATGAAGAGATGGTGAAGCCCCCGGTCCAGCCGAGATGTCGAAGTAGGTCGGCGTGATGGACACCAGCTTGAAGAAGCAATAGTGCGGCCCGGCCGATGCAGGTCGTGAGGTGGTCGATGCCGGCTTGATGAAGCGACCGTGCGGTGATGCCGGTATGCCTGCTCCGTGTAATCCGTGGGGCGACGATGTTGGTGATGATTTATCCTTCGCGATGCCGGAATCTTGTTCGGCTTGCCGAGATGATGATCCAAAGAAGTTGAGCTCGGCTCAACAAAGTGACGACGTGTCTAGCGCAGGTCGGCAGTCGTGGAGCAATATTGCCGGACTGGTTTGACACCAGCACGATATTGAAGATCATGTTCAAAAGATTTTAAAGTTAGTGGGATGTGATTGGAAACAAAACACAACACCCTATACAAAACTTCCTTCAAAAAGGATGTCCAAAATCCCGTTCATAAAAAAGACGAACTCGGGTCGGATTCGTTTTCGCGCAGAAAACAGATCCAAAAAGTGATGCACTAATCGGAAGGTTCCTGGAGTTTGGACGGTCGGATCGAGCTGAAATTTTGAGGGGTGGTAGATATAGGAATTCCGCAGCCGATCAACGGTTGGATCTTTAAAAGGAAGTCCGAGATAGAAGCTGGACACCACGCCCTAAACTCGTCCAGATTCTCGTCCAGATTCAATACGGCTCCGGTATATCGGAGATTGCCGGAGATTCCTCCATCGAAACTCGACGAAATTTTCCAGGGTTGTTGTAGACTCAATTCCGCACAATTCGACCGAAGCAATCGTTAAAACGACGCTTGAGGAGGCGGTGGCGGCGGACACAAGTCCGCTATCCAGAAAAACAGTACGATCGCCCGAGGGCAATGTTGACGTTGAGTCCCCGGGCTCGCTGGATGATTCCTCCATGTTTTTACTAGAGATCGGAGTTGATGTTGATGAAGGCCCTCATCCGAACATGACGATCGGAGGTAGGTCGCAGCCCTTGGTCGAACCAAGGTGACCAGTCGAGCTGGTGACGAAGATGCCGAAGTCGCAGTTGATCTGCAGGCGAGCCATCGACCTTTTGCCGAACACACAACGGAACTCACAATGAAAGCACCAATGTCGGTGTCAAAACCGGCGGATCTCGGGTAGGGGGTCCCGAACTGTGCGTCTAAGGCGGATGGTGATAGGAGACAGGGGACACGATGTTTACCCAGGTTCGGGCCCTCTCTATGGAGGTAATACCCTACTTCCTGCTTGATTGATATTGATGATATGGGTAGTACAAGAGTAGATCTACCACGAGATCAGAGAGGCTAAACCCTAGAAGCTAGCCTATGGTATGATTGTTGTATATCTATCGACTAGCCTGGCCTCGGTTTATATAATGCACGAGGCCTAGGATAACAAGAGTCCTAGCCGAATACGCCGGTGGGGAGGAGTCCTTGTCTTGATCGCCAAGTCTTGTGGAATCTTCCTTGTATGCGGCAACTGTCCGGACTGGCCCATGAGTATACGGCCATGGGGATCCTCGGCCCAATCCAACTGATCGGGAGACGACATGGTGAGTACCCCCTAGTCCAGGACACCGTCACCGCCCCTTGTGCCGCCCGCTTCCGCCCGCTGCCACACCGTTCGCCGCCGCCGCCCGCCGGGCGCCGCTTCTTCCAGCCCGCCCGTCCTCCCAAGGCCGCCACCTCCCGCAGCCACCTCCCCTCCCGACCGCTGCCCGCCGTGCCCTCCCCGCGCCGCCAACCCTAACTCTTGTTCCAGAACGTAGTAATTCAAAACTTTTCCTACGATCACGCAAGATCTATCTAGGAGAAGCATAGCAATGAGCGGGGAAAGTGTGTCCACGTACCCTCGTAGACCAAAAACGAAGCATTTGGTAACTCTGTGTTCAGCACATGTTCAGCACGATGACGTCCGTCGAGCTGTTGATCCAGTTGAGGACGAGGGAGAGTTCGGTCAGCACGACGGCGCGACGACGGTGATGATAAAGTTACCCGCGCAGGGCTTCGCCTAAGCACTACGACGATATGACCGAGGTGTTAAACTGTGGAGGGGGGCACCGCACACGGCTAAGAGATTGTCTGTTGTGCTTTGGGGTGCCCCCTGGCCACGTATATAAAGGAGGGAGAGGAGGAGGCCGGCGGCCAGGAGGGGCGCGCCATAGGGGGAGTCCAACTAGGATTCCCAATCCTAGTTGGACTCCCCTTCCTTTTCCAAGAGGGGGAGAGAGGGAAGGAGGAGGAGAGGGAGAAGGAAAGAGGGGGGCGCCGCCCCCTCCCTAGTCCAATTCGGACTTGCCATGGGGGGGGGGGCTGATGTCTACTACGCAACCTTCTTCTTGTAGACGTTGTTGGGCCTCCAAGTGCAGAGGTTTGTAGGACAGTAGCAAATTTCCCTCAAGTGGATGACCTATGGTTTATCGATCCATGGGAGGCGTAGGATGAAGATGGTCTCTCTCAAACAACCCTGCAACCAAATAATAAAGAGTCTCTTGTGTCCCCAACACACCCAATACAATGGTAAATTGTATAGGTGCACTAGTTCGGCGAAGAGATGGTGATACAAGTGCAATATGGATGGTAGATATAGGTTTTTGTAATCTAAAAATATAAAAACAGCAAGGTAACAAGCGATAAAAGTGAGCGTAAACGGTATTGAAATGCGTTGAAACAAGGGCTAGGGTTCATACTTTCATTAGTGCAAGTTCTCTCAACAATAATAACATAATTGGATCATATAACTATCCCTCAACATGCAACAAAGAGTCACTCCAAAGTCACTAATTGTGGAGAACAACCGAAGAGATTATGGTAGGGTACGAAACCACCTCAAAGTTATTCTTTCCAATCAATCCGTTGGGCTATTCCTATAAGTGTCACAAACAACCCTGGAGTTCGTACTAGAATAATACCTTAAGACACAAATCAACCAAAACCCTAATGTCACCTAGATACTCCAATGTCACCTCAAGTATTTGTGGGTATGATTATACGATATGCATCACACAATCTCAGATTCATCTATTCAACCAACACATAGAACCTCAAAGAATGCCCCAAAGTTTCTACCGGAGAATCAAGACGAAAACGTGTGCCAACCCCTATGCATAGGTTCATGGGGGGAACCCGCAAGTTGATCACCAAAACATACATCAAGTGAATCACGTGATATCCCATTGTCACCACAGATACGCACGGCAAGACATACATCAAGTGTTCTCAAATCATTAAAGACTCAATCCGATAAGATTACTTCAAAGGGAAAACTCAATCCATTACAAGAGAGTAGAGGGGGAGAAGCAACATAAGATACAACTATAATAGAAAAGCTCGCGATACATCAAGATCGTGCCAAATCAAGAACATGAGAGAGAGAGAGAGAGAGAGAGAGAGAGAGAGAGATCAAACACACAGCTACTGGTACATACCCTCAGCCCCGAGGGTGAACTACTCCCTCCTCGTCATGGAGAGCGCCGGGATGATAAAGATGGCCACCGGTGAGGGTTCCCCCCTCCGTCAGGGTGCCAGAACAGGGTCCCGATTGGTTTTTGGTGGCTACAGAGGCTTGCGGCGGCGGAACTCCCGATCTATTCTGTTCCCCGATCGTTTTAGGGTATATGGATATATATAGGCGGAAGAAATACGTCAGGGGAGCCACGAGGGGCCCACGAGGGTGGAGGGCGCGCCCAGGGGGGTGGGCGCGCCCCCTGCCTCGTGCCTCCCTCGTTGCTTTCCTGACGTGCACTCCAAGTCTCCCGGGTTGCTTTCCTTCCAAAAATAACTTCTCCAGAAGGTTTCATTCTGTTTCGACTCCGTTTGATATTCCTTTTCTTTGAAACACTGAAACAAGGGAAAAAACAGGAACTGGCACTGGGCTCTGGGTCAATAGGTTAGTCCCAAAAATAATATAAAAGTGTAAAACAAAGCCCATAAACATCCAAGATGGATAATATAATAGCATGGAACAATCAAAAATTATAGATACGTTGGAGACGTATCAGCATCCCCAAGCTTAATTCCTGCTTGTCCTCGAGTAGGTAAATGATAAAAACAGAATTTTTGATGTGGAATGCTACTTGGCATAATTTCAATGTAATTCTTCTTATTGTGGCATGAATGTTCAGATTTGATATGATTCAAGATAAAAGTTTAATGTTGACATAAAAACAATAATATTTCAAGCATACTAACTAAGCAATTATGTCTTATCAAAATAACATAGCCAAAGCAAGTTATCCCTACAAAATCAAATAGTCTGGCTATGCTCCATCTTCCCCACACAAAATATTCATATCATGTACGACCCCGGTTTTAGCCAAGCAATTGGTTCATACTTTTAACACACTTCAGCCCTTTTCAACTCTTATGCAATACATGAGCGCAAGCCATGGATATAGCACTATGGTGGAATAAGGTATAATGGTAGGGGTTATGTGGGAAGACAAAAAAGGAGAAAGTCTCACATCAACGAGGCTAATTAACAGGCTATGGAGATGCCCATCAATTGATGTTAATGCAAGGAGTAGGGATTGCCATGCAACGGATGCACTAGAGCTATAAGTGTATGAAAGCTCAAAAAGAAACTAAGTGGGTGTGCATCCAACTTGCTTGCTCACGAAGACCTCGGGCATTTGAGGAAGCCCATCATTGGAATATATAAGCCAAGTTCTATAAAGAAATTTCCCACTAGTATATGAAAGTGACAAAATGAGAGCTATAAAGTATCACGGTGCTACTTTGAAGCACAAGTGTGGTAAAAGGATAGTAACATTGCGAAAATTCGTAGGAGAGGACGAGCGCGTGCGCTCCTGGTATCTGCAGCCATCTATTTTGCTATGGAGATGCGTTTTGCAGAACGTAGTAAATGTGGTGTCTGCGTGCGTGGACGGCATACGGGGGTGTACGGTTTCGAGTACGTACAGAACGGAGGGGGGAGTAGACGGACGTGTCGGTCTGGGTCTGGGGGTTGGTTATGTGCCAAAGTGTACCAGTGGTACATCCAACTAGTTAACTGTACGACGATGTTGCCGTTCGCCGACGGCGGCACCGACAGATGGTGGCGAAGCGGTGTTTGTGCGGGCCAGCTAACTCCTTTATTACCAGACCGCCCCAGCGTCCCGTCTATATATGCTCATTTCTGCCTGAATCGTTAGTGCAGTTTCACAAATTTGTGGCGACAAAGACTAGCTGAATTTATTTTGCACTTACGGAGCATCCACAAACTATTTCTTGCTTATATTTGGTTCTCTCAACATTGAGCCTGCTTTTGCCGTATCTTATACCGAAACCGATTTCCCAAGAATATACTCCCTCCGTTTTTAAATATAAGTCTTTCTAAAGATTTCATTATGAACCACATGCGGAGTATACAGATGCATTTTAGAGTGTAGATTCACTCATTTTACTTCATATGTAGTCTATAGTAAAATCTCTACAAAGACTTATATTTAGGAACGGAGGGAGTAGATTATAGAAGTCGTATGCTTCTCCTAACGAATCAAAATTGTATCCAACCACTGGAACCACAACTGTATCAGTTTTGTTTTCTGCATATCTTCTTAGTGTTTTTTCGAGGGCACACACTCTTCCAGCACAAGGAGCACGCTCGGGGGCTCGACTAATCCTAACCCTGCATCGCAAAGAAAGAATTACTTTTGTTTGTAAATGGAGCTTCTTAATTTTTTAGAGAGAATGCTTTATTTTTTAATGAGTGAACTGCATGCGAGTGCAAGTCTACTGTCAGAAATTACTTCTGTTTGTAAATGGATCTTCTTAATTTTTTAGAGAGAATGCATTTTTAATGAGTGAACTGCATGCGAGTGCAAGTCTACTGTCAGAAAATTATTATTTTTTCGAGATATTTGTTGACATGCTAGATTCAGAGTTGTGCACGACCAAGAACAAATGCAAATGTTGCTTCATTTTCTTCAGGAAGTAAATTTTCATAAGCAAGCAATATGTACGTACAGCAGTAACACAGGTTTTTCTACCTCACTGTCGATGGAATACTATTCAGAGCAAAGGTGCAGCACTCACTCTTTTTTCAGAGTTATGCATTCTTAAAAGAGGAGAAACATAGAAGTACACTTTTACATTTTACAGTTCTGAAATGCTCATATGTATCTTGCTGTCCTAATTTTTCAGTCAAAATCTAACTAAGTTTTTCATCGGAAGAATTCAGTTTTGCCAAGAGAGCACCATGCAAGTAAATTATTAGTTTCGGAGATCTATATTTGTAGGAGGTAAGCATGCACAGGCCCGAACGAGGATACCTTTCTGTCCATCGCACGTTGTTATATCAAACGGAACTTTTATATGTGTCCGTCCAGTACCGTGGTTACTAGTTTTTGTACCGACAGCACAGGTTGATCTAATACGGCGTTAACCAGACAGGAGCATGTCGGAGACGTATATGTCAATAGTACAGTCAAACCATTTAATACGTACATCTCATCAGTACAACCGGACAAAAACTGAGTGGCTTCCTGCATTGGTCCACGTACCAGGAGCGCACGCACCCGTCCTCTACAACGCCATTCTCAGTAACATTGTCCCTTCTCTCTTTTTCTCTCATTTTTTCTGTTTTTTTATTTGGTTCTTTTCTCTTTTTTTTATGGCCTCTTTTTTTTAGCCCGGAGTCTCATACCGTTTTATGGGGGAATCATAGTCTCCATCATCCTTTCCTCACTTGGGACAATGCTCTAATAATGATGATCATCACACTTTTATTTACTTACAACTCATGGATTACAACTCAATACTTAGAACAAAGTATGACTCTATATGAATGCCTCCGGCGGTGTACCGGGATATGCAATGAATCAAGAGCGACATGTATGAAAGAATTTTGAATGGTGACTTTGCCACAAATACAATGTCAACTACATGATCATGCAAAGCAATATGACAATGATGGAGTATGTCATGATAAATGAAGCGGTGGAAAGTTGCATGGCAATATATCTCGGAATGGCTATGGAAATGCCATGATAGGTAGGTATGGTGGCTGTTTTGAGGAAGATATAAGGCGGTTTATGTGTGATAGGCGTATCTTATCACGGGTTTGGATGCACCGGCGAAGTTTGCACCAACTCTCAAGGTGAGAAAGGGCAATGCAAATCAAGAGGCTAGAAAATTGCGGAAAGGTAAGTGTGTGTATAATCCATGGACTGACTTTAGTCATAAAGAACTCATATACTTATTGCAAAAATGTATTAGCCCTCGAAGAAAAGTACTACTACGCATGCTCCTAGGGGAAGGGCTGGTAGGAGTTAACCATCGCGCGATCCCGACCGCCACACAAAGGAAGACAATGAACAAATACTTCATGCTCCGACTTCGTTACATAACGGTTCACCATACGTGCATGCTACGGGAGTCACAAACTCCAACACATGTATTTTTCAATTCCACAATTACTCAACTAGCACAACTATGATATTACCACCTTTATATCTCAAAACAATTATCAAGAATCAAACGTCTCTTAGTATTCAACACGCTCATAAGAAAGTTTTTACTATTCTTGAATACCTAGCATATTAAAATTATTTAAGCAAATTACCATGCTGTTTAAGACTCTCAAAATAATATAAGTGAAGCATGAGAGAATAATAGTTTCTATAAAACAAAACCACCACCGTGCTCTAAAAGATATAAGTGAAGTACTAGAGCAAAAACTATATAGCTCAAAAGATATAAGTGAAGATCAATGAGTAGTCGGATAATTATGCAACTATGTGAAGACTCTCCCATTTAATAATTTCAGATCTTTGTATTTTATTCAAACAGCAAGCAAAGCTAAATAAAATAAAATGACGCTCCAAGCAAAACACATATCATGTGGTGAATAGAAATATAGCTCCAAGTAAAGTTACCGATGAATGAAGACGAAAGAGGGGATGCCTTCCGGGGCATCCCAAGCTTAGGCGCTTGAGACTTCTTGAATCTTACCTTGGGGTGCCTTGGGCATCCCCAAGCTTAGGCTCTTGCTACTCCTTATTCCATAGTCCATCGAATCTTTACCCAAAACTTGAAAACTTCACAACACAAAACTTAACAGAAATCTCGTGAGCTCCGTTAGCGAAAGAAAACAAAACAACACTTCAAGGTACTGTATTGAACTCATTCTTTATTTATACTAGTAAGCGTGCACGTGCAATGCACGTCTCGACTAATATTATATTCGCGTTACTCTATTCGGGTGACATGGAAAAAACCCTACCTGCACCGTAAGACCACCCCCTCCTCCCTCGCTTCACCGCTATCGGAGGGGGCGCCGACAAAGCCACCTGTGCCCCAGGGAAGGTGGAGGCAGGGCATCCTTTTCGCATGAGCTGTTATTTTGGCACAGGTCTCGTGTGATGGGTGGAGCGTGGCGGTCCGATGGTGTGTGCAGCGTGCTGCTCATAGGGAGGCGCCGCTCAAGAATGCCACCCCTAGACAATGATGGGCGGCGGTGGTGGTTGCGCGGCTCCATGTGGGAGGGTCGTGGCAGCACCTATGTTGTCTGTGGGGGCGCAGTCCCAGGAAGGTTTAGCCCCAGTGGTGCCCGTCAGGACGCCCATTGGCGGCTATCTGCTTCTTCTCGCGCAGGTTGGATCCGCGTCTGGTGGGTGAGGCGACATTGGTGTGTCTGGAAGTGATGGTTTGACAGAGGTAGGCAGGCGTTGGTCAGACTCAGATCTCCACTCCGGTCAACGAGGATGCTTGATTGTTTCACCTTCTGTTTTTTAAATAAATGGTAATGAAAATAATACAGGTCCGCTTTTGCCCACCTTGGTCACCGACAAAAATAAGAATTCCCATAGAAAAGATATTCTAATACTAATAAAGATATTACAAATCGACCTATCATTTAAATGAATCATCGTATGCATAGAGCAGTGGCACCTAATTATCTCAGTTTTTTATATGTTTAATCAATTGTTATAAAGCGTAGGCATCTTCAGTCTCGTTGTAGTTGAGAAGGTGAACAAAAAAAAGACTCCATTCAATTTATTTATTTATTGCGAAAAGGCCTAGGATTATTGAGTATTAAGCAACACACGTCCTTACAAACCCAAGTTGTAAAAACAGGAATGCTTGTAAGGAAGTAGAAGAAAGAACAGTGAAAATGTTCGGCATTGTTTGGAGAGGAGCGACACTCTCTATGTATTCCGACAAGGTATGGCAGATCCCAACGACGGTTCTTCTGCTCTGCAGAGAACTGGCTCAGGCGCCCACTTCGTCCTTATTTCTCTGACGATGAAATTGAACATGTCGTCGCCGCCGCGCTCGCTTCGTGCACAGAAAATGATTCCATGCACGTGAAAAGGTCGTCAGGTCTCATGTTGCATGTCCCTATAGAAAACTGAAGAAAAAACAAACCTCGCTCCATCCATACAGACAATGCATGTGCGTGCGCGGAGGAGACATCCACGAAAATAAGAGGTTATACAGTCAATGCATGATGCATCGAAGTTGTGTGCATCCTCCTGTTTCTGTCCGATGTACTCGCCGCCGGCAGCGCCATAGGAATGGGCGCGTGCGGGCGCCTGCTGCATGCTGACCCAGGTGGAGAGGGACCCAGAGCCCATGGACAACGTCAGCGAGTGCAGGAGCGCACCAGGGTTGCTGTGACTGGCCGGCACGATGGCTCCTTCGTCCTCCTCGCCGTTGTCGGTGTCCACATCGTAGACGTCTCCTGCAGGCGCCATCCATGGCCTCCTGCCGCCATGCACCGCCGCGACAGTCGCCATGGCCTCCTGCCGTCGTGCGCGCTCGTCATGGTCTCCTGCCGCCGATCGTCGTCGCCACTTGCCGGTCCGCTCGATCCGCTCGATCCGGCCCGGTCTGGAGCGTAGGCGTTCTAGTCACAGAAAACAGGACTGCCAGGCTGGTCAGACCGGCACGGACCGTCTCCACCCTGATCTGGTAGCGCGTCGAATCGGAGGTCGCGGCAACTCCGGTGTCCCAGACGGCGGCGACAGAGGTGGTGTGTGTTGCGTTGCAGAGGCAATGGCGGATAGTGCGAGGGATTAGAGAAGATATGTTTTCAGCCGAGGTATAACAGGAAGGGACAATGACGTAGATAGGGAGGGCACATGGAGGGATGAAGGGGCATGTTTCGACACCGATAGCATCAGACGCGGGGTAGGAAGAGATCAATTAGGTTGAGTGGCTTCCTCTTTTAGTTGATACTAATAATTAGATGCTCCGGAAACAAAAAAGGATAATAATAATTAGATGGCAATTATATATGGTATAGGAGTAGTAATTATCGAAGATTTGGTGGGATGCTTGAGCGGAAGCTGCCGAAGCAAGCGTAGAAAAATTTCGTCCGCCGGTGGAGCGGTCCGCCTTCAGTAATTGCTAATTGCACCCTTTGATATCTCATCAGATTAGTCTGATCTGTTAGCTTTCATTAATTTAGATGATCAAACGGTGATAATTAATCAATGTACACTTAACCGGGTATCTTTAAGAAAGAAAATGTTTGCTTGTTTAATAGTAGTAGAGAAGAGATATGTACGTGTACAACACAGATAGGGGTTGGAGGAAGGAGGTCGACGGCGGCATGAGGAGGGCTGCCTCAGAAATTCGAATCGAGAGGTTTGAGCGAGGACCGGACGGCCCAAGGTGGAGGTCTCCAGTCGGAGCGAGATCGCGGTAATTATTGCGTAATTATTAGATCATGGTAATTATTGCTAATTGATTATGATTGATTATTGCTAATTGATTATGATTAAAATAGGCTTAGGTATGTAAGTTTTGCGTAATTATGATAGCATAGATCATGGCAATAATTGGTAATTGATTTTGGTAAATGTTATTGGTAATTGATTTTGGTAAATGATGTGATACAACATTGAGACAATCCGGTCCATTAAGAGATGGCGGATGTATGGCTAAGATGTAATGTTTCTGCCACAACTCGACTGTTTAATAGTAGTAGTAGATTGGTGTTAAACCTACTGTATTCCAACTTCTCTATGGTTTATAAACTATTTTACTAGCCATAGAGTCATCAAAATAAGCAAACAACACACGAAAAACAGAGTCTGTCAAAAACAGAACAGTCTGTAGTAATCTGTAACTAACGCAAACTTATGTAACTCAAAAAATTCTAAAATAAATGGATGGACCTGGGTAATTTGTCTAGTAATCATTTTCAAAAAGAATCAACTAAATAGCACTCTCCAGTAAAACGTTTTGACTAATCTCGTGAGCGCTAAAGTTTCTGTTTTTTACAGCATGATCATAAATACTTCACCCAAGTCTTTCCAAAGGTTCTACTTGGCACAAACACTAATTAAAACACAAAACCACATCTAAACAGAAGCTATATGGATTATTTATTACTAAACAGAACCAAAAATCAAGAAACTAAAATAAAATTGGGTTGCCTCCCAACAAGCGCTAACGTTTAACGCCCCTAGCTAGGCATGATGATTTCAATGATGCTCACATAGAAGATAAGAATTGAAACATAAAGAGAGCATCATGAATAATATGACTAGCACATTTAAGTCTAACCCACTTCCTATGCATAGGGATTTTGTGAGCAAATAACTTATGGGAACAAGAATCAACTTATGAGGAAGGTAAAACAAGCATAACTTCAAGATTTTAAGCACATAGAGAGGAAACTTGATATTATTGCAATATGTAGAAGCATATGATCCTCTCTCATAATAATTTTCAGTAGCATCATGAATGAATTCAACAATATAACCAGCACCTAAAGAATTCTTTTCATGATCTACAGGCATAGAAAATTTACTACTCTCCACATAAGCAAAATTCTTCTCATGAACAATAGTGGGAGCAAACTCAACAAAATAACTATCATGTATTGAAAATTAATATCAAGATGACAAGTTTCATGGTTATCATTATTCTTTAAAGCATATGTGTCATCACAATAATCATCATAGATAGGAGGCATGCTTTCATCATAGTAAATTTGCTCATCAAAGCTTGGGGGACAAAACATATCATCTTCATCAAACATAGCATCCCTAAGCTTGTGGCTTTGCATATCATTAGCATCATGGGTATTCAAAGAATTCATACTAACTACATTGCAATCATGCTCATTCACATATTTTATGCCAAGCATTCTATGTAATTCTTCTTCTAGTACTTGAGCACAATTTTCCTTCCCATCATTTTCACGAAAGACATTAAAAAGATGAAGCATATGAGGCAACCTTAATTCCATTTTTTGTAGTTTTCTTTTATAAACTAAACTAGTGATAAAACAAGAAACAAAAAGATTCGATTGCAAGATCTAAAGATATACCTTCAAGCACTCACCTCCCCGGCAACAGCGCCAGAAACTGCTTGCACTACAAAAAAATACACTTCCGTGATGATACGTGTTTGTCACAGTAGGTCGCGTTTTTTGTCATGCATGTACATCCATGACAAATTTATGACAGAATCAAGATAGTCATACATGTGCTGTCCTAGAAGTGTTCCATGACATTCCCAAAATTATCATCATGGAAGTGTCCACTTCCATGACGATAAATCGCGTGTCACAGAAGTGCTTTCGTCAAGGGTGACCGACACGTGGCATCCACCGTAACGGAACACCGTTAAGCTATCGGGTCGGGTTTTGGATACGATAACCCATTAACAGCCCCGACCAATGGGGATTTTCCACGTGTAAAATCATCATTGGCGGGAGGAAACACGTGTCGGCTCACCTTTGGGACAAATGTCATCCGCTCATTGGACCGAAGGCGCCTATGATACGGCAACACGTGGCACGGCCCAACAGAGGCCCATTCCTGTGAAAAGGCCGGCCCGTTTGACTTGGTCAAAAGGTGGCGGGCCGGCCCACGGAAAGCCTGTTAACGGCCTGTTCGCATATAGCCCATTTACAGCCCGCTAACCCAGGGCCCGTTACGCCCTATCCGAATTAGGCCCAGTAGCATCATCTGGGCCGTCCAATATGATTCAGCCCGTTTTAACTTCCGGCCCATGTGTGGCCCATGACTTCTTTCGGCCCATGTGTGGCCCACGACTTCTTTCGGCCCATATGAGGACCTTTGTAACTCTTCGCCCATTAACGGCCCGTGGTGAAACTGGCCCGTAATGAACAGTGTATCATTTATACCCATTAACGGCCAGTTATCCCATTGGGCCGTTTCCAGCCCAAGTTATCTTTCGGCCTTCTCAGGACCCATTGATTCTTGGGCTCATTTGCAGCATTCGGTTACATACGACCCGTTACTGTCATTTTCTGCTTGTGGGCCAAATTCCGCCCGTCGTTACGGTCGGCCCGTTTGCGGACCGTTAATACATTGGGCCGTTTTCATGTAAAAAAACCCGTTGGGCTGTTTTCATAGAGTTATAAAATACGGCCTATTAACGGCCTGTTATGGTCCAGGAATAGTATGGCCCATGATTGGTGAAATGATGATACGCCCCGTAGAAGGCCCATGGATCCTACGGCCCGTATGAGGCCCATGGATAGTACGGCCCGTAGAAGGCCCATGGATCGTACGGCCCGTAGAAGGCCCATGGACCTTACGGCCCGTAGAAGGCCCATTGATCCCTAAGGCCCGTATAGAAGGTCGATGGATCCTACGGCCCGTATAGAAGGCCAATGGTCCTACGGCCAAATGAAGGCCCATGGATCATACGGCCTGCAGGAGGCCCATGGTTACAACGATGCGTGTGTTGCCATGATTATTTTGGCCTAGTTACCAAAAATAGGCTATTGTGGCCACTAGAAAAACACGAAAAAGAACTGTAGTGACTACAAGAAAACAACTAAAAAGACAATAAGGAAATAAATAAGCAAGCAATTAAGGCTAGCCTATTACCGCTTATTACACATATTACATCCTTTGGGCATCAAAGTTCGCCACCAAAGTGCAAATATAGGGAACAAAGCAGCATATTACATACATCGCGGCCAAAATTGGCCACCGGTGCAAATAAACGCGGCAAAACAAGAGCATAACTGAAACAACTTCGGAAAGAGCTCAAGAAGCGTTATCCTGGGTATCCACCATGCTGGCAATAAGTTAGCAAGCTGATTAGCTTTGTCCTGTTTGGCGCTAAAATCCTCCAACGCTTGCTGTTGCACCAGAAAGTATGCATCTGAATGCTCCAGGGACTTCCGCTTCTTGTCGCAGCGGCCACGGTGATCGATGTCTTTCAGCTTGTAGTTGAGACTCAAGAAACTGAACTGATTCGCATAAAGTGAGTTTGAATAGCTTGTGCATGCGGTAGTGGCGATGCTTTCGAACACTAAACCAAGACAGGACTTTGGGGTTGTCTCGCTGTCTTCAAGATAGTCTTCCTTAGCTGTTTTATCGGCTTTGTTGGAGACCAACAAGGATGTGTCACTATCCTGAACCTTATCTGCATTACTTCCTTTACCATTTCTTAATAAGGCACTCTTTCCCAATATTCTGTTAGCATTCTAAAAGAAGAAACAAGCAGACACATAACAAGTTTAACATGTACTAGTATATGAAACTCATTTCGGTGAACCAGTTCATTAGTAAGGTGGACAGGATCAAACTACCAAGTCTTCTATTGCCAAGTACTAGTACATAATAAAAGCATCAAACAAACATATATCTATGTCCTATGGTCACTGCATTGTCTTGCCAAATAAAAATAGAGACACAGTTCAAATCATATCAGTTCAAGACAAAGCAGCAGTGAAAGAATACAAAGCGTGGGAAACTACACGGCACAACAAGATTTCAGATGGGTACCACGGGTCTACATGTACAACAACACTATTGGCTCTGTTGTGATGCTAGTAATGTGCATGATATGAAAGTCAACTGTATACACAATTGAAATTGAAATCAACAGAGCTATTGATAAGAGCAAACCTGTTAAAGAAAGATGCGTGAACATACCTGCTATGCCATTGGAGTTTCGATTGGATACTTCAATTTAAAAATAGGTTTGTATGAGTAAATACAGTGATACAAGAGCTAAACAATCATAGTTAAAAAAGGCGCGCCTAAGCGAGCGCTTAAGCGCGCCTAGGCTCTAGGCTTTGGCAAAACGCATTGCGCATAACTACACATAATCTATGCATAACTGCGCATAAGCATGCGCTTTGGTCAGTAAAGCGCAAGGCGGTGGCAAAACACACAATTAAGGCCTAGCGCTTTTTTTGAACTATGATAGCAATGGAATCTTAAATTAGAACAGTTGTTCTTCAGGTTTAGCCACTTTTTCTACATGAACAGAGTACAGTAAGACACAAGAATAAAATACTTAAAAATAGAAAATGAGCTCATAGACCTTACCACATTCTTGGTTACGGACCAAGATCTGAGAACAAGGCGTTCCCGATCATCGTCCGGTAAATGTGTCTCGGGAGAACGTAAGGGAATTTGATGAGTTTCTATGCCGGTGAAATCACGCTTTTCTTGGTAATTCCGATACTGCCACCAAGCATTCTTGAAGATAGCAGAGGTATTAGCACAGGTTACCTCATCCGAAGTTTCCAAATCGGTCCTTCTCTATAGAGAAAAATGGGAAAATTTTGCTGTATTATAACCATAATGGAGGTAGGATTTATGGGACGAAGCAAAGTAATTGCCATGAATAACATAACATACACATACATCCTGGACAAACACCTGCAATCGGCATTTTCCTTCATCTTGATATAATATTTCCAAGATGGGAAGATACGCTTTGTCTGATTTAACAACATCAAATGTGATAGATGCTAAACTACGACTAGCTGGTTGTGCTTCCTCCACAGGAATAGGCATACTAACTGGTGGAGTTGGGGTTCGCCGTGATAATCTTGGCCCTTTGGGCACTGGAGCTGCCTTACTAACTTCTCTTGTTTGGGAGCTCTCTGGTGGAGATGGTGTTGTGTCAACAGGAACTGGGTTACTATTGGCTGGGGTTGGGGTTAGATTGGGTGAAGCTGGTTCTCTGTCCATCGCAGTAGGGGTACAATCTGCGAGAGTTTGGGTTATGTGTGGTAGGGTTGGTTCTTGTGCATGTACAATCGGTGCTATCTCCACCAAGAGGTAGCACTGTTTTATTTGAAGATCGTGTTTTTATTCCGCTAGATACTGACATCACCCGCTCCAATTCAAATGGCTGATAAACATGAAACATAGTTGAATGTACAGACATTGTATGAGAGACAAATGCAATGGATAGTGTGGAAAAAAGAGGGCATGAAATAGTTGACATGTATATTGTTTAACTAAAACGGATAGCATGACATAATTTCACATATATGATGTCTATCTAAACTGGATAGCATAGCATAACATAAATCAAAGATATGATGAATAACTAAAGAGGATCGCATGACATAATTCACCTACATGTTATCTAAGTAATCAGGATCGCATCATTTAATTCACATATGTGATTTATATGCTAAACAAGGGGAATTCGATATGATGTCTGAACTAAGAACATGGTGTTGAATATTGTGTATATGATGTCTAAACTATGCAATGCAAGACACCGTATGCATGATATGAGCAGTATAACCATGCCAAGTTAGAGCATACACCTCAGTGGGGGAATAGGACTGGTCATCTGTCTCTGAATCCATCTCTGAGGAGCTATCGGGACCCAACAAGAGATCTGCTTCGACAGGTAGCACTGTCTGCTCTGAAGGCCTTGTTTTCACTCCAGATTTTTCCATCTCCCACCCAAATGGCTGATTCACAGGAAGAGTAGTTTAATGTACAAACATTGTCGACAAATGGAAATGTAATGAAGAAAAGGATGGGCAAGATATCATTCAATATATGATGCTTGGTTAAACAGGATGGCATTGCACATTTCACATATATTATAGCTGGCTAAAAGACATGAGAGTGCATAATTCCCATGTATGATATAGAAACTAAACAAGTGGCATTACTGAACATGTCTAAACTAAGCAGATGACATATATGATGTCAAAAGTAGACACTGCAAGGCAAAATATGCATGATATGACTAACACCATCATGCCAAGGTAGAGCAAACACCTTGGGGGTTAATAGGAGTGGTCAGCGGCGTCTGAATACACCTCAAAACAGATATGTTCCTATGGATTACAATCTAGAGAGGGGTGGGGAGGGTTTGCCATTGAACCCACCATGGAGCGATGTCTGCATGACATTGTATTGCGGCGCAAAACTCTTCTCTTTTTCTCTACATGTTTAGCATGACTGTGTACAATATCTGACATGCATACGAAAAAAATATGGTGAGATTATGTAAGGAGACCATGCAGAAATTTAGAGTGATGGTAACAACCAAAGGTGGATCGGCGTTTTCCGTTGAACCAAAATAGCCCTAATGAATCGACGTGATGTATAGTAATAAGTGATGCAACAAGTGTACAACCTCTTTGCCGTAGCCGTGTCAACCTCAGCATCATTGGGTTGGTCGCTGAAGCAGTTGAGGCAGAGGTGGCTGTCGGAGGTGTGGAGGAAGATCTGAGGAATCTGTAGACGGCGTCCAGGGCACTGCTCTGTTGTGATGGATCGTTCTGTCGTTGGAGCAGCTCCGGTGAGCCGTAAGACGTCAAGGCTGAAGCAGCACAAGACAGACATCGTCAATCTCAAGTGGGATTCTAATAGCATCTCCAATAGATGATGTAAAATGGATGTAAAATTAGCATCACCAAAAACCACCTGACTACAACAGATGAGGTAAAAACTGTTGACTCTGAACTTAACTATCGAAACTGAAATTTACTGTGGAATTTGATTGCTGCTGTCGAAACTGAACGCAATGGTAGCAGAGAGGCACTTGACATGTAGTTTAGGGAGGGCATGCAGTTTATCTTCAACCTGCACCCCCCTGAGCCGCCAGCTACCACCGGCCGAACCATGACCCCGATGCCGCCTCGCCGCCCGAAACAACTTCGCCACCGCCGCCACAGCCAGCCCTTTAGGCCCCCCGCCCCACCCTGAACCCTAAGATAGATAGTGGGTTACCTCTCCAAATGAGCCCCCGGCCCCTCACAAGTGGTGGTTCTTCCTTAACTCCGTGAGCCCCCACCCCACCCCCTGAAAATCGACTGACCCAAAAGTCGATTCAGTCGACTGAAGTGTGGCTTAATCAGTGCAGAGCAGCAGCACGAGCGAGGGGGAGAGCAGGAGCAGCTAGGCGAGCGAGCGATCGAGTGAGAGCCGGAGCAGCAGCAGCAGATCCGGCTGGTATGGACGCCGCCGTCGAAGGGGCCTCGCACTGGGGAAGAGCCGTCGGGGAGATGTCGCCCGTGGAGCCAGCATCAAGGTAGCCGCTCCATGGGGGTGCGGGATGGAGCACCGTCGGCGCCGGGAGGTCGAGTTAAGGAGAAGGTGCGATGCGATGAGTGTACAACCTCTTTGGTGGCACCGAGTAGGCCTCGGCTTGGCTCGAGGAGTCTGTGAGGATGCTGCGGTTCCGGTGGAGCAGGTTAAGGCGGCTGTGGGGATGGAGCAGCCGCGATAGACGAGGCGATCGTCGGAGCAGCTCCTTGGAGGTGGAGGACGGGGCGGCTGAACCGGCGGGACGGTGAGATGGACGACGGATCCTCATCCGGGGAGGTGGACGAGGGATGTCGAGCTGTTGCGGTGGACGACGTCGTCGGGGAAGAGGCTCCGGCTGGGCAGCGGTGACGTGGCAGACGGAGGAGGGTGGGGTTTCACGGCTGGAGCAGAGAGGTTATGGCGGCCTGGGATTTCGAATGGCGAAAAGGGGGTGAAGCATGACTTAGGGACGCGCTGCCCAAAATGTAGGGTGTGTTACAAAAGTAACCCCCCCCCCCACCGATTTGAACTAGCGGCCCTTTCGGCTCAGGGTTAGAAGGGGGATTTCGCATGTCGGGATTTGGCAGCTGGAGGGAGTTTTCACGCGCGTTGTAATTTCAGGATAGCAAGGTGCGGGTTGTGAAGGAGCCAGTTTTGGGAGCACGATATCTAAATTTTCGGGATATAACAAGACGCGGGTTGAATTTTAGGGACAAGCCTAACGTGTAGTAATATTGTACTTGTACGTACCAAATCAATTCGCACTTCCCTCAACCAAAAAGAAAACAAAAAAAAATAAAACTATTCACACCACACAAAGAGAGAGTCTTGCCCCGTTTTACTATACAAATGCTATTCAAAGCTACTCCCTCCTTCGATCTATATAGGGCCAAATGCGTTTTTCGATGCTAACTTCGACCAAATATTAGAGCAATGATATATGGCATGCAACTTACACAAAGCACACCGTTAACTTCGTCTATGAAAGGTTCTTTCAATGATATAATTTTCACATTGTGCATGTCATGTACTATTAATCTTGTCAATAGTCAAAGGCGGTCTTAAAAATCTCATTACGCCCTATATAGATGGAAGGAGGGAGTATGAATCCATGTTATGTCCGATTTTTTTCCTTGATGTATAATGCATGTAACCTACTGAGGGAGTCCTGGATTAGGGGGTGCCCGGATAGCCGAACTATCACCGTTGGCCGGACTCCTGGACTATGAAGATACAAGATTGAAGACTCCGTCCCGTGTCCGGATGGGACTTTCCTTGGCGTGGAAGGCAAGCTTGGCGATACGGATATGTAGATCTCCTACCGTTGTAAACTGACTCTGTGTAACCCTAACCCTATCCGGTGTCTATATAAACTGGAGGGTTTTAGTCCATAGGACGAACAACAATCATACCATAGGCTAGCTTCTAGGGTTTAGCCTCTCTGATCTCGCGGTAGATCCACTCTTGTACTACCCATATCATCAATATTAATCAAGCAGGAGTAGGGCTTTACCTCCATCGAGAGGGCCCGAACCTGGGTAAAAACATCGTGTCCTTGTCTCCTGTTACCATCCGCCTAGACGCATAGTTCAGGACCCCCTACCCGAGATCCGCCGGTTTTGACACCGACATTGGTGCTTTCATTGAGAGTTCCTCTGTGTCATCATCCTTAGGCCCGATGGCTCCTTCGATCATCAACAACGACGCGGTCCAGGGTGAGACTTTTCTCCCCGGACAGATCTTCGTATTCGGCGGCTTTGCACCGCGGGCCAATTCACGTGGCCATCTGGAGCAGATTGAAAGCTACGCCCGTGGCCATCGGGTCAGATTTGGAAGTTTGAACTACACGGTCGACATCCGCGGAGACTTGATCTTCGACGGATTCGAGCCACAGCCAAGCGCGCTGCACTGTCTCGATGGGCATGATCTAGCTCTGCCGCCGAACAGTGCCCTGGAGGCCGCGCCAGCGTCCGCTCCGACTCCGCCGATCGAGGACGAGTGGTTGGACACCGCCTCGGGGGCTACGATCTCTACGGCGATTAAGCCGAACTCCATCCCTGTGCTTTGCGAAGACCGTGACTCCAAGGTGTCGGACTCCTCTCCGGGACTCGAACCCTCCGCGCCGCCAATCGAATCCAATTGGGCGCCGTTATGGAGTTCACTATCGGACATCTTTCAAGCACTCGCCCTTTGGCGACATCCTGAATTCACTAAAGTCTCTCTCTTTATCAGGAGAGCCCTGGCCGGACTACGGTCAGGAAGGTTGGGATGCGGACGACGAAGAAATTCAACGCCCACCCACCGCCCACTTTGTAGCCACGTTCGAAAGCTTAAACGACGTGCTCGATTTTGACTCCGAAGACATCGACGGTATGGACGACGATGTAGGAGACAACCACGAACCAGCACCTATAGGATACTGGACAGCCACCTCGTCCCATGATGTATACATGGTGGATACACCTAAAGGAAGTGACGACGAGGAACAACGGGACACTACGAAGGATAAATCCCTTGAAAAGTAGTCAAAATGGCAACGTAAACGCCGCACCAAGTCCCGCCTTGACAAAGACGGCAGCCACACAGACCCAACCATAGAGCAGGGTGAACCGGTGGACGACGAACATGCTATCGAGCAACCGTCTGAACAGGACAACTTGGATAAACAACCCGTCCCCGGCGAAGATAACAGTCCGGACGATCTCACGTCAGACAAATTGTTGGAGCAGAAGAACCTCCACAAAAGGCTCGCCATCGCTGCTGTAGCCTGAAAAAGGTAAGCGGAAGCTCAAAACAGCGGAAGATGCACTCATAATCAGATGGAGCAAAGTACTCAACACTGCAGAGAAATACGGCGACAGTCGCCAAACAAAGAGCTACCCGAAGCGCAAATTACTGCCCGAATTCGATGAGGAGGCCGTAGAGCCCCCGCCATCAAAGAACAAAGAGACTGCCCGGTCGGATAGACGACCTCATGGTAAACATGGAGCGGCAAGCGGCGCCGCACACAAGCCGGCACGCGATCTGCATAAGGATTCGCATCAAAAGGATGGCCCAGTCAGGTCCATCTATGGGCCGAGAAGGCAAGCTCTTCCAAGCAATGCAACACGCCAAATATCCGAACATCACGGCACACCCAAATATAGGGGTGCCAGACACCCCTGTGTTGCACCGATGAGGTCTGGATCACAATTCCAGCCGGATTCAAACCCGTAAACATAGAGGCATACAATGGAACAACATACCCTGGAGTCTGGATTGAGGATTACATCCTCCACATACACATGGCTAGAGGAGATGATCTCCACGCCATAAAATACTTACCCCTCAAGCTCAAAGGGCCAGAACGGCATTGGCTCAAAAGCCTACCTGAAAATACCATTGGGAGTTGGGAAGAGCTCGAGGATGCTTTTCGGGCACATTTTGAAGGGACTTATGTCCGTCCTCCGGATGCGCATTTATTTAAGTCACATAACTCAACAACCCGGAGAGTCAGCCCGCAAATTCTGGAACAGGTTCCTCATCAAAAAGAACCAAATAGTCGACTATCCGGACGCCGAAGCCTTAGCAGCTTGCAAACACAACGTCCGAGACGAATGGCTCGCCAGACACCTCAGCCAGGAGAAGCCGAGAACAATGGCTGCATTAACAAGCCTCATGACCTGCTTTTGCGCGGGAGAGGATAGTTGGCTGGCAAGATGCAGTACCAGCGACCCAAGTACATCCAAAGTCAGGGATGGAAATGGAAAACCATGACGCAGCAAGGACCAGCGCCGGACAAAGGGAAACAGCTCAAGAGCACGGCGATCAACGCCGGATTCAGAAGCTCCCGGCAGAATCATAAAAAACTGCCCCTCAAGGACAACAGCGATGAGCTATCCAACCTAAACAAAATCTTGGACAAAATATGCCAAATCCACAGTACTCCCGGAAAGCCTGCAAACCGTACCCACAGAGATTGTTGGGTCTTCAAGCAGTCCGGCAAACTCAATGCCGAACACAAGGGGCTCGACACACCAAGCGAGGACGATGACGAACCCCACAAGAAGAGCACCGGAAAACAAAAGAATTTCCCACAAAAAGTCAAAACAGTGAACTCACTTCAAGTGACCAAAGGAAAAATAGAGCGGCGCCCATAGAAACACGCTACCGCACGGTCTATCCCAAAGCAGAGTCCCAACGATGGTTGTCAAAACCAATCACCTTCGATCATCAGGACTATTCCGGAAGTACCCTAACGCAGGATGGACTGCCTTGATATTAGATCCTATAATCGACGGACTCCAATTTACACAAGTCCTAATGGACGGAGGTAGCGATCTAAACCTGCTATATCAGGACACAATCCGCAAAATGGGGATAGAACCAACCAAAATTCTCCATAGCAACACCTCCTTCAAAGGGGTAATGCCAGGCCTATATGCCCATTGTACGGGCTCCCTACTGCTAGAAGTTGTGTTCGGCTCATCCAACAACTTCCGCCAAAAGTTAACCTTCACATCGCCCCATTCAAAGTAGCTATCAAGCACTACTGGGACGTGAAGCTTTCGCCCGCTTTAACGTAATACCGCATTATGCATCTCTTACACTTAAAATGCCCGGTCCACGCGGCATCATCTCATTAAAAGGGAGTATCAAGTGTTACTCGAGCACGGAAGAACGTGAGACTGCCTTGACAGCCCCACACTAATCCGGCTCCGCTAATCAAAGCACCTGAATAGGTCATTCGAACCCGGACATGGCTAGATGAGTCCGCGCAAACATATAACGCCTTACTAGCGGCATACCCCGCATAAGGGGCTGCACGCATGTACAACAACAGACAATAAAGCTCAATTTTATTCACTTTTCGAACCGTACTCTGTTTATTTAGTATAAAGTACATTTTTCGCACGATCTTTTTTTACTTTTCAACTAAGTTCTTCTCTTTTACAGATGAACACCGTGCTACACCCGTCCAGGATACGGCACAACGGAGACACAGGCGCAGACGTGCAGTAGGGACCCGTTGGAAGGATTCTTTTCAGATTAAGACCCTGCGTAAACCTTTTTTACTGTCTCTTGTTGATACACATCCCCCGGTTTCTTGCTATAACCGAGGAGGAGGCTGGAGTTTTGGCATCAGCCGCACCAGAATATTTGCGCGTACCTGGACACCAAGGGCTTAGGGCATTATTCTGCCCGTTTTCATAAAGACCGAATACCTTAGGGAGTGTTCGGCGTCTCGAGTTAGGCCTTATATGCATCAGCTCCGAATCATGTCTTTGGTCAAATGTTGGGTTTGCCCGGCTCCTGTGTTTTGCTGCCTTACGTTCCGTTCTATTGGCTAACGCGGCACCGTGGAGAACTATCGCGATTGTGCCCGTTCGCCAGGTGAGCACCTCGAGAGAAAGCCGAAAACTGACTGTCATGATATAGCGTGAGACTAGTTAACCACTCGATGACCCACTGGAATGTTTAGAATTTCAAGATTAACGAAGGACCGCTTTCGGTCAGCACATACGCACTTCAATTCGGAGAGCTTGGCGCCCCTAGGGTCTATATAGTAGCCCCACCATCGAACTCCTATGGCTAAGTGAAAGTGATAAAGCATTATAGTCCGGTTGCCTAGTTTGCTACGCTATCACCTCCTTTACAAGACCGAGACGTTGGATCAAGTGTGAAAATGTGCCTTTTTGCAAACACCCCCGCACTATGTGCGTAATTTCAAGACTGCCATCTTTCAAAGTTATATACACATATACATCAACGGCCGCACATGAGGTGTTTTAATACTTGAACGCACAAGTATAAAAAGCTCTTATATTATATTGAAACATTGTTTTCACAAATCATACATGTCATTAAAACATAATATCCTTCGAGCACTGCGTCTCTATTAAACGAGCGCCCTGCAAGACTTCCTCAAAATAGTGCTCGGCAGGTACTCGGCTTCTGTCCGAATCTTGGGATGCAACATCGGTGGCCTTCATCTCCGCCCAGTATGTCTTGACACGGGCAAGAGCCATCCACACCCTCTATGCATGCTGACCGCTTCATTGCATTGATATGCGGCACCGCACCAAGGAACTGTTGCACCAAGCCAAAATAACTCTTCGGCTCGGGCCTTTTCGGCCACAAATGAGTCATGACAGACTTCATGGCAAGTCCGACAACCTATTCAGCTCAGCCCATTCGGCCAAACAATCGGTTACTGAAAGTGGACGCTCCGGACTATGGAACTGCGACCAAAAAAGCTCTTCCATTCCGTGATCCTTTTGACCTCGGAAGTGTTCGGCCGCGTCTGCGGCACTCGCCGCCAAGTCCAGATAAGCATCCTCCGCACCCCATAGCCGGTCCAATTGAGCGTACCTAGGATCCGTGAATTTCCTCCGCAACAGAAAGGGCTTTCCAGCCGCAATATCTCCGGCCTGATGTAGCTCCTCCTTCATAGCTCTCATTGCAGAGCAAGTATCCTTGGCCTCGGTGGCGGCCTTTTTCAGGTCCTCTTGTTTCGCTCAATCTTCTTTTTCAAGAAGCTCGCAACGGTCAGTAGCATTCTTCAATTTCACGGCCATCTAGGCCATTTCTTTCTTGCTTCGGCAGTGAGCAGCCTGTTCGGCTTTTAGCTCTGCGGCCGCCTTTAAAGCAGCCGCATCACTTTTTCTGGCTTGCTCCTTGGCTCGGGCGAGCTCCGCCCGAAGGTTCTCCATAGCAGCGACACCATCTGCATTAGGCATGCATGTTGTAAGGCATGAGCATCAAACTCCCTTACCATGTGTCCGCGGAGAAGTTGCATACCTTGTGACTCGTCAAGCCGCTTATTAACAAGCGTGATGTGCTCATCCGCCACGTCAAGTTGCCGCTGATTCGGCAAATTCATCAGCCCGACTAGCCACCGGACGCTTCGCCACCTACATAGGAAGAGCGCATATTATACCTGGGGTTATGATCCTCGGCGCGCCGTCATTTTTGACACCGCACCAAGTCTCAGGGGCTACTATCTATACAGGGCGCATTTTATATGCAAAGCTGTCAGAAGGTACATCATTTTGCGTACCTCAAAACCCGCCAAGAAACTTACGACGGCTTCATGTAATCCGCTCTCAGCGGATGAAATCCTTTCAATCACCGTACCCATTAACGCACGATGATCTTCCGAGATAGACGCCGCTGAGCAGATCCTTCAGCTCCTCCGACCGTACACCCGTTGGTGCCGGACTCGTCCGGTGGCCTTTTTCGAAGGCCGGGCACGGAGGGCTATGAGGGGACATACGGCTGCCTTCTGGCCCCGCCGGATTCGGAGACGCCCTCCGCGACGACACCTCAAGGTCGTCCACCTTGCATAACGGTACGGCAGGCGGAGGCGTTTCGCTCTCCATCATCTCCGGACCAAGATCCCCTGAAGACGAGCTCTGCTCTGAAGGGCTGAGATCCGAACTACAAGGTAAACTTTCGGTTACCTTGAAATAAAACGGGATGTCTCTTTTGAAAAAAACGCCCCCCCTTTACTTATGGCTCGCTGGAGGGCTGATCTCCTTGCGGAAATAGTGCGGCCGGGGCATCTCCCGCCGCAGGACCCTGTGGTGAAGATTTCTTCCCCCGCTTCGAGGCTTTGGTCTCCGGATCTTCAGAAGCGGTCCTCTTTTCCCCTTGGAGGGAGGGATTCTCGATCCCCCCTTTCTTGATAGCCTTCTTCACGGAGGTAGAAGTTCCCTTGTTCCCCCCTTCACCTTCTTCAAAGGGCACAACCTCTAGCATCTTGGTTAATACAGGATCCGGCGTGGTCTCAGGGAGGGGCGCCGAACACCTGATCAGTTTTGCTTTTGCTATCCACTCCTGTTTAAAGGATAGCTCTTTTAAGGGCAAGTTTATGATAAATACACGGATAGCATGTCCGGGTATAGGACTACTTACTTGAGTATCCGGGCGATTGCAGCTCAGACCTGCGTCCTCGGTTAAGTCCGGACACATTGCTTGTGATCCGAAGAACAGTTGGTACATCTCCACGGGCGTTAAGCCCATAAAATGTTGGAGAGCTCGTGGTCCCTCCGGATTAAACTCCCACAGGCGGAGGGGGCGACGTTTGCAGGGCAAGGTGCGACAAATCAGCATGACCTGTGCTACTAGGACCAGATTGATCTCTCTCTCTCTCTCTCTCTCTCGGAGGTCTCGAATACGGCCCTGCAACAGAGGTACGTCCTTGGACGGTCCCCAGTCGAGCCCTTTATTGACCCATGACGCCCGCCGCAGTGGAGGCCCCGAGCGGAAGGCAGGTGGCGCCGCCCATTTGGTGCCCCTGGGAGCGGTGATATAAAACCACTCCTGTTGCCATAAATTGAGCTCCTCTTGAAAAGAGCCCTCGGGCCATGGAGCGTCCGCATTCTTGCTTATAACAACCCCTCCGCACTCTGCCTGATGCCCCTTGATCATATTCGGCTCCACATTGAAGGTCTTGAGCCACAATCCGAAGTGAGGGGTAATGCGGAGGAAGGCTTCACATACGACAATGAACGACAAGATGTGGAGGACGGACTCCGGATCCAAGTCATGGAATTCCAGCCCATAATAAAACATGAGCCCCCTCACAAAGGGGTCCGTCGGGAAGCCTAAACCCCGAAGGAAGTGAGATACGAATACCACGCTCTCACCAGGCTTGGGAGTGGGAATAACCTGCCCTTGGGCAGGCAGCCTATGTGAAATTTCGCCGATTAGATACCTGGCGTCTCTCAGCTTTAGCACATCTTCTTCCGTGATGGAGGAAGACATCCACCGGCCGTGCAGGTCGGAGCCGGACATCGTTGAAGGTCCTAAGCGCCTAAATCTGGAGCTTTGGGTGTTGGAACTCGAGGCGATCGGCGGATTCAATTGAGATTGAAAGAAAGGAGCGGGCCTTGGTCTCGTTATAAAGAGGTTGAATACCAAGAGCCCTCCCCGTGACCGTTCGGGACTCGCCTTCGATGGAGGAGGCGTGCCAATGGGCACGATTGGGTTACCCACGCCCGTATTGATGAGGATCCCAGAATAAAGGGGGCACGATCTACGCCTCGATAAGACGTGTCAAGAAACCGCCTCGCTAAACGCTACCGAGGTGGAACAAGAAAACGATTCGTATAAAGGCCTGGCCGTGGTGTGATGTCATGCCGCGGAATACGTCGCAGATCTGTGCAAAGGTTATTCTCTCTACGGTGGTATGTGGAACTTGTTTTGCAGAGCCGGACACAATCCTTGTGTTCAAAATCTTCTATGAAGTATTCGGAGGAGGAACCCGCCTTGCAATGCCGAAGACAATATGCGCGCCGGACTCGTCGTCATTGAAGCCTGGTTCAGGGGCTATTGAGGGAGTCCTGGATTAGGGGGTGTCCGGATAGCCGAACTATCACTGTTGGCCGGACTCCTGGACTATGAAGATACAAGATTGAAGACTTCGTCCCGTGTCCGGATGGGACTTTTCTTGGCGTGGAAGGCAAGCTTGGCGATACGGATATGTAGATCTCCTACAGTTGTAAACCGACTCTATGTAACCCTAACCCTATCCGATGTCTATATAAACCGGAGGGTTTTAGTCCATAGGACGAACAACAATCATACCATAGGCTAGCTTCTAGGGTTTAGCCTCTCTGATCTCGCGGTAGATCCACTCTTGTACTACCCATATCATCAATATTAATCAAGCAGGAGTAGGGTTTTACCTCCATCGAGAGGGCCCGAACCTGGGTAAAAACATCGTGTCCCTTGTCTCCTATTACCATCCGCCTAGACGCACAGTTCGGGACCCCCAACCCGAGATCCGCCGGTTTTGACACCGACACCTACTCATACCAACATTTTAGTGCATTCCCAATGTCTATACTACCGCTGCAATTCGAACTAAATTTGAATTCGTTTCTCTATTTCAATAAGAATCTACAATCATGATTGTTGCCAACTTCAACCATCATAGTTTCCTTGCTATTCGCCAGATATAAATCGGACGGCCTATAATGCAGGATGGCAGGCACACCATCATCAACAACTCCGTTTTTTCATAAGAGTAGAGATAAAATATATTAAATGTAGTATAACATGTTCATAAACACTCCATGTGTATCACCGTTATATATATTCACACATGCGCCGGTTTAAAACACTATGATAAATTCTTCAAATATCTGAATTCGCTTTTTATAATGAAGTATATATGATCTCTATTCGTCTTTTACACCCACACAACCCTCTTATCTTTGTAGCTAGCGCTAACTTTCTCTTGTGCATGCACACGCCCGCATCCCTCTCACCCTCCCTCAGCATTCTCTAGCTCGATCGCGCAAATTCGTCGTTTCACTTTAGGTCGTTCACCCACGGTGTGTGTAGCCCCCCCAGCTCCTTTACGGCACACATCGATCCATATGCCTCTCTAGCCAGGTGTGCCTAGCACAAACACAAGCTTCCCCTCTTTTCTTGTCACCGTCCATGCCTCACTCCCACCACTCTTTTCATCGTTCTCGTACACTTCCTCCTCCGCTTCGATATAGTATGCCTCTTGTACCACCTCCTACATGCATCCCTCTATCTCTATCCTTCTCCTCGTGCCTCGTTTTCTTCTAACACACACATGCATGTATACCGATCGATCTATCAACATATACCTGGATCGACTTTAACTACCCGCCCCCCATCAATCGACGTACCTCACAAGTTATGTCTCTCCTTTCTCTAGCAAAGGGCGATTGATCTTCCTATTTAGTTATGTCTGCTTACCATAGCCACATCGTCCCCCCTCATCATTCGTGCATGCCTCCTGACCCGTCTCCCACACGCACGTGCACAGACAACAAGCAGCCATCTCCTTTCTTATTGATATTGCGGGCGTGCCCTCCGTTTGTCTAGAAAGCCTATCCCACCATTTGTTAGAAGCAACTCCACTACCACCACCCCAACACTCTAGCTCTGTCTCTCTCCCAACCTTATTCCTCTCCTGCACATATGCATGGATGCCGATCGATCTCCCTTAATAAATGAGGCAGATCGATCTCCTTAATACATGAGGTAGGCCTCTCTCCTCCTCCACACATATACCAGCCATTGTACCTCTATAGTTAATTGGGCCTCCCTCTTCCCCACCACACACACCGATAGTCGAGCGCTGCAGGTAGGTAACCATGCCACAGAGACAAACAGCACATGTCCCTCTCACGTTCCAAAGAGGGCCAGCCACTCTATATCTTTGACGTGGGCACATGTAAATTCGATGGCACTCTCTATCTATCATACACAGCACACACACACACACACACACATCAACCCTCTTTTTGATTGTATGGACACCTCAAGCCGGTGATACCTCCACTCTCTTCTCGTGGATCGCCCCCTCTATATATATGTTATATCCAGGACTCTATTTCACACACATTGCATATGTTACATTTTTTGATTGAACCCCCCCCCCCCCCCAAAAAACCTCTCGAGAACCCACATACTATATCTCTCTAGGTTTGTATCTCTCTCACACAACCCCACGTAGGTGGTGTACGTATACAAGAAGAGAATAGGTGCACCATGCACGTACTCACGCTTCGTGCCCAGCCACACCCGCGCGGGTACACGGTGGAGCTCATTTCTTTACGAAATGGCAGCCCACGTGCTAATTTGAACGCCTGTAGCGGTTGTTTACCTAGGGAGGTCGTGTACCACACCTGCACGAAACAAAGTTCGACTTGACGCGTTGCCGCGTTATTTTTAAATAAAGTTATAGCGCTCAATGGCACGTACACAGAATATAAAACGATTTTTATGGAGAA
Source organism: Aegilops bicornis (assembly GCA_021605145.1). Classification (NCBI taxonomy): domain Eukaryota; kingdom Viridiplantae; phylum Streptophyta; class Magnoliopsida; order Poales; family Poaceae; genus Aegilops; species Aegilops bicornis. The sequence goes on from CM038669.1 coordinate 47,399,478, forward strand.
AAAGGTAGTCCGCTCACTATATACAATGGAGCCTTGCGTGCTCGGGTTTGTCGCTCTTCAGAGTATCTCACACAAGGCTGCGGTGGCCTCTCTCTCTCCACCGTTGGTCACTGATCCGGCCGCATCCCGTCCGCCGGGGGAAAGGGAGTGTGGTGGCCTCTCTCTCTCTCACTGTTGGTCACTGATCCGGCCGCATCCCGTCCGCCGGGGGAAAGGGAGGAAGTGCATCGTTTCTCCGTTCGACGGCGCCGAGGCAGCATGTCCCGATCTGCGGTACACGCCGTTCTCTCTGACCAAGCTCCGGCGCGGCAGGGCCTACGCCACCTGCTCGCAGATTCCGCCCGCCGCTCACCTTGTTACATCCCGACGACCTCTAGGTATCCCCTCCGGCCTTGCTCCACTGCCCGTCTTTCCACGTCGCTGCATGTGGATCTTCCATAGTTCTTTGCCCAAAACGTAGCTCGTCCAGCGTAGTTTCCATATTTCATTCTCGTCCTCACACCGTTTTAGACAAACACAACCGTGTTGTTATCTTCTCTTAGGGCAAGGAATATGCTTCTTTTTTGTCGTCGCATGTGTCATCAACTGTTATTGGCCAGTAATTGTTTCCTTTCTACCTCTTTTTTGCAAACAGGGATATCCATTTCACCTCGTTGCTATTCCAACCTTTTGGTGAACTGCACAAATCACTTTTTTCTTAAGAGTGTTTTGTGCATTTGTACTAAAATGTCACATGGGCAACGTCTCTACATTTCAGTGCGACTGCACAAAGGGAGATTGGTTTTGCTCTATCGTCCTCATCCAACTCCGAGCCTAATCTTCTCCAACTAGTTAGTCTTAAGAGAGACTGCAAAGGTGACCGACTTCTATTTATGTGTTTATTGCTTCATCAGCAGTCCTCTATTATTGTAATCACACTTAATATCTTTGGAACAGGGACGCTCAGCTCTATTTTAGTGGAACTGCACAAAATGATCAGAATGTTGCATGCTCCAGACAGCTACTTTTTTTCCCAACATGCCTTGTTGATTTAGACAGAGCTGGGGGGACGTTGCTGCCAATGAAAGCATGGATCAATTTTAATTTAACACCTTCTCACAACTCTGTCTTCAGTTATGATGTAATTATTAGCTCTGATCTGCTAATAATTGACATGCATTAGCAAGGAAGTTAGTTTTTTATTGTTTCCGAAAGAGCATCGATGGCAAGGCACGCGAAACAGAAGCTGAAAGCTCACACCATTGTACAATTTCATGTCTCGCTGGAAAATTATTTGTATAGTACGTCAATTATGTAAACAAATGATGGAAGCTTGGTAGCATTGCCAGAAGCCTCTTCATCATCCGGGTCCATGTGCCATGCACAAAATTATACTCCTTCCTTCCTAAATATTTGTCTTTCTACAAATTTCAAACGGGCATATTTAGAGTGTAGATTCACTCATTTTACTTCGTATGTGTACTCCCTCTGTTCCTAAATATTCTATTCGTCTTTTTAGAGATTTCAACAAGTGACTACATACGGAGCAAAATGAGAGAATCTACACTCTAAAATATGTATATACATCCGTATGTGCCAGTCCATTTGAAATCTCTAAAAATACAAATATTTGAGTAGTCACTCGTTGAAATCTCTAGAAAGACAAATATACTCTAAAGTATATTTAAGAACCGAGGGGGTAGTGCACAACCGCATGGGAGACTCAGCCCGGTCGTTGCGCCGCATTAATAGTGAGTAATGAGCAGTCAAATCGTAAGCCCCACCTTTCCCACTGTAAGTTGCTCTGAAGAGGCAACCATCAATACGCTCTTCTTCGAATCCACTCATACTCCATCCGTCACTGATTATACAGCGCGCTTCAGAAAAAAGAAAAAAGATATGTGGGACCAAGGCGACTAGCGATCGGCCTGAAAAATAGCATTGGTAGTTATAGCACGGGGTCTATTACTAGAGGGAATAATGCGTCCACACATGCATGCAGTGCTTCCACCCCGAGTACACACATGCATGAACTTACTCCACTCCGTAGTACTGTAGTACATAGTACATGGAGAGAAAATTGTGGACTTGATTGCGGTTACCACGCCCTAATTAATTGAGCATTAAACCAAACGCGTCTAAAGTCTCTCTGGTGGTGGAAATGCATTGAGAGAAATGCATCATAATGAAGCGCGCCATGTAAACCGTGACGGAGGGAGGAGTAGTATGAAGGTTCAAAACCAAGTACGCGTATGGCCAGTAGGTCAACGCACCTCCTCTTGGCATATCACTGACATGTGGGACATGAGTGTGAGCAAACCTATCTCAATTGACGGTAAAGAGCCAACCCGCCGTTCCTTGAGAGAGACGAGGAGCGAGAACACACAGACGGGTTCGCATGGAGGCCAAGATATATTCGAGCATGGTTGGTTGATCGATATCATTCATTACATGTTGTGATACAATTTTCCGCCCTTCTCCGGAATAAACGTGTGCTTTATCAGAGAAAAAAATAAGAGTACAGACGCTCCACCATGCGGTTCTAGTAGTAGTACTACTCGTACTAATGCGCTTGGCTCTTCGCCTCTTCATGAAGTCGAACAATGATGGTACTCCGCATGTTGGGTACTACAGTGTATGCCTCTGACAAATTGACACCGAATGGACTAATGCATGTCCACTGAGGGTAGGTTGCATTAGTCAGAAGGCGTAAGCGAGCTTCACCTTGTCCTGCAAGCTTCTCCTCGTTCTGCGAGTTGATGGGACACACCAAAAAGTAGTGCTAGTCCATACTCCCTCCTTTACGGTTAATATGGCTTAATCTTTTTGCGGGTAAATGAGAGAGCTTTATTCATATATAAGCATTCTTAGGACGATCAGCCAAGACACTGGTCACTAGGAAGCGAGGTACCCCGCAAAAAAAGAAGTAGGAAGTGAGGTGTTTCATCAAGCCAGCTCTCAGCCACATTCAAAGTGCAGCAAGCACGGTTCGCACGAAGATGCGTCGCAAGGTTTGCTGACCTATTTACATGCTGAATAACAAAAAAAGAGGAAATATTACCGAGCGCTACTATTTGTAACAGGATATGAGCCAGAATTAAGCGAGAATTATGGTGAGTGTTCCATGCAATCAACTTCCATTATCACATGCGAGAACCCTCGAAGAGAACCAAATGTGTTGAAGATTGCTTTATCACATTTTAAAATTATAATAAGACTACAGACGCTCCTCCATCCGGTTCCTAGTACTAGTATAGTACTCCTACTTACGTACCTTTATAGACTATATTAGTAGTACTAGTACTAGTAAACTTTGCGCTTGTCTGTTCGCCTATTCGGGAAGTCGAACAATAGTAGCACTAGTAGTATAGTGTATGCTTCTGGCAATCTGACACCGAATTAACTGTTGCACGTCCACCGCCTGAGCGAGGGAGAGCTTGCATTAGTCAAAAGTTTCTCCTTGTCCTGCGAGCCACCGCGCGAAAGTAATGCTAGTCCGCACTGCCTCCTCTCCGGTTAATATGGATTAATTTCAAACGAAATAAATACACTGTCTGTCACTGTATATTTGTAATAATACGGTCAGTTGACTTCATAATACGCTCATTGCGCTCAATATATATATTTTCCCGTGTTTATACGGTCACTAGCTCAACCTGACTGAGTATGTGTGTGCACGCACGTGTAGGTTGAGCACTTAGTGTGACCGTGTGTGTTCCGTCGTGTGCTCGGACATGCATGCATTAGGTCGTCGCGCGCGTTTTTGCGTCCATGCGTACGTGTGACTGTTGCATACACGTAGGGGAATGCGTGTAGGGGCCACTAAGGAGCAGTCAAATCACACAGGAAGTTAGTCGGAAGAAGCAAGCATCATTTCACTCTTGAATGACACGTACGCAATATAAAATGGTTGATATGGAGAGAAAAATAAAACCACTATATATACACTAGCAGGAGCCTAAGCTACAAGCCTGCTTGCTAAGGTTGCTTTCTTCACAAGCATAGAACGACGAGCATGATCCCGTGGCTACGGGAAGGGAATAATGTTCTGCGTAGACGCAGTCGACATCGGCGAGGGAGAAAACCCACAGTGGTGCGTCCAAATCGGGGGTCACCACAGTATGGGCCAATGCCGCGTCCCAACCGCCCTTCTAGCTACAGCCCGACGTCCCAGGTAGTCCATCTTCCTTTTGGAGCCGGCTTGCTCCACTGTCGTAGCTCCATCTCCATGTCGATCTTTCTCTACTTCTACCGGCTTCTACTTGTGATGAGTTTATGTCTCATGAACTAGTGCCGATACTATTATTCTAATCACACTTCTTAAATATCTTTGCCATCGAGGATGCTCAGGTCGATTTTAGTGGAACTGCACAAAAGCATCGTATGATCCGAGGGTGCCAGCCGTCTTTCCTTTGACAGGTTCTACCTGGCCAGGGAATTAAATCATGTTTAGGGTTTAGGGTTTAAGTCGTAATGACCCCATCAGTAGTTTTTCTTTCGTACACGCTCTCACAACTTTTTTCTTTAGTTGTGAAGTAAATATTGGCTATGATCTGTGAATCATGGAGATGCATCAGCATGCGTGTTAGTTTTCCTTTGTATTTGATGGAATGTTGTAACGGGGCAACCTTGGAATAAGAATGAAAATGGAGTGGAAAGTTTCCCTTTTCCGGAGTATAAATGGGAACGGAGAGAAACCAACGTTTCGTTTCGTTGGATCGCGCCATCGAGCAAAACCAACGTTTAAATCATGTCTGTCATGTTCGTGTCTCACCCTCCTCCACGGCTCGACCCCACACGGTCGCTCGGCATGCCACTCACTGCAAACCGAGTATAACTTTCCCTCCTTCTTGTTGATGGATCGCGCCATGGAGTACTACTAGCACTACTGGAAGAGATTGAAGAGTTGGGGGAGGACATCTAGCTATAGCACAGACTCCCAAGAACTTTTTACATGCATGTTGTAGCCGGCTATTGCGACCTTTGAACGCGGAGCAGCCGCGTGCACCCGGAAGCGGCGCGGGCGACGCTCTCTCGGCCGGCGCGCCTCTTCAATGCCGGCGCCAGTGAGAGGTCGCGTCCACTCTGGCCGGGCATGAATGCGGCACTGACCGTTTCGGGCGCGGAGCATGCGCGGGTGATGAAGAGGGTTCGGATTGGTTAGGACCGGCCGTGGCAGCGGTCCGGACGTGCGCAAACAAGAGATGTTGTGCATTAATATTGCTGCGTATATAACTAACAACGTAAATAATGTGCCAGTTGGACAAATATGATTGGAGATGGAGATGGAAATGAAATTTTTCGTAACCACGGATATGCATGTCTATGTCTATGTGTGTGTGCGCGACGACTCGCGACCTGGAAGTGGGGCGTGTTTTTGATCGAGTTTTCTTTATTGGTACGTTAGAAAATCAGTTTGTCTAATTCACATCTAGATGTTATTTAAGGATATCACACCTAAGCTCCCAGAAGTATATAATGTAGCAACAAGAAACAAAAAAACTAGGACAAAAAAAATAGACCACAAACAGAGTGGACATCAACTTAGACGTGACATAACTATGTCACATCAAGATGTGTCCTAGACAGACCCTTAAAAAATTGTCCGCTAGTTTTCGTTTCTTTTTTCCGGGAACGCGCGTATTCTATTTAAAACCACTGCTATGGAGAGATTTTTTACTCCATTATAGCCTCTTGTTTGATAGAGTTTCTCACGTCTCGCTCTCTCACCTTCTCCATATCAAAACAAGATGACAGTGTCCACTCTATCTCTCTCCTCACCGGTGGTCACAGATCCGGCCGAATGCCCGAATCCCGTCCGCTGCGGGAGGTGAGAAGGTGCAGCGTTGACGTTGTCGCCGTCGGCGACGGAGGGAGCCAATGCGCACCGTCCTCTCGGAGCCGGCGCTGGCGCGGACGAAGATGCCAAATGGATGATGCATCACCACGATGACCTATCAATGCTCATGGTTGCGCCTCGTGGTTGCGTCGGCTGGTGAAGCTGATCGATTTTCAATGAAAAACAAGTTGTCTTCCATCATTGCTCTTTGCTTGTTATGCACAAAGATGATATCCTTCGTCAGTTCACCTTGGTTGCGTTGGAGACGCGATGCGTCTTTCACGTTGGTGCAATTTTATCACACAATTGGCTATGAACCAAATGTTTCCTCGAAGAAGGATCGACGTTGGTACAAAGAGCATAAGTTTTGTATTGATTTCTAAGCCTTCTCACAACTTTGTCTCCAGCTCCCTGTAATTTTATTTGTCCAGTTATTAAATTTGATTTAAAAAATGTGTGGACTAAAAACCCGGATGGACGTAGTAGCCCTCCATTTTTATTTACTCATCATATTAGATTTGACTGAAGTCAAACTTTATGATAGTCTCAAACCTTTCCGATAATTGAAATTAAAATTCTTTATTTGTACACACTCTCACACGTTTCCGATAAATTGCCGCATGTGTGGATGTTCACTCAGGGAGGGTAGTGTACCACACCTGAAGGACAGGAAGAGCGACCAGGACGCGAGGGCGTGGATCGTTCGTTCATCGGAAGTAGAACTAGTTTTCTTTACTGTACATTAGATAAAGAGTTTCGTTTCGTACTTACACAATTTAAAACGATTGTTATGGAGAGAATAAGAAAACCACTCCACTAGTATATATTACTCGTATACACGAGAGTACTATATGGACGTGGCTTGACTTAGTGCACCTGCCTATGGGTTTATGACAGGTGGGCCCAAAATGTGGTAGCTCACTGTCATACAGCCAAAAGCAGGTGCAGTGAAGGCACCGGAGCTCAGTCCGTACTACAGAATAGTATATATATAAGCGGGAGCCTCAGCGCTTGTTCGCTAGGGTTTTCACTCTCCACACGCTCGCCGCACTACATATATGTTACACACTGGAGTCTCAGCGTTCATTTGCTAGGGTTTGCTATATTCACAGTCTCTCACCCTCTCTTCACCAGATCTAAACAAGACTGCATTGGCCTCTACTGCATTGGCCTCTTGTCTCTCTCTCCCCCCTCACAGCTGGTGAAGGAGGCGTCTGTATCCCGTCGCACTGAGAAGGGGAGGAGGTGCACCATTCACTCTATCGCCTTCGGCGAGGGAGGCAATCCACTGTCGGCTGCGCTGTTCTCTTTCACCCAGCGCCTGTGCGGGAGGGCCACCGACCCCTTCTTCCTCACTTCCGTATGTAGTGTGGGCAGATCCGACCTCCCGCCGCACGCCTTGCCACATCCCGACGACCCTAAGGTATAAGTTTCTTTGAAACCGTCGTTGCTCTAACTGCATGTGGATCTTTTTCGATCTGTAGTCGAATCTAGGTCTTGGTTCAAAGAGGAAAGAAGGGTGCGGTGGGCTGGAGCAAGAATCTAGGACGTGGTTCAATGAGGAAAGGAGGGGCGGAAAGTAGTATAGACTGGCTATCCAGCCGCTTTGTAGGTCGAAAAGGGAAAAAGGGGGTAACCCAGTACACACATAGAACCGATCTCTTTGTTGAAAAGGGAAAGAAACTGGGGGGTCGGGTAGTTTGTGCAGGACTAGATTTGCTGCCCTCACTTAGGAAAAAGGTTCAAAGAGAACAAATATGAGACCAACGCATATATGCTTCTTGGCTACATACTCTGCATCACCCATTTATACGTGTGGATGCACATGGTGTTGGCATGTCCCATACAGCTATTTTGCTCTTCTTAATCTAAGAATGTCGGCGGAAAATTGACGCAATGCCACTGTTAAAAGTAAATTACATTTTTTAACGAATCTTGTTTCAAGAGAATGTCTCTATTAATATGAATCAATGCAACCGTTTTAGAAATGCTACTATCCTACTTTGTTTTCCATCCAAGATAAGTTAGATGCTTGTTTCTGTCACCGTTTGTTTCATCCTCCTTTATCGGCAAGTAATTGTTTCCTTTTTTGCCTCTGTTAAAACAGGGGTATCCATTCAACTTTTTGCTATTGCGACATTTTTCTTCACTACTCGAAACACTTATGTTTTAAGAGTGTTTTGTGCAGTTCAATTTGAATGTCACACCGGTGACTTTGCTTAATTTTTGTGGAACTGCACAAAAGGAAATCGAGATTTGTTTCCAGTCTTCGTGGCGAGTTGTTTCAAATCTTGGTCTCATCCACATGATGTGCAGTGTGCTTTGAGATGTTGTGTTACTTGTTTTGGTACTGATTTAAATAAATGTTGAATTGAAGCTATTGTATTGCTGTCTTTTCCCATTAAGTAGTGAACAAAAATGGGACCAACCCAGACATGATGCTTGTTGCTTTGTTACAACAAATTCAGCATCACCCCCTTTATAAGCCAAAGAATCGATGCCACTCTCAGAATTAACTACTGAATGTTATTTTAAAACTGCAACACTTGTTAGGGATTGGCGGGATTACCATTTTTGTGGCCACATGTTTCATCCTCCTTTATTAGCCAGTAATTGATTCCTTTTTTGCCTCTGTTTAAACAGGGATATCTATTCAATTTGTTTCTATTGCGACATTTTGCTTCACTACGCGAAACACTTTGCTTGATTTCAGTGCAACTGCATAAAACGAGATTGGATTTCCTATTCGTGTTGGCAGATTCGTATTTTATCCTGGTGGTCTCATGAAAGGTCAGTACAGGCCTTCATCCACATGATTGTGCAATGTGCTTTGAGATGTTGTGCTACTTGTATTGGTACTATTTTAAATAAATGTTGAATTGAAGCTATTGTATTGCTGTCTTTTTGTGACGCCCGGGTAATTAAGCTACAGTGATCCTCTGCTAGTGATGCCACGTCACCTCGATTATAGATGCTAATCTCGAGTTAGTTCAAAACCGATTCAAATTCAAAAATTGAGTTAAAGGCAAACAACAAAAGTTTTCAAACATTAAAACTAAAATGTTCTAGAGGTGACAAATAATACATAGGTAATTGTGGTGGAGAAACCACAATTTTATAAAATGTTTAAACACTCTAAAATGAATAAAATAGTAGCTAAAACAACTAGATAAATGCCTTTTGAGTTTTATAAAATACTAAACTATTTTATTTGGGGGTTAAACCTTTTTGTGACCGTGGACTAAGTTGAAATACTAATTTAGGTGCTAAGCGTATATTTTGCTAGAACTAAAATAAATGTAACTAAGGTAAAACATGAAAGAATAAATATATATATATATGTATATATATATATATAAGCACAAAAACAAACTAACAAAAATAAAACAAGGGCCACCCCCTGGGGGCCCAGCTAACAGCTAACCGGCCAGCCCACTAACCTAGCCGGCCCACCCCGCTCCCACCTTATCCCCCCCACCCGATGAAACCCTTACCGCTACCCCCACTCCCCTCGATCCCCCACGTCTCGCTCCCTCTCCCCCTCCCCCCCCCCCCCGATCCAGATCGGGGGCAGCTAACACCGACGACCCCGCCGCCTCACGCCCCGCCGCCGGCGCCCATCCCGGCGACGCCTCATCGCCGTCCTCCTCGCCTCCTTCCCCCTCCCGATCTGGGCGCCTCGCCGCGGCGCCCCGACGATGCCACCGCCCGACGTCGCCTCACCGCCTCGACCACGCCTCCTCGCCGGACCGCCACACCGTCGTCCACCTGCGTCGCGCCGTCCTCGTCCCCCTCCTCGACACCCGCTGCCGTTGCCCTACGAACCAACGTGAGCCCGGCCTCCGCCTCTCCTCCCCCCCCCCACTCTCTCCAAGGCGACTCGTCATCACCACCACGCCACTGGCCCGCTCCGGCGCACCCCGATGCGTGCACACCACGCCCAAGCCGTGCCCCACACCGCGCCACCTACACGCGCCCAAGGATGCCTCGCCCCTGGCCTCCCCTGCCTCCCGCACCCGATGCTGCCTCGGAACCGCGGCCTCCTCACCGGAGCGCTCGCACCTGCCGTGGCTCGCGTCGTCGTAGCCTCCTCTACTGCTCCACCCGTGCTGCCTCCGCCGCCCCTGTCCTACCTCACGCCGCCGCTGCCTCGCTCGCTTCCGGCGCCTACCTCCGCCGCCTCCGACGACCGTGCCCCTGCTAGCCCCGCCACCGCCAGAGCCCCCGCCGGGGACCGCCCTCGCCAGCTCCTCGTCGAGGCCATGGCCTCGGCCGGCACCATCCATCACGCCGGTGCGAAGTGAGGGCGACGCCACGCCTGCTGGCGTCTCGACGGCGCGCCAACGGGCGTGGCCCAGAATCTGCAGACGCCAAGACGCCGTTAGGCCCCTGGGGCCTATGACAGAGGGGCCCCACGCCCCATAACGTTTTATTAAAAAAAGAATTAAAAATAAAAATAATAAATAAAAATAAAAATGATTTAATAAAATTAATTATTAACTAATTAATTAATTAAGTAATTAATTAAGTTAACTAATCCTGATTAGATTAACCTAATCACTAATTAAATTAACTAATCTGTAATTAACCTAAACAGAGAATGACAGGTGGGTCCCACTGGACCCACACGTCAGGTTGACCAGGTCAATGGTCAACGTTGACTGCTGACATCACTCTGATGTCATGCTGATGTCATCATTTACTATTCTGGATAATGTTGGGATAAATAATTAATTAAATTCCAACATGAAAGTTGCTCAGAACGACGAGACGAATCCGGATACGCAGTCTGTTCGTCCGCCACACACCCCTAACCTATCGAACTCGCAACTTTCCCCCTCCGGCTCCTCTGCCCGAAAACACGAAACACCGGGGATATTTTCCCGGATGTTTCCCCCCTTAACCGGTACCACCTCATACCACGTTAGGGCACCCCTAGCATCGTTACTTGTCATGTCATGCATCGATATGCATCTGTTTACATGGTATTCATTGTTTCTTCCGCCTCTTCTCTCCGGTAGACTACGAGACCGACGCTGCTGCTGCCCAGTTCGACTACGGAGTTGACGACCCCTCTCTCTTGCCGGAGCAACCAGGCAAGCCCCCCCCCCCCTTGATCACCAGATATGGCCTATTCTACTCTATACTGCTTGCATTAGAGTAGTGTAGCATTTTAATGCTTTCTGTTATACCTATCCTGATGCATAGCCTGTCCTTGCTACTACTGTTGTTACCTTTACCTGCTATCCTACTTGCTTAGTATAGGATGCTAGTATTTTCATCTGTGGCCCTACATTCTTGTCCGTCTGCTGTGCTATACTATCGGGCCGTGATCACTCGGGAGGTGATCACGGGTATATACTTATACTTATACATGATACATGTGGTGACTAAAGTCGGGTCGGCTTGTGGAGCACCCGCGAGTGATTCACGGATTGGGGGCTGAAAGGACCTTTGTCCCGACGGCCCTCTGGATGGATCTTTGTAGCGGAGCGACAGGGCAGGTTGAGACCGCCTAGGAGAGAGGTGGGCCTGGCCCTGTTCGGCGTTCGCGGATACTTAACACGCTTAACGAGATCTTGGTATTTGATCTGAGTTGGCTATGAGCCTATACGCACTAACCATCTACGCGGGAGTAGTTATGGGTATCCCGGCGTCGTGGTATCAGCCGGCACTTCGTGACGCCACGACCGAGCGGGCGCGCCGGATTGGACTGAACACCACTGGCTAGGTGCGCTTCCGGCCGCCCATGCAACGTGGTGTGCTCGGGGTGATGGGCCCAGACCCTGGCGCCTAGGTTTAGACCGGCGTCTTGACCTCTCTGTTGAGCCTAGGTGGGGCTGCGGCGTGTTGATCTTCCATGGCGGGCATGACCCAGAAAGTGTGTCCGCCAAATGGGATCAAGCGTGTTGGGTAAGTTGGTGCACCCTGCAGGGAAGTTAATCTATTCGAATAGCCGTGATCTTCGGTAACAGGACGACTTGGAGTTGTACCTTGACCTTATGACAACTAGAACCGGATACTTAATAAAACACACCCTTCCAAGTGCCAGATACAACCGGTGGTCGCTCTCTCTCGGGGATACGAGGAGGGGATCGCCGGGTAGGATTATTGCTATGTGATGTTACATTGGAGGACTTCAACCTACCCTCTTCTACCTGTTGCAAGACGAAGGTGACCAGAAGCGTAGTCTTCGATAAGACTAGCTACCCCCCTCTTATTCTGGCCTTCTGCGATTCAGTCCACTGATATGGCCCTTTACACATATATCCATGCATATGTAGTGTAGCTCCTTGCTTGCGAGTACTTTGGATGAGTACTCACGGTTGCATTGTTTCCCCCTTTTCCCCCTATCTCTACTCGATTGCTGCAACCAGACGATGGATCACAGTATCCAGACGACACCGTCTATGACGACTACAACCCCGGAGGTGCCTACTTCTACGTGCAGCCCGTTGGCGGCGACTGTGAGTAGTTTAGGAGGATCGAGGCAGGAGGCCTGCGCCTCTTCGATATGTATCCCGGTTTGTGCTAGCCTTCTTAAGGCAAACTTGTTTAACTTATGTACGTACTCAGATATTGTTGCTTCCGCTGACTTCGTCTATGATCGAGCACTTGTATTCGGGCCCTCGAGGCCCTGGCTTGTATTATGATCCTTGTATGACTTATTTTATTTGTAGAGTTGTGTTGTGATATCTTCCGTGAGTCTCGATCTTGATCGTACACATTTGCGTGCATGATTAGTGTACGATTAAATCGGGGCGTCACAAGTTGGTATCGAGCCGATTGCTGTAGGGAATCCCCCTTCCCAACTCCTTGGCCGAAGTCGAGTCTAGACATTACAAAACTTTTACTAACATGGCTGTGTGCCTTACGGGCCCACGTCTCCATTGGGTGGTATTAGGATCTTTTACTCCTTGTCTATACTCTGGGACTCTGATCTCTCTTCTATTCGGGTTAAATAAATTTTGCTAAATCTAACATTAGGATCTCGTTATCACTTTCGTCCGGAGAGCCCCTTATTGTCGATGATCGCCTCACGCACGTGAAGACCTCAAGATACTCTCCGTTGTTAACCCGAGAACTTGTGTTCATCGCGTTTGCAATTCCTTCCACCGCAAACCCTTATGGATAACTACTTGCAGTTGTTATTCTTACATTCATCGATTGGTCTTGTTATTACAAGATAACCTGAAAAAAAAACTCGTCGTTGTTTCGATAATCCTTTGAGCTTGCTGCCTTGCTGTTCTTGGTCACCTGAGTACCCCTACGGTTAATTACTGCACTTATCGAGTATCCGCTCATCCCCTAGTTGATCATGTGTTACACAAAAGTCTTCGAAATACCATTCGGTATTCGAAAATCCTCAACAACCTTTTGCTCTGGAATTTCTTGTTTGCTTTCATTATGATTAATTCCATAAGTATAATAGTCATATTGGCATCCTTTGTCACCATCATTTTGAGTCTGTTGATTCAATATGTTGCAATTCTCGCAATCCTCAAATAGATCCTAGAATTCATCCTTCCGGCTCGACGTCATTTTGAACATGAGCTGGTTCTCGACCAAACTATCTCGTAAATGCCGATTGTGCCTCTGGTATATTCTATTGATCCACCCTTGATCAGAACGTCTGCTTCTGATCCCTTGTTTTGGAAATCATAATTCCTTAGCATTTAAGCTTTGAGTTAGTCAGTTGTTTCTATAATCCGGTGCACTTGCATTCCTTCTTCCTTTGATAGAGTACCGATACCCACACCAGCTCCGTTGTGGACCATCGGTTCCTTTGTTGGATTTTATGTCCTTCATAATTAATCACCTTGTGAGCTCTTTCCCCTGATACATAATGCCTTTGGTACATTGTATCCTCTGCTTGACCAACAATGCTCTACTTTCGAGCTTGTATTAATTACCCCAAAGTTTGTGGTATATGTTCGTAAGATGCCCGGATGGGTTGAACCTATGCCTTCCTTAATATGTGTGAACTCGGAAGCTTTCACGAGTCATACTCATCTGGTATTTCACCAGGTAAAACTGTCAACACTAATGCCTTTATCAAAGCGAGAAGTGAATGGAAGGTTATACATTGAAGAAGTGGGAGTCGACCTTGAACTTTCTGTTCATGCCCATAGAGACGATGTAGATCTTCTCATCGAAGCTTCTTTTAAAATTAATTATTCCCTTGGTATAAGTTCATCTTATATCTGGGATCTGGCCTTTTTCAATCGTGGTTCCGACCATGTTCTCCTTTAAATACCAATTCTCATGCAAGTTTAAGCACTTGTCTTCTGCAGAGCAATACCCCAGTCCAACCTCTATTTTGATCTGTCATCGAGTATTACCCCCTGGTATCTCGAGATTATCATGGAACTGCATAACTTCTTATGAGTTCTTCATCAAGTGCTACGTTCCCACTGATTCCAATTTTTCGCGGGCTCTGAATTACTAAACACTCAAAGACACCAATAACTGAACCGAGTCCACACTACGGTTCAACAACCCTTCGGTAAGCTTCTATAAGTACGAGTTTGTACCCGATCACATCATTCCTAGCCTGATCGGCTATATCATTATCATGCTAAATTTTAAGCGTGCTACCGGGTCCTTCTCCTCGGAGCACAAAATTGACAGTGAGCTAATCTTACAATCGATCTTCCTCGTCATACCGTTGGTCCTTGGACATCAAGCTTGATTTCGAGTTTGTGTCCTATCCATGGTTCCAATAACCTTCCGCTTCATTATTCCTTTGACTAGATGTCGTCACTGATTGATTACATCTTCATGAAATCTCTCGACAAATGCGTCGTGATCGTCATCAACCTTATGAGCTCTTCCAGGATATCAATTGAGTTCATGATGAGAAATACCATCCTTGCCCTCGATGATTTGTGTTACCTTTGACCACTTATTTGCCTTCCGCTCAACACAAACTTGTCCGTGTTTTGAGTTATACCTTGAGATCCCTACTATCCAGCAGATTTGTTCTTTCTTACCTTGGAGTATTACCATCTTTTAGTATCAAGGATGTTGTGAGGACTGCTCCACCTCTTAAAGAGTTCTTGGTATAGTGATACTACTCACCATCACCACTCTTTCATGGTCCTCGTGTTGATTCCAACCGGGGTACCAACAAGTGAACGGTGCCGTTTGGATCCTGCACTTCTAGCAACCCTATTGCTTTGAAGTTAATAGTCGGCCGTTCATTCTTAGTCTATTGATTATTGAATGTAACATCCCAAATTTTCAATTTTGAATGTTATATATTAAGTCATCATGCATATCATATTTTCTTGCATTTTGCCGATCCTAGGAATTTCACGCAACTCAAGGACCCTCGAAGAGAGTTGGAGATTTCTTTATTTTGATTTTTGAGTTTCCTCAATTTTTGATAATAGGATCATTTGGATTGATTTATTTTTTCTTCAAATATTTTTCCAATAAAAAATTATGAGAGGGAATATTATGAGTTTCTGAAAATTTAGGAAAAATGAAGATTTAATAAATAAATCAAATTTTGGATTTTCGAAGTTTATTTGCTTTAGGGAAAAAATGAGTATTTTAAAAATTTGCATTTTTACCCCGTATTAATATTCATTTTGTTCGACTCATTTTTAGGAGTCGGGGAAAATTTATTTTATTAAATTTGGAGTTTGTTTAGATTTTCTTTAATTCGTTTTTCTGTTTATAAAACAAAAATGCCGCGCCCTTTGGGCAAGGGCCCGGCCCAACCGCCCGGCCCAGCGCCCCCTCCCTCAGCGCTCCCGCTTGGGAGTCCTCACCGCCGCTGGCCGTTGCCCCCTCCCCAAGCAACTCCACCTCCCTCCTTAAAAGCCGCCCCCTCTCTCCTCCCCACCAGCGCCGCGCCGCCCCAACCCGCAGCCCCGCCGCCCGTAGTGCCGCCCCTAGCCCGTCGCCGGTGCCCGGCCGAGCCCGCCGCCGCCCGGTGCCCGGTGCCCGCCGCCCCTAGCCGCCGACCCCGCAGGAGCCCGGTGCCCCGCCGGCGACCTCGCCGGAGGTAGCCGCCGCGCCACCCTCCCCCGGTCCGGTTTTGTTTAAAAAAACCGTTCCGGTTTTCTTTTTTTTTTGTTGTTCGTTTTTTTTTTGAAAACCCTAGATCGGTTTATTTTTTTCGGTTTAGCTACTTAACGAACGTTCACCGAGCCGTTTGTTTTAACGAACGTGTTCACCGGTTAGTTTCTATTAACGAACGTCCGTTCGTTTAACCGTTCGTCATTTTTCTTTTTAATCGGATTTAATCCGTTATTTTCCGATCTCGATTTCAGATCCAATCTTCAATCTAGTTTATTTTCTCGCTCGTTTATCGGAATCAGGTGATTCAAGCGCCTGGAGTTTCGTTACGAAACCGCCGTTCCGACTAATCAACTTAAACAAAGTTTTGCTACTGTAAAAATTTGACCTAGTTTCAAATTGCTAGAATCGAGTCGTTTTCTTTCAACGTTTGATTTTTGTTGCTTTATTTGATTCGATTCTTTTTGCAACCAGGGTTCTTAAGTTGAACTTTCTGGTCAGATCTTCTATCCGAGATTTCCCTGTGCATTAGATGAGTACTTATTGTATGCTTGTTGTTTGTCTGCGATAGATCACCAGGAGTGCGCCGCTTGTTACTTCGAGTCTCTAGGTTTCGCGGATCGTCAGCAAGGCAAGTAACACTTGATCATATCTTTCCTACTACCCAGTTTTATGCATTAGATCAATCCTCAAACACTTGCATGATTAGGATCTAATTAAATTGTGGGATGGGAAGTAGATTGAGGTAGTACCTATCACCTATTTTACTTATGAAACCTTGGGAGTTACTTCTCGTTTGCTTATTTTGCCATGCTATGCTAGTAGACATGGATTGGGTGAGTGATATCCATGATGATGTGAGATTGTTAATTAATGGTTTATTTAAGGTGGCAACTTAAACACACATCTGGGTGGATTGAGGCACCTGGTTTCTATCAGGACTTGCCTGTTTTTCTTCAGACCGCCACCCAGGCTCAAAGGGATCATAAGATTATTCAAACTAGAAACTTCCGTGTGCAGCCACAAGCCATTATGGGCTCTGGCATAGTTGAGTAAGTCGTGTGAACTCTTATAGTGGTGGGCTAGCACATGTAGAGGATGTAGGTGTACCGGTCCACCCATCGTAAGGTGCTAGCGCTTCTGAAAGACTGTGTCTCGGTCATCCGTCTCTGAAAGTGTGTTATATCGACTAGAGGGGGGGTGAATAGGCGATTTTTATGAATTCTTCACTGAGGAATTTGCCGGTGAGGAAATTCCTTAGCGAAGAACTACTTGCAGCAGAATAAGTACTCAGAAGTAAGCATAACAGATTACAAGCATAGTCATCATGATGAAATGAAGACAATCACAGAGTACAGAAAACGTAATCACATGATAACTCAGGATGAAGACAAACAGACTGAAGGAATTGAGCTGAGGAAATTGAGAAAGTCTTCAGTCAAAGTCTTCAAACACAGATATGAACAAATACTCAACACAAAGAATGAGGAAATGAAAGGGTTGAGGAAATAGAACCGATTAGGTTGGTGAAGACAATAATTTGGTAGACCAGTTCCAACTGCTGTCTCGGTTATGCGTCTGGGTTGGAGCGGCCGAGTATTTAAACTCGAGGACACACAGTCCCGGACACCCGATCGGCCGAGCACGCAGCTCAGGACACCAAGTCCTCACCGTATTCTCCTTGAACTAAGGTCACACAAACCTCGTCCAATCACTCGTGGTAAGTCTTGAGCGACTTCCAAACCTTCACAGACTTGGTCACTCGGCGATCCACAATTCCTCTTGGATGCTCTAGACCATGACGCCTAACCGTCTGGAAGAAGCACAGTCTTCAAAGGTAACAAGCGTCGGATCCACGCAGGATCAATTTCTTGATGATGCTCAATCACTTTGGGTTTGTTGGGGTTTGGTTTTTGGGTTTTTCCTCACTTTTGGGTTTTTCCTCACTTGATGATTTTCTCTCAAAGCCCTCAGAGGATGGGTTGCTCTCAAATGACAAGTGTCAAGTTCTCTCAGAGCAGCCAACCAGCTAGTGGTTGTAGGGGGCGGCTATTTATAGCCTAGGGAGCAGCCCGACATGATAAGACATAAATGCCCTTCAATGATATGACCGTTAGGTGGATAAGATATTTTGGGACAAATTTGGCGCAAGAAGATAAAGATCGGAAATTTGACTCTCAAATTCCTCGGGCTATCATGTTCCTCCTTGTGTAGGCAATTCGCCTTTGGCGAATTCCTAACTCCTCGCCAGAACAAATTCCTCGGCGACGGAAGAGCTTCGTCTACATCAAGAAATTGGTGAACCGTATGAGATTTCCAAAAGCTTCACTCGAAGGGATTGGTAGGTGTAGGATTTTGAGTTGAGCATCAAATGGAAATTTTTCCTTAGTATTTCCTCGACCCCTTTAACAAAGACGGTGTTTCCTATGACTCAAGAAAGAGAAAATGAAACTACGAAAACAAAAGTCTTCACGCTTCATGTTCCTCAAATGAATACCAAGTCTTCAAGTTCACACCAATTTCTTCACTTTCAAAGTCTTCAGAAAGTCTTCAGAATATCAAAGTCTTCAGATGAAGAACTTCATTTTTAGGGGTCGACTTTCTCTGTAAATATCAAACTCCTCATAGACTTATAGACCTGTGTACACTCACAAATGCATTAGTTACTTAACCTATAAGTCTTCAATACACCAAAATCACTAAGGGGCACTAGATGCACTTACAATCTCCCCCTTTTTGGTGATTGATGACAATATGGGTTAAGTTTTCAACGAGGATAAACATATGAATTGTAAATACTGATAATGAGGAATTTGATTGCAAGATATAGAAGAACTCCCCACGAAGATGTGCATAGTGAGGAATTTGCTTTTGAGGCAATGCACATTTGAAGAATTGAATCATGGAGATCTCCCCCTATATCTTGTAATTCATACACGCATTTAATATATAATATGAAGAATTTGAAATGCATGATGAAATATGGTGCTTGATGTTATGCAAAGTGACGCATCAAGAATATCAGAGCTCAAATCGATTTGCTATGAAGATTTTCAAGGAGCTCACGAGAATCAGAACATAGAGTAAGAGCATAATGCATCAAAAGTATCAAAGCACCATTGGGTTTAAGATTACAACTCGATCCAATAAAAGGTTTCAGAAGAACGAGAGTTGTAACTTAATAAAATACGGTATATAGACAAAAACTAGAACCGATTGAAGACTAACTCAAAATTCTCCCCCTTATTAATCGAATGACCAAAAGGATCGAACCGAGGACTAACGCTCTTGAAGAATTTTACTAAGCGTTCTTTGTCTTAGGTTCCAGAGTTGTATAGATCGAGGATCCACACAATTGAGGAATCTTGAAGAAAACCATAGCTTAGAGAAACGAGTCAAGAGATTTGAGGTGTTCATATGTGTGAAGATTTGAGGAATAAACACCTTTGAAGAATTTGAAGAAAATTTGAGAATCAAAGCGAGTAATAAAAGTAACTTTTAATTACCGAAGTGAAGAACACTTTAACTGAGAAGAATAGTTGGGAAGTTCGTCGTTCAGATCTTCCACGCCTAACTTGGCGGAGGAAGACAGCTACGACGGCGGAGTGAAGATTTCATGATCGGCGCGAAAGTACGTCTGACGAGGTCAAGGCAGTGAAGCTTTTCCTCACCGGCGACGATGGAGTAGCGGCGGCGCTAGGGTTTGAGGAGCTCGAGCGGGAGAGAGAGGTCGAGCAGAGTAAAAGAGTGAGGAAGGGAGAGGGATATTTATAGACGCGGTGAAAAATGGGTCGCCCGAAGATTTAGGACGAACATGCCTGACCATTTCCCTTCTCATGACATGTGTCACCCACGCATCTTGTGTAGTGGAGATCGTGTACGATCGTGGGTGAATAAAGTAATGCATCGTGGGATGCGGATCGGTTTGAGCGGCAAAAACGACGGTTTGGATAAGATTCGTTTTAAAGTTCCGTTCGCAATTTCTTCAGTTGTCAAGGACATAGTGAAGATTTTGAACGAGTTTCAAAGTAGAACGCACATGAAGAATTTGTGAATGGATTGGGTTGAGTATAGCATAGAGGGGGAAGGGTCCGATCACATTCACTTAGCATAAAAAGCGACTTGAGGAAATAGCCATAAGTGAATGCTGTAGAGGACGTAAACCCATATATATATATAGCCAATGAAGAAAGACAACGGAAATAGTGAAGATTTTGCAAAGTTGAAGAATTTGAAAAACTGAAGAATTTTAAAACTGAGGAAAAACTCAAATTGAAGATTTCAACTTTGGTGGTGGCGTGACCCACCGTATAAGAATGATGATTTCAGACACCGCGTACAATTGTCGTAGGGTTCTGAGAATCAATTTCTTCATTAATTTATTCACACTTAGAGTGTTATTCTTCATTGATTGAAGAAAAACGTTTCTTCATGTGTTGCACATCTAAGTCATCAATTTTGCATAAGTGTTAGGATGTGTGTCCTTTTCAAAGAACATCGCAACCTGCTAAATTTCTTCTCATCCAAGGGCTTAGTGAAGATATCAGCTAGCTGTTCTTCAGTCTTCACGTGTTCGATGGAGATGTAGCCCTTCAACACATGATCACGAAGAAAATGATGACGAATTTGGATGTGCTTTGTCTTCGAGTGCTGAACTGGGTTGTGAGCAATCTTGATGGCACTCTCATTGTCACAATAGAGAGGCACATTCTTCACGTTGATGCCGTAGTCCTTGAGGGTTTCCTTTATCCATAGAAATTGAGCACAACACGAGCCAGCAGCAATGTATTCAGCTTCCGCAGTAGACAGTGATACGCAGTTCTGTTTCTTCGAGGACCAACTGACCAAAGATCGTCCGAGGAAATGACAAGTACCAGATGTTGACTTGCGGTCCACACGATCACCAGCATAGTCAGAGTCAGAATATCCAATGAGATCAAAAGTAGAGCCCTTGGGGTACCATAATCCTAGTGTTGGTGTGTGAGCTAGATATCGAAGAATATGCTTCACAGCCTTATGGTGTGATTCCTTCGGTGTAGCTTGAAATCGGGCACACATGCAAACACTAAGCATTATATCTGGCCTAGATGCACATAAGTACAATAAGGAACCAATCATGGAGCGGTATACCTTGTGATCGAAGTCAATACCATTTTCATCAGGGCATAGATGGCCATTTGTGGGCATAGGAATTTTGACACCTTTGCAGTCTTGCATGCCGAATTTCTTCAGGACATCTTTGAGGTATTTCTCCTGAGATATGAATATGCCATTGTGTTGTTGACGAATTTGAAGACCTAAATAGAATTTCAACTCTCCCATCATAGACATTTGATATTCTTCACTCATCATGTAGGCAAATTCTTTACTATAGCGTTGGTCAGTACAGCCAAAGATAATATCATCAACATATATTTGGCACACAAAAAGTTCACCATCATAAGATTTAGTAAAGAGAGTAGGATCGAGTGAACCAGGTGTGAAGCCATTCTTCACGAAGAATTCCTTCAATGTATCATACCACTCGAGGGGCTTGCTTGAGGCCATAGAGGGCCTTATTGAGTCTGAAGACTTTGTCGAGATTCTTTGGATCTTCAAAACTGGGGTTGAGCAACATATACTTCTTCCTCAAGCTTACCATTGAGGAATGCACTTTTCACATCCATTTGATATAAGGTGATATTGTGATGGTTAGCATAGGCGAGTAATATGCGAATAGACTCAAGTCTAGCGACAGGTGCAAAAGTTTCATCGAAGTCAATTCCTTCAACATGCGTGTAGCCTTGAGCTACTAGTCGTGCCTTATTCCTCACCACAAGACCATTTTCATCTTGCTTGTTGCGATAGATCCACTTTGTGCCAGTGATATTATGCTTGCTAGGATCCGGACGTTTGACCAGTTCCCAGACATTGTTGAGCTCGAATCGATGTAATTCTTCTTGCATGGCCTGAATCCACTCCGGCTCCGTAAATGCTTCATCTACCTTAGAGGGCTCTGTGATAGAGACAAAAGCATAGTGCCCACAAAAGTTAGATAAATGTGAAGCTTTTGAGCGTGTGAGAGGACTGGCGCTTCAATGTCATCGATGATCTTGTCAACTTGCACTTCTTTTGCAACGCGAGGATGAGCTGGTTGTCGTCGAGGAATTTGATCATTTTCCTCAGCACCATTTTCTTCAGCATTATCTTCAGGTGCATCAGCTCGACGTTCTTCACGCATGTGAATGAATTCTTCAGCAGTTTCTTGAGGGAATGACATCCTCGGTTGCCTTGAACCTGATAGAATCCTCGGTGCTGGTTCGTCTAACACAGAAGGTAGGTGCTCTCTTTGCGAGCCATTAGTTTCATCGAAACGCACATCTGATGTCAACAATCTTGTGAAGAGCGATGTTGAAGACTCTGTAGGTGTGCGAGTCCTTTCCGTAACCAAGCATAAAACCTTCATGTGCTTTCGGTGCAAATTTAGAGTTGTGGTGAGGATCTCTAATTCAGCATTTAGCAATCAAGACTTTGAAATAACTTACATTAGGTTTCTTGTTAGTGAGGAGTTCATAGGCAGTCTTCTTGAAGAATTTGTGAAGATATACTCTGTTGATGATGTGGCTGCAGTGTCAATTGCTTCAATCGAAAGCGACTAGGCGCTTTTGTATTCATCAAGCATAGTGCGAGCCATCTCAACAAGAGTTCTGTTCTTGCGCTCCATGATGCCATTTTGCTGAGGAGTATAAGGAGCAGATAACTCATGAGTGATACCAAGTTCATCAAGATAGTCATCAAGACCGGAATTCTTGAACTCAGTTCCATTGTCACTCCTGATGTGCTTGATCTTCAAACCAAATTTAGTTGAAGCCCTCGAGGAAAATCGTTTGAAGACTTCCTGCACTTGATTTTTGTAAGTAACAATGTGTACCCATGTGTAACGAGAGTAATCATCAACAATAACAAAGCCATATAGTGATGCTTCATTAACGACAGTTGAATAATGATTGGGACCAAAGAGGTCCATGTGAAGCAATTCGAAGGGACGAGTAGTGGTCATGATAGTCTTCGCTGGATGCTTGGCCTTGGTCATTTTTCCAGCTTCACAGGCTCCACATAGGTGATCCTTGAGGAATTTGACATTCTCAATGCCAATGACATGCTTCTTCTTCGCAAGCGTGTGCAAATTCCTCATGCCTGCGTGACCAAGTCGTCGATGCCATAGCCAGCCTTACGAAGCTTTTGCAAGTAGGCACACGGCTGGTTGTGGTCCTCAGAGAGAAGTCAACAATATACAAGTCTGCTCTCCTAAAGCCTTCAAGACTTTGGAATTGTCACCTTCCATAATCACAACACAACGATACTTGCCAAAGATAACAACCATATCAAGATCACAAAGCATTGAGATCGACATGAGGTTATATCCTAAAGACTCAACAAGCATGACTTTGTCCATATGCATGTCCTTAGAGATAGCAACCTTACCAAGTCCCAATACCGACTTTTGCCTTTGTCAAGAAAGATGATATGCTTCAGATCTGACGGTGATAAGGTAGCATCCATCAATAGATTCTTGTCACCAGTCATGTGATTTGTACATCCACTATCGAGAACCCACTCGGTGGCTTTGGGTTGATCATCCTGCAGATGAATTAGTACAACTTACGATCTCATATACTTCATCGGTGAAGAATATGATATCAAGTTCATCGATGAATTTCATCAACAAGATTCAGATAAGCAAGAGGAGGACGTGTGAAATGAAAGTTCATTTCATCATGATTAGCCTGCGTCCTTTCGGGCATTTTGTCGTGCCCCCAAAGAAATTCTTCAGACGTTTAGGCACGCCTGAGACCTGACCCTGCAGAAGAGATTAGTTCTTTTCTTCACCACCCACATCTCAAGGGGTGGCAAAGAGTTCATCATTCTCGAGCACCATACGAGAATGGTGGCATAGAGGCCAAACCATTTCGTTTCACATAAGAGGGGTTAGGGTAAGCATATGAATAAGCAGAGGAAGTCTTCGAGGACTTATGAACATATTGGTTTGAAGAATAATGCACATATTCATATCCCTTAGCTCTACCCTCACAAATGAGTTGTTAGCACGATGATAATCATATGAGGACTTTGATCCTTTTGAGGAATTTGATCCACGTGAGGAATTTGGTCCGTATGAGGACTTGGATCCATATGAAGAATTTGGTCCATATGAAGAATTTGATCTGGGGTTCCTATTCTTCACCGGTGGTGTCATGAGGACATTCACTGAAGACTTTCAAGGCACTTCTTGGGAACCCAGATTTTCTTCATAGGGGAACCGTTCCTCGCAGATTAGTGCCAACATATCTAGCAAATACTTCACCATTCTGATTTTTGAACAGTTTATAGTTGAGTCAAATGACTCATCGCCAGAATGAGGAAATTCGCACGTAAAACCAGATAAGGTAGATGGATCAATCGAGGTCCCTTTGCAGCAACCCATGAGGTTTTGGGATACTGCTCAGGCTTCCAATACGTTCCATCACCATTGAGTTTCCTCTCAAAGGCAATGCCCTCTTTCCTAGGGTTCCTATTGAGGATCTGCCTTTTAAGCACATCACAAAGAGTCTGATGCCCTTTGAGGCTTTTTGTACATGTCATCATGTACAATTCCTTCAATCTGCATCGTCAGTGATACTAGCAATGTCCTCAGATGAGGAATTAGTGATAGCAGAGGCAGGTGAAGAATTTGTAACAGTTGAAGCATTTGAACATTCAGGTGAAGAATTAGCAGTTTCATGTTCAATGCACTTTACGCATGGAGGAACAAATTCTTCTTGAGAAGCGATGATTTGTTGAGCAAGTAATGAATCGCGCTCCTTCTGAAGATCTTCATAACTCTCTCTTAGCTTCTCAAGATCTTGCTTTCTTTGAAGAAATTCATAAGAAAGTTTCTCATGATCGAGATAAGAGAGTGTTATGATGACCTTGAAGGTTGTCAAGCCTAGATCAAGTCTCAAGATTTTCGATCGAGGGCTTGAGTGCGATCCATTTCTTCACCTAACATATCATCACTCTTATCTAGCATGTTTTGAACCTTATCAAAAGCCCTTTTTTGTTTTATAGCAATATTAGCAAGTTAAGAGTAGCTGGGCTTGAGATCCACATCAGATTCATTTTCACTAGATTCAGAGGAGGTGAAATTTAGTACCTTAGCACCTTTTGCCATGAAGCAATAGGTAGGAGCGTAGTCATCATCATCCTCATCGGGCTTGTCGGTGAGTCAGTTTCTTGATGTTGAAGATGGACTTGCTAACAAAAGCAGTAGCAAGAGCCGGACTAGCCACACCAGATTCGGATTCTTGGACTCCTCCTCTTCCTCATTTTCCTCAGATTCAGCTTCAGAGTCCATTTCCTTGCCAATGAATGCCCGAGCCTTTTTTGCGCTGCTCTTCTTGTGAGAAGAAGGTTTTGAGGATTTTGATGATGAAGATTTTGATGATTTCTTTTTCTTCTTCACGTCATCAGAACTGTAATCCTTGTGTTTCTTCTTTCTTAATTCCTTTTCCCAATCGAGGACAATCTTGGATATAGTGACCAGGTTTCTTGCATTTGTGACAAAGTCTTCTCTTATAGTCACTAGATGAGGAATCACTGCTTCTTGAGGATTTTCCAAAGCGACCACGCCTTGAGAATTTCTGGAATTTCTTCACGCAAAGTGCTAGCTCTTGGCCAAATTCTTCAGGATCTCCTAGGCTACTACGAGTCTTCACTCTCGTAATCGGACATGCCTTGGCCTTCGTGGCACGTGTTTTCCATAGCCGTAACCATAGAGATCTCTCTTTTCGCGAGCTGGAACTTCGTGAGTATTTAGCCTTTCGAGGATATCAGCAGGATCAAGAGACTTGTAGTCAGCTCGTTCTTGTATCATCAGTGCCAGAGTATCAAATGAGGAATCAAGCGATCTTAGCAATTTCTTCACCACCTCATGGTCGGTGATGTCAGAGGCACCCAGTGCTTGAAGCTCATTTGAGATGTCAGTGAGGCGATCGAAGGTTTGTTGAACATTTTCGTTGTCGAGTCTTTTGAAGCGGTTGAAGAGATTCCAAAGAACATCAACTCGAGAGTCACGCTGAGTTGAAACACCTTCATTTACTTTGGACAGCCCGTCCCAGATGAGTTTGGCAGATTCCAAAGCACTCACTCTTCCATATTGACCTTTGCTCAGATGGCCACATATGATATTGTTTGCTTGAGAATCGAGTTGCTTGAATCTCTTCACATCAGCATCATTCAGAGAAGGTATGACTGAGGAAACACCTTTTGTCACAACATACCAGAGATTGTTGTCAATTGCTTCAAGATGCATTCGCATTTTGTTCTTCCAGTAGGGGTAGTCCGTCCCATCGAAGGTAGGACACCCTGCTGAGACCTTGATCATACCTGTGGTCGACATAACTAAAACTCCAGGTGGTTAAACCAAAATCACACAGAACAAGGGAGTACCTTGCTCTGATACCAATTGAAAGTGCGTTATATCGACTAGAGGGGGGTGAATAGGCGATTTTTATGAATTCTTTCTCTGAGGAATTTGCCGGTGAGGAAATTCCTTAGCGAAGAACTACTTGCAGCGGAATAAGTACTCAGAAGTAAGCATAACAGAATACAAGCATAGTCATCATGATGAAATGAAGACAATCACAGAGTACGTAAAGCGTAATCACAGGGATAACTCGGGATGAAGACAAACAGATCAAGGAATTGAGCTGAGGAAATTGAGAAAGTCTTGATCAAAGTCTTCAAACACAGATATGAACAAATACTCAACACAGTAATGAGGAAATGAAAGGGTTGAGGAAATAGAACCGATTAGGTTGGTGAAGACAATGATCTGGTAGACCAGTTCCAACTGCCGCCCTGGGCTTGTACGTCTGGTTGGAGCGGCTGAGTATTTAAACTCGAGGACACACAGTCCCGGACACCCAGTCAATGAGCACGCATCTCAGGACACCAAGTCCTCACTGTATTCTCCTTGAACTAAGGTCACACAGACCTCGTCCAATCACTCATGGTAAGTCTTCAGGCGACTTCCAAACCTTCACAGACTTGGTCACTCGGCGATCCACAATTCCTCTTGGATGCTCTAGACCATGACGCCTAACCGTCTGGAAGAAGCCTAGTCTTCAAAGGTAACAAGCGTCGGATCCACGCAGGATCAATTTCTTGATGATGCTCAATCACTTTGGGTTTGTTGGGGTTTGGTTTTTGGGTTTTTCCTCACTTGATGATTTTCTCTCAAAGTCCTCAAAGGATGGGTTGCTCTCAAATGACAAGTGTCAAGTTCTCTCGGAGCAGCCAACCAGCTAGTGGTTGTAGGGGGCGGCTATTTATAGCCTAGGGAGCAGCCCGACATGATAAGACATAAATGCCCTTCAATGATATGACCGTTAGGTGGATAAGATATTTTGGGACAGTCAAGCCAAGAAGAAGACAAGAACGGTCGGAAATTTGACTCTCAAATTCCTCGGGGCTATCATGTTCCTCACTTTGGTAGGCAATTAGACCGGCGAATTCCTAACTCCTCGATCAGAACAAATTCCTCGTGACCGGAAGAGCTTCGTCTCACATCGAAGAAATTGACTGAACTGTATGAGATTTCCAAAAGCTTCACTCGAAGGGATTGGTAGGTGTAGGATTTTGAGTTGAGCATCAAATGGAAATTTTTCCTTAGTATTTCCTCGACCCCCTTTAACAATATGGCGTTTCCTATGACTCAAGAAAGAGAAAATGAAACTACGAAAACAAAAGTCTTCACGCTTCATGTTCCTCAAATGAATACCAAATCTTCAAGGTCACACCAATTTCTTCACTTTCAAAGTCTTCAGAAAGTCTTCAGAATATCAAAGTCTTAAGATGAAGAACTTCATTTTTAGGGGTCGACTTTCTCTCAGAATATCAAACTCCTCATAGACTTATAGACCTGTGTACACTCACAAACGCATTAGTTACTTAACCTATAAGTCTTCAATACACCAAAATCACTAAGGGGCACTAGATGCACTTACAGTCTCTCAAACACCATGTAGTGCGAGAACCAAACGGAGGCGATCGAGTCTTGTGGGGAGAAGTGCGCAAACCTCTACAGAGTGTATAAACTAATCATGATTAGCCGTGTCCCTGGTTATGGACATATTGAGTATCTAGTACTTGAATATCATGTGAATCTCAACATGTTACTCTAAATAATGTTATTGGGTTTTTAATGAGTACTTTTTAATTGGGATTGAGGATGCTGTCAACCATTCTCAATGTTTAACAACCACCATGATAGTTAAACAAATTTATTCCTTTGCAGTAGGGAAAAACTAGCTTTATGCAAAACTGAATCAGAGAGCTTTTCCACCAGCCATATATGCATGTAGTATAGGCTTATTCCTTCATTACTCTCTATGTGTTACATTGCCAGCATATTCCATGTGCTGACCCGTTTTCGGGCTGCAACGTTCGTGTTGCAGACTTTTCAGACGACGAGTAAGGTGTTTAGGTCGTGGTTCTATTCTCAGTGATGCCGATGGAGTTGATGGACTCACTTATCTTCCAAGTCTTCCGCTGTTATCGTTAATAGATGGCCTTAAGCCATATTTATTGTAGTAAGTCCTCTTTTGGACAACGATGTAATAAGTGTGTGATTACTACTGTGTTATAAATCCTTCAAAATCTTGTGTGGTGTCGACATTCTGATCCAGGGATGACACCTGAGCACAGAGACTTGATCCATTCGGGTCGGGTCGCTACAGAGATGGTATCAGAGCACACGCTGACTGTAGGACACGACCACTAAGTCAAAGCCATAGATCACCATTTTCTGACTGAAGGACGCGAAGATCAAGTACACCCAACTGGATGAAGGCACACCTTTTGTATTTCACTTGAAGGAAGTCACTAAGTACCTGAACATTGGACTACCAAGTTTCACCGGGACTTTCAACGCCACTCTGCTCAAGAGGAGCGCTGGAAGATTCAAGCTCATGTACCAGGAAGGAC
The DNA here is from genome assembly GCA_021605145.1 of Aegilops bicornis. Lineage (NCBI taxonomy): Eukaryota > Viridiplantae > Streptophyta > Magnoliopsida > Poales > Poaceae > Aegilops > Aegilops bicornis. The sequence goes on from CM038669.1 coordinate 47,428,330, forward strand.
GTTCGCCCCAATCACCAAGCCTATAGATAGTGTTTTCAGTGCACCAACCTGGAGTCTGGGAAGGAGCATGGTAGCTCATATCACCATGGGGCGCATTGGAGAAGTTTATCAAGAAGACCTCAAGGACACCATCTATCAGATTTGCAGACGCCGAGATGAACAATGGGAGATAGTCAGCACCAAGAAGGATAGATCCATTGCAGCTTTCATCCAGGAGTTAAACCAACACATTCGACGCCAGGAGAACCAGATGTGCAATGATATGCTCGAATTGAAGAATGCTAAGGGAAGGATCACCGAACTTGAAGGAGAACTAAAGTCTACACGCAAGGACTACATGGACGAGATCGTAGCTCTAGCAAGACACAATAACGATCTTAAGTATGAGATTGAAGAACTCAAGAAGAAATTGGCACTCAAGAATGAAGACCAGTACGTCGGTTGTCCAAGCGACTACATCAACATCAACGACACCGATTCGGATCCAAGTGAACCCAACTTTGAAGATGAAGCTGGAGCAGACATCATGGAGTCTTCCACCGGTTCAAATTAGTAGATGACCCCACATATTAGTAGTATTTCCCCCATGTAACCTTCTTAGTTCACGCACTTTTGCGATAGCTAGACCGTTGTAAGCCCTTTTGTTTGAATTGAATGAAGAGATTTTGTGTGCATTTGCTCATATACATTCGGGTAGTGTTTCTCCTTAGACCCCACTCTATTCTTAATCTCTCATCTTTTCTAAACCCATCAGATGCCTCCGAGACGCGAATTCTCGGATTTGTTTTCCGCCAGAGATCACCCAGTTGATTCAGCAGCAGAACACTTTGATCCAAACATTGGTGCAGAATCAAGGCAACAACAACAACAACCCACAGCCACCACCACCACCTGCGGATCACTTGACACGTTTCTTAAGACTGAATCCGCCAGTATTTTCCAGTAGCACCGAGCCGATAGTAGCAGATGATTGGCTCCGTAACATAGGAAGGGAGTTGACCACTGCAGGATGTACAGATGGAGAGAAGGTGAAGTTTGCTGCACACCAACTTGAAGGACCCGCAGCAGCATGGTGGGAGAATTTTACAGCCACTTACCTTGTAGACACTGTCACATGGGATCAGTTTCAGCAAGCTTTCCGCACTGCCCATGTCTCAGCAGGAGCTATGGCCATGAAGAAGCGTGAGTTTCGCAACTTACACCAAGGAGGAAGGACTGTTGGCCAGTATGTGGATGATTTTAGTAAGTTAGCACGTTATGCCCCAGATGACGTTGCTACAGATGCAGCTAAGTAGGAGAAGTTTCTGGAAGGACTGAATGATGAGTTAAGCATGCAGTTGATGATAGCAAGTTTCAATAACTACCAGGAGTTGGTAGACCGTGCCCTCATGATTGAAGGAAAGCAGCAGCAAATTGAGAATCGCAAGAGGAAGTATGGACAGGGGAAGTATAACTCGGAGCCCCACGAAGCCTCATTATACCCCTAAACAAGGAGTTCGGGCCAGCATACCCATGGAGGAGGTAATTCACACAACCATAATGGCACCAAGAATGGGAACGGGAATGGAGGAAGCAATGGACAGAACCGCACCACACCATCAACCCCAACCAAGAAAGACCTAAGCCATGTCACCTGTTTCAAGTGTTCCAAGACCGGACATTATGCAAATGACTGTCCAAAAGGCCAAGGTGGCAATGGAAGCTCTGGAACGAAGCCCAACCCTTTCAACAGGGGACAGGTGAACCACATTGATGTGGAGGAGGTTGAAGATCAGCCCGATGTGATGTCGGTAAGTTTTGGTTAAGTCATTTACTGCACTAGTTCTTTTCGATACGGTGCATCGCATTCATACATATCAAGGGGATTTGTAGAGAAGTATAGTCTACCTACTCGGATTCTTAAAACCCCTTTGCTAGTAAGCTCACCAGAGCGGAGTATATGGCGGAACAAGGATGTTTTCAAATGCCATTAAGTATAGGAAGGCATGTGTTCCCGGTGGATTTGATCATTCTGGAATCCCAAGGATTTGATGTGATATTAGGCATGGATTGGCTGTCGATGTATGGAGGAAACATCGATTGTGCAAGTAAGACGATTTTGCTCACAACACCAGAAGGAAGAAGGATTAAGTATGTATCACGGCATCAGCCGAGGAGAGCTCATGTAAATTGCTTATCAGGAGTGGTGCAGGAAGAAGTACTAGTAGTGAAGGATTACCCTGATGTATTTCCTGAGGAATTGCCAGGAATGCCACCAGATAGAGACATTGAGTTTTTGATTGAACTTTTGCCAGGGCAGGCCCAATATCGAAGCGACCATACAGGATGCCCGCACAGGATTTGGCAGAAATCAAGAAGCAGATTAAGGAGCTATTGGATAAAGGTTTTATACGCCCAAGTTCTTCGCCTTGGGGATCACCCGTACTTTTAGTGGAGAAGAAGGATGGATTGTTAAGGATGGTTGTAGATTATCGTGGATTGAATGAAGTAACCATCAAGAACAAGTACCCACTACCAATGATAAATGATCTGTTTGATCGTTTGCAAGGAGCTAAAGTGTTTTCCAAGATCGATTTGCGGTCAGGATACCATCAGTTGAAGATTCGAGAGCACGACATACCTAAGACAGCATTTACCACGAGATATGGACTATATGAGTACACCGTTATGTCATTTGGACTGACTAACGCTACCGCCTATTTCATGAACCTGATGAACAAAGTGTTTATGGAGTTTTTGGATAAGTTCGTCGTGGTGTTCATAGATGATATTTTGATTTTCTCGAAGAATGAAGAGGAACATAAGGAACATTTGCGATTGGTTTTGGAGAAACTAAGGGAACATCAGTTATATGCCAAGTTCAGCAAATGTGAGTTTTGGCTAAAGCAAGCTGGATTTCTTGGACATGTTATATCCGGAGAAGGGATAGCAGTTGGCCCCACAAAGGTTGAGACCGTAACCAAATGGGAAGCACCAACGACAGTTGGAGAGATCCGGAGTTTCCTTGGACTCGCAGGATACTACCGAAGATTCATTGAGAATTTCTCAAGGATCGCAAAGCCTATGACAGAATTGTTGAAGAAGGATACCAAGTTCATATGGACTGAGGATTGCGAGGCAAGTTTTCAGGAATTGAAGAAAAGATTGGTTACCTCACCAGTGTTAATTTTGCCAGATCAGGCCAAGGATTATGAGGTGTATTGCGACGCTTCACGTCGAGGACTTGGAGCAGTGCTTATGCAAGAAGGAAGAGTTGTTTCATATGCTTCACGACAACTTAAGCCTCGTGAGTTGAATTATGCCACACATGATTTGGAGTTAGCAGCTGTTGTGCATCCATTGAAGACCTGGAGACATTTTCTCATTGGAAACCATTGTGAGGTGTATACGGATCACAAGAGTTTGAAGTACATCTTCACGCAGAAGGAATTAAACCTTAGATGAGGAGATGGTTGGAGCTAATAAAGGATTATGATATGAGATTGCATTATCACCGGGAAGGCTAACGTTGTAGCATACATTGAGCTGTAAGAGCCACGTCAATACACTAATGATGGGAGGAATACCCAAGGAGTTAGCCGAGGACCTTCGAGAGCTATGTTTGGAAATAGTTCCGAGAGGCTATGTAGCAGCATTGGAGATTCAATCTACGTTGATGGACAAAATCAGAGAAGCTCAAAAGGCAGATAAGGAAGTTGCCTCTATAAAGGAGAAAATGAGCGAAGGACAAGCTAAGGGATTTCGTGAGGATGAGCACGATACCCTATGGTTTGAGGACCGTGTTTATGTGCCAAATAACCCGGAGACCAGGAAGTTGATCTTGCAAGAAGCACATGATTCACCATATTCGATTCACCCAGGAAATACCTAGATGTATTTGGATTTGAAGGAAACGTTCTGGTGGACCGGAATGAAGAAGGATATTGCGGAGTATGTAGCAGTTTGCGATGTATGTCAGAGAGTGAAGGCAGAACATCAGAAGCCAGCAGGATTGTTGCAACCATTGCCGATACCCGAATGGAAGTGGGATAAACTAGGCATGGATTTCATCACAGGTTTGCCAAAGACTCATTCTGGCTATGACTCAATTTGGGTTATAGTCGACCGCTTGACGAAGGTAGCTCATTTCATTCCAGTCAAGACTACCTATAGCAGTGCTAAGTTGGCAAAGATATACATGACCAGAATTGTGTGTTTACACAGAGTTTCGAGGAGTATCGTATCGGATAGAGGAACTCAATTTACTTCAAAGTTTTGGAATCAGTTGCACGAAACATTGGGAACCAGGCTGGAATTCAAGATGACTTTCCACCCATGCACCGATGGATGACCGAGAGAGTCAATCAGATTTTGGAAGATATCTCGAGAGCTTGTGCACTAGATTATGGATCTAGTTGGGATGATAACTTGCCATATGCAGAGTTTTCTTATAACAACAGCTACCAAACCAGCTTGAAGATGGCACCTTTCGAGGCTTTGTACGGAAGGAGGTGCAGGACACCGTTATCATGGGACGAAGCTGGAGACCGTCAGTTGTTTGGACCAGATTTGATTAAGGAGTCTGAACAGAAGGTTAAGTTGATTCGCGATAGGCTCAAGGTAGCCCAGTCCGCATGTAAAAGTCGTATGGATTCAAAACGCAAGGCGATGGAATATGAAGTTGGAGACAGAGTATATCTTAGAGTATCCCCGCTTCGAGGAGTTAAGCGTTTTGGAGTTAAAGGAAAATTAGCACCACGTTTCGTTGGACCGTATAAAGTTTTGCAACGCATGGGAGAGGTTGCTTATAAGCTGGAATTGCCAAAGGGACTGTCACGCCGAGATGGCAGAGGTACCGTTAAGAGATACAGTGCCACTTGAAGCGATTCAGTTGAAGGAGGATTTGACATATGAGGAGAAACCAGTCAGGATTCTTGATTTTGCCAGCAGAGTTACTCGCAGCAAGGTTATGAAGTTTTGCAAGGTTCAGTGGAGCCACCACACTGAGGATGAAGCCACCTGGGAAAGAGAAGAAGATTTGCTCAAGGATCACCATCACCTATTTTCTAGCCAACCCGAATCTCGAGGGCAAGATTCATCTTAAGGGGGGTAGGTTTGTAACATCCCAAATTTTCAATTTGGAATGTTATATATTAAGTCATCATGCATATCATATTTTCTTGCATTTTGCCGATCCTAGGAATTTCACGCAACTCAAGGACCCTCGGAGAGAGTTGGAGATTTCATTATTTTCATATTTGAGTTTGCTCAAATTTTGAAAATAGGATCATTTGGATTTATTTATTTTTATCTTCAAATATTTTTCCAATAAAAATTAAGAGAGGGAATAATATGACTTTCCCAAAATTTAGGAAAAATGAAGATTTAATAAATAAATCAAATTTTGGATTTTCGAAGTTTATTTGCTTTAGGGAAAAAAATGAGTATTTTAAAAATTTGCATTTTTACCCCGTATTAAAGTTCATTTTGTTCGACTCATTTTTTGGAGTCGGGGAAAATTTATTTTATTAAATTTGGAGTTCGTTTAGATTTTCTTTAATTCGTTTTTCTGTTTATAAAAAAAAGGGTACCGCGCCCCGCCTGGGCCAAGGGCCCAGCCGGCCCAGCGCCCCCTCCCCTCGCGCGCTCCCGCCCGGGAGTCCTCACCGCCGCCGCCGTTGCCCCCTCCCCCAAGCAACCCCACCCCCTCCCCTCCTTAAAAGACGCCCCCCACCCCTCTCTCCTCCCCACCCAGCACCGCCGCCGCCCCCAACCCGCAGCCCCGCCGCCGCCCGGTAGCCGCCGCCCCTAGCCGCCGTCGCCCGGTGCCCCGCCCGCCGGAGCCCCGCCGCCGCCCGGTGCCCCGGTGCCCCGCCGCCCCTCGCCGCCGACCCCGCCGGAGCCCGGTGCCCCGCCGGCGACCTCGCCGGAGGTAGCCGCCGCGCCACCCTCCCCCGGTCCGGTTTTATTAAAAAAAAACCATTCCAGTTTTTTTTGTTGTTCGGTTTTTTTTAAAACCCTAGATCGGTTTATTGTTTTCGGTTTAGCTACTTAAAGAACGTTCACCGAGCCGTTCGTTTTAACGAACGTGTTCACCGGTTAGTTTCTGTTAACGAACGTCCGTTCGTTTAACCGTTCGTCGTTTTTCTTTTTAATCGGATTTAATCCGTTATTTTCCGATCTCGATTTCAGATCCAATCTTCAATCTAGTTTATTTTCTCGCTCGTTTATCGGAATCAGGTGATTCAAGCGCCTGGAGTTTCGTTACGAAACCGCCGTTCCGACTAATCAACTTAAACAAAGTTTTTCTACTGTAAAAATTTGACCTAGTTTCAAATTGCTAGAACCGAGTCGTTTGCTTTCAACGTTTGATTTTCGTTGCTTTATTTGATTCGATTCTTTTTGCAACCAGGGTTCTTAAGTTGAACTTTCTGGTCAGATCTTCTATCCGAGATTTCCCTGTGCATTAGATGAGTACTTATTGTATGCTTGTTGTTTGTCTGCGATAGATCACCCGGAGTGCGCCGCTTGTTACTTCGAGTCTCTAGGTTTCGCGGATCGTCAGCAAGGCAAGTAACCCTTGATCATATCTTTCCTACTACCCAGTTTTATGCATTAGATCAATCCTCAAACACTTGCATGATTAGGATCTAATTAAATTGTGGGATGGGAAGTAGATTGAGGTAGTACCTATCACCTGTTTTACTTATGAAACCTTGGGAGTTACTTCTACGTTTGCTTATTTTGCCATGCTATGCTAGTAGACATGGATTGGGTGAGTGATATCCATGACAGATGTGAGATTGTTAATTAATGGTTTATTTAAGGTGGCAACTTAAACACACATCTGGGTGGATTGAGGCACCTGGTTTCTATCAGGACTTGCCTGCTTTTTCTTGGACCGCCACCTGTGCTCAAAGGGATCATAAGATTATTCAAACTAGAAACTTCCGTGTGCAGCCACAAGCCATTATGGGCTCTGGCATAGTTGAGTAAGTCGTGCGAACTCTTATAGTGGTGGGCTAGCTGATGTAGGGGATGTAGGTGTACCGGTCCACCCATCGTAAGGTGCTAGCGCTTCTGAAAGACTGTGTCTCGGTCATCCGTCTCTGAAAGTGCGTTATATCTACTAGAGGGGGGTGAATAGGCGATTTTTATGAATTCTTCACTGAGGAATTTGCCGGTGAGGAAATTCCTTAGCGAAGAACTACTTGCAGCGGAATAAGTACTCAGAAGTAAGCATAACAGATTACAAGCATAGTCATCATGATGAAATGAAGACAATCACAGAGTACAGAAAGCGTAATCACAGGATAACTCAGGATGAAGACAAACAGACTGAAGGAATTGAGCTGAGGAAATTGAGAAAGTCTTCAGTCAAAGTCTTCAAACACAGATATGAACAAATACTCAACACAGTAATGAGGAAATGAAAGGGTTGAGGAAATAGAACCAGTTAGGTTGGTGAAGACAATGATTTGGTAGACCAGTTCCAACTGCTGTCTCGGTTGTACGTCTGGTTGGAGCGGCTGAGTATTTAAACTCGAGGACACACAGTCCGGACACCCAGCCATCGAAAGCACGCAACTTCGGGACACCAAGTCCTCACCGTATTCTCCTTAAACTACTCACGGACCTCGTCCAATCACTCGTGGTAAGTCTTGAGCGACTTCCAAACCTTCACAGACTTGGTCACTCGGCGATCCACAATTCCTCTTGGATGCTCTAGACCATGACGCCTAACCGTCTGGAAGAAGCACAGTCTTCAAAGGTAACAAGCATCGGATCCACGCAGGATCAATTTCTTCAGTGATGCTCAATCACTTTGGGTTTGTTGGGGTTTGGTTCTACGTTTGCTTATTTTGCCATGCTATGTTAGTAGACGTTGATTGGGTGAGTAATATCCATGACAGATGTGAGATTGTTAATTAATGGTTTATTTTAGGTGGCAACTTAAACACACATCTGGGTGGATTGAGGCACCTGGTTCCTCTCAGGACTTGCCTGTTTTTCTTCGGACCACCACCCAGGCTCAAAGGGATCATAAGATTATTCAAACTAGAAACTTCCGTGTGCAGCCACAAGCCATTATGGGCTGCATAGTTGAGTAAGTCGTGCGAACTCTTATAGTGGTGGGCTAGCAGATGTAGGGGATGTAGGTGTACCGGTCCACCCATCGTAAGGTGCTAGCGCTTCTGAAAGACTGTGTCTCGGTCATCCGTCTCTCAAACACAATGCAGTGCGAGAACCAAACGGAGGCGCTTGTGGGGAAAAGTGCGCAAACCTCTACAGAGTGTATAAACTAATCATGATTAGCCGTGTCCCCGGTTATGGACATATTGAGTATCTATTACTTGAATATCATGTGAATCTCAACATGTTACTCTAAATAATGTTATTGGGTTTTTAATGAGTACTTTTTAATTGGGATTGAGGATGTTGTCAACCATTCTCAATGTTTAACAACCACCATGATAGTTAAACAAATTTATTCCTTTGCGAGGGAAAAACTAGCTTTATGCAAAATCAGAATCAGAGAGCTTTTCCACCAGCCATATATGCATGTAGTATAGGCTTATTCCTTCATTACTCTCTATGTGTTACATTGCCAGCATATTCCATGTGCTTGACCCGTTTCGGGCTGCAACGTTCATGTTGCAGACTTTTCGAATGACAGTAAGGTGTTTAGGTCGTGGTTCTATACTCAGTGATGCCGATGGAGTCGATGGACTCATTTATCTTCCAAGTCTTCCGCTGTTATCGTTAATAGATGGCCTTAAGCCATATTTATTGTAATAAGTCCTCTTTTGGACAACGATGTAATAAGTGTGTGATTGCTACTCTGTTATAAATCCTTCAAAGTATTGTGTGGTGTCAGCATTACTGATCCAGGGATGACACCTGAGCACAGAGACTTGATCCATTCGGGTCGGGTCGCTACATTGAATCACCATTCCGACATTGGTCGTGCAACCCAACCCGTATTTCGGGCGCACCGTTCAACCAATGTTTAATTATGTATGTTTTCCTCGAGCATATCCCATTATATCGTTTAATCGGCAGGATGTTATCCCTTATCCACATAATTGTGGAGATCCATCTTTTGGATACCTCGTTGAATTATCGCTGAGTCCATCAGCCACCTCATCATCCTCTCCTTGGGTTAATGATGGACTCTTGTTAACGGAAATCACTTCAAAGTTCATTTCCCCGAGAATCTTACAATGTCATCTCGTCAATTTGCGTTGCACCTTTTCTTCTCAGGTATCCTAAGTCTGAGATATCCTGACACCAATCGGATCTGAATCTCGGTCAGATATGATGGTTGGGACAACTTTCCAAGTGTTATGATGTTGATCCTTTGATGACCCGGTAACATGATGTCATGCCTAGCACCCCCCCCCCCCCCGGCTGGAGGACCTATTGTTATAGTTTCCTTTTGGCAAGGTTAATCATTCTTCCGTGTGGAAATTGTAAGAATTATTTTATAAGTTGTTCCTGATGAATCCTTTGCGTATGCAAAGACCGACCTTTGCTTGAAGACCATGTCAATGCTATCTCGAAGCATGTCTGTGATACTCTGATTTTCAACAAGAACATTCAAGCCCAATGCTAAATGTTTCTTGCTCAATTATCCAAACACCGTTGTATGGGTAACGCCATGAAATTCTCTCCCCTCACCTAGAGGATTTTCTACGTTATATCCTATCGTGGATATCATGCTCTGCTTGTCCTTGGGAAGGATATACCCCTGAAATATGTGTTTAAACACATTTTTCCTTTCCGTTGTTCGGTTTAACCTAATGATCACATTTTCCTTTCCATTGGTCTGTTTGACCTTTCTTGTGATCTATAGTAATAATTCACTGCTTAAGTAAACACCTCGATGTACAACACTGTCAGTGAGACCCCGTTTCTACGGTTGATGACATTCCGGTAACCGCCGATGGACGAGAACTTTGCCTATTGGTCCGCCTCGTTCAACGAGCAGGAAAATGGTTCTCTTCGTCCCTCGCCCTTGGTACCGATGTTGTTGCCAACATAACTGACAGGCTATCCTCTGACATGCCTTGCTTACATGATCGCGCAAGACATTACTGCCCTTTTTACTTTTAACCAACATGGTGGGCCCATAACCCACATGTCCTAGGATCGAAACCTGACTCTCCTATACACCCCCTGTTTCCAAAGTTATTCCTCACGCTTGGCTTCGTATGTAATTCACGAGCCACCTTCCGTGTGATCCTCAATTTAAGTATTAAACACAATACCTATTTCCGTTGCTTTGAACCCCCTTCACTCTCTGTTTTAGGCAACGAACGATTGCCTACCCGCTTGAAACTTCTCGTGGTACCTCCTTTCTTGCTCTCGATATTTTCTTAAGTTTTAGTTCGAGAGTTACTTTCCGCCACCTTCCCCGATGTTAGCTACCAGGTAGCAACCTTGTAGAGGTCTGACCTTTTGAAGCTACCCCTTACCCCTTTTCGTAAGTACGATGGAGATCCCGAAAAAAGGACGTAGACTTCATCATGATGACCTGCAGCAGAGAAATGAAGGCATCAACTTAATGGATCGACCTCTTCAAGAGGAGCAACCAAAACCGAGTAGGGTTGTTAGAATTTCGTAACCAGAATTTTCTCCTTAGTCCCCCTCTTAAATCTCGGGACGAGATTTCTTGTAGTGGAGGAGAATTGTGACGCCCGGGTAATTAAGCTACAGTGATCCTCTGCTAGTGATGCCACGTCACCTCGATTATAGATGCTAATCTCGAGTTAGTTCAAAACCGATTCAAATTCAAAAATTGAGTTAAAGGCAAACAACAAAAGTTTTCAAACATTAAAACTAAAATGTTCTAGAGGTGACAAATAATACATAGGTAATTGTGGTGGTGAAACCACAATTTTATAAAATGTTTAAACACTCTAAAATGAATAAAATAGTAGCTAAAACAACTAGATAAATGCCTTTTGAGTTTTATAAAATACTAAACTATTTTATTTGGGGGTTAAACCTTTTGTGACCGTGGACTAAGTTGAAATACTAATTTAGGTGCTAAGCGTATATTTTTCTAAAAATAAAATATATGTAACTTTGGTAAAACATGATAGAATATATATATATATATATATATATATATATATATATATATATAGCAGAAAAACAAACTAACAAAAATAAAACAAGGGCCACCCCACAGGCCTGACCCGACTAACTAACCGCCAGCCCACTAACCTAGCCGCCCACCCGCTCCCACCTTATCCCCCCACCCGCAGAAACCCTAACCGCTACCCCCCACTCCCTCGATCCCCACGTCGCTCCCTCTCCCCTCCCCCGATCCAGATCGGGCTAAACACTGACGACCCCGCCGCCTCACGCCCCGCCCGCGCTCATCAGCGGCGCCTCATCGCCCGTCCTCCTCGCCTCCTTCCCCTCCCGATCTGGGCGCCTGCTGCGCCTGACGATGCCACCGCCTAACGCCGCCACCGCCTCGACCACGCCTCCTCGCCGGACCGCCACACCTTCGTCCACATGCGTCGTGCCGTCCTCGTCCCCCTCCTCGACACCCGCTGCCGTTGCCCTACGAACCAACGTGAGCCCGGCCTCCGCCTCTCCTCTTCCCCCCACTTGCTCCAAGGCGACTCGTCATCACCACCACGCCACTGGCCCGCTCCGGCGCGCCCCGATGCGTGCACACCGCGCCCAAGCCGTGCCCCACACCGCGCCACCTGCACGCGCCCAAGGATGCCTCGCCCCTGGCCTCCCCTGCCTCCCGCACCCGCTGCTGCCTCGGAACCGCGGCCTCCTCACCGGAGCGCTCGCACCTGCCGTGGCTCGCGTCGCCGTAGCCTCCTCTACTGCTCCACCCGTGCTGCCTCCCGCCGGGCCCCCCTGTCCTACCTCACGCCGCCGCCCTGCCTTGCTCCACTGCGGGCACCTACCTCCGCCGCCTCGACGGCCAGTGCCCTGCTAGCCCGCCACCGCCAGAGCCCCGTGACCGCCGCCTCGCCCGGCTCCTCGTCGAGGCCATGGCCTCGCCGGCACCATCCATCACGCCGGGTGCGAGTTGGCGGACGCCCACGCCCAGCGTGCCTCACGGCGTCTTGAACGGGCGCGTCAGTAACCTGCACGCCAAGACGCCGTTAGGCCCACAGGGCCTATGATGAGGGCCCCACGCCCCATAACGTTTTATTAAAAAAAGAATTAAAAATAAAAATAATAAATAAAAATAAAAATGATTTAATAAAATTAATTATTAACTAATTAATTAAGTAAGTAATTAATTAAGTTAACTAATCCTGATTAGATTAACCTAATCACTAATTAAATTAACTAATCTGTAATTAACCTAAACAGAGAATGACAGGTGGGTCCCATCGACCCACACGCCAATTGACCAGGTCAATGGTCAACGTTGATCACGACATCACTCTGATGTCATGCTGATGTCATCATTTACTATTCTGGATAATGTTGGGATAAATAATTAATTAAATTCCAGAAATTAATAAAATCTTTAGAAAAACATATCTTTTAATCCGTAACTCGGATTAAAATATTTTCAACATGAAAGTTGCTCAGAACGACGAGACGAATCCGGATACACAGTATGTTCGTCCGCCACACACCCCTAACCTATCGAACTCGCAACTTTCCCCCTCCGGCTCCTTCCGCTGAAAACACGAAACACCGGGATATTTTCCCGGATGTTTCTTAACGGTACCACCTCATACCACGTTAGGGCACCCCTAGCATCGTTACTTGTCATGTCATGCATCGATATGCATCTGTTTACATGGTATTCATTGTTTCTTCCCCCTCTTCTCTCCGGTAGACTACGAGACCGACGCTGCTGCTGCCCAGTTCGACTACGGTGTTGACGACCCCTCTCTCTTGCCGGAGCAACCAGGCAAGCCCCCCCCTTGATCACCAGATATCGCCTATTCTACTCTATACTGCTTGCATTAGAGTAGTGTAGCATGTTACTGCTTCGTTATACCTATCTGATGCATAGCATGTCCTTGCTACTCTTGTTGTTACCTTTACCGCTATCCTACTTGCTTAGTATAGGATGCTAGTATTTTCATCTGTGGCCCTACATTCTTGTCCGTCTGCTGTGCTATACTATCAGGCCGTGATCACTCGGGAGGTGATCACGGGTATATACTTATACTTATACATGATACATGTGGTGACTAAAGTCGAGTCGGCTTGTGGAGCACCATGAGTGATTCACGGATTGGGGGCTGAAAGGACCTTTGTCCCGACGGCCCTCTGGATGGATCTTTGTGGCGGAGCGGCAGGGCAGGTTGAGACCGCCTAGGAGAGAGGTGGGCATGGCCCTGTTCGGGCGTTCATGGATACTTAACACGCTTAACGAGATCTTGGTATTTGATCTGAGTTGGCTCTGAGCCTATACGCACTAACCATCTACGCTGGAGTAGTTATGGGTATCCGGCGTCGTGGTATCAGCCGGCACTTCGTGACGTCGGCCGAGCGGGCGTAGCGCGGATTGGACCGGAACACCAGGCTAGGTTCGCTTCCGGCCGCCCGCATAGCGTCTTGGTGTGCTCGGGGTGATGGGCCCAGACTGGGCGCCTAGGTTTAGACCGGCGTGCTAACCTCTCTGTTGAGCCTAGGTGGGGCTGCGGCGTGTTGATCTTCCGTGGCGGGCATGACCCAGAAAGTGTGTCCGCCAAATGGGATCAAGCGTGTTGGGTAAGTTGGTGCACCCTGCAGGAAGTTAATCTATTCGAATAGCCGTGATCTTGATAGCAGGGCGACTTGGAGTTGTACCTTGACCTTATGACAACTAGAACCGGATACTTAATAAAACACACCCTTCCAAGTGCGGATACAACCGGTGGTCGCTCTCTCTCGGGGATACGAGGAGGGATCGCCGGTAGGATTATTGCTATGTGATGTTACATTGGAGGACTTCAACCTACCCTCTTCTACTGTTGCAAGATGAAGGTGACCGAAGCGTAGTCTTCGATAAGACTAGCTACCCCCTCTTATTACGGCCTTCTGCGATTCAGTCCACTGATATGGCCCTTTACACATATATCCATGCATATGTAGTGTAGCTCCTTGCTTGCGAGTACGTTGGATGAGTACACACGGTTGCATTGTTTCCCCCTTTTCCCCCCTATCTCTACTCGACTCATCGCAGCAGACGATGGAGCCCAGAGCGACGTCACCGTCGATGGCGACTACTACCCCGGAGGTGCCTACTACTACGTGCAGCCCGTTGGCGATTTACCAGGGAGTAGTTTAAGAGGATCGAGCAGAGGCCTGCGCCTCTTCGATCTGTATCCCAGTTTGTGCTAGCCTTCTTAAGGCAAACTTGTTTAACTTATATGCGTACTCAGATATTGTTGCTTCGGCTGACTTCGTCTATGATCGGGCACTTGTATTCGGGCCCTCGAGGTCCCCGGCTTGTATTATGATGCTTGTATGACTTATTTTATTTGTAGAGTTGTGTTGTGATATCTTCCCATGAGTCCCTGATCTTGATCGTACACATTTGCGTGCATGATTAGTGTACGATTAAATCGGGGGCGTCACACTTTTCCCATTAAGTAGTGAACAAAAATGGGACCAACCCAGACATGATGCTTGTTGCTTTGTTACAACAAACTTTGCATCGCCCCCTTTATAAGTAGATGGAAGCACATACTGTTGTTGCACCCACTCTCCCCTGGAACTGTTTATGATTTTCCTTAATCTAATGCCGCTAGTAAAATTAAGCAATGCCACTCTTAGAATTAATTAACTACTGAATCTTAGTTCAAAACTGCAACACTTGTTAGGAATGGTACTATCCTGCTTTGTAGTTCTTTCTACATGTTTAACCAAGGTATTGTTAAGATAATGTCTCTGTTAAAATGAATCAGTCGCATTGTTTTAGGAATGATACTTTTCTGCTTTTTTGTTCTTTATATATGTTGAAACAAGGCATTGTTAAGATAATATCTCAGTTAATATTAATGAATCACACTGATTGAGAATTGCTACTCTCCTGCTTTGTTTCCCATTAAGATAAGGTAGATCAGTAGATGTTTTTCTTCTGGGAGTACAAGTCATCAACCATTATTTCTCAGTAATTGTTTCCCTTATACCTTTTGATGCTTACAGGGATATCACAATTAAAGATCGGTTTTATTCTTACTTTGATTTTAGTTCAACTGCACAAAAAGAGCCAATGTGTCCAAGGCAAACTGCTGCATTACTGGGTCCAGTTGGTCGTTCCACTTTGCAGAAAGAAGCAGTCATTGTTTGCACTACATTACGGAAGGAATGACCGAGAAGCTTTACAGAGTATTAGGCCTTCCACTATGTAGGCCAAAAGAGGTGCCAATTTCACCTTTTCTTAGTTTGGCACCGAATCCCTCCATTGCTACTGACCGGTGCCATAAATATTGAACCTTTGGTGACATGACTAGTCCGCAGAGACCATTGACAATTTAACAAAACATGGAGTGCCCTGGGAAAAAAGTGCCCAAACAAGTACAAGAAGCGACAGGACTCCACGATCATAGGCATTACATATTTTGAATGGGAAAAGCATGTCAAAGTTTAATCATTGATGTTAGCAAGAAGCAACAGGACTCCATGATCATAGGCATTACATATTTTGAATGGGAAAAGCTTGTCAAAGTTTAATCATTGATGTTAGCAAGAAGACGTTAGTTTAATATATTGGAATTGGAAAACCTTGTCAAAATTTTCTCATTGATGTTAGCGGAAGACATGCATTTGATATTTTTGAGTGGGACGCCCTTCTTTGTGAGCAGCGTCGAGTGTTTCTTCCTATTCCTGTGTTCGGTTTAGAAGTAAATAGTTACTCGCTGAGATATTCCTGTGTTAAGAGTTTGTTCTGAATATTGTCTATGTAATTCCAAGCCTTGTGTTTTATTGCAAAGTTGAGCTTGGAATGTTGTGGCATCTTGACATCATTAGCTGTTCATCGTGCCTCCACGAGAATAATGCTTCGTATTGTTTTGCATGTCGATCTAATGCCCGTTGATTTGCTTGTTAAGAAGATCATCCTCTTCTGTTGTTTCCGTGCGTAAGAATTTCATCGTCTGATGTTTCAGAGCCTATTTGGTTCCAATAAGTCACCTGACTTATAAGTCAGGTGACTTAAATAAGTCACTGGTTTTAAGTCACCTGACTTATAAGTCACCTGACACACCTTCCCACACCAATCAACATCATGCAGGTGGTGGGACCCACGCAAAAGGGGATGACTTATAAGTTTTAAGTTGGGGTGGAGCAACTTATGACTTATAAGTTGAGGTGACTTATAAGTCGGGTCTGTTTGGCAAAATAAGTCACTTTTTCACTTTTCGACTTATAAGTTGGTGACTTATTTGGAACCAAACAGGCCCTCATTCATAGCCTATACGACATGTCGGGTAGGTTAGACATGAAACCATATGATCTTCCGACCAACTCATGATATTAGGCCCTGATTGGATCGTCGTTTTCCAACCAAAACCGCTTGTAAAACTGACGCTTGTAAATTAAAGCGAGATGGTCTCGGCGAAAGGCGCTTGGTTGGTCGATTTCGACTAGTAAAATATCGGAAGTACTTCACACACGATAAAAACGTTGAACGACACTCGGACGATTGCTAATCCAACCGTTAGCTGTTGTTTCAGCCTTGCCCATGGATGGCATGATATGCACGTCGTGCATGTATCGTCTGGTAATGTCCTCCATATAGCGATTGCTCGTAAAATATACACTTTGGTCTCTCAAGTTACACGCGTAACCCGCCGGTTTTACTTACAGACCTCGGGCCTTCCGATGACGAGTAGATTACACTTGTATGTTAATATAGGTTTGAAATAAACCAGAGATCCCAAGCGCGGCCTTACCGTTTCATGCCATCTCAGTTTCTCAAAGGTGCTCATAGGTGTCCGATAATCCTGGCTTCCTGAATGAGCGATGGTATGTCGAGACCTCCGTAGGGCCCGCGAGGCCCTCTCCGTTGTCCTTCGAGGTTGTTGCGCTCGCCGTGGCGCCGAGCATCGTTAACATGGTCAACGAACATGAGGATTCGAGAGATGACTTTATTTTGACTGGATGACACTAGGGACCCACTAGGGCCATAGCCGCACGCACGCAAGTGCCTCCTTATTATGTACAACTATATTTTTTTTTGCTTTCTCCTGGTTTCCTGACATCACGATCCCACACCATTGTCAACCTATGTAGTGAATATAAACGAGAGAATTGCACAAGGTGCGGCCGAGAGCTGGGACCAAGAAGCTCGAGCAGTATTTGTGTTTTTGAGGCGTGAGCACTACAGAGTTTTTCTTGGCGATGATTTCATTGTTGTTCAGAGGAGAGCAGGGTATTAACTGGGCGGGCTGTGGCCCGTCTAGCCCAGGGCAGATATCCAGCCCAGATACTACTTTTTTCAAGATGAAAATGGCTAGCCCGGCTATACGTCTTTTTGAGGAATACCCAGGCAAGGTCTACTTGTTATTCTCCGCCCCACTGGACTGCAAATATATCCTAGAAGGAGTGCATTAGGCTTAACAGGAAAATGGGATTTAAAATAATAAATGGGGTGTAATTATAAAAACTGGGCAGTAACTATAAAAAATGCACCAAACACGAAATTAGTTTATAAAATATTATTTATGGATTTTGAAAATCTTAAATTTTCATTGTTGCGCGCACAATGTTTCATTGGATTTTTACGTAATACAAATTTATATCTAATCTGACTAGAAATTTCGGGATAAAAATATTTCGGATCCCATCAAAATGTGGGAAATTTTATTAAATTCTGTCTTCAACGGTTGGTTGAAATTATTAATCGTTGTCCTAGCTAGAAAATGGGCTGTACTTTTAACAAACTGTAAATGGGCTGTTATAAATTCCATTAGAATTCAAAAATGGGTTGTACATTCTTACAAAACGCGAATGGGCTATAAGTTCTCTGCCACACACTTGTGGGCCTACTAAGTGTGCGTCCCTAAAAAATAAGTTGACGCGTATGCAAGGCTTTGTCAACTTATTATAGTGAACACACGGTTCTAGTAGAAGTGGTCGTTGGATGTCTATCCAATGGATGTCGTGCTTCTTCTTCAATCTCGGATATTCTTAGCTTTGGCCGCCCAAAAAATGATTCCTCCCCCTGACATCTGGGGTGCACCGTTTCGGAGGCTGACCTGTGGGCCTACTAAGTTGGAGCGTACCAAGGGCTTTGTCAACTTAGTCAATATAAATGATTCTAGCTAGCTTCATTGACCATACGATGTCCATCCAATGGCCGTAGTGCTTCTTCAACCTCTGGTCTTCTTGGTCCAACCGCCCAAAGCAGCGCCGGTCGTGCCGCCTGCTCCTGCCTCCTGCGGCCGGCTATGCTGCCGCGGAGGCCTCACCGCCCCCATACTACTCCCATCGCTGGCCAGGCCATCCCTCCACTCACCCACACCCCTTGTTATTCTACGGCGACGGCAGCCTCACACCGCAGCCGAATAGTGAACCCTCGTACTCCTCTCCGCTGGCTTCCACTATCTGCATCTTCCCGGCTTCGTGTCGTCCCCTTCCTAGGCGTCGCCGTCGTCCACCGCCCTGGTGCTCTCGGCGCGGCGTGGTCAACGTGGTCAACGGCCGACTTCCATCAGAAAAGTACTGTACGTGGCGAGGCTGACAGCTGGGTCCACGGCGGCCGCAAGGAAGTGCCTCCTTATTACGCGGAAAATAATTATTCCTCCACCTGACAGCAAGGACCCACCGGACGGGCCACCTTATTTCGCGAAAAAAAACGTTTCCCCCCTGACTGCTGGGACCCACCGGGCGGGCCACCGTATTTCGCGAAAAAAACGTTCCCCCCGCTGTCTTCTCGGACCCATCGGAGGTGCCTCTTTATTACGCACAAAAAAATGAATACTCCCCCTGCTAGCTGGGACTCACCTTGGTGGGAAGCTGACTTGTGGGCCTACTAAGTTGACGGGGACGGAGGGCTTTGTCAACTTAGTCAATATGAACGATTCTAGCTCCAGTGACCCTACGATGTCCATCCAACGGCCATAGTGCTTCTTCAACCTCTGGTCTTCTTGCTCCAGCCGCCCAAAGCAGCGCCGGTCGTGCCGCCTGCTCCTGCCTCCCGTGGCCGGCTGTGCTGCCATGGAGGCCTCACCGCCCCCTACTATTCCCACCTTAGGCCAGGCCCTGCGGCGACGGCAGCCTCACACCGCAGTCGAACGAGTGAATAATCATACTCCTCTCCGCGTGGGCATCCACTGCCGCGTCTTCACCGGCTCCGCGTCGTCCCCTTCCTAGGCCTCGCCGTCGTCCACCGCCCTGGTGCTCTCGGCGCGGCGTGGTCAACGTGGTCAAGGAACGACTTCCATCGGACGTGGACTGTACATCGAGAGGCTGACAGCTGGGTCCACGGCCGCAGCAAGGAAGTGCCTCCTTATTACGCGGAAAATAATGATTCCTCCGCCTGACAGTAGGGACCCACCGGACGGGCCACCGTATTTCACAAAAAAAACGATTCCCTCCTGACTGTTGGGACCCACCAGCTACATCTTCGCAGGCAAGGAAGTGCCTAACAGTCGGGACCCACCTGGTCGAAGCATACGTAGCGTTGTCATTCTGGTCACGAACGTGTACGTCTATACTGGTCGATGTAGAGGCGCGCACATGTCGTAGTAGAGGCGCTGCGTGTCGATATAGAGGCGCCGCACGTAGCATGTACACGCGTCGTCTGTGGCGAGGGTGCAAGAAAAAATACGGCCACGTCACGTACATACGGGCAGGGTCTCGAACGCCTACTCGCGCATACGCATACATGGCTGGGTCGGAACAGAAACAGCGTCGTTGTGCGTGTTCATGGGGAGCCAACCGGCTGGGTCAGAACGGAATGCGTGGTCGTGTTCATCGGGAGGGCCTGAACGGAACAGGCGATGGAAACGAGGCCTGGCATACCACACAATGGAGGAAACGGACCTCCTACGTTCGGAACGGGGTCATGTTGATCGAGAGGGGTGTGGCGTATCACAGAACGGAGGAAACGGACCTCCTATGGTGAAACGGGGTCCTGTTGATCGGGAGGGGTGTGGCGTGCCGCAAACGGAGGAAGCGGACCTCCTACGGTCAAAGCGGGGTCTGTTGATCGGGAGGGGTGTGGCGTCCCGCAAAACGGACGAAACGGACCTCCTACGGTCGAAACGGGGGTCATGTTCATCGGGAGGGGTGTGGCGTACCGCAAAACGGGACTCCACGGGATACTGTTCATGTCCACCGTCGACCTCCTCCAGCCTCCATGGGCTACCGTCGACCTCCTCCAGCCTCCACGGGCTCCTGTTCATCCAGCCTCCACCGCGCGCTACTCCACCGACTCTTGTTCAACCACCCCTGCACGGGCACCCCTCCACCGTCTACTGTTCATCCAGCCCTCCACACCACGGGGTCCTGTTCAACCACCCCTCCACGGCCACCCCTCCACCGTCTACTGTTCATCCAGCCCTCCACACCATGGGGTCCTGTTCATCCAGAGGCAACGCCACCACTCACTGTTCATCCAACCCCCCCCCCCCCCCGCAACGCTCACTGTTCATCCAATCGATCGGCTTCAGTTAGCAGCAGCAGTGAAGGAATCGTTCCATCGGGTTCAATTAACAGCCATCGATCGATCGCTCAGGTTCGAGAACGCGTATCCTGCGGTTGTCGCCGGGTTCAGTTAGAGCCCAACGCCTCGCTCGGGTTCAGTTAGAGCCAACGCCTCGCACACACGCGCGTACGTATGACCCGGCTGGAGTTGTAAACCGGCTGGGACTTGGTAAACCGGCGGAGAGTTAAGACAGAGAGTCAAGACAGATGGCTAAGACAGACGGTAAACCGGCTGGTGGTAAACCGCAGAACAATGTTAAACCGCGGAACAATGTTAAACCGCAAACAGTGATAATCGGGTTGCCAGGGGTTATGAAGCCCGAGATGTTATGAAGCCCAAGATGTTAAGAAGCCCATGAAGATAAGTTAGAATAGTTAAGTCTTAAGTCCAAGTTGGACTCTACATGTAACCCGCCTCTTCAACATATATAAGGAGGGGTAGGGCTCCCCAAAGAGGGACAAGCTACAGGCAAGAAGAAACAATCTTAGGGCTAGACACAAAGAGGAGAGCCGGTTTACGGCGACTTCCTCGTTATGATAATGAGACCTAGCCTTAAACAGCATGTAGGGTTTTTATCGGATGATGTTTCCCGGGGCCCGAAGCTGTTTAAATCCCTGTCTTGTGTTGCGTCTCTCGATTCCGCTCAACCCCTTTCAAGCTACCACATAGATGTGTTGGCCTCGCGACTAAGTCCTGACACTAAGTACATCTGCCGTGACAATTCCACGACAGTTGGCGCCCACCGTGGGGGTCGATGCACGGTGGTGTTGAGTTCTTGGAGGGATTTTTCTTAGGGATCGAGAGGTTGCAAGTTTCTGGATGAAGAAGAGCCGGTTTCAAAGGATCGGCATGTGCTTTGAGTTTATCAGTTCAGATTTGTGATCCGTGAGGCAGCAATTGTAAACCACCGCCTTCGCTTGGCCTCGCCTCGATTGGGCACCATCGACACCTCTACGAAGACTCCGGTCGTTCCGTGGCCTCAGATCGCTTCGAGTCATCTTTGTTCTGGATTGTCTCCGAGCTGCTTCCAAACCGCCAGACCATCGCCATCCGACCGAGCCGAAAAGCAACATCGACTCGGCCATGTCTTCTCAACCATATACAGACTTCAAGTCCCGATTGGATTAAATATTGTGGTTACATGCTGCTACCACATCAGAACAGTCCAAAAGAAAAGGAAACGATCTGCCGGGATGGAGTGTTATTTAACAAAATACTATTGGTACTTGATTTGGATAGTACTACTTTGGAGTAGAGAGTATCACATGGGCAAATCGTGAGATGGTTTTGTCAAGTCTCCATGGTGTAGCGGACTTGGACGTGGATTAATCAAATCACCACAACCCGGACTCCTCCATCGAAGCCGGTTTGTTTCGCCTCCGCCTGCTCGCGGCATCTCGTCACCGCCCGTCGCCGGAGCACCAGCCACCACGTGGAGCCATCGCCATCGAGCTGTCGTCCGCCTCAAGACGCCGACTGTTTGCAAGTCGCCTCACACGTGTCCGGGCTACCCCGTTTTCCGTGCTCCTCTTGCCAACTCGCCGCCGTCCCCGTGGGTCACCGGTCTTTACCTTACCGTGCTGCAGGTCCTCAATGCAGCGGCGTTGTCATCCACACTGGCTTGCTCCGCCGTGGCCGGTTCACTGCTACAATAGGTGGAGTTTAAACGTTAATCGTTGCAATCCGCTGAGATGAGCAATTACATCAAGTCAAGTTGTGTGTGGGTCAACGAAAGGACGGGTTGAGATCGGGTGACTGTCTTCAAACCGGACTCTACCTCCGGCGGGGCGTGCATCCGAGCTACCCTCTGTTCCGAGTCACCGTTGGACTCCGTCGCCACTGCGTGAACCGCTGTTTCGGCTGCTGCGCCCGTCAATCCGCCTAGCTGCCGCCACTTTGCACAAAGTTGCGGCCTCGCGCCAGCCATCCCGGCCTCAATCCGCCTGGTCTCCGCCTTTGAGCCGCTTCGCCAGGCCATCAAGGGCCACCCGTTCTCCGCCGCCTCGGCGTGCGCTTCAAAGGGCTTCCGCTCATCACCATCCTCCGCACCACAACATGCGGCTCAGCTTCCGCAGTACCCTCGCCGTTGTTGCTAGTTGTGTACGAGCCGCCTCCGACTGCGCCGCGCCTGCTGTTGGCCCGCCAGCTCGCCTCCATGGTTCAACCGGCCTCGGGGAGATTCGCCACCGCTCGCCTTGGCTTCGACACAGCCGAGTCACCAGCTAGCCTCAAACTGGCTGCCTGGCCAAGTGGTCACCCTTCCGCCATCTATGAGTCGCCACGGCCCTGAATCACCGGCCTCGCGTCGCTTCGGCTGGAAGGCCGGCTTGCCACCATCGTTGACCTCCCCACCTGCAAGTCGCCGCCTCGGACCGGCCCTGATGCCTCCGAGCTGCGTGCCCAAACTGGGTTGCCGCTCCAGCCGGCTCCGGCGCGCCCCACCGCGGCCACACCAACCCGGCCTCGGTGGTCGTTGTCTCGGCCTTGCATTAAATCGCCGGGAGGGCCTCGATCCAAACCGCCACGCCGTTCCGCCTGGAGCCTCCAAGTTGCCGCACGCTGCTATCTGAACCGCCGCCGCGCCCAATTCAGCCCGCCTCGCGCCTCGCCACTCGTCCATGAACCGTCGGAGGGTTCTCGCTCGACTTCGCCGCTGACTTCATCGCCATAGCTGCGCCGGACCGCTCTCACCTCCTCTGTTATACGCTCTCGTCTTTGAACTGCCACGGCCGTGTTTCTCTCAACCCGCCGGAGTGCCCTATTGCAGCAATCCGGATCGACAAAATGCCTACGAGTCACCACCGAGTACACCTCCGCCCGGTCGAGCCGTCGTGGTCATTACGAACCACCACCCGCCGCCATCGCGTGGTTACAAGCTGCTACATCTGCTCAAAGATCGCTAATGTGCGTATGTGATTTTATTGTGCCTACAAAGTTGAGATTTAATGATCCGATTGGCTCTTAAGATTTTGGGCAAGACTGGCTGTTAAGACAAGAACAGATTTATTTGCCAAAGTATTGCAAGAGATCGTTATCTCTCCGCCGGAGCAATTTTTTATAAAAAGAAACAATTCATGGCGGAGCGTACACGATGGATGGGCAGATTTACTTGTGCCCGTATGCTTGCATCAACTGCTACTTCGAGCATGGATCAAACTGATATGACATCAACGTCCTCGTGGTCTCCGGAGTGGAGAGTTTAAGTACAGATATGGAATGAAACGATTATTAATACGTACCTGCAGGGCTGGAAGAAAAGTTACTGAGAAAATCCATTGGTTTGACTGGTTCTAAGGTAACATTTGACTCTATCCAGAAGGCATCGCTTGGAAAAATTATCATCGGTACTAGTCCGATGTTAGTGCAATTATTACATCCATCCGGAATAAATCTACGGGCATGGACACCAGCAGAACAAGGGATTATTTGCTCAGTCTGTGTTCATCCGCAAAAATACCAGGTGCTATCTGCCCTATTTATTTCATCATTATACTTTAATTTCTCCGTAAAACATTATTCTTCCTTTTAATGTTTTTATGCACGGGACAAATTGTTCCATGTTCATGGCAGACATGGTGAGATCATCTGTCATCCAAATACATCAAAACAATTATTCACCACCGAGGTGGAGTTATATCACAGATATGGAGTGCATCGCATTGTCATTTTGCACTACATTTATCCGTGTTGTTGTGCTCAACGGAAGTGCTTACGCTACCGCCCTTGCGGTCTGGTCTACATCAACACACCGGGCCGCACCTGTCTACATGAACTATTTATTGAGTATGAGCAAGTCACTGCTTGGGTAGCCCGATTTTTCTTCCAATATATTGGAGGCAAATTATCATTCAGCTGCCGTCAGACCTGGATGGGTTAATGGACATGCGCATAAAATCGCTGCCACTACAGATTGGTCAACTTCAAATAACCAGTTGGAAGGAACCACTCGCCGAGTTGCTGACACGGCTCATACGGGATCATCTATAATCCGCCGCAGTCACCTCAACCTTCCGTGGATTTACATCGCGTTATTAACACCGATGATATATACCTTCTGTTATGGTAAAGTACGGAGAATCTCAAGACAACTCCTTGAGTCATCTTAATACTCGGGGGCTACGATGATATGATTTATTGTACAATGGAAGGAATAGTCCCAGTCGCTGCAAGCTTACGACCCGGCACTTGGGGGCTACATCATTCAAATTGAGATTACATGCAAGTCTCATGTCACCGCAAGCATGCACCATGACACTTGGGGCTAATGCAAAGTCATTTTTTCATCACCTTATTGAAGACCCGACTCATCACATCATAATGAGCTGGCCCTTGGGGCTACCAATTGCTCGTGTCAACAATTCAAGGTACACAAATTTTCATCTATTGTTGAAGGATCCACTGCTCAGTTGGTAAAGCACAAAGCTCTCAACCTTGTGGGCGTGGGTTCACGCCCCATGATGGGAGTTACATAATATAATGTTCTTCTCAGTGAAGTATATATAAAGTCCGAGCTCAATATTATCTTACTGAGCCGGCCCTTGGGGGTTACACGTTGCTGTTACATTCTACATGATCATATTTTCAAAAGTCCCTGCTCATTATTTGCATAATGACCCGGCCTTTGGGGGCTACACTGGCTGAAGTTTTTATGAGCATCAGGAAATTACAAGTCCCAGGTTACTGCAAGCATGACAACCCGGCACTTGGGGGCTACATATGTGGAATACTCAGTTCTGGCTATTGATTGAGATGAACAACCTGGATTTCTTAAAGCTTGTGATATTCATATTAAAGCAAATCTTAAGCTATTACTACGTTACCTTCTTAAGATTTGAGGGCTACAAGTGATACGCATATAAGAGGTATATTTTCAAAAGCTGATGTTAACAAACGGTTACGATCCGGTGCCATCAATATTCTTAAACCGGCAAGCTTTACATTCTTAAACCGACTGAAGATCAGATGAGGATTTCAAGGGCCAATATTTTTGTTAAGTCATTGGGAGCTGAGTCAAAGAAGTTATTCTTCACAATATTTCTCCGTGACAAGCCAATGTCAGCAAATTGATTATGAAGCTGGCCTATTGACCTGGATTTTCTAGAAGGAAATGACAAGGATTTAAAGATGCTCAGGATCAGTTTAACATGGATAAATCCAAATTAAACTAGGGGCTAATATGGGGGATATACCCCGCGGTATGACCCGGCTGGAGTTGTAAACCGGCTGGGACTTGGAAAACCGACGGAGAGTTAAGACAGAGATTCAAGACAGATGGCTAAGACAGACGGTAAACCGGCTGGTTGTAAACCGGCAGACAATGTTAAACCGCAGACAATGTTAAACCGGAAAACAGTGATAAGCGGGTTGTCGGGGTTATGAAGCCGAGATGTTATGAAGCCCAAGATGTTAAGAAGCTCATGAAGATAAGTTAGAATAGTTAAGTCTTAAGTCCGAGTTGGACTCTACATGTAACCCGCCTCTTCAACATATATAAGGAGGGGTAGGGCTCCCCAAAGAGGGACAAGCTACAAGCAAGAAGAAACAATCTTAGGGCTAGACACAAAGAGGAGAGCCGGTTCTGGCGACTTCCTCGTGATGATAATGAGACCTAGCCTCAAACAGCATGTAGGGTTTTTACCGGATGATGTTTCCGGGGCCAAGCTGTCTAAATCCTGTCTTGTGTTGCGTCTCTCGATTCCGCTCAACCCCTCTCAAGCTACCACATAGATGCGTTGTCCTCGCGACCAAGTCCTCGACACTAAGGACATCTGTCTCGACAATTCCACGACACCGCGTCAGTTAGAGCCAACGCCTCATCACGCCCAAGATGCGATCCTATCCTAAAGGAACTCGAAGGTCCCACCAAGGATAGAAGCGCATCTTGAAGACGCTTTTGCAAGGTGGATATCATTACATCAACATTACATAATAGTGGGGATACATCCAATACATGCAATGTCACATGAATACAACAATACAACATACAAGATCAACATCCGACTACGGATGAATCATAAACAGAAACTCAAACAGTATCCACCCTGCTAGCCCAGGCTGCCGACATGGAACCTATCCACAGATTGACTAAGAAGAAGAATAACTCAAACACAAGCAAACATCGCTCTCGGCCATGATCATCGCATAATCTGTACTGCAACTGTTGTTGTAGTAATCTGTGAGCCACGAGGACTCAGCAATCCCATTACCATGGGTATCAAGACTAGCAAAGCTTAATGGGAAAGGAAGGGGTAAAGTGGTGAGGTTGCAGCAGCGCCTAAGCATGTATGGTGGCTAACCAACGCAAATAAGAGCGAGAAGAGAGCAAGCGGAACGGTCGGGAAGCTAGCAATGATCAAGAAGTGATCCTGAACTCCTACTTACGTCAAACATAACCAAGAAACCGTGTTCTCCTCTCGATTAACCCCGAAAAGAGACACTCACGGTTACGCACACGGTTGGTGTATTTTAGAAGAGTTTACTTCAAGTTTACTACAACGGACATTAACAAATTCCCATCTGCCACATAACGGCGCATACGGCTCTCAAAAGTTTATACCCTGCGGGGTGTCCCAACTTAGCCCATGATAAGCTCTCGCGATCAACGAAGGATATTCCTTCTCCCGGAAGACCCGATCAGTCTCGGAATCCGGCTACAAGACATTTCGACAGTAATAAAACAAGACCAGCAAGACCGCCCGATGCGCCGACAATCCCGATAGGAGCTGCACATATCTCGTTCTCAGGGCAACACCGGATGAGACAGGCTACGAGTAAAACCAGGCCTCGAGTTTCCCCGCGGTGGCCCCGCAGGCGGCTCGGTTCGGGCCAACACTTAGACAAGCATTGGCCCGGGGGGCTAAATAAAGATGACCCTCGAGAGAGCGACTCCCAAGGGAATAGTAGGTGGTGGTGAGGCAAATCGTAAAACCAAGGTTGGGCCTTGCTGGAGGAGTCTTATTCAAAGCGAACTGTCAAGAGGGTCCCATAAATCACCCAACCGCGTTAGGGACGCAAAATCCGGGAACATAATACCGATATGGCGGAAACTAGGGCGGCAAGAGTGGAACAAAACACCGGGCATAAGACCGAGCCTTCCACCCTTTACCAAGTATATAGATGCATTAATAATATAAGAGATATTGTGATATCCCAACATAAACATAATCCAACATGGAGCAATCTTCATCTTCACCTGCAACTAGCAACGCTATAAGAGGGGCTGAGCAAAGCGGTAACATAGCCAAACAACGGTTTGCTAGGAAGGGTGTCAAAGGTTAGAGGTTCATGGCAATCTGGGAGGCTTGATGAGCAAAAGATAGGTAACGCAGCATAGCGATAGAACGAAGCAACTAGCATAGCAATGATAGTAATGAGATCCAAGGTGACGGTCATCTTTCCTGAAATCCCGCAAGGAAAAATAACGAGTCCATGAAGAAGATGAAGCCACGTGGGCAGACCAAGCGTAGATGAGCGAATCCTCACGATCGCATAGCGAAAGCGGGAACTATCGAGAGAAGCACACAACATAGTAAACACACCACACATGAACAAGACATGATGCACAACAAGCATGATGCATGACAAGGCTAGATGAGGCCACTCATGGCAAGAGATGATGCAAACAAGATCAACACATCAAAGCAAGTTTAAATGAGGCGGAAACAACATAGAACAATTCCGGTAAGTCCTCATATGCAAATTTCGAAATTGGTCCAGATCTGAATAACCTTATGTTCAAGTTGTTAAAAAGCAAGTTAAGATGCACCATGATGATCTACACGAAATTCTAGTCAAGTTACATATAAAGTTCATTTAATTCGAAGCTACGGCCTAGAAGATATGTGCAAAACAAGTTAAACATGACATTGATGCAAAATGCATACGAACCTCAAGAAAACACTCTCAAAACAAGGATGCAACATGATAATATGAAACAACATGCAAAATCAAGCAAGTTTCATATAGAGCACACTCCAAAGCGAACAACGGTTCAACACATACACACAATACAAGTTTAAAGGATAAGCTGTCCAAAACAGCAACTAGGCATATGGCAAGCACCAACAAACTATGCTACAGCATCTCAACGTAATAACAAAAGGCATGGGCATTATGTACAGGTAAAGCATAACAAAACATGAACACTGAGCTATCTCCAAAAATCACTAGAATATGTTCAAAATGACATGGCAAGATTGCAAATACTAACAGTTTCAGACTTTAGCAGAAATAACATCAGGTTGCAATGTTTAGAGCTATCAAACAACATGTTACAGGAACTTATCATGGCAACCAAAGGCATGGCTTGATACTACTAAATGCATAGAACAAGAGTACCTTAATGACCATGATCCACAAAGGATCAGAAAATACGACGCTCCCATGTAAACATGGCAAGTTATATTACAGATTCATACATGGCAGGAACAACGATAAGTAGGCATGTTGGTGAGCTTGAACCACTCACCACAGAGCAATACATGGCATGGCAAGGAAACTCACAGTAAGAAGACATATTTGTGAAGCTAAGAATGGCAATATCAAGTTCATAGAGTGCATGGATCACCAACAACAATCATGGCAACATTGAACTTAATGTTAACAGGCTGACAGCAACATTGTTTAGCAAATTTGGAGCAAGATAACAACAAGGTACAGTAGGCTATAAATGCAACCATGGGCATCGACGTATATAGCATGACATTTATAACAAAACATCCTTAGTGAACATCTCCAGATTATGCATAGAATGACTTGTAGCAGCAGGTTAACATACCATCATGATATAGCAGATTCAGACATGCAAAACAGCAACAGCAAGTACCCTACTTAACAAGCTTGATGCACTCACTACAGGAATCACACAAATACATGGATAGCACACCTGTAAATATGGCATAACATAGTTCAAAACACATGTATACATCAACCTCATAGGATGCACACATCAATCATGACAAAAATGACAAATGAGCAAGTTCTGTTAACAGACAGCAGGCAACATCATATAGCACTCTTGCAACGATGATTCAGGCATCAAAATGACCTCAAATGAATATGTTGCCATGGAAAGAAATGATGTACTCGTCGAGGCGAACAATTTTACGTGCTACACGCACAAAATGGAGCCGCAGATGGAGAGTTATGGCATGATGAAATATGCACCAGAATGTTGAAATATCTCGGGACTTAAGAGAAATATACCCTCCGGATCTGGGGGTTGACCCTGCACACAAAACGAGGCGGTGGCGGATCTCGCCGGATTCTTCGCCGGAGACGGAGAGGAGGTGGCCGGAGCTCGGGGAAGACGCCGGAGGGGGTTGGGGAGGGCGGATCCGGGGCTCCTCCGGCCGGATCTCGCCGGATCCGGTCCGGGTCGAGGCGGAGGAGGCGGCGGAGGCGCGACCGGGCGCCAAGACGGGCGCTGGCCGTGGCTGCGGGCCGGGCGACGAGAGGGCGACGAGGTCAGCGATCTGGCGGCGTGACGAGGTCCGGAGGCGAGGCGACCGGAGAGGCGACGGCAAGCGTGAGGCGCCTCGGCTCAGCGGGCGACGAACTCGGCGGCGGCCGGCCGGGCGGCGGCTGGAAGGTCGGCGACGCTGGGCGAGGCCGGGCGGCAGTGCCGGAGAAAAGAAGAGGCGGCGGCGAGCTCGGGCGCTGGGCGGCTCGGACCAAGACGGCCCGGTTCGCCCGGGCGGGCGGATCTGCCCCGGTGGCCGGTGGTGAAGTGGGCGGCGTGGGCGGCGTGGCGTCTGTGAGTGGAGGAGGGAGGCGGAGGAGGCTGACGTGTCACCTCGTGATTGGGCCGAGTGGCGTGGAGGCTGGCGGCGGACATGTCCGCAGGTGGGGAGGTTTGTCCGTGGCCTTGGAGGGAAGAAGGCTAGGGTTTGACCGCTGCGGAATTTCGGGGGAGGCACACATATATATAGGTAGAGGAAGCTAGGAGTGTCCAAATGAGGTGCGGTTTTCGGCCACGCGATCGTGATCGAACGACCGAGAGCATGGAGGGGAGTTTGATGGGTTTTGGGCCACTTTGAAGGGGTGTTGGGCTGCAAAGAGAAGGGGGCTTTTGCGGTTACCCGGTTAATCGTTGGAGTATCAAACGACCTCCAAATGGCACGAAACTTGACAGGCGGTCTACCGGTGCTATACCAAGGCCGCTTGAAAAACCTCGGTCCATTCCGAGACCGTTTAACACCCGCACACGAAAAGAGGCAAAAGGGCGGCGGGAGACATAGGAGTGCGGATTGCAAAAGCGAACAACGGGAAAAAGCTCGGATGCATGAGGCGAACACGTATGCAAAATGAGATGCACATGATGACATGATATGAAATGCAGATGATGACATGGAAAAGTGCAACACGCAAGCAAATGACATGACAAGGACGGCGAATAACTGGCAAACACCTGGCGCATCGAATCCGGGGCGTTACAGCCTCGCACAAACGCGCGTACGTACGAGAGAAACGCGCATCGCTCGGCCCCCGACCTCCCACCGTAACCGGCAACTCCCTGAAATTTTCCTCCCCCTCGCTTCTACCACGGTTTTTTCCGTCGTGGACGGCCCAAAGAATGTCATGCCGCTGCGTCTCCGGCCCGCCAGACGAAAAAGCCCATTTTACGTCATGATTTTTTGTCATGGAAGTAGGAGCCCACCACATTTATGATGATACCGGGTTTTGTCACAATTATCGTCATAGAAGTGTCATATGTATGACAGAAAAAAATTCGTTCATCCCAAAATGTCACAGATGTGTCTTTTTTTGTAGTGTTGATGTTTACTACATAACCTTCTTCTTGTAGACGTTCTTGGGCCTCCAAGTGCAGAGGTTTGTAGGCCAAGAGCAAATTTCCCTCAAGTGGATGACCTAAGGTTTATCAATCCGTGGGAGGCGTAGGATGAAGATGGTCTCTCTCAAACAACCCTGCAACCAAATAACAAAGAGTCTCTTGTGTCCCCAACACACCCAATACAATGGTAAATTGTACAGGTGTACTAGTTCGGCGAAGAGATGGTGATACAAGTGCAATATGGATGGTAGATATAAGTTTTTGTAATCTGAAAATATAAAAACAGCAAGGTAACAAGCGATAAAAGTGAGCGTAAACGGTATTGCAATGCGTTGAAACAAGGCCTAGGGTTCATACTTTCACTAGTGCAAGTTCTCTCAACAATAATAACATAATTGGATCATATATCTATCCCTCAACATGCAACAAAGAGTCACTCCAAAGTCACTAATAGTGGAGAACAACCGAAGAGATTATGGTAGGCTATGAAACCACCTCAAAGGTATTCTTTCCAATCAATCCGTTGGGCTATTCCTATAAGTGTCACAAACAGCCCTAGAGTTCGTACTAGAATAACACCATAAGACTCAAATCAACCAAAACCCTAATGTCACCTAGATACTCCAATGTCACCTGAAGTATCCGTGGGTATGATTATACGATATGCATCACACAATCTCAGATTCATCTTCAACCAACACATAGAACCTCAAAGAGTGCCCCAAAGTTTCTACCAGAGAATCAAGACGAAAACGTGTGCCAACCCCTATGCATAGGTTCATGGGCGGAACCCGCAAGTTGATCACCAAAACATACATCAAGTGAATCAAGTGATATCCCATTGTCACCACAGATACGCACGGCAAGACATACATCAAGTGTTCTCAAATCATTAAAGACTCAATCCGATAAGATTACTTCAAAGGGAAAACACAATCCATTACAAGAGAGTAGAGGGGGAGAAGCAACATAAGATCCAACTATAATAGCAAAGCTCGCGATACATCAAGATCGCGCCAAATCAAAACACGAGAGAGAGAGAGAGAGAGAGAGAGAGAGAGAGAGATCAAACACATAGCTACTGGTACATACCCTCAGCCCCGAGGGTGAACTACTCCCTCCTCGTCATGGAGAGCGCCGGATGATGAAGATGGACACCGGTGAGGGTTCCCCCCTCCGACAGGGTGCCGAAACAGGGTCCCGATTGGTTTTTGGTGGTTACAGAGGCTTGCGGCGGAACTCCCGGTCTATTCTGTTCCCCGATCGTTTTAGGGTATATGGATATATATAGGCGGAAGAAATACGTCAGGGGAGCCATAAGGGGCCCACGAGGGTGGAGGGCGCGCCCAGGGGGGGTGGGCGCGCCCCCTGCCTCGTGCCTCCCTCGTTGCTTTCCTGACATGCACTCCAAGTCTCCCGGGTTGCTTTCCTTCCAAAAATAACTTCTCCAGAAGGTTTCATTCCGTTTTGACTCCGTTTGATATTCCTTTTCTTCCAAACACTGAAACAAGGGAAAAAACAGGAACTGGCACTAGGCTCTGGGTCAATAGGTTAGTCCCAAAAATAATATAAAAGTGTAAAATAAAGCCCATAAACATCCAAGATGGATAATATAATAGCATGGAACAATAAAAATTATAGATACGTTGGAGATGTATCAAAGGTATGACCACCCTTGCTGCCCTCCTCTCCTTTCCACTAAGGCCCATGATGGCCCAATACTTCCCCGGGGGGTTCCGGTAATCTCTCGGTGCCCCGAAAAATACCCGAATCACTCCGGAACCATTCCGGTGTCCTAATATAACCTTCCAATATATCAATCTTTACCTCTCGACCATTTCGAGACTCCTCGTCATGTACGTGATCTCATCCGGGACTCCAAACAATCTTCGGTCATCAAATCACATAACTCATAATACAAATCATCATCGAACGTTAAGCGTGCGGACCCTACGGGTTCGAGAACTATGTAGACATGACCGAGACACATCTCCGGTCAATAACCAATAGCAGAAGCTGGATGCTCATATTGGCTCCTACATATTCTACAAAGATCTTCATCGGTCAAACCGCATAACAACATACGTCATTCCCTTTGTCATCGGTATGTTACTTGCCCGGGATTCGATCGTCGGTATCCTCATACCTAGTTCAATCTCGTTACCGGCAAGTCTCTTTACTCGTTCCGTGATGCATCATCCTGTAACTAACTCATTAGTCACATTCACTAGTAGAAAAGGGGGCAAAGGTCCAGGCCGAGTCAGCCCATTATTCCCGGTTCAGTCCAGAACCGGGATCCATGGGGGCATTGGACCGGTTAAATGAGCCCGGGGCCGGCCGGGCCACGTGGCCATTGGTCCCAGTTAAATACGAACCTTTTGGTCCCGGTTGGTGGGACGAACCGGGAGCAATGGGCCTCGCTCCTGGCCCACCACCATTGGTCCTGATTGGTGACTTGAACCGGGACCAACTTTTGTTACAAA
This sequence comes from Aegilops bicornis, assembly GCA_021605145.1. Lineage (NCBI taxonomy): Eukaryota > Viridiplantae > Streptophyta > Magnoliopsida > Poales > Poaceae > Aegilops > Aegilops bicornis. The sequence goes on from CM038669.1 coordinate 47,462,225, forward strand.
CTTTAATAGCAAAAAGAATTATCATAAAAGAAAATAAATAAGTAACTAGAATTCTGTTCAAAACATTAAAAGCAAAAAGAATTATCATAAAAGAAAATAAATAAGTAATTAGAATTTTGTTACAAACTTTAATAGCAAAAAGAATTATCATAAAAGAAAATAAATAAGTAATTATAATTCTATTCAAAACACTAAAAGCAAAAAGAATTATCATAAACAAAAATAAATAAGTAATTAGAATTTTGTTACAAACTTTAATAGCAAAAAGAATTACCATAAAAGAAAATAAATAAGTAATTAGAATTCTGTTCAAAACATTAAAAGTAAAAGAATTATCATAAAAGAAAATAAATAAGTAATTAGAATTTTGTTACAAACTTTAATAGCAAAAAGAATTATCATAAAAGAAAATAAATAAGTAATCAGAATTCTGTTCAAAACATTAAAAGCAAAAAGAATTGTCATAAAAGAAAATAAATAAGTAATTAGAAACAAAAAGAAAGCAAAAACTAGGAAAAATTAAAAAGTGCCACCTACAGGCCACCACGGCCTGCATACGACTAGAAACCCATTACTAGGGCCAGGATGCAGGCCCGCAGAAGGCCCAATAGGCCCACAAGCACAGAGAGTGATTTTAGGCCCGTAAGCCTGCAGTAGAGAGGAGCTCGAAGTGAGGGCTTATAAACCACTCCGAGCCCCTCTCGGCTAGCGAGGTGGGACTAAACATAGCACGGCACCGCGCCAGTTCCCAAAGACACGACCTTTAGTCGGTTGGTGGCACCAACCGGGACCAATGCCCCCTTTAGTCCCGGTTGGTGCCACCAATTGGGACTAAAGGCCTCTGTTTCCCGCCCTTTGGGCTGCTGAATAGAGGCCTTTGGTCCCGGTTGGTGCCATGAACCGGGACCAATGCTCTGCCTATATAAGCGGCACTCGTGAAAATTTGGTTCAGTTCCTTCTTCCCCGCCGCCCGACGCGTCCAGGCTGCCCGCCTGTCTCCGCCTTGTCGCCCGTCGCCGCTGTCGCCCGCCAGCGCCGACGCCATCATCGCCGCCTCGCCCGTGCCCTTGACCCTGCCGTCGCCGCCCGCCCGACCAGCGTCGCCGCCATCTCACCGTCGACCGTCGCCGCGTCGCCCACAGCCAGCACCTCGCCCGCCGTCCCGACACCGTCGCCGTGAGCAACTAATTTAGATGTGTAGTAAATTTTTTGTTAGATTTTTTTGTACTTTCATAGATTATTTTTGTTAGATGTGTAGTAATTTAGATGTGTAGTTCATAGATTTTTTCTGTCATATTTTTTTTCATATTGTGTAATTAATTTGTTCATGTTGTGTTAGATTTTTTTCTGTTAATAGATTTTTTTATGCAAAGATGTTTGTATGTTATATATGCATGTTTGTATGTTCATATATATGCAAAGATCGAATATGTCAAATTTTTATGATTTTTTCTGTTCATAGAATTTTTATGATTTTTTCGGTTGTAATTTTGTTCATAGAATTTTAATGATTTTTTGTTCATAGTATTTTCTTTGTTAATTTATTGTGTATGTATAGGAAAATTGTGAATGATAGAAGTCATTTATGAATATGTTCATAGTTAGAATAGAGGAAAAAGGAAAAATAAGAAGAGAAAGTGTTTAATATAATTAGTTAGAAAAATAATAGAATTATAGTTAAACTAGTTTATTTTTAGTAAGTACTACTTTATTTTATTTATAGTAAGTGCTTCATATATAGTTGAACTAGCTATAGTTGAATTAATAAACTACTTTATTTTACTATATATAGAAGTAGTTTGTTTTTAGTAAGTACTACTTTATTTATTTATAGTAAGTGCTTAGTAGTTGAACTAGTTGATTTAATTAATAAAACTACTTTATTTAACTATATATAGAAGTAGTTCCCGCATCACCGTCGGCGATGCCTATCCCGCATCCTCGTCGTAAATGCCGACTCGGGCGGTAGAGGCCTCGCTTGATTAGGGCCATGTTCGGACTGGGCTCCGCTGGCTGGTATTGGGAGGTGCTACCTTCCGGGGGACGTAGGTTGGTGAGGAGGCAGCCCGTTGTTGACCCGATCCTTGTTTGGTGGCGGTCGCGTGGGCCAGTGACGGTGCCGAGACTTCCGGACACCACGGAGGTGGTACGTCACCGTGTTAGCGAGGAGGACGAGCACGTTAAATGCCGCTACATGGTTTCATTGGAGGCAGGTTCGACAATACCGGCAGGTTCTTCGGGATCTCACTTGAGATATGATCCTGTGATGACTCCTTATCTTTGGGTGTCCACCGCATGAGGATACCACGGGCGCCACGGTTCTAGCTATATTAGTGATGCTATATGTATGATAGTATTCGAGGAGTATTAGTGATAATATTGACGATGTTCGGACACAAGAGATGATATACTTTTGCTTATAATTGAATGCATGCATGCTAATTTGAATACTACTTTATTTTATGATTTGGTTTTGCTTATTGAATGCTCATATTGGAAAAGTACTCCTACTTTGAATGCTAAAATTGGAGAGCACTATGCAGAAATCTAGGAGCCCCCTCCATCATCCACGCCGTCGTGGGGGTAGCTTCTCCTTCATTCCCGTGTGCTAGACAATTTGGTGTAATAATGCACTCGGGAATGAAAGGAGGAGCTACGTACCATCACCGATAGTCAACCCGTGATTAATAATAATGATCTAATTTAGGTTTTTAGTACATATATTTAATTGTACAAGTTTAATATTTGAATTATGAACATAGGCCGGAAATGTCTTACTCGGACGATGAAAACCGCTCGTGGGAGTGCGACGGGTGCCACGACGACTGAGGTATGTGCGATGGTTCATTGAGCTGGACGACGATCGGCACTTCAGCATTAAGCTCGAGGAGACCTTCGATGTTCATACGGTACGCAACAACGACAATAGTTTTTTTTCGTAATTAAGCACGACTTCAACTATTTTAACGTGTATTTTTCATCTTTTCCAATTCGACTAGCTTATCCCATGCTATGCAAGACGCTATGTCTTGGAGAGGATGGGTTTTGAAGACCATGAAAGTATGGAGACCAAAAAAAATCTCCTAAGGACCCATCATGGTGTGGATTTTCAAGTAAAGTTGTACAATCTTTGAGAGTGTAACCCATTTTGGTTGCAAAAATTGGGAAGCACTTTGCAAGATGTATGGTTGTGATGAGGGTATGCTTGTCACCATGGATCTTGGTGATCCTACAATCGAGCAAGACAATATGGAGATATGGGTCCTTGTGGATACACCTCCAATTCTTCCCCCATGTGAGCTTAACATAGTTATTAAGTAATTTATATTGTTTATTTCAAAATTGTTGACAGCTTATTTCCATTGACAGCTTATTTTCATTCTTGGAGAAAGGAAAATAGCTTGGGTGTCGTGGAATACAATGACAAAACCCAAGTTCATGGGAGGACTCGGCTTTAGAGATGTGGAGCTTTTTAACTTGGCGCTTCTTGCCAGACAAGTTTTGAGACTTTTACAGGAACCAGAAACGCTAAGCGCTGAGTACTCGAGAGCCGCTATTATCCTGGCGCTAACATCTTAGACGCCACTTTGGGCACGGCCCTCCTGTGTCCGTGATCGATCTTGGAAGGACGGGATATTCTTTCCTTGGGCCTCATCAGGAGGATCGGGTCAGGCGCGAGCACCCGAATCTGGAGTGACAATTGGCTGCCGCGAGATTTTAAGCTCCGGCTGATCTGCGCAAGAACAAACGACCCACCTATGATGGTTGATGAGCTTATCGACCTAGTAACACGTTCTTGGGATAGGCAAACGAGATCTTGGTATTTGATCTGAGTTGGCTACGAGCCTATACGCACTAACCATCTACGCGGGAGTAGTTATGGGTATCCCGGCGTCGTGGTATCAGCCGAAGCACTTTGTGACGTCAGCGACTGAGCGGCGCGCGCCGGATTGGACTGGAACACCACTGGCTAGGTCTGCTTCCGGCCGCCCACGCAACGTGCAGGTGTGCTCAGGGTGATGGGCCCAGACCCCTGGGCGCCTAGGTTTAGACCGGCGTGCTGACCTCTCTGTTGAGCCTAGGTGGGGCTGCGACGTGTTGATCTTCCGTGGCCGGGCATGACCCAGGAAAGTGTGTCCGGCCAAATGGGATCAAGCGTGTTGGGTAAGTTGGTGCACCCCTGCAGGGAAGTTAATCTATTCGAATAGCCGTGATCTTGGTAACAGGGCGACTTGGAGTTGTACCTTGACCTTATGACAACTAGAACCGGATACTTAATAAAACACACCCTTCCAAGTGCGGATACAACCGGTGGTCGCTCTCTCTCGGGATACGAGGAGGGATCGCTGGTAGGATTATTGCTATGTGATGTTACATTGGAGGACTTCAACCTACCCTCTTCTACCTGTTGCAAGATGAAGGTGACCAGAAGCGTAGTCTTCGATAAGACTAGCTACCCCCCTCTTATTCTGGCCTTCGCAGTTCAAATTAATCGATATGGCCCTTTACACATATATCCATGCATATGTAGTGTAGCTCCTTGCTTAAGTAGCACGTTGGATGAGTACTCACGGTTGCATTGTTTCCCCCTTTTCCCCCTATCTCTACTCGATTGCTGCAACCAGACGATGGAGCCCAGGAGCCAGACGCCACCGTCGATGACGACTACTACCCTGGAGGTGCCTACTACTACGTGCAGCCCGCTGACGACGACCAGGAGTAGTTTAGGAGGATCCCAGGCAGGAGGCTGCGCCTCTTTCGATCTGTATCCCAGTTTGTGCTAGCCTTCTTAAGGCAAACTTGTTTAACTTATGTCTGTACTCAGATATTGTTGCTTCCGCTGACTCGTCTATGATCGGGCACTTGTATTCGGGCCCTCGAGGTCCCTGGCTTGTATTATGATGCTTGTATGACTTATTTTATTTGTAGAGTTGTGTTGTGATATCTTCCCATGAGTCCCTGATCTTGATCGTACACATTTGCGTGCATGATTAGTGTACGATTAAATCGGGGGCGTCACACTTTTCCCATTAAGTAGTGAACAAAATGGGACCAACCCAGACATGATGCTTGTTGCTTTGTTACAACAAACTTTGCATCGCCCCCTTTATAAGTAGATGGAAGCACATACTGTTGTTGCACCCACTCTCCCCTGGAACTGTTTATGATTTTCCTTAATCTAATGCCGCTAGTAAAATTAAGCAATGCCACTCTTAGAATTAATTAACTACTGAATCTTAGTTCAAAACTGCAACACTTGTTAGGAATGGTACTATCCTCGCTTTGTAGTTCTTTCTACATGTTTAACCAAGGTATTGTTAAGATAATGTCTCTGTTAAAATGAATCAGTCGCATTGTTTTAGGAATGATACTTTTCTGCTTTTTTGTTCTTTATATATGTTGAAACAAGGCATTGTTAAGATAATATCTCAGTTAATATTAATGAATCACACTGATTGAGAATTGCTACTCTCCTGCTTTGTTTCCCATTAAGATAAGGTAGATCAGTAGATGTTTTTCTTCTGGGAGTACAAGTCATCAACCATTATTTCTCAGTAATTGTTTCCCTTATACCTTTTGATGCTTACAGGGATATCACAATTAAAGATCGGTTTTATTCTTACTTTGATTTTAGTTCAACTGCACAAAAGGAGCCAATGTGTCCAAGGCAAACTGCTGCATTACTGGGTCCAGTTGGTCGTTCCACTTTGCAGAAAGAAGCAGTCATTGTTTGCACTACATTACGGAAGGAATGACCGAGAAGCTTTACAGAGTATTAGGCCTTCCACTATGTAGGCCAAAAGAGGTGCCAATTTCACCTTTTCTTAGTTTGGCACCGAATCCCTCCATTGCTACAGCCGGTGCCATAAATATTAGACACTGGTGACATGACTAGTCCGCAGAGACCATTGACAATTTAACAAAACATGGAGTGCCCTGGGAAAAAAGTGCCCAAACAAGTACAAGAAGCGACAGGACTCCACGATCATAGGCATTACATATTTTGAATGGGAAAAGCATGTCAAAGTTTAATCATTGATGTTAGCAAGAAGCAACAGGACTCCATGATCATAGGCATTACATATTTTGAATGGGAAAAGCTTGTCAAAGTTTAATCATTGATGTTAGCAAGAAGACGTTAGTTTAATATATTGGAATTGGAAAACCTTGTCAAAATTTTCTCATTGATGTTAGCGGAAGACATGCATTTGATATTTTTGAGTGGGACGCCCTTCTTTGTGAGCAGCGTCGAGTGTTTCTTCCTATTCCTGTGTTCAGTTTAGAAGTAAATAGTTACTCTGCTGAGATATTCCTGTGTTAAGAGTTTGTTCTGAATATTGTCTATGTAATTCCAAGCCTTGTGTTTTATTGCAAAGTTGAGCTTGGAATGTTGTGGCATGCGGCATCATTAGCTGTTCATCGTGCCTCCTGAGAATAATGCTTCGTATTGTTTTGCATGTCGATCTAATGCCAGTGATTTGCTTGTTAAGAAGATCATCCTCTTCTGTTGTTTCCGTGCGTAAGAATTTCATCGTCTGATGTTTCAGAGCCTATTTGGTTCCAATAAGTCACCTGACTTATAAGTCAGGTGACTTAAATAAGTCACTGGTTTTAAGTCACCTGACTTATAAGTCACCTGACACACCTTCCCACACCAATCAACATCATGCAGGTGGTGGGACCCACGCAAAAGGGGATGACTTATAAGTTTTAAGTTGGGGTGGAGCAACTTATGACTTATAAGTTGAGGTGACTTATAAGTCGGGTCTGTTTGGCAAAATAAGTCACTTTTTCACTTTTCGACTTATAAGTTGGTGACTTATTTGGAACCAAACAGGCCCTCATTCATAGCCTATATGACATGTCGGGTAGGTTAGACGTGAAACCATATGATCTTCCGACCAACTCATGATATTAGGCCGTGATTGGATCGTCGTTTTCCAACCAAAACCGCTTGTACTGACGCTTGTAAATTAAAGCAGATGGTCTCGGGCGAAGGCGCTTGGTTGGTCGATTTCGACTAGTAAAATATCGGAAGTACTTCACACACGATAAAAACGTTGAACGACACTCGGACGATTGCTAATCCAACCGTTAGCTGTTGTTTCAGCCTTGCCCATGGATGGCATGATATGCACGTCGTGCATGTATCGTCTGGTAATGTCCTCCATATAGCAGTGCTCGTAAAATATACACTGGTCTCTCAAGTTACACGCGTAACCCGCCGGTTTTACTTACAGACCTCGGGCCTTCCGATGACGAGTAGATTACACTTGTATGTTAATATAGGTTTGAAATAAACCAGAGATCCCAAGCGCGGCCTTACCGTTTCATGCCATCTCAGTTTCTCAAAGGTGCTCATAGGTGTCCGATAATCCTGGCTTCCTGAATGAGCAGTGGGCGCTGTATCAGACCTCCGTAGGGCCCGCGAGGCCCTCTCCGTTGTCCTTCGAGTTGTTGCGCTCGCCGTGGCGCCGAGCATTGTTAACATGGTCAACGAACATGAGGATTCAGGAGATGACTTTATTTTGACTGGATGACACTAGGGACCCACTAGGGCCATAGCCGTACGTACGCAAGTGCCTCCTTATTATGTACAACTATATTTTTTTTGCTTTCTCCTGGTTTCCTGACATCACGATCCCACACCATTGTCAACCTATGTAGTGAATATAAACGAGAGAATTGCACAAGGTGCGGCCGATACCGGGACCAAGGAGCTCGAGCAGTATTTGTGTTTTTGAGGCGTGAGCACTGCAGAGTTTTTCTTGGCGATGATTTCATTGTTGTTCAGAGGAGAGCAGGGTATTAACTGGGCGGGCTGTGGCCCGTCTAGCCCAGGCCAGATATCCAGCCCAGATACTACTTTTTTCAAGATGAAAATGGCTAGCCCAGCTATACGTCTTTTTGAGGAATACCTGTGCAAGGTCTACTTGTTATTCTCCGCCCCACTGGACTGCAAATATATCCTAGAAGGAGTGCATTAGGCTTAACAGGAAAATGGGATTTAAAATAATAAATGGGGTGTAATTATAAAAACTGGGCAGTAACTATAAAAAATGCACCAAACACGTAAATTAGTTTATAAAATATTATTTATGGATTTTGAAAATCTTAAATTTTCATTGTTGCGCGCACAATGTTTCATTGGATTTTTACGTAATACAAATTTATATCTAATATGACTAGAAATTTCGGGATAAAAATATTTCGGATCCCATCAAAATATGGGAAATTTTATTAAATTCTGTCTTCAACGGTTGGTTGAAATTATTAATCGTTGTCCTAGCTAGAAAATGGGCTGTACTTTTAACAAACTGTAAATGGGCTGTTATAAATTCCATTAGAATTCAAAAATGGGTTGTACATTCTTACAAAACGCGAATGGGCTATAAGTTCTACGCCACACACTTGTGGGCCTACTAAGTGTGCGTCCCTAAAAAAAAATAAGTTGGCCAGCGTATGCAAGGCTTTGTCAACTTATTATAGTGAACACACGGTTCTAGTAGAAGTGGTCGTTGGATGTCTATCCAATGGATGTCGTGGCTTCTTCTTCAATCTCGGATATTCTTAGCTTTGGCCGCCCAAAAATGATTCCTCCCCGACATCCTGGGTGCACCGCTTTGGAGGCTGACTGTGGGCCTACTAAGTTGGAGCGTACCAAGGGCTTTGTCAACTTAGTCAATATAAATGATTCTAGCTAGCTTCATTGACCATACGATGTCCATCCAATGGCCGTAGTGCTTCTTCAACCTCTGGTCTTCTTGGTCCAACCGCCCAAAGCAGCGCCGGTCGTGCCGCCTGCTCCTGCCTCCTGCGGCCGGCTGTGCTGCCGCGGAGGCCTTACCGCCCCCATACTACTCCCATCGCTGGTCAGGCCATCCCTCCACTCACCCACACCCCCTGTTATTCTGCGGCGACGGCAGCCTCACACCGCAGTCGAACCAGTGAACCCTCGTACTCCTCTCCGCGCGGGCTTCCACTACTGCATCTTCCCCGGCTCCGTGTCGTCCCCTTCCTAGGCGTCGCCGTCGTCCACCGCCCTGGTGCTCTCGGCGCGGCGTGGTCAACGTGGTCAACGGCCGACTTCCATCAGAAAAGTACTGTACGTGGCGAGGCTGACAGCTGGGTCCACGGCGGCCGCAAGGAAGTGCCTCCTTATTACGCTGGAAAATAATTATTCCTCCACCGACAGCAAGGACCCACCGGACGGGCCACCTTATTTTAAAAAACGTTTCCCCGACCGCTTGGGACCCACCGGGCAGACCGTATTTCGCGAAAACGTTCCCCAGCTGTCTTCTCGGACCCATCGGAGGTGCCTCTTTATTACGCACAAAAAAATGAATACTCCCCCTGCTAGTTGGGACTCACCTTGGTGGGAAGCTGACTTGTGGGCCTACTAAGTTGACGGGACGGAGGGCTTTGTCAACTTAGTCAATATGAACGATTCTAGCTCCAATGACCCTCGATGTCCATCCAACGGCCATAGTGCTTCTTCAACCTCTGGTCTTCTTGCTCCGGTCGCCCAAAGCAGCGCGGTCGTGCCGCTTGCTCCTGCCTCCCGTGGCCGGGTTGTGCTGCCATGGAGGCCTCACCGCCTCTACTATTCCCACCTTAGGCCAGGCCCTGCGGCGACGGCAGCCTCACACCGCAGTCGAACGAGTGAATAATCATACTCCTCTCCGCGTGGGCATCCACTGCCGCGTCTTCACCGGCTCCGCGTCGTCCCCTTCCTAGACCTCGCCGTCGTCCACCCCCCTGGTGCTCTCGGCGCGGCGTGGTCAACGTGGTCAAGGAACGACTTCCATCGGACGTGGACTGTACATCGAGAGGCCGACAGCTGGGTCCACGACCGCAGCAAGGAAGTGCCTCCTTATTACGCAGAAAATAATGATTCCTCCGCTCGACAAGAGGGACCCACCGGACGGGCCACCGTATTTCACAAAAAACGATTCCCTCCTGACTGTTGGGACCCACCAGCTACATCTTCGCAGGCAAGGAAGTGCCTAACAGTCGGGACCCACCTGGTCGAAGCATACGTAGCGTTGTCATTCTGGTCACGAACGTGTACGTCTATACTGGTCGATGTAGAGGCGCGCACATGTCGTAGTAGAGGCGCACACGTGTCGATATAGAGGCGCGCACGTAGCATGTACACGTACGTACAGCGGCGAGGGTGCAAGAAAAAAATACGGCCACGTACGTACATACGGGCAGGGTCTCGAACGCCTACTCGCGCATACGTACATGGCTGGGTCGGAACAGAGAAACAGCGTCGTTGTCGTGTTCATGGGGAGCCAACCGGCTGGGTCAGAACGGAATGCGTGGTCGTGTTCATCGGGAGGGCTTGAACGGAACAGGCGATGGAAACGAGGCCTGGCATACCACACAATGGAGGAAACGGACCTCCTACGTTCGGAACGGGGTCATGTTGATCGAGAGGGGTGTGGCGTATCACAGAACGGAGGAAACGGACCTCCTATGGTCGAAACGGGGGTCCTGTTGATCGGGAGGGGTGTGGCGTACTGCAAAACGGAGGAAACGGACCTCCTACGGTCGAAACGGGGGTCCTGTTGATCGGGAGGGGTGTGGCGTACCGCAAAACGGACGAAACGGACCTCCTACGGTCGAAACGGGGGTCATGTTCATCGGGAGGGGTGTGGCGTACCGCAAAACGGGACTCCACGGGATCTGTTTCATGTCCACCGTCGACCTCCTCCAGCCTCCACGGGCTACCGTCGACCTCCGCCAGCCTCCACGGGTTCTTGTTCATCCAGCCTCCACCGCGCGCTACTCCACCGGCTACTGTTCAACCACCCCTTCACGGGCACCCCTCCACCGTCTACTGTTCATCCAGCCCTCCACACCATGGGGTCCTGTTCAAGCACCCCTCCACGGCCACCCCTCCACCGTCTACTGTTCATCCAGCCCTCCACACCATGGGGTCCTGTTCATCCAGAGGCAACGCCACCATTCACTGTTCATCCAACCCCCCCCCCCCGCCCCATAACGCTCATTGTTCATCCAATCGATCGGCTTGATTAGCAGCAGCGGCGAAGAATCGGTCCATCGGGTTCGATTAATAGCCATCGATCGATCGCTCGGGTTCAAGAACGCGTATCCTGCAAAGGTAATCGCCGGGTTGATTAGAGCCCAACGCCTCGCCGGTTCGATTAGAGCTAACGCCGCACACACGCGCGTACGTATGACCCGGCTGGAGTTGTAAACCGGCTGGGACTTGGTAAACCGGCGGAGAGTTAAGACAGAGAGTCAAGACAGATGGCTAAGACAGACGGTAAACCGGCTGGTGGTAAACCGGCAGACAATGTTAAACCGGCAGACAATGTTAAACCGGCAAACAGTGATAACTGGGTTTTCAGGGGTTATGAAGCCCGAGATGTTATGAAGCCCAAGATGTTAAGAAGCCCGTGAAGATAAGTTAGAATAGTTAAGTCTTAAGTCCAAGTTGGACTCTACATGTAACCCGCCTCTTCAACATATATAAGGAGGGGTAGGGCTCCCCAAAGAGGGACAAGCTACAGGCAAGAAGAAACAATCTTAGGGCTAGACACAAAGAGGAGAGCCGGTTTACGGCGACTTCCTCGTTATGATAATGAGACCTAGCCTTAAACAGCATGTAGGGATTATACCGGATGATGTTTCCCTGGGCCCGAAGCTGTTTAAATCCCTGTCTTGTGTTGCGTCTCTCGATTCCGCTCAACCCCTTTCAAGCTACCACATAGATGTGTTGGCCTCGCGACTAAGTCCTGACACTAAGTACATCTGCCGTGACAATTCCACAACAGTTGGCGCCCACCGTGGGGCCTGATGCACGGTGGTGTTGAGTTCTTGGTGGGATTTTTTCTTAGGGATCAAGAGGTTGCAAGTTTATGGATGAAGAAGAGCCGGTTTCAAAGGATCGGCATGTGCTTTGAGTTTATCAGTTCAGATTTGTGATCTGTGAGGCAGCAATTGTAAACCACCGCCTTCGCTTGGCCTCGCCTCGATTGGGCACCATCGACACCTCTACGAGAAGACTCCGGGTCGTTCCCGTGGCCTCAGATCGTTTCTGAGTCATCTTTGTTCTGGATTGTCTCCGAGCTGCTTCCAAACCGCCAGGGCCATCTGCCATCTGACCGAGCCGCCGAAAAGCAACATCGACTCGGCCATGTCTTCTCAACCATATACAGCTTCAAGTCCCGATTGGATTAAATATTGTGGTTACATGCTGCTACCACATCAGAACAGTCCAAAAGAAAAAGGAAACGATCTGCCAGGATGGAGTGTTATTTAACAAAATACTATTGGTACTTGATTTGGATAGTACTACTGGAGTAGAGTATCACATGGGCAAATCGTGAGATGGTTTTGTCAAGTCTCCATGGTGTAGCGGACTTGGACGTGGATTAATCAAATCACCACAACCCGGACTCCTCCATCGAAGCCGGTTTGTTTCGCCTCCGCCTGCTCGCGGCATCTCGTCACCGCCCGTCCGCCGGAGCACCAGCCACCACGTGGAGCCACTGGCCATCGAGCTGTCGTCCGCCTCAAGACGCCGACTGTTTGCAAGTCGCCTCACACGTGTCCGGGCTACCCCGTTTTCCGTGCTCCTCTTGCCAACTCGCCGCCGTCCCCGTGGGTCACCGGTCTTTACCTTACCGTGCTGCAGGTCCTCAGCTGCAGCTGTGCGTTTGTCATCCACAATCTGGCTTGCTCCGGCCGGCGCCGGTTCACTGCTACAATAGGTGGAGTTTAAACGTTAATCGTTGCAATCCGCTGAGATGAGCAATTACATCAAGTCAAGTTGTGTGTGGGTCAACGAGTGACGGGTTGAGATCGGGGTGACTGTCTTCAAACCGGACTCTACCTCCGGTAGGGCGTGCATCCGAGCTACCCTCTGTTCCGAGTCACTGCTGGACTCCGTCGCCACCGTGAACCGCTGTTTCCGCTGCTGCGCCCCGTCAATCCGCCTAGCTGCCGCCACTGCACAAAGTTGCGGCCTCCGCGCCAGGCCATCCCGGCCTCAATCCGGCCTGGTCTCCGCCTTGAGCCGCTTCTGCCAGGCCATCAAGGGCCACCCCGTTCTCCGCCGCCTCGCGTGCGCTTCAGTGGCTTCCGGCTCATCACCATCCTCCGCACCACAACATGCGGCTCAGCTTCCGCAGTACCCTCGCCGTTGTTGCTAGTTGTGTACGAGCCGCCTCCGACTGCGCCGCGCCTGCTGTTGGCCCGCCAGCTCGCCTCCATGGTTCAACCGGCCTCGGGGAGATTCGCCACCGCTCGCCTTGGCTTCGACACAGCCGAGTCACCAGCTAGCCTCAAACTGGCTGCCTGGCCAAGTGGTCACTCTTCCGCCATCTATGAGTCGCCACGGCCCTGAATCACCGGCCTCGCGTCACTTCGGCTGGAAGTCCGGCTTGCCACCATCGTTGACCTTCCCACCTGCAAGTCGCCGCCTCGGACCGGCCCTGATGCCTCCGAGCTGCGTGCCCGAACAGGGTTGCCGCTCAAGCCGGCTCCGGCGCGCCCCGCCGCGGCCACACCAACCCGGCCTCGGCGGTCGTTGTCTCGGCCTTGCATTAAATCGCCGGGAGGTCCTCGATCCAAACCGCCACGCCGTTCCGCCTGGAGCCTCCAAGCCGCCGCACGCTGCTATCTGAACCGCTGCCGCACCCAATTCAGCCCGCCTCGCGCCTCGCCGCTCGTCCATGAACCGTCGGAGGGTTACTGCTCTGACTCGCCGCTGACTTCATCGCCATAGCTGCGCCGGACCGCTCTCACCTCCTCCTGTTATACGCTCTCGTGCTGAACCGGCCACGGCCGTGCCTCTCCAACCCGCCGGAGTGCCCCTATTGCAGCAATCCGGATCGACAAAATGCCTCTGAGTCACCACCGAGTACACCTCCGCCGGTCGAGCCGTCGTGGTCATTCTGAACCACCACCCGCCGCTACTGTCTGTGGTTACAAGCTGCTACATCTGCTCAAAGATCGCTAATGTGCGTATGTGATTTTATTGTGCCTACAAAGTTGAGATTTAATGATCCAGTGGCTCTTAAGATTTTGGGCAAGACTGGCTGTTAAGACAAGAACAGATTTATTTGCCAAAGTATTGCAAGAGATCGTTATCTCTCCGCCGGAGCAATTTTTTATAAAAAGAAACAATTCATGGCGGAGCGTACACGATGGATGGGCAGATTTACTTGTGCCCGTATGCTTGCATCAACTGCTACTTCGAGCATGGATCAAACTGATATGACATCAACGTCCTCGTGGTCTCCGGAGTGGAGAGTTTTTAAGTACAGATATGGAATGAACAGTGTGTCTGTACACGGGGCTGGAAGAAAAGTTACTGAGAAAATCCATTGGTTTGACTGGTTCTAAGGTAACATTTGACTCTATCCAGAAGGCATCGCTTGGAAAAATTATCATCGGTACTAGTCCGATGTTAGTGCAATTATTACATCCATCCGGAATAAATCTACGGGCATGGACACCAGCAGAACAAGGGATTATTTGCTCAGTCTGTGTTCAACCGGCAAAAATACCAGGTGCTATCTGCCCTATTTATTTCATCATTATACTTTAATTTCTCCAGAAACATTATTCTGCCTTTTAATGTTTTTATGCACGGGACAAATTGTTCCATGTTCATGGCAGACATGGTGAGATCATCTGTCATCCAAATACATCAAAACAATTATTCACCACCGAGGTGGAGTTATATCACAGATATGGAGTGCATCGCATTGTCATTTTGCACTACATTTATCCGTGTTGCAGTGCTCAAAGGAAGTGCTTACTCTACCGCCCTTGCGGTCTGGTCTACATCAACACACCGGGCCGCACCTGTCTACATGAGCTATTTATTGAGTATGAGCAAGTCACTGCTTGGGTAGCCCGGTTTTTCTTCCAATATATTGGAGGCAAATTATCATTCAGCTGCCGTCTGCACTGGATGGGTTAATGGACATGCGTACAAATCGCTGCCACTACAGATTGGTCAACTTCAAATAACCAGTTGGAAGGAACCACTCGCCGAGTTGCTGACACGGCTCATACGGGATCATCTATAATCCGCCGCAGTCACCTCAACCTTCCGTGGATTTACATCGCGTTATTAACACCGATGATATATACCTTCTGTTATGGTAAAGTACGGAGAATCTCAAGACAACTCCTTGAGTCATCTTAATACTCGGGGGCTACGATGATATGATTTATTGTACAATGGAAGGAATAGTCCCGAGTCGCTGCAGGCTTACGACCCGGCACTTGGGGGCTACATCATTCAAATTGAGATTACATGCAAGTCTCATGTCACTGCAAGCATGCACCATGACACTTGGGGGCTAATGCAAAGTCATTTTTTTCATCACCTTATTGAAGACCCGACTCATCACATCATAATGAGCTGGCCCTTGGGGGCTACCAATTGCTCGTGTCAACAATTCAAGGTACACAAATTTTCATCTATTGTTGAAGGATCCACTGCTCAGTTGGTAAAGCACAAAGCTCTCAACCTTGTGGGCGTGGGTTCACGCCCCATGATGGGAGTTACATAATATAATGTTCTTCTCAGTGAAGTATATATAAAGTCCGAGCTCAATATTATCTTCTTGAGCCGGCCCTTGGGGGTTACACGTTGTCGTTACATTCTACATGATCATATTTTCAAAAGTCCCTGCTCATTATTTGCATAATGACCCGGCCTTTGGGGGCTACACTGGCTGAAGTTTTTATGAGCATCAGGAAATTACAAGTCCCAGGTTACTGCAAGCATGACAACCCGGCACTTGGGGGCTACATATGTGGAATACTCAGTTCTGGCTATTGATTGAGATGAACAACCTGGATTTCTTAAAGCTTGTGATATTCATATTAAAGCAAATCTTAAGCTATTACTACGTTACCTTCTTAAGATTTGAGGGCTACAAGTGATACGCATATAAGAGGTATATTTTCAAAAGCTGATGTTAACAAACGGTTACGATCCGTGCCATCAATATTCTTAAACCGCAAGCTTTACATTCTTAAACCGACTGAAGATCAGATGAGGATTTCAAGGACCAATATTTTTGTTAAGTCATTGGGAGCTGAGTCAAAGAAGTTATTCTTCACAATATTTCTCCGTGACAAGCCAATGTCAGCAAATTGATTATGAAGCTGGCCTATTGACCTGGATTTTCTAGAAGGAAATGACAAGGATTTAAAGATGCTCAGGATCAGTTTAACATGGATAAATCCAAATTAAACTAGGGGCTAATATGGGGGATATACCCCGCGGTATGACCCGGCTGGAGTTGTAAACCGGCTGGGACTTGGAAAACCGACGGAGAGTTAAGACAGAGATTCAAGACAGATGGCTAAGACAGACGGTAAACCGGCTGGTGGTAAACCGGCAGACAATGTTAAACCGGCAGACAATGTTAAACCGGAAAACAGTGATAACTGGGTTGTCAGGGGTTATGAAGCCCGAGATGTTATGAAGCCCAAGATGTTAAGAAGCTCATGAAGATAAGTTAGAATAGTTAAGTCTTAAGTCCGAGTTGGACTCTACATGTAACCCGCCTCTTCAACATATATAAGGAGGGGTAGGGCTCCCCAAAGAGGGACAAGCTACAAGCAAGAAGAAACAATCTTAGGGCTAGACACAAAGAGGAGAGCCGGTTTACGACGACTTCCTCGTGATGATAATGAGACCTAGCCTCAAACAGCATGTAGGGGTTTTACCGGATGATGTTTCCCGGGGCCCGAAGCTGTCTAAATCCCTGTCTTGTGTTGCGTCTCTCGATTCCGCTCAACCCCTCTCAAGCTACCACATAGATGCGTTGTCCTCGCGACCAAGTCCTGACACTAAGGACATCTGTCTGGACAATTCCACGACACTCGCGTTCAGTTAGAGCCAACGCCTCTGTCACGCCCAAGATGCGATCCTATCCTAAAGGAACTCGAAGGTCCCACCAAGGATAGAAGCGCATCTTGAAGACGCTTTTGCAAGGTGGATATCATTACATCAACATTACATAATAGTGGGGATACATCCAATACATACAATGTCACATGAATACAACAATACAACATACAAGATCAACATCCGACTACGGATGAATCATAAACAGAAACTCAAACAGTATCCACCCTGCTAGCCCAGGCTGCCGACATGGAACCTATCCCCTGATCGACGAAGAAGAAGAAGAACTCCAACACAAGCAAACATCGCTCTCGCGTCATGATCATCGCATAATCTGTACCTGCAACTGTTGTTGTAGTAATCTGTGAGCCACGAGGACTCAGCAATCCCATTACCATGGGTATCAAGACTAGCAAAGCTTAATGGGAAAGGAAGGGGTAAAGTGGTGAGGTTGCAGCAGCGCCTAAGCATGTATGGTGGCTAACCAACGCAAATAAGAGCGAGAAGAGAGCAAGCGGAACGGTCGGGAAGCTAGCAATGATCAAGAAGTGATCACGAACTCCTACTTACGTCAAACATAACCAAGAAACCGTGTTCTCCTCTCGATTAACCCCGAAAAGAGACACTCACGGTTACGCACACGGTTGGTGTATTTTAGAAGAGTTTACTTCAAGTTTACTACAACCGGACATTAACAAATTCCCATCTGCCACATAACCGCTGCATACGGCTCTCGAAAGTTTATACCTGCGGGGTGTCCCAACTTAGCCCATGATAAGCTCTCGCGATCAACGAAGGATATTCCTTCTCCCCGGGAAGACCCGATCAGTCTCGGAATCCCGGCTACAAGACATTTCAACAATAATAAAACAAGACCAGCAAGACCGCCCGATGCGCCGACAATCCCGATAGGAGCTGCACATATCTCGTTCTCGTGGCAACACCGGATGAGACAGACTCTGAGTAAAACCAGGCCTCGAGTTTCCCGCGGTGGCCTCAAGATTGCTGGTTCGGGCCAACACTTAGACAAGCATTGGCCCGGGGGGCTAAATAAAGATGACCCTCGAGAGAGCGACTCCCAAGGGAATAGTAGGTGGTGGTGAGGCAAATCGTAAAACCAAGGTTGGGCCTTGCTGGAGGAGTCTTATTCAAAGCGAACTGTCAAGAGGGTCCCATAAATCACCCAACCGCGTTAGGGACGCAAAATCCGGGAACATAATACCGATATGACGGAAACTAGGGCGGCAAGAGTGGAACAAAACACCAGGCATAAGACCGAGCCTTCCACCCTTTACCAAGTATATAGATGCATTAATAATATAAGAGATATTGTGATATCCCAACATAAACATAATCCAACATGGAGCAATCTTCATCTTCACCTGCAACTAGCAACGCTATAAGAGGGGCTGAGCAAAGCGGTAACATAGCCAAACAACGGTTTGCTAGGAAGGGTGTCAAAGGTTAGAGGTTCATGGCAATCTGGGAGGCTTGATGAGCAAAAGATAGGTAACGCAGCATAGCGATAGAACGAAGCAACTAGCATAGCAATGATAGTAATGAGATCCAAGGTGACGGTCATCTTTCCTGAAATCCCGCAAGGAAAAATAACGAGTCCATGAAGAAGATGAAGCCACGTAGACGAACCAAGCGTAGATGAACGAATCCTCACGATCGCAACGAAACGGGAACTATCGAGAGAAGCACACAACATAGTAAACACACCACACATGAACAAGACATGATGCACAACAAGCATGATGCATGACAAGGCTAGATGAGGCCACTCATGGCAAGAGATGATGCAAACAAGATCAACACATCAAAGCAAGTTTAAATGAGGCCGGAAACAACATAGAACAATTCCGGTAAGTCCTCATATGCAAATTTCGAAATTGGTCCAGATCTGAATAACCTTATGTTCAAGTTGTTAAAAAGCAAGTTAAGATGCACCATGATGATCTACACGAAATTCTAGTCAAGTTACATATAAAGTTCATTTAATTCGAAGCTACGGCCTAGAAGATATGTGCAAAACAAGTTAAACATGACATTGATGCAAAATGCATACGAACCTCAAGCAAACACTCTCAAAACAAGGATGCAACATGATAATATGAAACAACATGCAAAATCAAGCAAGTTTCATATAGAGCACACTCCAAACGGAGCAACGGTTCAACACATACACACAATACAAGTTTAAAGGATAAGCTGTCCAAAACAGCAACTAGGCATATGGCAAGCACCAACAAACTATGCTACAGCATCTCAACGTAATAACAAAAGGCATGGGCATGATGTACAGGTAAAGCATAACAAAACATGAACACTGAGCTATCTCCAAAAATCACTAGAATATGTTCAAAATGACATGGCAAGATTGCAAATACTAACAGTTTCAGACTTTAGCAGAAATAACATCAGGTTGCAATGTTTAGAGCTATCAAACAACATGTTACAGGAACTTATCATGGCAACCAAAGGCATGGCTTGATACTACTAAATGCATAGAACAAGAGTACCTTAATGACCATGATCCACAAAGGATCAGAAAATACGACGGCTCCCATGTAAACATGGCAAGTTATATTACAGATTCATACATGGCAGGAACAACGATAAGTAGGCATGTTGGTGAGCTTGAACCACTCACCACAGAGCAATACATGGCATGGCAAGGAAACTCACAGTAAGAAGACATATTTGTGAAGCTAAGAATGGCAATATCAAGTTCATAGAGTGCATGGATCACCAACAACAATCATGGCAACATTGAACTTAATGTTAACAGGCTGACAGCAACATTGTTTAGCAAATTTGGAGCAAGATAACAACAAGGTACAGTAGGCTATAAATGCAACCATGGGCATCGACGTATATAGCATGACATTTATAACAAAACATCCTTAGTGAACATCTCCAGATTATGCATAGAATGACTTGTAGCAGCAGGTTAACATACCATCATGATATAGCAGATTCAGACATGCAAAACAGCAACAGCAAGTACCCTACTTAACAAGCTTGATGCACTCACTACAGGAATCACACAAATACATGGATAGCACACCTGTAAATATGGCATAACATAGTTCAAAACACATGTATACATCAACCTCATAGGATGCACACATCAATCATGACAAAAATGACAAATGAGCAAGTTCTGTTAACAGACACCAGGCAACATCATATAGCACTCTTGCAACGATGATTCAGGCATCAAAATGACCTCAAATGAATATGTTGCCATGGAAAGAAATGATGTACTCGTCGAGGCGAACAATTTTACGTGCTACACGCACAAAATGGAGCCGCAGATAGAGAGTTATGGCATGATGAAATATGCACCAGAATGTTGAAATATCTCGGGACTTGAGAGAAATATACCCTCCGGATCTGGGGGTTGACCCTGCACACAAAACGAGGCGGTGGCGGATCTCGCGGTTTTGTTCGCCGTAGAGGGTGAGGAGGGGGCCGGAGCTCGGGTAAGACGCCGTAGGGGGTTGGGTAGGGCGGATCCGGGGCTCCTCCGGCCGGATCTCGCCGGATCCGGTCCGGGTCGAGGCGGAGGAGGCGGCGGGGAGGCGCGGACCGGCGCCGGCACGGGGCGCGGGCCGTGGCTGCGGGCCGGCGACGAGAGGGCGACGAGGTCCGCGATGCGGGCGGCGGCGGACGAGGTCCGGGAGGCGAGGCGGCGACCGGAGAGGCGGCTGGCGTGAGGCGCCTCGGCCAAAGCGGGCGATTTAACTCGGGCGGCCGGGCGGGCGGGCTGGAAGGTCGGCGACGCGGCGAGGCCGGGCGGCAGTGCCGCCGGAGAAGAGAAGAGGCGGCGGCGAGCTCGGGCGCCGGGCGGCTCGGACCCGGCCAGTTCGCCCGGGCGGGCCGGATCTGGGCCCCGGGTGGCCGGTGGTGAAGTGGGGCGGCGTGGGCGCTGACGTGGCGTGCTGTGAGTGGAGGAGGGAGGCGGAGGAGGCGACGTGTCACCTCGTGATTGGGCCGAGTGACGTGGAGGCTGGCGGCGGACATGTCCGACGCGGTGGGGAGGTTTGTCCGTGGCGGCGGAGGGAAGAAGGCTAGGGTTTGACCGCTGAATTTGGGAGGCACACATATATATAGGTAGAGGAAGCTAGGAGTGTCCAAATGAGGTGCGGTTTTCGGCCACGCGATCGTGATCGAACGACCGAGAGCATGGAGGGGAGTTTGATGGGTTTTGGGCCACTTTGAAGGGGTGTTGGGCTGCAAAGAGAAGGGGGCTTTTGCGGTTAACCGGTTAATCGTTGGAGTATCAAACGACCTCCAAATGGCACGAAACTTGACAAAGCGGTCTACGGTGCTATACCAAGGCCGCTTGAAAAACCTCGGTCCATTCGAGACCGTTTAACACCCGCTTTACGAAAAGAGGCAAAAGGGGGCGCCGGGAGACATAGGAGTGCCGGATTGCAAAACGAACAACGGGGAAAAAGCTCGGATGCATGAGACGAACACGTATGCAAAATGAGATGCACATGATGACATGATATGAAATGCAGATGATGACATGGAAAAGTGCAACACGCAAGCAAATGACATGACAAGGACGGCGAATAACTGGCAAACACCTGGCGCATCGAATCCGGGGCGTTCTGACCTCGCACAAGCGCAGCGACGTCACGAGAGAAAGCAGCGCATCGCCGACCCCGACCTCCCACCGTAACCGCAACTCCACGAAATTTTCCTCCCCTCGCTTCTACCACGGTTTTTTCCGTCGTGGACGGCCCAAAGAATGTCATGCCGCTGCGTCTCCGGCCCGCCCAGGACGAAAAGCCCATTTTCTGTCATGATTTTTTGTCATGGAAGTAGGAGCCCACCACATTTATGATGATACCGGGTTTTGTCACAATTATCGTCATAGAAGTGTCATATGTATGACAGAAAAAAAATTCGTTCATCCCAAAATGTCACAGATGTGTCTTTTTTTGTAGTGTTGATGTTTACTACATAACCTTCTTCTTGTAGACGTTCTTGGGCCTCCAAGTGCAGAGGTTTGTAGGCCAGTAGCAAATTTCCCTCAAGTGGATGACCTAAGGTTTATCAATCCGTGGGAGGCGTAGGATGAAGATGGTCTCTCTCAAACAACCCTGCAACCAAATAACAAAGAGTCTCTTGTGTCCCCAACACACCCAATACAATGGTAAATTATGCAGGTGTACTAGTTCGGCGAAGAGTTGGTTATACAAGTGCAATATGGTTGGTAGATATAAGTTTTTGTAATCTGAAAATATAAAAACAGCAAGGTAACAAGCGATAAAAGTGAGCGTAAACGGTATTGCAATGCGTTGAAACAAGGCCTAGGGTTCATACTTTCACTAGTGCAAGTTCTCTCAACAATAATAACATAATTGGATCATATATCTATCCCTCAACATGCAACAAAGAGTCACTCCAAAGTCACTAATAGTGGAGAACAACCGAAGAGATTATGGTAGGCTATGAAACCACCTCAAAGGTATTCTTTCCAATCAATCCGTTGGGCTATTCCTATAAGTGTCACAAACAGCCCTAGAGTTCGTACTAGAATAACACCATAAGACTCAAATCAACCAAAACCCTAATGTCACCTAGATACTCCAATGTCACACAAGTATCCGTGGGTATGATTATACGATATGCATCACACAATCTCAGATTCATCTTCAACCAACACATAGAACCTCAAAGAGTGCCCCAAAGTTTCTACCAGAGAATCAAGACGAAAACGTGTGCCAACCCCTATGCATAGGTTCATGGGCGGAACCATAAGTTGATCACCAAAACATACATCAAGTGAATCAAGTGATATCCCATTGTCACCACAGACACGCATGCGGCAAGACATACATCAAGTGTTCTCAAATCATTAAAGACTCAATCCGATAAGATTACTTCAAAGGGAAAACACAATCCATTACAAGAGAGTAGAGGGGGAGAAGCAACATAAGATCCAACTATAATAGCAAAGCTCGCGATACATCAAGATCGTGCCAAATCAAAAACACGAGAGAGAGAGAGAGAGAGAGAGAGAGAGAGAGAGAGATCAAACACATAGCTACTGGTACATACCCTCAGCCCCGAGGGTGAACTACTCCCTCCTCGTCATGGAGAGCGCGGATGATGAAGATGGACACCGGTGAGGGTTCCCCCCTCCGGCTGTGGTGCCAAACAGAGGTCCCGATTGGTTTTGGTGGTTCTGAGAGGCTTGCGGCGGAACTCCGGTCTATTCTGTTCCCCGATCGTTTTAGGGTATATGGATATATATAGGCGGAAGAAATACGTCAGGGGAGCCATAAGGGGCCCACGAGGGTGGAGGGCGCGCCCAGGGGGGGTGGGCGCGCCCCCTGCCTCGTGCCTCCCTCGTTGCTTTCCTGACATGCACTCCAAGTCTCCCGGGTTGCTTTCCTTCCAAAAATAACTTCTCCAGAAGGTTTCATTCCGTTTTGACTCCGTTTGATATTCCTTTTCTTCCAAACACTGAAACAAGGGAAAAACAGGAGGCGGCACTAGGCTCTGGGTCAATAGGTTAGTCCCAAAAATAATATAAAAGTGTAAAATAAAGCCCATAAACATCCAAGATGGATAATATAATAGCATGGAACAATAAAAAATTATAGATACGTTGGAGATGTATCAAGGGCGCGGCCACCCTTGCTGCCCTCCTCTCCTTTCCACTAAGGCCCATGATGGCCCACTACTTCCCCGGGAGGGGGGGTCCGGTAACCTCTTAGTACTCCGAAAAATACCCGAATCACTCCGGAACCATTCCGGTGTCCTAATATAACCTTCCAATATATCAATCTTTACCTCTCGACCATTTCGAGACTCCTCGTCATGTACGTGATCTCATCCGGGACTCCAAACAATCTTCGGTCATCAAATCACATAACTCATAATACAAATCATCATCGAACGTTAAGCGTGCGGACCCTACGGGTTCGAGAACTATGTAGACATGACCGAGACACATCTCCAGTCAATAACCAATAGCGGAAACTGGATGCTCATATTGGCTCCTACATATTCTACAAAGATCTTCATCGGTCAAACCGCATAACAACATACGTCATTCCCTTTGTCATCGGTATGTTACTTGCCCGGGATTCGATCGTCGGTATCCTCATACCTAGTTCAATCTCGTTACCGGCAAGTCTCTTTACTCGTTCCGTGATGCATCATCCTGTAACTAACTCATTAGTCACATTCACTAGTAGAAAAGGGGGCAAAGGTCCAGGCCGAGTCAGCCCATTATTCCGGTTCACCCGTAACCGGGATCCATGGGGCATTGGACCCGGTTAAGTGAGCCGAGGGCCGGCCGGGCCACGTGGGCCATTGGTCCCGGTTCGTCTGAACCTTTTGGTCCCGGTTGGTGGGACGAACCGGGAGCAATGGGCCTCGCTCCTGGCCCACCACCATTGGTCCTGATTGGTGACTTGAACCGGGACCAACTTTTGTTACAAACTTTAATAGCAAAAAGAATTATCATAAAAGAAAATAAATAAGTAACTAGAATTCTGTTCAAAACATTAAAAGCAAAAAGAATTATCATAAAAGAAAATAAATAAGTAATTAGAATTTTGTTACAAACTTTAATAGCAAAAAGAATTATCATAAAAGAAAATAAATAAGTAATTAGAATTCTGTTCAAAACACTAAAAGCAAAAAGAATTATCATAAACAAAAATAAATAAGTAATTAGAATTTTGTTACAAACTTTAATAGCAAAAAGAATTACCATAAAAGAAAATAAATAAGTAATTAGAATTCTGTTCAAAACATTAAAAGTAAAAAGAATTATCATAAAAGAAAATAAATAAGTAATTAGAATTTTGTTACAAACTTTAATAGCAAAAAGAATTATCATAAAAGAAAATAAATAAGTAATCAGAATTCTGTTCAAAACATTAAAAGCAAAAAGAATTGTCATAAAAGAAAATAAATAAGTAATTAGAAACAAAAAAGAAAGCAAAAAACTAGGAAAAATTAAAAAAAGTGCCACCTACAGGGCCACCACGGCCTGCATACGACTAGAAACCCATTACTAGGGCCAGGATGCAGGCCAAGGGCCCAATAGGCCCACAAGCACAGAGAGTGATTTTAGGCCCGTAAGCCTGCAGTAGAGAGGAGCTCGAAGTGAGGGCTTATAAACCACTCCGAGCCCCTCTCGGCTAGCGAGGTGGGACTAAACATAGCACGGCACCGCGCCAGTTCCAGCACACGACCTTTAGTCCCGGTTGGTGGCACCAACCGGGACCAATGCCCCCCTTTAGTCCCGGTTGGTGCCACCAATTGGGACTAAAGGCCTCTGTTTCCCGCCCTTTGGGCTGCTGAATAGAGGCCTTTGGTCCCGGTTGGTGCCATGAACCGGGACCAATACTCTGCCTATATAAGCGGCACTCGTGAAAATTTGGTTCAGTTCGTTCTTCCCCGCCGCTCGACGCCGCCAGGCTGCCCGTCCGTCTCCGCCTCGCCGTCGCCGATGCTTGCCCCGCGCCGCTCGACGCCATCGCCGCCCCCGCCCGTGCCCTTGACCTGCCCGTCGCCGCCCTTGACCCGCGTCGCCGCCGCCTCACCGTCGACCGTCGCCGCGTCGCCCCGCCCCGCGCAGCACCTCGCCGCCGCCGTCCCCGACACCGTCGCCGTGAGCAACTAATTTAGATGTGTAGTAAATTTTTTGTTAGATTTTTTTGTACTTTCATAGATTATTTTTGTTAGATGTGTAGTAATTTAGATGTGTAGTTCATAGATTTTTTCTGTCATATTTTTTTTCATATTGTGTAATTAATTTGTTCATATTGTGTTAGATTTTTTTCTGTTAATAGATTTTTTTATGCAAAGATGTTTGTATGTTATATATGCATGTTTGTATGTTCATATATATGCAAAGATCGAATATGTCAAATTTTTATGATTTTTTTCTGTTCACAGAATTTTTATGATTTTTTCGGTTGTAATTTTGTTCATAGAATTTTAATGATTTTTTTGTTCATAGTATTTTCTTTGTTAATTTATTGTGTATGTATAGGAAAATTGTGAATGATAGAAGTCATTTATGAATATGTTCATATTTAGAATAGAGGAAAAAGGAAAAATAAGAAGAGAAAGTGTTTAATATAATTAGTTAGAAAAATAATAGAATTATAGTTAAACTAGTTTATTTTTAGTAAGTACTACTTTATTTTATTTATAGTAAGTGCTTCATATATAGTTGAACTAGCTATAGTTGAATTAATAAACTACTTTATTTTACTATATATATAAGTAGTTTGTTTTAGTAAGTACTACTTTATTTATTTATAGTAAGTGCTTAGTAGTTGAACTAGTTGATTTAATTAATAAAACTACTTTATTTAACTATATATAGAAGTAGTTCCCGCATCACCGTCGGCGATGCCTATCCCGCATCCTCGTCGTCGTCGACTCGGCGGTAGAGGCCTGCTTGATTAGGGCCATGTTCGGGACTGGGCTCCGCCGGGCTGGTATTGGGAGGTGCTACCTTCCGGGGGACGTAGGTTGGTGAGGAGGCAGCCCGTTGTTGACCCGATCCTTGTTTGGTGGCGGTCGCGTGGGCCAGTGACGGTGCCGAGACTTCCGGACACCACGGAGGTGGTACGTCACCGTGTTAGCGAGGAGGACGAGCACGTTCGTCGCTACATGGTTTCATTGGAGGGCAGGTTCGACAATACCTGGCAGGTTCTTCGGGGATCTCACTTGAGATATGATCCTGTGATGACTCCTTATCTTTGGGTGTCCACCGCCCGCGAGGATACCCGTCGGGCGCTACGGTTCTAGCTATATTAGTGATGCTATATGTATGATAGTATTCGAGGAGTATTAGTGATAATATTCGACGATGTTCGGACACAAGAGATGATATACTTTTGCTTATAATTGAATGCATGCATGCTAATTTGAATACTACTTTATTTTATGATTTGGTTTTGCTTATTGAATGCTCATATTGGAAAAGTACTCCTACTTTGAATGCTAAAATTGGAGAGCACTATGCAGAAATCTAGGAGCCCCCTCCATCATCCACGCCGTCGTGGGGTAGCTTCTCCTTCTTTCGCGTGTGCTATACAATTTGGTGTAATAATGCACTCGGGAATGAAAGCAGGAGCTACGTACCATCACCGATAGTCAACCCGTGATTAATAATAATGATCTAATTTAGGTTTTTAGTACATATATTTAATTGTACAAGTTTAATATTTGAATTATGAACATAGGCCGGAAATGTCGTACTCGGACGATGAAAACCGCTCGTGGGAGTGCGACTGGTGCCACGACGACTGAGGTATGTGCGACAGGTTCATTGAGCTGGACGACGATCGGCACTTCAGCATTAAGCTCGAGGAGACCTTCGATGTTCATACGGTACGCAACAACGACAATAGTTTTTTTTCGTAATTAAGCACGACTTCAACTATTTTAACGTGTATTTTTCATCTTTTCCAATTCGACTAGCTTATCCCATGCTATGCAAGACGCTATGTCTTGGAGAGGATGGGTTTTGAAGACCATGAAAGTATGGAGACCAAAAAAAATCTCCTAAGGACCCATCATGGTGTGGATTTTCAAGTAAAGTTGTACAATGCTGA
Source organism: Aegilops bicornis (assembly GCA_021605145.1). NCBI lineage: Eukaryota > Viridiplantae > Streptophyta > Magnoliopsida > Poales > Poaceae > Aegilops > Aegilops bicornis. The sequence goes on from CM038669.1 coordinate 47,489,753, forward strand.
GAGTGTAACCCATTTTGGTTGCAAAAATTGGGAAGCACTTTGCAAGATGTATGGTTGTGATGAGGGTATGCTTGTCACCATGGATCTTGGTGATCCTACAATCGAGCAAGACAATATGGAGATATGGGTCCTTGTGGATACACCTCCAATTCTTCCCCCATGTGAGCTTAACATAGTTATTAAGTAATTTATATTGTTTATTTCAAAATCGTTGACAGCTTATTTCCATTGACAGCTTATTTTCATTCTTGGAGAAAGGAAAATAGCTTGGGTGTCGTGGAATACAATGACAAAACCCAAGTTCATGGGAGGACTCGGCTTTAGAGATGTGGAGCTTTTAACTTGGCGCTTCTTGCCAGACAAGTTTGGAGACTTTTACAGGAACCAGAAACGCTAAGCGCGCGAGTACTCAGAGCCCGCTATTATCCTGGCGCTAACATCTTAGACGCCACTTTGGGCACGGCCCCCTCCCAGGTCCGGCGATCGATCTTGGAAGGACGGGATATTCTTTCCTTGGGCCTCATCAGGAGGATCGGGTCAGGCGCGAGCACCCGAATCTGGAGTGACAATTGGCTTCCGCGAGATTTTAAGCTCCGGCCGATCTGCGCAAGAACAAACGACCCACCTATGATGGTTGATGAGCTTATCGACCTAGTAACACGTTCTTGGGATAGGCAAACTCTCATGGATCATTTCATTACTCCGGATGTGGATGTGATTCTTAATATACCTATCAGCACCCGGTTACAGGAGGACTTCTGGGCGTGGCACTATGATCGACGGGGTGTTTTTTCAGTAAAATCAGCATATAGAATGATCACTGCTATTAAGGCGCAGAGAGAGGACTGGCTAGAGCATCGGACGGGACACTCTAATATTGCTGCAGATAGGAGATCATGGACACAGCTGTGGAAAGTGCAAGTCCCATCTAAAATACGAGTGTTCGTTTGGCGACTCGCACATACATCGATCCCTACAGGACAAGTCCGATTCAAGAGGAATATGACGGACAACCCAATATGCTCTATTTGTAATGCAGCGGACGACTCGTGGCGCCACTCTCTTCTTAGCTGCAGTATGGCCAAATGCGTTTGGGCTCTAGGAGATGAAGAACTCCTGGAACATGTGCTATCAAACCAAAATGAGGATGCAAGGCTATGGTTGTTCTGGTTGTTTGAGTCCACAAGTCAGCATGATCTTGCTCGAGTTCTAGTGACCATGTGGGCGATATGGTGGGCTCGGAGAAAGGCCATTCACGACAATGAATTCCAAAGCCCAATGTCCACGATGTGCTTCATTAAGAGGTATTTGGAAGAGCTAGAGATTGCTGCTTTCCATTTGCCACAGAAACACACGGGTGCTGTTCATCGGCCACAGGCCAGGAAATGGTCACCACCGTCAGGTAATGCAGCAAAGATGAACTGTGATGGTGGGCTATCTACTTTGGGAGACAAAGGGGGCTGCCGCGGTTGTTTGCAGAGACAAGTCAGGTACATATCTGGGAGCCTCGGTTGTTGTTTTCGAAGGCCTGGTCGATCCGGCAAGTCTGGAAGCGAAAGCGTGTAGCGAGGCACTAGCCCTCGCGCGAGACTTAAATCTGAACGACTTGGAGATTGCTTCGGATTGTCAGGAAGTAATCTCAAACATCACCAATGGAGGGTCACCTACTTATGCACCGATCATCAGGGAGATAGAGTTCAGTAGGAACCTTTTTTCTTCTGTTATTTTTCGTTTTGAGCATAGAGAAAATAATTTTGAGGCCCACTCGTTAGTTAAAGGAGTTACGTCTCTGGCGGTGGGTCGCCATGTGTGGCTAGGGGTTTTGCCTGACATTGCCTGTATTCCTCGACTTTTAAGGTCTGAATAAAGCCTCTAGTTACCTTAAAAAAAGCTTATTTTCATTCTTCAAAGAATATGCGGAAGATGGTAGACAAAACCCACTACACCGATGGCTCCGAATTAACTTATAAGGAGAAAAATCATCTGATCGCATTTTGTACTGATCTTGATAATTACAATGTCTACAATCGAACTCTTCAACATTATGGTCAATACGTGCCACTAGTGCACGCGTTAAACTACGGTAACTACTATGGAGATACCCTGGTAAGATTTTTTACTATTACGACATCCGTGCATCTTTTTGCGTACTTCTAAAACTAGTACATCATTGCTAACTATGAAGTTATTACTATGTTTTTCAATAGATAATCCCGAATGATTGTGTGCCTCATCTGATGTATACGCACGGTAGCCTTCATGTTTTGAACATACAACCAGGTCGTCCTACGAATCTCAACTGTCCATACCGGATTTCTAAAAGAAGTGGAGACATGACAATAAAAGAATGGAAAAATGTATGCACAGTCGTAAGGAGCTTCTTGTAAGCAAAAGGAAGCGAAGTGCAAGAATTGGAGACAGGATGATCTCCATTCTTCATAATGGAGAGTCAGGATCTATATTGTTTTATGCTATTTTACCTTAAGGGTGTTTAGGTCCTACGATCTCGATGATCATGTGCTAAGAACAATTATGTAGGGTTGGGTTCGATGACTATGAGGATGATGATCGTATGACTTATTATTAATAACGAGTAGAAGTTGTATGATGATGCATGATTAGTAGGACTTGTTATTATATATGATGATGTATGATGCAAGCATGCATGAGTTATTATATATCAGCGGGTGAAATGAACATAGCAATAGCGTTGGTAAACCAATAAGGACGAAGATATAAGAGAGGACACTTCTCTCTATTAGCTAGCTAATAACAACCTAAAAATAACCCCCAAAACCCCTAAACCAGCCACTTCTTTAAACAAAAAAAAAGAAAAACCTCAGCTCCAGCCAGCTACTGACGCGTGGAAGCCTTTTGGTCCCGGTTTATGTCACCAACCGGGACCAAAGGCCCCCCTGCCTGGGCTGCCCACAGCGGCCACGTGGATGCCCATTTGTCCCGGTTTGTGTAAGAACCGGGACTAAAGGGGGAGGCATTAGTAACGACCCTTTAGTCCCGGTTCAAGAACCGGGACTAAAGGCCCTTACGAACCGGGACAAATGCCATGTTTTCTACTAGTGATTGCTTGCAAGGCTCATAGTGATGTGCATTACCGAGAGGGCCCAGAGATACCTCTCCGATACACTGAGTGACAAATCCTAATCTCTATCTATGCCAACTCAACAAACACCATCGGAGACACCTATAAAGCATCTTTATAATCACCCACTTACATTGTGACGTTTGATAGCACACAAGGTGTTCCTCGGGTATTCGGGAGTTGCATAATCTCATAGTCAGAGGAACATGTATAAGTCATGATGAAAGCAATAGCAGTAAACTAAACGATCATTATGCTAAGTTAACGGATGGGTCTTGTCCATCACATCATTCTCTAATGATGTGATCCTGTTCATCAAATGACAACACATGTCTATGGTTAGGAAATTTAACCATCTTTGATTAACGAGCTAGTCAAGTAGAGGCATACTGGGGACACTCAGTTTTGTCTATGTATTCACACATGTACTAAGTTTCTGGTTAATACAATTCTAGCATGAATAATAAACATTTATCATGATATAAGGAAATATAAATAACAACTTTATTATTACCTCTAGGGCATATTTCCTTCAGTCTCCCACTTGCACAAGAGGTAATAATCTAGATTACATAGTAATGATTCTAACACCCATGGAGTTTGGTGCTGGTCATGTTTTGCTCGTGGAAGAGGATTAGTCAACAGGTCTGCAACATTCAGATCCATATGTATTTTGCAAATCTCTATGTCTCCCTCATTGACTTGATCGCAGATGGAATTGAAGCGTCTCTTGATGTGTTTGGTTCTCTTGTGAAATTTGGATTCCTTCGCCAAGGCTCTTGCTCCAGTATTGTCACAAAAGATTTTCATTGGACCCGATGCACTAGCTATTAAACCTAGATCAGATATGAACTCCTTCATCCAGAATCGTTCATTTGTTGCTTCCGAAGCAGCTATGTACTCCGCTTCACACATAGATGCCGCCACGACGCTCTGTTTGGAACTGCACCAACTGACAGCTCCACCATTCAATATAAATACGTATCCGGTTTGTGACTTAGAGTCATCCGGATCAGTGTCAAAGCTTGCATCAACGTAACCATTTACGATGAGCTCTTTGTCACCTCCATAAACGAGAAACATATCCTTAGTCCTTTTCAGGTATTTCAGGATGTTCTTGACCGTCAGTGATCCACTCCTGGATTACTTTGGTACCTCCCTGCTAAACTTATAGCAAGGCACACATCAGGTCTGGTATACAGCATTGCATACATGATAGAACCTATGAAAACACATTTCTCTGATTTGGGTTCGAGTTTATCAGGTTGTAGCTTTTTCACATAAGCATAGCAGCCCCAAACTTTAAGAAACGACAACTTGGGTTTCTTGCCAAACCCCAGTTCATATGGTGTCGTCTCAACTGATTTAGGTGGTGCCCTATTTAACGTGAATGCAGCCGTCTCTAAAGCATAACCCCAAAATGATAGCGGTAAATCAGTAAGAGACATCATAGATCGCACCATATCTAATAAAGTAGGGTTACAATGTTCGGACACACCATTACGTTGTGGTGTTCCAGGTGGCGTGAGTTGCGAAACTATTCCACATTGTTTCAAATGAAGACCAAACTCATAACTCAAATATTCACCTCCATGATCAGAACGTAGAAACTTTATTTTCTTGTTACGATGATTTTCCACTTCACTCTGAAATTCTTTGAACTTTTCAAATGTTTCAGACTTATGTTTTGTTAAGTAGATATACCCATATCTGCTCAAATCATCTGTGAAGGTCAAAAAATAATGATACCCGCCGCGAGCCTCAACACTCATTGGACCACATACATCGGTATGTATTATTTCCAACAAGTCAGTTGCTCGTTCCATTGTTCCGGAGAACGGAGTCTTAGTCATCTTGCCCATGAGGCATGGTTCGCAAGTATCAAGTGATTTATAATCAAGTGATTTCAAAAGCCCATCAGCATGGAGTTTCTTCATGCGCTTTACAACAATATGACCTAAACGGTAGTGCCACAAATAAGTTGCACGATTATTATTAAACTTGCATCTTTTGGCTTCAATATTATGAATATGTGTATCACTACAATCGAGATTCAACAAAAATAGACCACTCATCAAGGGTGCATGACCATAAAAGATATTACTCATATAAATAGAACAACCATTATTCTCTCGATTTAAATGAATAACCATCTCGCATCAAACAAGATCCAGATATAATGTTCATGCTTAACGCTGGCACCAAATAACAATTATTCAGGTCTAAAACTAATCCCGAAGGTAGATGTAGAGGTAGCATGCCGACGGTGATCACATCGACTTTGGAACCATTTCCCATGCGCATAGTCACCTCGTCCTTAGCCAATCTTCATTTAATCCTAGCGCATGTTTCGAGTTGCAAATATGAGCAAAAAAACCAGTATCAAATACCCAGGCGCTACTACGAGTATTAGTAAGGTACACATCAATAACATGTATATCAAATATACCTTTCATTTTTCCATCCTTCTTATCCGCCAAATACTTGGGGCGGTTCCGCTTCCAATGTCCAGCCCCTTTGCAGTAGAAGCACTCAGTCTCAGGCTTAGGTCCAGACTTGGGCTTCTTCACTTGAGCAACAACTTGCTTGCCGTTCTTCTTGAAGTTCCCCTTCTTCCCTTTGCCATTTTTCTTGAAACTAGTGGTCTTGTTAACCATCAACACTTGATGCTCCTTCTTGATTTCTACCTCCGCAGCCTTTAGCATCGCGAAGAGCTCAGGAATTGTCTTATCCATCCCTTGCATATTATAGTTCATCACGAAGCTTTTATATCTTGGTGGCAGTGATTGAAGAACTCTGTCAATGACACTATCATCAGGAAGATTAACTCCCAGTTGAGTCAAGTGGTTGTGGTACCCAGACATTGTGAGTATATGTTCACTGACAGAACTATTCTCCTCCATCTTGCAGCTATAGAACTTATTGGAGAATTCATATCTCTCAATTCGGGCATTTGCTTGAAATATTAACTTCAACTCCTGGAACATCTCATGTGCTCCTTGACGTTCAAAACGTCTTTGAAGTCTCGATTCTAAGCCGTAAAGCATGGCACACTGAATTATCGAGTAGTCCTCAGCTTTGCTCTGCCAGACGTTCATAACGTCTGGAGTTGCTCCTACAGCGGGTCTTGCACCTAGCGGTGCTTCCAGGACGTAATTCTTCTGTGCAGCAATGAGGATAATCCTCAAGTTACGGACCCAGTCTGTGTAGTTGCTACCATCATCTTTCAACTTAGCTTTCTCTAGGAACGCATTAAAATTCAAAGGAACAGTAGCACGGGCCATTGATCTACAACAACATAGACATGCAAAAACTATCAGGTACTAAGTTTATGATAAATTAAAGTTCAATTAATCATATTACTTAAGAACTCCCACTTAGATAGACATCCCTCTAGTCATCTAAATGATCACGTGATCCAAATCAACTAAACCATGTCTGATCATCACGTGAGATGGAGTAGTTTTCAATGGTGAACATCACTATGTTGATCATATCTACTATATGATTCACGTTCGACCTTTCGGTCTCATTGTTCTGAGGCTATATCTGCCTATGCTAGGCTCGTCAAGTTTAACCCGAGTATTCTACATGTGCAAAACTGGCTTCCACCCATTTTATGTGAACGTAGAGCTTATCACACCCGATCATCACGTGGTGTCTCTAAGACGCATTTAACTTTAGCAACGGTGCATACTCAGGGAGAACACTTATACCTTGAAATTTAAGTGAGGGATCATCTTATAATGCTACCGATGTACTAAGCAAAATAAGATGCATAAAGGATAAACATCACATGCAATCAAAATATGTGACATGATATGGCCATCATCATCTTGTGCCTTTGATCTCCTTCTCCAAAGCACCGTCATGATCTCCATCGTCACCGGCTTGACACATTGATCTCCATCATAGCATCGTAGTCGTCTCGCCGACTATTGCTTCTGCGACTATCGCTACCGCTTAGTGATAAAGTAAAGTAATTACATGGCAATTGCATTTCATACAATAAAGCGACAACCATAAGGCTCACCGCGATGTCCGATAACTTTTACCAAACATGATCATCTCATACAACAATTTATATCTCATCACGTCTTGATCATATCACATCACAACATGCCCTGCAAAAACAAGTTAGACGTCCTCTACTTTGTTGTTGCAAGTTTTATGTGGCTGCTACGGGCTTCTAGCAAGAACCCTTCTTACCTACGCATCAAAACCACAACGATTTTTCGTCAAGTTTGTTGTTTTAACCTTCAACAAGGACCGGCCGTAGTCAAACTCGATTCAACTAAAGTCGGAGAAACAGACACCTGCTAGCCACCTGTGTGCGAAGCACGTCGGTAGAACCAGTCTCATCAACGCGGTCATGTAATGTCGGTCCGGGCCGCTTCATCCAAGAATATCGCCGAATCAAAGTAAGACGTTGGTGGTAAGCAGTATGACTATTATCGCCCACAACTCATTGTGTTCTACTCGTGCATATAACATCTACACATAGACCTGGCTCAGATGCCACTGTTGGGGAACATAGTAATTCAAAAAAAAATCCTACGTTCACGCAAGATCTATCTAGGAGAAGCATAGCAACAAGCGGGGAGAGTGTTCGCACGTACCCCCGTAGACCGAAAGCGAAAGCGTTTAGTAACTCGGTTGATGTAGTCGAACGTCTTCACGATCCAACCGATCCAAGTACCGAACGTCCGGCACCTCCGTGTTCAGCACACGTTCAGCACGGTGACATCCCTCGAGCTGTTGATCCAGTTGAGGACGAGGGAGAGTTCCTTCAGCACGACGGCGTGGCGACGGGGATGATGAAGTTACCGGCACAGGGCTTCGCCTAAGCACTATGACGATGTGACCGAGGTGTTAAACTGTGGAGGGGGCACTGCACGCGGCTAAGAGATTTTCTGTTGTGCTTTGGGGTACCCCCCTGGCCACGTATATAAAGGAGGGAGAGGAGGAGGTCGGCGGCCAGGAGGGGCGTGCCATAGGGGGAGTCCAACTTGGATTCCCAATCCTAGTGGGACTCCCCTTCCTTTTCGAAGAGGGGGAGAGAGGGAAGGAGGAGGAGAGGGAGAAGGAAAGAGGGGGGGTGTCGCCCCCTCCCTAGTCCAATTTGGACTTTCCATGGGGGGTGGCCACCCTTGCGGCCCTCCTCTCCTTTCCACTAAGGCCCATGAAGGTGAAGGAAATATGCCCTAGAGGCAATAATAAAGTTATTATTTATTTCCTTGTTTCATGATAAATGTTTATTATTCATGCTAGAATTTTATTAACAGGAAACTTAGTACATGTGTGGATACATAGACAAACAGAGTGTCACTAGTATGCCTCTACTTGACTAGCTCGTTGAATCAAAGATGGTTAAATTTCCTAGCCATAGACATGAGTTGTCATTTGATTAACGGGATCACATCATTAGAGAATGATGTGATTGACTTGACCCATTCCGTTAGCTTAGCACTTGATCGTTTAGTATATTGCTATTGCTTTCTTCATGACCTATACATGTTCCTATGACTATGAGATTATGCAACTCCCGAATACCGGAGGAACACTTTGTGTGCTACCAAACGTCACAACGTAATTGGGTGAATATAAAGGTGCTCTACAGGTGTCTCCGATGGTACTTGTTGAGTTGTCATAGATCAAAATTAGGATTTGTCACTCCAATTGTCGGAGAGGTATCTCTGGGCCCTCTCGGTAATGCACATCACTATAAGCCTTGCAAGCAATGTGACTAATGAGTTATTTGCGGATGATGCATTACGGAACGAGTACAGAGACTTGCCGGTAACGAGATTGAACTAGGTATTGAGATACCGAAGATCGAATCTCGGGCAAGTAACATACCGATGACAAAGGGAACAACGTATGTTGTTACGCGGTTTGACCGATAAATATCTTCATAGAATATGTAGGAGCCAATGTGAGCATCCAGGTTCCGCTATTGGTTATTGACCGGAGACGTGTCTCGGTCATGTCCACATAGTTCTCGAACCCGTAGGGTCCGCACGCTTAACATTTGGTGACGATCGTATTATGAGTTTATGTGTTTTGATGTACCGAAGGTAGTTTGGAGTCCCGGATATGATCACGGACATGACGAGGAGTCTCGAAATGGTCGAGACATAAAGATCAAAATATTGGACGACTATATTTGGACATCGGAATGGTTCCAGTTGAGATCGGGCATTTACCGGTGGACCGGGAGGTTACCGGAACCCCCCGGGAGGTATATGGGCCTTATTGGGCCATAGTGGGAGAGTGGAGAAGGGAGCAAAGGAGGCCCCCCAAGTCCAAACGGATTGGGAGGGGCCCCCCCTTTCCTCCCTCCTTCCTCCCCCTTCCTTCTCTCCTAATCCAACTAGGGAAGGGGGGGAATCCTACTCCCCGTGGGAGTAGGACTCCCCTTGGGGCGCGCCTAGGAGGCCGGCCCCCTCCCCCTCCTCCACTCCTTTATATATGGGGGAGGGGGCACCCCATAGACACACAATTTGATCACTGAGCCATGTGCGGTGCCCCCCTCCACCAGAATCCACCTCGGTCATATCGTCGTAGTGCTTAGGCGAAGCCCTGCGCCGGTAGCTTCACCATCACCGTCATCACACCGTCGTGCTAACGAAGCTCTTCCTCGACACTCTGCTGGATCGTGAGTTAGTGGGACATCACCAAGCCGAACGTGTGCAGATCACGGAGGTGCGGTACTTTCGGTGCTAGGATTGGTCGATCGTGAAGACGTACGACTACATCAACCGCGTTGTCATAACGCTTCCGCTTACGGTCTACGAGGGCACGTGGACAACACTCTCCCCTCTCATTGTTATGCATCACCATGATCTTGCGTGTGCGTAGGAATTTTTTTGAAATTACTATGTTCCCCAACAGTGGCATTCGAGCCAGGTATATGCATAGATGTTATATGCACGAGTAGAACACAAGTGAGTTATGGGCGATAATAGGCATAATGCTTACCAGCATGTCATACTTTGATTCGGCGGTATTGTTGGATGAAACGGCCCGGACTGACATTACGCGTACGCTTACGCGAGACTGGTTCTACCGACTTGCTTTGCACACAGGTGGCTGGCGGGTGTCAGTTTCTCCAACTTTAGCTGAATCGAGTGTGACTACGCTCGGTCCTTTTTGAAGGTTAAAACAGCACATACTTGATGAAAAATCGTTGTGGTTTTGATGCGTAGGTAAGAACAGTTCTTGCTCAGCCCGTAGCAGCCACGTAAAACTTGCCACAACAAACTAGAGGACGTCTAACTTGTTTTTGCAGGCCATGGTGTGATGTGATATGGTCAAGACGTGATGAGATATAAATTGTTGTATGAGATGATCATGTTTTGTTAAAGTTATCGTCAACTGGCAGGAGCCTTATGGTTGTTTCTTTATTGCATAAGATGCATGTGCCATGTAATTGCTTTACTTTATCGATATGCGATCGCAACAGCTGCAAAAGCAATAGCTGGTGAGACGACCATGTGACGACACGTTGATAAAAGATCAAGATGATGGAGATCATGGTGTCATGCCGGTAACAATGGAGATCATGACAGTACTTTGGAGATGGAGATCAAAAGCACAAGATGATGATGGCCATATCATGTCACATATTTTGATTGCATGTGATGTTTATCTTTTATACATCTTATTTTGCTTAGTTCGGTGGTAGCTTTATAAGATGATCCCTTACTAAAATTTCAAGGTATAAGTGTTCTCCCTGAGTATGCACCATTGCGACAGTTCTTTGTGCCGAGACACCACGTGATGATCGGGTGTGATAAGCTCTACGTTCACATAAAACGGGTGCAAGCCAGTTTTGCACACGTAGAATACTCGGGTTAAACTTGACGAGCCTAGCATATGCAGATATGGCCTCGGAACACTGCGACAGAAAGGTCGAACGTGAATCATATAGTAGATATGATCAACATAGTGATGTTCACCATTGAAAACTACTCCATCTCACGTGATGATCGTACATGGTTTAGTTGATATGGATCACGTGATCATTTAGATGACTAGAGGGATGTCTATCTAAGTGGGAGTTCTTAAGTAATATGATTAATTGAAATTTAATTTATCATCAACTTAGTCCTGATAGTATTTGCATAACTATGTTGTAGATCAATAGCTCGCGATGTAGCTCCCCGTTTATTTTTGATATGTTCCTAGAGAAAAATAAGTTGAAAGATGATAGTAGCAATGATGCGGACTTGGTCCGTGATCTGAGGATCATCCTCATTAATTGTTGCACAGAAAAATTATGTCCTTGATGCAGTGCTAGGTGACAGACCTATTGCAGGAGCAGATGCAGACGTTATGAACGTTTGACAAAGCTCGGTATGATGACTACTTGATAGTTTAAGTGCACCATGCTTTACTGCTTAGTACCGGGACTTCAAAAATGTTTTGAACGCCATGGAGCATATAAGACGTTCCAAGAGTTGAAATTGGTATTTCATACTCATGCCCGTGTCGAGAGGTATGAGACCTATGACAGTACTTTGCCTACAAGATGGAGTAGAATAGCTCAACCAGTGAGCATGTGCTTAGATTGTCTGGGTACTACAATTTCATGAATCAAGTGGGAGTTAATCTTCCAGATAAGATAGTAATTGACAAAGTTCTCTAGTCACTATCACCAAGTTACTTGAACTTAGTGATGAACTATAATATGCAAGGGATGATGAAAGTAATTCCCAAGCTCTTCGCGATGTTGAAATCGGCGAAGGTAGAAATCAAGAAACAGCATCAACTGTTGATGGTTAACAAGACCACTAGTTTCAAGAAAAGGGCAAAGGGAAATAAAGAGGAACTTCAAAGAAGAATGGCAAGCAAGTTGCTGCTCCCATGAAGAATCCCAAAACTAGACCCAAGCCTGGAACTGAGTGCTTCTACTGCAAAGGAAATGGTCACTGGAAATGGAACTGCCCTAGATACTTGGCGGATAAGAAGGATGGCAAAGTGAACAAAAGTATATTTGATATACGTGTTATTGATGTGTACCTCACTAGTGTTTATAGCAACCCCTCAGTATTTGATACTGGTTTAGTTGCTAAGAGTAGTAACTAAAAACAGGAGTTGCAGAATGAACACAGACTAGTTATAGGCGAAGTGATGATGTGTGTTGGAAATGATTCGAAGGTTGATAAGATCACCATCACACACTCCCTCTACCTTCGAGATTAGTGTTGGACCAAAATAAATGTTATTTTGTGTTTGCGTTGAGCATGAGTATGATTGGATCATGTTTATTGGAATACGGTTATTCATTTAAGTCAAAGAATAATTGTTGTTCTGTTTACATGAATAAAACCTTCTATGGGCATACACTTAATATAAATGGTTTATTGAATCTTGATCGTAATGATACACATATTAATAATATTGATGCCAAAAGATGCAAAGTTGATAATGATAGTGCAACATATTGCCGTTTAGGTCATATTGGTGTAAAGCGCATGAAGAAACTCCATGCTGATGGGCTTTTGGAATCACTTGATTATGAATCACTTGATGCTTGCAAACCATGCCTCATGGGCAAGATGACTAAGACTTTGTTATCCAGAACAATGGAGCAAGCAACAGACTTGTTGGAAATAATACATACTGATGTATGCGGTCCGATGAGTGTTGAGGCTCATGGCCGGTATCATTGTTTTCTGACCTTCACAGATGATTTGAGCAGATATGGGTATATCTACTTGATGAAATACTAGTCTGAATTTTTTTGAGAAGTTCAAAGAATTTCAGAGTGAAGTAGAGAATCGTCGTAACAAGAAAATAAAGTTTCTATAATGTGATCACAGAGGCGAATATTTGAGTTACGAGTTTGGCCTTCAATTAAAACAATGTGGAATAGTTTCACAAATTCATGCCACCAGGAACACCACAGCATAATGGTGTGTCCGAACATCATAATCGTACTTTTTTGGATATAGTGCAATCTATGATGTCTCTTACCGATTTACCACTACTGTTTCGGGGTTATGCATTAGAGACAACTACATTCACGTTAAATAGGGTACCGTCTAAATCCGTTGAGACGACACCTTATGAACTATGGTTTGGCAAGAAACCTAAATTGTCGTTTCTTGGGGCTGCGATGCTTATGTGAAAAGTTTTCAACCTGATAAGCTCGAACCCAAATCGGAGAAGTGCGTCTTCATAGGATACACAAAAGAAAATGGTGGGTACACCTTCTATCATAGATCCGAAGGCAAGAGATTCGTTGCTAAGAATGGATCCTTTCTAGAGAAAGAGTTTCTCTCGAAAGAAGTGAGTGGGAGGAAAGTAGAACTTGATGAGGTAATTGTACCTGCTCCCGAATTGGAAAGTAGTTCATCACACAAATCATTTCCAGTGATTCCTACACCAATTAATGAGGAAGCTAATGATAGTGATCATGAAAATTCAGATCAAGTTACTAACGAACCTCGTAGGTCAACCAGGGTAAGATCCGCACCAGAGTGGTACGGTAATCCTATTCTGGAGGTCATGTTAGTTGACCATGGCAAACCTACACTAGTAGAAAACAGGGCTTTCGTCCAGGCCAGTTTAGCCCATTAGTCCCGGTTCAATCCAGAACCGGGACTAATGTGAGCATTTATCCCGGTTCGTGCGGCTAAGGCATTAGTCCCGGTTCACCTGTGCCCTTTAGTCCCGGTTTGTGCCTCAAACCGGGACTAAAGGGTGTGATGCCCATTAGTCCCGGTTCATGCCTCAAACCGGGATTAAGAGTAGACCTTTAGTCCCGATTTGAGGCACGAACCGGGACTAATGGGGTTGAGACCTTTAGTCCCGGTTCGTGCCACGAACCGGTACTAAAGGTCCCATTTTCAAACTCTACCCCCCCGGGATCGCCTTTTCAATTTAAAAAAATAAAAGAAAATGATGAAAATGTCAAAAAATAAAAGAAAATAAGTTTCCCATGTGATATGTGGTCTAGTTGTTGGAAAATTTGCAAATGTGAATTTCGACTTTATTTGCAAAATCTCTCTGGAATTTGTAAATATGGGCATAACTTTTGCATACTAACTCGGATGAAAAAGTTTTTTATATGAAAAATCATCTACTCGGAAAGTTACATCCAAATTACGGGGCTTTTAATATCTACAGTGGAAAAAATCGAAAAAATTTCAAACTGTGGTCAAACAATGGTCAAACCATGGTCAACCTAATTATTCTAGAATATTAGTGTTACTAAATAATTTGTTCAGTTATTTTGAATTTTGGTCAAATCTGATCAAACTGTGGTCAAACTATGGTCAAACTATGGTCAAACCATGGTCAAACCATGGTCAAACTAATTATTCTAGAATATTAGTGTTACTAACTAATTTGTTCAGTTATTTTGAATTTTGGTCAAATCTGGTCAAACTGTGGTCAAACCATGGTCAAACTAATTATTCAAAATAACTATTGTTTTCTAAATAATTATTGTTTTTGAAAACAATAGTTTGAAACTCAAACAGTGAAATGTGTCAATTCATGCTCAAGCAAAATTCACGAGGGTTAATAGGATTGACATCTTACTATTGTCGGGAAAACAACAAGTGCAGACTTGGAAACGAGGGAGAATAGAACCGGAAGTTAAGCACCTTTCAGTGGGTGAGTGGGAGGATGGGTGACCGTTCGGGAAGTTAGGTGATTTGGAATGATGAGGGTGATTAGAGAAGAGGATAAATTGAGCAGTGATGAGGGGTGCTGATTAGAGATTAGGGGTTAAAATAATTCAGAAATTTGAAAATAAAAAAGTATTCAAATAAAATTTCAAAAAAAAATTAAAAAAATCAAAAAAAAATTCAAAAAAAAAATCATAAAATTTCCATTAGTCCCGGTTGGTGTTACCAACCGGGACTAAAGGTGGAGCTCCACGTGGCCGCGGCAACCGGGACTAAAGGGGGGAGGCATTAGTACCGACCCTTTAGTCCCGGTTCACCAACCGGGACTAAAGGCCCTTACCAACCGGGACAATAGGCCCTTTTTCTACTAGTGCTATGAACTATGAGGAAGCGATGATGAGCCCAGATTCCGCAAAATGGCTAGAGGCCATGAAATCTGAGATGGGATCCATGTATGAGAACAAAGTATGGACTATGATTGACTTGCCCGATGATCGGCAAGCAATAGAGAATAAATGGATCTTCAAGAGGAAGACGGACGCTGATAGTAGTGCTACTATCTACAAAGCTAGACTCGTCGAAAAAGGTTTTTGACAAAGTTCAAGGTGTTGACTACGATGAGATTTTCTCACTCGTAGCGATGCTTAAGTCTGTCCGAATCATGTTAGAAAATTGCCACATTTTATGAAATCTGGCAAATGGATGTCAAAACTACATTCCTTAATGGATTTCTTAGAGAAGAGTTGTATATGATGCAACCAAAAGGTTTTGTCGATCCTAAAGGTTCTAACAAAATGTGCAAGCTCTAGCAATCCATCTATGGACTGGTGCAAGCATCTCGGAGTTGGAATATACGCTTTGATGAGTTGATCAAAGCTTATAGTTTTATATAGACTTGCGGTGAAGCCTGTATTTACAAGAAAGTGAGTGAGAGCACTACAATATTTCTGATAAGTATATGTGAATGACATATTGTTGATCGGAAATAATGTAGAATTTTCTGGAAAGCATAAAGGAGTTTTTCAAAGAAAGACCTCGGTGAAGTTGCTTACATTTGAGCATCAAGATCTATAGAGATAGATCAAGATGCTTGATAAGGTTTTTCAATGAGTACATACCTTGACAAGATTTTTGAAATAGTTCAAAATGGAAAAGTCAAAGAAAGAGTTCTTGCCTATATTACAAGGTGTGAAATTGAGTAAGACTCAAAGCCCGACCACGACAGAAGATGGAAAGAGAATGAAAGTCATTCCCTATGCCTCAACCATTGATTCTATAAAGTATGCCATGTTGTGTACCAAATCTAATGTTATTATTTATTTCCTTATTTCATGATAAATGTTTATTATTCATGCTAGAATTGTATTAACCGGAAATACATGTGTGAATACATAGACAAACATAGTGTCACTAGTATGCCTCTACTTGACTAGCTCATTGAATCAAAGATGGTTAAGTTTCCTAGCCATAGACATGAGTTGTCATTTGATTAACGGGATCACATCATTAGAGAATGATGTGATTGACTTGACCCATTCCGTTAGCTTAGCACTTGATCATTTAATATATTGCTATTGCTTTCTTCATGACTTATACATGTTACTATGACTATCAGATTATGCAACTCCCGAATATCGGAGGAACACTTTGTGTGCTACCAAATGTCACAACATAACTGGGTGATTATGAAGGTGCTCTACATGTGTATCTGATGGTACTTGTTGAGTTGGCATACATCAAGATTAGGATTTGTCACTCCAATTGTCGGAGAGGTATCTCTGGGCCCTCTCGGTAATGCACATCACTATAAGCCTTGCAAGCAATGTGACTGATGAGTTAGTTGCGGGATGATGCATTACGGAACGAGTAAAGAGACTTGCCGGTAACGAGATTGAACTAGGTATTGAGATACACGATTGAATCTCGGGCAAGTAACATACCGATGACAAAGGGAACAACGTATGTTGTTATGCGGTTTGACCGATAAAGATCTCCGTAGAATATGTAGGAGCCAATATGAGCATCTAGGTTCCACTATTGGTTATTGACCGGAGACGTGTCTCGGTCATGTCTACATAGTTCTCGAACCCGTAGGGTCCGCACGCTTAACGTTCGGTGACGATTGTATTATGAGTTTATGTGTTTTGATGTACCGATGGTAGTTCGGAATCCCGGATATGATCACGGACATGACGAGGAGTCTCGAAATGGTCAAGACATAAAGATTGATATATTGGACGACTATATTTGGACATCGGAATGGTTCCGGGTGAGATCGGGCATTTACCGATGTACCGGGAGGTTACAGGAACCCCCCGGCGGTATATGGGCCTTATTGGGACATAGTGGGAGAGAGGAGAAGGGAGCAAAGGAGCCCCCCCCCCCCCAATCCCAATCCGAATTGGGAGGGCCCCCCCTTTCCTTCCTCCTTCCTGCCCCTTCCTTATCTCCTAATCCAACTAGGGAAGGGGGGAATCCTACTCCCGGTGGGAGTAGGACTCCCCTTGGGGCGCGCCTAGGAGGACGGCCCCCTCCCCCTCCTCCACTCCATTATATATGGGGGAGGGGGCACCCCATAGACACACAAGTTGACCATTGATCTCTTAGTCGTGTGCGGTGCCCCCCTACACCAGAATCCACCTCGGTCATATTGTCGTAGTGCTTAGGCGAAGCCCTGCGCCGGTAGCTTCACCATCACCGTCATCATGCCGTCGTGCTGACGAAGCTCTCCCTCGACACTCTGCTAGATCGTGAGTTCGTGGGACGTCACCGAGCCGAACGTGTGTAGATCGCGGATGTGCTTACTTTCGGTGCTAGGGTCGGTCGATCGTGAAGACGTACGACTACATCAACCGCGTTATCATAACGCTTCCGCTTACGGTCTACGAGGGTATGTGGAAAACACTCTCCCCTCTCATTGCTATGCATCACCATGATCTTGCGTGTGCGTAGGAAATTTTTTGAAATTACTACGTTCCCCAACAGAAGGCCCACTACTTCCCCGGGGGGTTCCGGTAACCTCCCGGTACTCCAAAAAATACCCGAATCACTCCGGAACCATTCTGGTGTCCGAATATAACCTTCCAATATATCGATCTTAACCTCTCGACCATTTCGAGACTCCTCGTCATGTCCGTGAACTCATCCGGGACTCCGAACAATCTTCGGTCATCAAATCACATAACTCATAATACAAATCGTCATCGAACGTTAAGCGTGCGGACCCTACGGGTTCGAGAACTATGTAGACATGACCGAGACACATCGCTGGTTAATAACCAGTAGCAGAAGCTGGATGCTCATATTGGCTCCTACATATTCTACGAAGATCTTTATCGGTCAAACCGCATAACAACATACGTCATTCCCTTTGTCACCGGTATGTTACTTGCCCGAGATTCAATCATCGGTATCCTCATACCTAGTTCAATCTCGTTAGCGGAAAGTCTCTTTACTCTTTCCGTAATGCATCATCCCGTAACTAACTCATTAGTCACATTGCTTGCAAGCCTCATAGTGATGTGCATTACCGAGAGGGCCCAGAGATACCTCTCTGATACACAGAGTGACAAATCCTAATCTCGATCTATGCCAACTCAACAAACACCATCGGAGACACCTGTAGACCATCTTTATAATCACCCAATTACATTGTGACGTTTGATAGCACACAAGGTGTTTCTCCGGTATTCGGGAGTGGTATAATCTCATAGTTGGAGGAACATGTATAAGTCATGATGAAAGCAATAGCAATAAAACTAAACGATCATTATGCTAAGCTAACGGATGGGTCTTGTCCATCACATCATTCTCTAATGATGTGATCCCATTCATCAAATGACAGCACATGTCTATAGTCACGAAACTTAACCATCTTTGATTAACGAGCTAGTCAAGTAGAGGCATACTAGGGACACTCAGTTTTGTCTATGTATTCACACATGTACTAAGTTTCCGGTTAATACAATTCTAGCATGAATAATAAACATTTATCATGATATAAGGAAATATAAATACCAACTTTATTATTGCCTCTAGGGCATATTTCTTTCAACCCTAAATTGTCGCCGCCTCTCATCATTGTCGTCGTCCAGCCGCCATGTCTTCCCCCGGCTCCTTCACCACCCGCTCGTCGAACCCCTTCGCCGGCCCCGAGCCCTCCGCCGCCGCCATCCGTGACCTCAACATTGAGGTCCGGGTCCCTATCCGTCTTGACAGCTCCAACACATCGTACTACACGTGGAAGACCTACTTCAACCTTATCTTCCGCGAGTACTATCTCACCGAGCACATCGACGGTTCCGTGGACAACGTGTACATGCACGGCAATCCGGCGTGGTCCGCCATCGAGGCCACTATCATCCGTTGGTTCTACCAGATGGTCTCGAAGGACATCTTCCACTTGGTTGTCACCGAGGACGACGACGCCTGTGACGCGTGGGCCAAGATCAACACGCTCTTCATCGACAACAAACTTCAGTGCCTTATTTTCTTGCAGCAGCAGTTCTTCGGCTGTCACCAGGACAACTCCACCATCGACGAGTACTGCATGAGGCTCAAGATGCTCGCCGACAAGCTTCGCGACAGCGGCGCCAAGGACTCTGACGACCTCATGTTGAGAACCCTCACCGCCGGTCTTAACGAGGACTTCGACAACGCCGCGTCCAACCTCACCCTGCTACCGCAGCCCACTTTCTAGCGCATCGTCGCGTACCTCAAACTTAAGGAGTGCCGAATGACGAAGCTGAAGCAGTGGGTCCAGCACACCGCCCTCGCCGCCGGCACCACCCGCGGCGGCCTCGCTCCTCCGGCGCGCCTCGTCAGCCTGCACCACCCGCGAACCCCGCGCCTCCTCGGCCGCAAGGTGGCGCGGGCCAGCCTGCTGGCGAGGTGGCGGGGCCGCCGCCAGCGATAAGAGCGGCAGCAGAAGCGCCCGGGCTCGGGGGTGCCCCGGCAGCCGCCCCCACCGTGGGCTTCTGGGAAAAAACCATGGACGGGCGTCGTCCACGCCTATCACATGCTTGTCCCGCGAGCTCCTGCACCGGGTCTCCTTTGTCCCCGCCCCGCGGGCCACCGGACGTTCATCGGTGCCCCTACCAGCCCTACGGTGCCCCGCTCATGCCGCCACCCCTCGGTGGCTACGGCACGCCCGCCCAGGCGCCGCCCTATGGAGGCCATCCGCCGTCGCCGGTACCTGCACCGTGGAACCCCGCCCTCCTGGCCGTCCTACACTCAGCGCCGTTGCCGAGCAACTATGGCGGTGAAGGCGACTGGTACATGGACTCGGGTGCTACTGCGCACATGACACCTCATCCCGATAACCTATCCTCTTCCACTCCAGTTCACACACCCACTCGTATCACCATTGGCAACGGCTCTTCTTTACCTATCACTCATGTCGGTTGCACTAATTTTCCTTCTAGTTCCACACATATCACTATGTCTAATGTCCTTGTCTCACCTGACTTAGTGAGTAGTTTAGTTTATGTTCGTCATCTTACTCGTGAGAATCCACTTACTGTTGAATTTGACGGTGTTGGTTTTTCTGTGAAGGACGCCCGTACCCAGATGGTGCTTCACCGATGTGATATCCCTGATGAGCTTTACCCCGTGCACGCCGGCGCCTCCACCTCCACACATGTCGCCCTCGCCGTCGGCATCGATCTTTGGCATGCTCGCTAGGGCCACCCCAACCCCACCATTTTACGTCAGATTCTTAGGGGTTTTCTTTCTCATGTAATAAGCTCAGCGAGCATACTTGTGAGGCTTGATGTTTGGGCCAGCACGTTCGTCTTCCCTTTAGTGCGTCTACTTCAGTTTTCACTTTTCCGTTCTAGTTACTTCATAGTGATGTTTGGACGTCTCCCGTTGCGAGTAACACGGGCTATCTATACTACTTGGTGATTTTAGATGATTATTCTCATTATGTGTGGACTTTTCCTCTTTGCCGTAAATCCGATGCTTTAGCCACACTCACCGCCTTTTATTCCTATGTCACCACCCAGTTAGGTCACCCCATACTCGCACTCCAGACTGATAAAGGAAAAGATTTTGACAACGTCGCTCTCCGCACACTTCTCGCCTCTCACATCACCACCTTTCGTCTGACTTGCCCTTACACTACACAGCAGAACGGCCGCGCCGAGTGTATCCTCCGCACTCTTAATGACTGCGTTCGCACGTTACTCTTTCACTCTAACGTGCCCGCTTGGTTTTGGCCCGATGCTCTCGCCACTGCCACCCTCTTAGTTAACATTCATCCGTGTCGTCCTCGGCGGAACTACGCCCCTCACCACCTTATCTTTGGTACACCACCATCCTATGACGGTTTCCGCATCTTTGGGTGTCTCTTTTATCCTAGCACCGCGTCCACTACGCCACACAAACTCGCACCATGTTCCGTCCCATGCATCTTCCTTGGCTACCCTCCTAACACCAAAGGTTACCGGTGCTATGATCCTGTCACTCATCGTGTGTACACCTCGAGGCACATGTACTTTGTTGAGACGGTGTTCCCTTTTTTCCAGGTTCCTCCGGCTTCGGCTCCTTCGGCGCCGGCCCCCGCGCCCCCTTCCTGGAGCGATGCGCGGCAGCGCCCCCCGGAGGCCCCCTCTGCATGGCGCCTTCTGCCGCCACCACCCGGTTTTTCGACTCCCTCCCCCGAGGTCGAGTCTTACTGGGCCCCCGGGTCCCCGTCTCCCTCCTACGAGGTTGAGCTATGATGACCCACAAGTATAGGGGATCTATCGTAGTCCTCTCGATAAGTAAGAGTGTCGAACCCAACGAGGAGCAGAAGGAAATGATAAGCGGTTTTCAGCAAGGTATTCTCCGCAAGCAGTGAAATTATAGGTAACAGATAGTTTTGTGATAAGATAATTGGTAACGAGCAACAAGTAACAAAAGTAAATAAAGTGCGGCAAGGTGGCCCAATCCTTTTTGTAGAAAAGGACAAGCCTGGACAAACTCTTATAGAAAGAAAAGCACTCCCGAGGACACATGGGAATTATCGTCAAGCTAGTTTTCATCACGTTCATATGATTCACGTTCGGTACTTTGATAATTTGATATGTGGGTGGACCAGTGCTTGGGTGTTGTTATTACTTGAACAAGCATCCCACTTATGATTAACCTCTATTGCAAGCATCCGCAACTACAACAAAAGTATTAAGGTAAACCTAACCATAGCATGAAACATGTGGATCCAAATCAGCCCCTTACGAAGCAACGCATAAACTAGGGTTTAAGCTTACATCACTCTAGCAACCCATCATCTACTTATTACTTCCCAATGCCTTCCTCTAGGCCCAAATAATGGTGAAGTGTTATGTAGTCGATGTTCACATAACACCACTAGAGGATAGACAACATACATCTTATCAAAATATCGAACGAATACCAAATTCACATGACTACTAATAGCAGGACTTCTCCCATGTCCTCAGGAACAAACGTAACTACTCACAAAGCATATTCATGTTCATAATCAGAGGGGTATTAATATGCATATAGGATCTGAACATATGATCTTCCACCAAATAAACCAACTAGCATCAACTATAAGGAGTAATCAACACTACTAGCAACCTACAGGTACCAGTCTCGGACTTAGAGACAAGAATTGGATACAAGAGATGAACTAGAGTTTGGGAGGAGATGGTGCTGGTGAAGAGGTTGATGGAGATTGCCCTCTTTCGATGAGAGGAACGTTGGTGATGACAATGGTGATGATTTCCCCCTCCCGGAGGGTAGTGTCTCCGGCAGAACAGCTCTGCTGGAGCCCTAGATTGGTTCCGCCAAGGTTCCGCCTCGTGGCGGCGGAGTCTCGTCCCGAAAGCTTGCTTATGATTTTTCTTCGGACGAAAGACTTCATATACCAGAAGATGGGCACCGGAGGGCCAACAGGGGGCCCACGAGGCAGGGGGGCGCGCCCAGGGGGTAGGGCGCACCCCCCCACCCTCATGGACAGGTGGAGGCCCCCCTGACGTAGATTCTTCTTCCATTATTTTTTATTATTTCCAAAAATAACTTTCGTGGAGTTTCAGGACTTTGGAGTTGTGTAGAATAGGTCTCTAATATTTGGTCCTTTTCCAGCCCAGAATTCCAGCTGCCGGCATTCTCTCTCCTTATGTAAACCTTGTAAAATAAGAGAGATTAGGCATAACTATTGTGACATAACATGTAATAACAGTCCATAATACAATAAATATCGATATAAAAGCATGATGCAAAATGGACGTATCAACTCCCCCAAGCTTAGACCTCGCTTGTCCTCAAGCATAAGCCGATAACGATAAATATGTCCACATGTTTACAGGTAGAGGTGTCGATAAAATAAAATACGGACATGATGGCATCATGGTTATTCTCATAACAGCAACATATTGTCATATAATCTATTATGCTCAAGTAATAATCCATTCACAATGCAAAGTATGAATCAGAAACTTTATTGAGAACTAACAAACTATAATCTCAGTCATTGAGGCAATTGCAATTTATCATAACATCAGAAAGAGTCTATGTCAGATCTTTCTAGCAAGTCCACATCCTCAACTATCATTTAGTCTTTCATAATTGCTAACGCTCACGCAATACTTGTGGTTACGGAGTTTTAGCCGGACACAGAGAAAGATAGGGGCTTATAGTTTCGCCTCCCAACCTTTTACCTCAAGGGTAACGTCAACAATAATAACTCATGCTGACTTACATCCAATTAGATATATATATGTCTGGATCTTTCCAACACATTATGCTTGCCAAAGGATAAAATGTAAAAAGGAAAGGTGAAGATCACCATGACTCTTGCATAAGGTAGAAGATAATAATAAAAGATAGGCCCTTCGCAGAGGGAAGCAGAGGTTGCCATGCGCTTTGGGGTTGGATGCACAAAATCTTAATGCGAAAGAACGTCACTTTATATTGCCACTTGTGATATGAATCTTTATTATGCAGTCCGTCGCTTTTATTTCTTCCACATCACAAGATCGTATAAAGCTTATTTCCTCCACACCAATCAATCATACATATTTAAAGAGCAATTTTTATTGCTTGCACTGATGACAACTTACCTGAAGGATCTTACTCAATCCATTGGTAGATATGGTGGACTCTCATGGCAAAATTGGTTTAAGGGTTTTGGGAAGCACAAGTAGTATCTCTACTTGGTGCAAAGAATTTGGCTAGCATGAGGGGGAAAGGCAAGATCAACATGTTGGATGATCCATGACAATATACTTTATCTCAGATATAAGAAAACATAACCCATTATGTTGTCTTCCTTGTACAACATCAACTCTTTAGCATGTCATATTTTAATGAGTGCTCACAATCATAGAAGATGTCCAAGATAGTATATTTATATGTGAAACCTCTCTTTCTTTATTACTTCCTATTAATTGCAACGATGACCAAAACTATGTTTGTCAACTCTAAAGAACTTTTAATCATCATACTCTTTCTATGTGAAGTCATTACTCTCCATAATATCAATATGATCTCTTTGTTTCTTTTTATTCTTTCTCTTTTCTTTTATTCACTCAAGATCATAGCAAAATAATCAAGCCCTTGACTCAACACTAATCTTTATTATATAACTCACGGACTTGATTACGAAGAAAGACCAAAAATCAAAACTCAGAACTAGATCATATCAAAACTTTATTCTACTAGATCAAGATACTACTAAAAGGATCAAACTAAGAAAAGTGGTAAAGATAGGGATGTGATGGTGATACGATACCGGGGCACCTCCCCCAAGCTTGGCAGTTGCCCAGGGGAGTGTCCATACCCATGTGATTGTATCTCCTTCTTTGTTGGTGAAGAAGATGATGGTTTAGTTGATGGCGTAGGCTTCTTCCTTAATTTGCGCTTGAGGACAGAATTTTGATCCCTCGGGTCATCAATCTCCTGCTCCAGGCTTAATATCTTTTTGCATAAGTCCTGCTTGTTTTCCTGCAAGAGGCGAAAAGGGATAAACTCGATCTTAAATTTCTTTGCTCTATTAGGGAGGCTTGACTTTTTGAACTCCACATGCATGTCCCCAGGTTGAGGTAATGGGACTTCATCTTCATCTGAGCTCATCTCCTCCTTTCTCTTGGGTTCATAGTCCTCTTCTTCTTCCGTAGTCCAGCCACAATGCTCCACATCCCCATAGACCTTAGGATCTGCAAGGTAATCAGCCACATAGCTCTACGACATGTTGCTCTAATCTGTAGCAGGAAGCTCGAAACAAAGACAGGAGATATTTGCATGATACGGAGGTCAAAGCCTTCGGGAGATTATATAATGAATTTTTACCGACCAAAATATGTATTGTGCAAGAAAATGGAATCTGGAGAGCGCACGAGGTGCCCACGAGGCAGGGGGCGCGCCCAGGGGGTAGGGCGCGCCCTCCACCCTCGTGGAGGCCTCGTGTCCTTCCCGGACTGCTTCTTATTTTTCTATTTTTCTAAATATTCCAAAACGGAGAAATATTGCCATTAGAACTGTTTTGGAGTCGGTTTACTTACCGTACCACATACCTATTCCTTTTCGGAGTCTGAAACATTCCGGAAAGTGTCCCTTATGTATTCCGGGGTTACGGTTTCAATAACATTGGTTTCAACATTTATAGGATTACCTGAGATATAATGTTTAATTCTTTGACCGTTCACCACCTTCGGATTTGTGCCTTCGAAGTTGTTGATTTTTATGGCACCGCAACAATAGACCTCCTCGATAACGTAAGGGCCTTCCCATTTAGAGAGAAGTTTTCCTGCAAAAAATCTTAAACGAGAGTTGTATAGCAATATATAATCACCTACATTAAACTCATGCTTTTGTATCCTTTTGTCATGCCAGCTTTTAACTTTTTCTTTAAACAATTTGGCATTCTCATAGGCTTGGGTTCTCCATTCATCAAGTGAGCTTACGTCAAATAGACTCTTCTCACCGGCAAGTTTGAAATCATAATTGAGCTCTTTAATGGCCCAATAAGCATTATGTTCTAGTTCGAGAGGTAAGTGACATGCTTTTCCATAAACCATTTTATACGGAGACATACCCATAGGATTTTTATATGCAGTTCTATAGGCCCATAATGCATCATCAAGCTTCTTGGACCAATTCTTTCTAGACCTATTAACAGTCTTTTGCAAAATTAATTTGAGCTCTCTATTACTCAATTCTACTTGACCACTAGACTGTGGGTGATAAGGAGATGCAATTCTATGATTAACATCATACTTAGCAAGCATTTTTCGAAAAGCACCATGAATAAAATGTGAACCACCATCAGGCATTAAATATCTAGGGACTCCAAACCTCGGGAAAATAACTTCTTTAAGCATTTTAATAGATGTGTTATGATCAGCACTACTAGTTGGAATAGCTTCTACCCACTTAGTAACGTAATCAACAGCAACTAAAATATGTGTATATCCATTAGACAGGAAAAGGTCCCATATAATCAAAGCCCCAAACATCAAATGGTTCAGTAACAAGTGAATAATTCATAGGCATTTCTTTACGTCTACTAATATTACCAATTCTTTGACATTCAAGATAAGACAAACTTACGGGCATCCTTGAAGAGAGTAGGCCAATAAAAACCGGATTGCAATACCTTATGTGCAGTTCTATCTCCAGCGTGGTGTCCTCCATAAGCCTCAGAGTGACACTTGCGTAGGATCTGTTCATGTTCATGCTCAGGTACACAACGTCTAGTAACACCATCTACTCCTTCTTTATAAAGATGTGGGTCATCCCAAAAGTAATGTCTCAAATCATAGAAAAACTTTTTCTTTTGCTGGTATGTGAAACTAGGTGGTATAAATTTAGCAACGATGTAATTAGCATAATCAGCATACCATGGAGCAAAGACGAGAAGCATTTATGACATTTAATTGCTCATAGGAAAGCTATCATCAATAGGTAGTGGGTCATCAAGAACATTTTCTAACCTAGACAAGTTGTCTGCAACGGGGTTCTCAGCTCCCTTTCTATCAACAATATGCAAATCAAATTCTTGTAGCAGGAGAACCCATCTAATAAGTCTAGGTTTAGCATCTTTCTTTTCCATAAGATATTTAATAGCAGCATGATCAGTGTGAATAGTTACTTTAGAATCAACAATATAAGGTCTGAACTTATCACAAGCAAATACAACTGCTAAGAATTCTTTTCAGTAGTAGCATAATTTCTCTGAGCATTGTCTAGAGTTTTACTAGCATATTGAATAACATTCAATTTCTTATCAACTCTTTGCCCTAGAACAGCACCTACAGCATAATCACTAGCATCACACATAATTTCAAAGGGTAAATTCCAATCAGGTGGCTGAACAATAGGTGCAGAGATCAATTCTTTCTTAAGTATTTCAAATGCATCTACACAATCATCATCAAAGACAAATGGTATATCTTTTTGTAATAAATTAGTCAGAGGCCGAGAAATTTTTGAAAAGTCCTTAATGAAACTCCTATAAAAGACGGCGTGACCAAGGAAACTTCTTATACCTTTGATGTCCTTGGGACATGGCATCTTTTCAATGGCATCAACCTTGGCTTTATCAACCTCAATACCTCTTTCAAAAACTTTATGCCCCAAGATAATACCATCATTAACCATAAAGTGGCACTTTTCCCAATTCAAGACAAGATTAGTTTCTTCACATCTCTGCAAAACTCGATCAAGGTTGCTCAAGCAACCATCAAAAGAGGATCCATAAACAGAAAAATCGTCCATAAAAACCTCACAAATATTTTCACAAAAGTCATAGAATATGGCCATCATGCATCTTTGAAAGGTAGCAGGTGCATTACATAAACCAAAATGCATACGTCTATAAGCAAAAGTACCGAAAGGGCAAGTAAAAGTGGTCTTTGATTGATCATCGGCTGACACAGGTATTTGAGAGAAACCAGAATAACCATCTAGAAAGCAAAAGTGTGTATGTTTGGATAATCTTTCTAGCATTTGATCGATAAAAGGCAGGGGTAATGATCTTTTTAGTAGCCTTATTTAATTTGCGGAAATCAATTACCATCCTATAACCTGTAATAATTCTTTGCGGAATCAATTCATCTTTATCATTAGGAGCGACAGTAATACCTCCCTTCTTAGGGACACAATGGACAGGACTTACCCACTGACTATCAGCAACGGGATAAATTATACCTGCCTCAAAGAGCTTTAATATTTCCTTTCTTACCACTTCTTTCATCTTAGGATTCAGCCGTCGTTGATGATCATGAACTGGTTTAACATCTTTCTCCAAATTTATTTTGTGTTGACATAGAGTGGGACTAATGCCCTTAAGATCATCAAGAGTATATCCAATAGCAGCACGGTGCTTCTTCAGAGTTTTCAATAATCTCTCTTCTTCATGCTCTGAAAGGTTAGCACTAATAATAATAGGATATATCTTCTTTTCATCGAGATAAGCATATTTAAGAGTATCAGGTAACGGCTTAAGCTCAAACACGGGATCACCCTTGGGTGGAGGAGGGTCCCCTAGGATTTCAACAGGAAAATTGTGTTTCAGGATGGGTTCCTGTTGGAAGAATACTTCGTCTATTTTCCTTCTTTCATTCATAAACATATCATTTTCATGGTCTAGCAAATATTGTTCTAAAGGGTCACTAGGAGGTACGGCAATAGAAGCAAGACCAATAATTTCATCCTTACTAGGCAATTCCTCTTCACGGTGTTGTCTACTAAATTTAGAGAAATTAACCTCATGAGACATATCACCTAGACCAATAGTAATGACATTCTTTTCGCAGTCTATCCTAGCATTAACTGTGTTCAAGAAGGGTCTACCAAAAATAATGGGACAAAAGCTATCTTGTGGGGAACCAAGAACGAGAAAATCAACAGGATATTTAGTTTTCCCACACAAGACTTCAACATCTCTAACAATTCCAATGGGTGATATTGTATCTCTATTAGCAAGTTTGATGGTAACATCAATACCTTCTATCTCAGCAGGTGCAATTTCATGCTTAATTTCTTTGTATAAGTCAATAGGTATTGCAATAGCACTAGCACCCATGTCACATAAGCCATGATAGCAATGATCTCCTATTTTAACATAAATAACAGGCATGCCTACCACAGGTCTATGTTTATCTTTAGCACTGGAAATTCTAGCAGTTCCATCACAGAAATAAATAACATGCCCATCAATATTATCAGACAAGAGATCTTTAACAATGGAAATATTAGGTTCAACTTTAATTTTCTCAGGAGGTGTATAAGTTCTAATATTGCTTTTACGGACCACAGTTGAAGCTTTAGCATGATCCTTTATCCTAACAAGGAAAGGTGGTTTCTCAACATAAGAAGTAGGAACAATAGGATCATTATAAGTGATAGTCTTTTCTTCAACTTTAATAGGTGCGGCTACTTTTACTTCTATGGGAGGATGATATTTAAACCACTTCTCCTTAGGGAGATCAACATAAGCAGCAAAAGATTCACAAAAAGAAGCTACTATCTCAGAATCAAGTCCATATTTAGTGCTAAATTTACGGAAAACATCGGTATCCATAAAAGATTTAACACAATCAAACTTAGGTGTCATAACTGACTCATTACCTTCGTCGAGATCCCAATCTTCAGAGTTGCGTTTAATTATATCCAATAAATCCCATTTGAATTCAATAGTCTTCATCATAAAAGAGCCAGCACAAGAAGTATCGAGCATGGTGCGATTGTTATCATAAAGCCGAGCATAAAAACTTTGAATAATTATTTCTCTTGGAAGCTCATGATTGGGGCATGAATATAACATTGATTTAAGCCTCCCCAAGCTTGAGCGATGCTTTCTCCTTCAGCGAGGCCAAAAATTATATATATAATTGCGATCACGATGAACAAGATGCATAGGATAAAATTTCTGATGAAATTCCAATTTCAATCGTTTGTAGTTCCATGACCCCGTATCATCATATAGCCTATACCATGTCAATGCATCTCCCTTCAAAGATAAAGGGAAGACCTTCTTCTTAATAAAATCACCGGGTATACCTGTAACCTTAAATAATCCACAAACTTCATCCACATAGATTAGGTGCTCATCAGGATGCTTTGTTCCGTCTCCTGCAAAAGGATTAGCTAGCAGTTTTTCTAACATACCCGAAGGAATTTCAAAGTGGACATTTTCATTTTCAGTAGGTTTAGTAGGTTGAGGAGCAACTATTTGCTCTACTGGTCGGGGTGAAGATACCCCGAACAAGACCCTCGGAGGATTACTTTCCATAGTAACAAGTGACGGTAAATTTCAGCACACTATATAAATTTTTCCTTACCAAATTCCACCTACCAAAGGCACTTCACTCCCCGGCAACGGCGCCAGAAAAGAGTCTTGATGACCCAAAAGTATAGGGGATCTATCGTAGTCCTTTCGATAAGTAAGAGTGTCTAATCCAACAAGGAGCAGAAGGAAATGATAAGCTGTTTTCAGCAAGGTATTCTCTGCAAGCACTGAAATTATAGGTAACAGATAGTTTTGTGATAAGATAATTGGTAACGAGCAACAAGTAACAAAAGTAAATAAAGTGCACCAAGGTGGCCCAATCCTTTTTGTAGCAAAGGACAAGCCTGGACAAACTATTATATAAATAAAATCGCTCCCGAGGACACATGAGAATTATCGTCAAGCTAGTTTTCATCATGTTCATATGATTCGCCTTCGGTACTTTGATAATTTGATATGTGGGTGGACCGGTGCTTGGGTGCTGTTCTTACTTGAATAAGCATCCCACTTATGATTAACCTCTATTGCAAGCATCCGCAACTACAACAAAAGTATTAAGGTAAACCAAACCATAGCATGAAACATGTGGATCCAAATCAGCCCCTTACGAAGCAATGCATAAACTAGGGTTTAAGCTTACATCACTCTAGCAACCCATCATCTACTTATTACTTCCCAATGCCTTCCTCTAGGCCCAAATAATGGTGAAGTGTTATGTAGTCGACGTTCACATAACACCACTAGAGGATAGACAACATACATCTCATCAAAATATCGAGCGAATACCAAATTCACATGACTACTAATAGCAAGACTTCTCCCATGTCCTCGGGAACAAACGTAACTACTCACAAAGCATATTCATGTTCATAATCAGAGGGGTATTAATATGCATATAGGATCTGAACATATGATCTTCCACCAAATAAACCAACTAGCATCAACTACAAGGAGTAATTAACACTACTAGCAACCTACAGGTACCAGTCCCGGACTTAGAGACAAGAATTGGATACAATAGCTGAAGTAGGGTTTGGGAGGAGATAGTGCTGGTGAAGAGGTTCATGGAGATTGCCCTCTCCCGATGAGAGGAACGTTGGTGATGACGATGGCGATGATTTCCCCCTCCCAGAGGGAAGTGTCGCCGGCAGAACAGCTCTGCCGGAGCCCTAGATTGGTTCCTCCAAGGTTCCGCCTCGTGGCGGCGGAGTATCGTCCCGAAAGCTTGCTTATGATTTTTCTTCGGACGAAAGACTTCATATACCAGACGATGGACACCGGAGGGCCAACAGGGGGCCCACGAGGCAGAGGGGCGCGCCCAGGAGGGTAGGCCGCGCCCCCCACCCTCGTGGACAGGTGGAGGCCCCCTGACGTAGATTCTTCTTCCAGTATTTTTTATTATTTCCAAAAATAACTTTCGTGGTGTTTCATGACTTTTGGAGTTGTGCAGAATAGGTCTCTAATATTTGCTCCTTTTCCAACCCAGAATTCCAACTGCCGGCATTCTCCCTCCTTATGTAAACCTTGTAAAATAAGAGAGAATAGGCATAAGTATTGTGACATAACATGTAATAACAGCCCATAATGCAATAAATATCGATATAAAAGCATGATGCAAAATGGACGTATCAAGCCAGTGGGTACCCCACCCGCCACTCCGGCTCGCGCCGCCACCCCGGCGACGGGCTCGACGGCCGCCTCGCCCGTCGCCCCTTCAGCCGCCCGGCTCGGCTGGCCTTCTTGCCGCCCTTGACCCTATCGCTTCTACGGCCCCGCCGCCGCCGCCGGCCCTGCTGTTCCGCCTCTTGGCGTGATGACCCGTGCTCGAGCAGGAGTGCTTCGGCCGAGCACGTGCTACTCCTCTGATGAGTATGTGTGCGCCGCCTCGTCGTCGACGCCATCACCCATCCCCACCTCCGCTCGCGCTACCCTTCGGGATCCCCATTAGCTAGCTCCAATGCAGGAGGAGTTCGACGCCCTACAGCGCAACTGCACGTGGCAGCTTGTTTCCGCGACCCCCTCGTGCCAACATCATCACTGGCAAGTGAGTGTTTCGCTACAAGACTTGCCCGGACGGTTCTCTCGAGCGCTACAAGGCTCGGTGGGTGGTTCGTGGATTTCGGCAGCGCCCGGGCGTGGACTTCACCGACACCCTCGCCCCGGTTGTTAAACCGAGCATGATCCGCGCCATACTCCAGCTGGCGGTTTCGCGCGCCTGGCCTGTGCACCAGTTGGATGTCTCCAACGCCTTCTTGCACGGCCATCTCGCCGAGCATGTGTTCTGTGAGCATCCCACTGGCTTCGTCGACACCGAGCACCCAGACTTTGTGTGCCTGCTCTCCCGTTCTCTTTACGGGTTGAAGCAGACGCCTCGGGCTTGGTACCAGCGTATCGTAGCCTTCCTGCAGTCTTTGTGATTTCGGTCCACTTGCTCCGGTGCCTCACTCTTTGTGTATCATCAGGGAGCTGACACTGCATATCTGCTGCTCTATGTCGACGACATCATCCTCACGGCGTCCGCCCCGGATCTCCTTTAGCGGCTGACTGCTCGTCTTCGTGACGAGTTCGCCCTCAAGGACTTGGGGCCTCTTCACTACTTCCTCGGCATCGAGGTGGTCCGACGGACTGACGGCTTCTTTACGCATCGGCGGAAATCGCCTGAGCTCCTGGAGCGTGCCGGTATGCTTAACTGCAAGCCAGCGCCCACCCCCGTCGACACGAAGGCAAAGGTCTCTGCTCTGGAGGGGTCTCTTGTGTTTGATGCAGCATTCTATCGCTCCATTGTTGGTGCTTTACAGTACCTGACGCTGACTCGACCCGACCTGCAGTACACTGTCCAACAGGTGTGCCTCCACATGCACGCTCCGCGTGACTCTCACTG
Organism: Aegilops bicornis; assembly: GCA_021605145.1. Lineage (NCBI taxonomy): Eukaryota > Viridiplantae > Streptophyta > Magnoliopsida > Poales > Poaceae > Aegilops > Aegilops bicornis. The sequence goes on from CM038669.1 coordinate 47,522,614, forward strand.
GACCTTGGTGAAGCATATTCTCCGTTATATACGTGGCACCATGTCTTTGGGACTCACCCTGACGGCATCCGCCTCCACCGACTTCGTGGCCTACTCGGATGCCGACTGGGTTGGCTGCCCGACACTCGACGCTCCATGTCAGGCTACTGCGTCTATCTTGGGCCCTCGTTGATTTCTTGGTCATCTAAGCGGCAGCCCACGGTCTCCCGCTCCATCGCCGAGGTAGAGTATCGCGCCATGGCTAATGTCGTGGCCGAGTGCTCTTGGATCCGTCAGTTGCTCCAGGAGTTGATTTGTGGTGTTCATAAGGCCACTCTTGTCTATTGCGATAACGTCAGCGATGTCTACCTTTCCGCCAACCCGGTGCACCACTGACGTACAAAGCATATTGAGCTCGATATTCACTTCGTGCGTGAGCAGGTTGCCCTTGCCGCGTTCGCATTCTTCACGTGCCGACGTCGCAACAGTTTGCTGATGTGATGACTAAGGGATTGCCTACTTCCGTCTTTGAGGAGTTTCGGTCCAGTCTCTGTATCTCCGGTGACGCTTCGACTGTGGGGGGTGTTGAGTATCTATTTTGTGTTGCACATGTATTGGAGTTGTGGTCCACCTCCTAGTCTTGTATAGTTGAGATTGAGGCCTTCTCTGTAATTATATATACGTGCAGCAGCACCCCATCAATACATCATCATTGTATTGCAAACTATCCCGTCTACACTCAGACTGTTGCATTAGAATCCTTGAAACAAACCTCTTTCCGCTTGATTCTAACTTCTTCCAAGCGGACTACACAACGCATGACGACTGTAAAAAAGAATGGATTTGTTAATTTCAATCAATTAAGAATTAATTAAGTCCCAAGCAACGCGTCAAGATTCGTGCAATAAAAATGTCTATTGTTTTCCCTTTTTGATGTTCTGCTCTGACTGCAGACATTTTTTAATATGTTCCCGTGCTCCGGCATTCTTAAAAAACTTCTTTTACACGTTGTTAATTGTTTCTTTGAGATAGTGTACCGCTCATGCCAAGTTGTAATGTGTGTTACATGTGGTATATGTGCACTTGATTTTATTTTTTTTTCAAATTCCAGAAGTTTTTCGAAAGTTGATATTTTAAAAAATTCATGAAATTTTTCCTGATTCATGAAGTTTTCTCAAATTCACAGATGTTGTCGAAATCTTTCAAACTTGTCAATTGTTTTATTTAATAAAAACAGGAAACTTTTTTCCTGAGACATTGCAATAGTACAAGTAGAAGGAGACTGTGAAAAAAATAAGCAAAGAGAGCTAGGCGGACGAACGAACACGCCACACGCGGGAGTCATGTCTCACTTATTGTGAGACGTAGCTACAACTGAGACCTCCTCCTCGGCGCCTTTAGCGCCGGTTAGCGATCACGGCGCCCGCTGCGTCGCTTGCATGGGCCTGGCCCAGCAACGCTCGCTGCTGTCGCCGCTCGGTCGGTAGCTGGCCGCTAGGTCGATAGCTACCGCTCGATGCTCGGCTCCCGCTCGATGAATTTTTTTTTCTTCGCTCAAAAAATGCTACAACGTGTACTCATTTTCTTGGAAAAAACAAACCGTTTTGCTACAGTATGTACTCTTGTCCTTTCAAAAAAGTTCAAAAAAGCTTATCAAATTTAAAAAAAGTTCATCGAATTCGATCAAAAGTTCATTGAATTCCAAAAAAAGTTCATCAAATTCAGAAAAGGTTCATCGAATTCGAAAAAAAGTTCATCGAATGTGAAAAAATTTCATGGAATTTAAAAAGAAGTTCATCAAATTCTAAAAAAGTTCATCGAATTTGAAAAAAGTTCAACGAATTCGTAAAAAAGTTCATCGGATTTGAAAAAACGTTCATCAAATTTGTCGAAAAAAATCATCAAATTCAAAGAGAAAAGTTCATCGCTTTGCAAAAAATATTCATGAAGAAACGGTTTTGCAAATTTGAAAAAAGAAAGAAAGAAAAAAGAAAAGAAACATAAGAAAAGACGAGAAAACATGTAACCAATCACATCAAGGGGTGTGGTCGGGTGGTTGTAGCGTCATACTCTTTACCGCTCGGTTGTGTGATACCCAGCTCTAGCGCGCGCCCGTTAGTAGAAAGACCTATAGCGGGCACTGAAGGGAGAGCTCCTATACGCCGCCCGTGTGCGTCCGATCGTTGTGACTTCGCTGAAGCGACGCGCACACAGGCCGGCCCAATTATCTCGCTGTGAGCTAAAAATCGAAAAAAGAATAGCGAGGCTAACCAGCCGAGCTAGCTACCTCAAATGTTTTACATGCAGCACCAATCTTGAAGTAGAACGTACAGGGGAAAATCCTTTAAAAACAACGTTCAACATTTTTATAATATACGTTAAAGAAATTTTAAAATACAGTGAACTTTTATGTAAAAAAATACTGCACAAATCTAAAATACTAAAATGAACATTTTATCGGTAAATGTTATTTTTTTTAATATATGATGAACAAAACTTAAATACACAATGAACATTTTCTAATATACGTTGAACAATTTAATATTATACAATGAATTTTTTTAATACACAATCAACATTTTCTAATATACATTGAACATTTTAATGATATATAATGAACATTTTTGTCATACATAAATGAACATTTTCTAATATACGTTGAACAATTTAATAATATACAATGAACATTTTTGTAATACACACTGAACATTTTTCAGTGCAAGCTGAACTATTTTATAATATACGATGAGTATTTTCTTAATACATTGAAGATTTTTGTAACACACAGTGGACTTTTTATATAAATACGCAAAAATGAGAAGAAGCACAGAAACAGAAAATAAAAGAGGAAAGTGAAAGATAGAAAATGAAAGTACAAAAAGGAATCAAAACAGAAAATAACAAACCAGAACAAAGCAACTGAAAACCGACCAAAACAGTGAAAAAACTGGAAGCAAAAAAACCATAAAAGAAAAACGAAAAAAACCCCGCAAGAAACAAGGAAACAGCAGAGAACGAAATCTGTACGTGGGCCGGCCCAAGTGGCGAGTTGCTTCAGCGAAGGCTCGTCCTTTGGACGCCTGCGGGCGTCAAATAGGATTTGCCCGCTGAAGGCGCCGAATAAGATTTAGCGCTACAACTCGACTCTTGAGCGAGGCTAGTGGGCCGGCCTAGTATTGTAGTTAAATCTGCGTGAGTTTTTTCTTCTGTGTTATTTATTTTTCCGGTTGTCACTATTTGCAGCGGTTTCTTTGGTTTTTCCATTTTTTTCCCTTTTACCTTTTGGTTTTCTTTTTTTAATTATTTGGTTTTCATAGATTTTCTACTGTTTCTTTTCCTTTTTTTTCCTTTTAATACATCTTTACACGTTGCGCATTTTTGGTATGCACTAGAGACATCTGTAATATGAGCTTGTAGTTTTGTTTTCTGGGGAAGGTCGGTTAGCTGCCGGAAGTTGGTTTGTTGGCTGGTGATTGCTGCCGAAGTGATATTCTTGTGGACATGAAACAAAATGTCTTGGTTGTTTCCTGTGCGGCTGTATCGCCCAACTGTGGTATTGAACTCATGAGGTAGCGTTGAAATTTGTGTCCATTTGCTTGTTTATGATGAAATTTAGAATGCAATGAAATCTTGAGGAATTGAGAGTGATTTGTATGTGCCAAAGAATTCTCCTCGTTGTCGTAGATTTGATTGATTGTGATTTTCATGGTGGAGAGTGATATGCTAAAGACTCAGCTTTTCTTGCTTGGAGGATGTAGATTGGATTGACCAAGCATAATTTATGTCCTTGTTTGTCATCAAACTATTTTGAAGTGCGCATGTAAGTAGAACACAACAAGTCCAGAAGAGTCTGCTCTTTTTTTTTCTCCTCTAGAAACCATGAAAAATGCCCTAGTTTTGTTAATAATTTCGAAACTATAGTGGGTTGGGTTAAAAAATGCTCTAGTTTTGTTTAGAGCTGAACCCATGCAGGCTGATGCTTGCATATTTGTCATCATAAAATTCTTGACTTTAGTTGTTCCGATTGGGAATGAACAAACCAGACCACACCAGCTAGCTTACTACCTGACTGTGGTCCAAAAGGGAGGCAATATGATTTTTAGGTTTTGTATATGTCTAGATGACATGTTTTCACTATATTTCTTGGTTATGCCCTTTTAAATCAAAAGAACCACTAGGACTTGTAAAAACTTGTAAAAGTGGACTTGTAAAAACTTGTAAAAGTGGACGCTACTTCAAAAATATGAACTAAAATAAAAAAGGAAAAATATGAAAAAGAACGAAAAATAGTGTATGTGTACCTGTGTGATTATGGACGGGCCCATTTAGGGCGTGCTTGTGTCTCGCTGCGGGCGAGACACGGTCACTCTCGACCGGACAAGAGACTGAGCAAGTAGCGGGCATGCTAATGGGCCACTGGTGTAACGCCCAGATAATTAAGCTACAGTAATCCTCTGCTAATGGTTCCTTGTCATCACATTACTGTTGCTAATCCTCGCTTGATCCAGATCTTAATTCAAATTCAAGTTCAAACTAAAGTCCAAAATTCAAATTTCTCGAACATGCAAACTAAAATGTTCAAAGGGTAGAAAATAATCCCTGAATATTTGTCATGTTGGAACCAACCTCTTTTGAGTTCCCAAAATGCCCCTGGAATTAATTTTTGGTCCAACAGCAATTAAATTTGGCCTTTTCAATTTCAAACAAAAATGGTTAGGCAACTCCTTTTGAACCCGTACTTTTTGTTTCATCTCAATATGTTGTGTTAAATTTATGTGCCAAGTTTTGTTCAAAACAAAACTCATTTGGTACAAAAAGAAAATGCAAAAGGAAAAGAGAAAATGGAAACAAAATAGAAAAGGAAAAGGACCTAATCTACTGGCGGTTTGGCCCATCTAACTAAACAGCCAGGCCGGACTGCCCTGGCGATCCCTCCTCTCTCCCCTGTTCACGCGACTGGTCGCCATAGGCAGGTCGCCGGACCACCTCGGGCTGGCCGACGCCGGGAGGGGATAAGGATGCCACGCCCCGACCCCTCGATCCCATCCCCTTTCCACTTGCTTCCTCGCCTCCCAGATCCACCCCGCTCTCCCTCTGGCCCCTCTCCCCAACGTCGCCCTACGCTGTCGTCGCCGTTCTTCTTGCACCACCACGGCGACCGTCGACCCCGAGCTACACCAACGCATCCAGGAGCTCCGCTCCGCCGTTCTCCGCTCATTCGTCTCCAACCATCAGCAGGAGCTGGGAGGCCCCGCTGAGGGCGTTCTTCTCCGCCCCTTCCGCCTCGCCGCCGACGATCCTCGTCGTCTCCGTGAACCCTGCAGCTACTAATCCGTCGAGGGCTTTTCTTAGCCGCCGGTGAGCTCCTCTACCTCCTACTCCTTCCGGTTGCTCTCTCGCGCCCTAGCTAGCTATCGCCGACGCGCCAATACGCCGCCGCCGACGAAGCTCGTGGCGCCGCCATACCGCATTGTCATGCTCGCCCGAGCACAAAGATCGTCTTCCGGTGCTTCGAGAACGCAATGCGTGCACACACATCGCATCGCGTGCCCCACATCACCGTAGCCATCAACACCCGCCGCCACCGACGCGTCGTCGTGCTCGCGCGACCCCTCCCGCTCAGCGTGGCTCGAATCACGCATGCAGCGTCTTCTTGTTGCCGCTTCGTGCCGGTTGGTGCGCCCCCGCATCCCCCACCCACTGTTGCCCCGCGCGCCTGCTCGCGCTCCCCTGCCGTCCCCGCAACGCCTGTCCTCTTGTCAGGCCCAGTTCATAGCATTCCCTTGTTCCATCGTGCCAGAAGTCACTATAGCCATAGATCTGTCATCGTGTGGCTCTGAAGCGGAGATAACGGTTCGATCAAGCGGGCATCTCTCCTCCGTCGACCTGCTATCCAAGGGTGGGCGATGCTTGAGACCCAGCTGTAGCTGATCCGACAAGCGCATGTGCTCTGTTTCTGCTTTCTTTCACATTTTCTTCTTTGTAATGGCTATAAAGCCAACCACCCTGCGTGTGAGAGGGCATGACTCGTGATTTGGATGTAAACCCTAGTCACTTTGTGGCGTCTTTGTATCAACTTTCCCAAAACTCTCAACAAGAACCCCTAGTAATTTGCTCTGTTCTTCTGCTAAATTTCCTGGTGTGTGCGTTAAATTGCTTAGATCGTAGCTCTGATCCTGACAATTGGTATCAGAGGCCAGTCTTTCCTCGGAGGCGTCTTGGATTTGAGCAGTGTTGGGGTTGGTTGCGGCTGTAAAATCCCTCTACACGCTTGAATTGGGCGGCGGAGTAGTTAGGAGGCGGCCGGAGTGGCAGAATTCGGATACAGTCGGAATTGCAGTCTAGTTGCCGGGGAAAATTTCTCTGGTAGTAAAACCCCAGCTCCTGCGATCTGACCGTGTATCGGCGGAGGCGGGTGCAGGCGACGGCGTAGGCGGCGGCGACGAGAATTCCCTCCCTCCCTACCACTGGTGCAATTTGCTGAAGCTGTCAAGATGACGGGCCAAGCTGATTCGGTCACGACGGCTGAATTACAGCTAGAGTCACTGGAGTTGGACATCAAGACGCTGCAGCGTGACCGAGAGGAAGATTGCAAAGAATTTCAGCAATTCCAAGCGAGTGTGAACAGAAATTTCGCCACGATGCGGAAATTTTTTGAAAAGATCCAAGACAACTTCAGGCGCTTGCTGTTAGAGCCGGAGCCAGTTACTGGAGAGGAAAGAGAGGAAGGTCAGGCAAGTGTCCAAATCAAGGACAATAACAACCAATCGCCTCAAATAGCTCCGGGACGACCCAAGCAACTCCAAGCTCCAACACCTCCATCAGTAACAATGCCAGAGAAAGCACCTCCTGCGCCAAAGGGGAAATGCAACACTGCGAGATCACACTGGAAAAGAACTCAATTTGGATGGGACTCTGAAAGTGCCTTACAGACATCCAAATTTTGGTCAGGGCAAGGAAACTGCACCAAACAATGTAATCCAAATGGAAGAAAAGCAAGAGGAGGAGGTTATGGATCAGGAGTACAGAAGAGGGCCCAATTTCCCTGTTGAGGCACGAAGAAATGTGTTAATAGTAAAGCTAGCTAAGTTGAACATATCTGAATTTGAGGGTCAGGATCCAGAGTCTTGGATTCAGAATTTGGAGCAGTATTTTGCTGCAGCCAGAACTCCTATTGAGCACAGAACTGAGCTGGCAGTTTCTTACCTTAAAGGGCCTGTTGTTCAATGGTGGAGAGGAACAGGATTTGCTCCTAGCAATGTTCCATGGCACAAGTTATGCTCTTACATCTCTGACAGATTTTCTGTGGATTCTATCTGTGACATTGTCGGCTCCTTCCATGCAGCTCAACAAACTACTACAAGCATCGTGACATGTGGAGCAGTTTGAGCAGCTAATGAACATAATGAGAAGAGAAAACCACTGAATCCTCGATGATTATTATGTTTCTAGCTTTGTGGCAGGGCTTAACCCATATACATTAAAAGTCATGTGGAGTGCTTCAAGCCTAAGGATATGCAGACTGCAGTGTGGTATGCTAGGAGGATGGAGAAAGCCCAGGTTCCAGCTACTGTGGTGCAAACTAAACCTTATGTCCCTCAACCTAGAAGGCAAGTAGTATTTGATCAGCCCAAAACCCCATTACTACTGTCACACCAAATGAAACACTATTATCCAAAGGCAAAACAAAACCAAGTGTGTTATAAGTGCAGAGAGCCTTGGGTGCCTGGTCATAGACAGGTCTGTAAAATGAGCCAGAGAGCTCAGATCCAAGCACTGCAGGTTGAGGAAGTTGAAAATCCTGAAACAATCTATGTTACAGATTTTGATGACCCTGATTTGGAAACACTGGATCAACCACCTGGTGAAGCAGTATTGAAGGTGTCAATGCATGCTGCTATGGGAATAGGAGCAACCAAGAATACATTTATATTGTCTGTAAAGATAGGCAATATAGTTGCCACAGCACTGGTGGACAGTGGTAGCACTTCTACCTTCATCTCTCCTGAAGTGGCAAGTAAATTACCTGTCAGTACAAGCCCTACACCCAAGATAAAGGTAGTGGTTGCTAGTGGGCGGTACTATGGACTGAATTTCAAGCAAAGGACTGCCCTTATGAAATTCAAGGCCATCTCTTTACTGACAGTTTCAGAGTGCTTAAACTGAAAGGATATGACATGATTTTGGGAGTTGATTGGCTCAAGAAATATAGTCCAATACAAATGGACTTTATTAAAATGGAAATGAAAATTTCTGACAATTCTGGACAGTTTATTACATTTGTGGATGAGACTGTCCCCCTGGCCCTCAGGCTGAAGCCAAGGACAACACTGAAAAACTGTTAGAACAAGCTGTTTGTGGGTTTTTTTTGTTCACAACCTCTGGTACTGAATTTGCAGCTACTAGTTCAGAAATTCCTAATGAATTGCAGCCACTGTTGGACCAGTATGACCAGCTATTTCAGGAGCCAACTGAATTACCTCTTAGTAGGCCCTGTGATCACAGAATCCCACTGGTGGAAGGAGCAAAAGTAGTTAACCAGAGGCCTTATAGAATTCCTCACCACCAAAAAGAGATTTTGGAGAAAATCACCAAAGAGCTACTGAAAAATGGGATAATCAGACCTAGCACAAGCCCATTTTCCTCTCCCGTACTCTTGGTCAAGAAAAAGATGGATCTTGGAGGTTATGGACTGATTACGTAAAACTGAATGCTATAACTATCAAGAATAAATATCCCATTCCTGTAATTGAGGACCTTTTGGATCAACTGAAAGGAGCAAAGATCTTTTCCAAAATTGACCTAAGAAATGGATATCACCAAATCAGAATGGCAGAAGAGGATATTCCAAAGACTGCATTCACTACTCACATGGGATTGTTTGAATTTTTAGTTATGTCCTTTGGACTAACTAATGGTCCTCCCTCCTTCCAAGCACTAATGAATTTACTGTTTGGCCATCTCAAATTTGTAGTGGTTTTCTTTGATGATATATTGGTGTTTAGTTTTTCATTAAAGGAACATAAGGACCATTTGAAGCAGGTGTTTGATATATTACAAGCAAACAAGCTATATGCAAAAATGGAAAAATGCTCCTTTGGTCAGCAAGAGATTGAGTACTTGGGTCATGTGATTAACTCTGAGGGAGTTTCTACTTACCCATCTAAGATACATTCCATTAGAGATTGGCCAACCCCTACTCATCCTTTGAATTAAGAAGTTTTACGGGGCTAAGTGGATATTCTGAGAAGGTTTATCCAGGATATGGAGTAATTTGTAGACCACTGTTTGACTGCTTGAAGAAGGATGGTTTTTCTTGGAAGAAAGAGCAACAAGAAGCATTTGTGACCTTCAAAAAGCTTACTAGCACCCTGTGTTAGCACCGCCTGATTTCTCCAAACCTTTTATTTTGGAAACTGATGCTTGTGAGTATGGACTGGAGCTGTGTTGATGCAAGAGGGAAAGCCTATTTCTTACTTCAGCAAGAGCATTGGCCCCAAAGCAACAGACTGAGCACTTATGACAAGGAAGCCTTGGCCATAATTGAAGCTGTTAAGAAATGGAAACATTATTTCTTAGCAACATCCTTAGTGATCAGGACTGATCAGGAAAGTCTGAAATACATTCAGGAACAGAAAATTACTGAAGGAATTCAACATAAACTGTTGCTGAAGTTGCTAGGATATAATTTTACAATTGAGTACAAGAAAGGCAAGGAGAACAGGGTGGCTGATGCTTTATCTAGAGTGAAACATGTGATTCATGCTTTAATCAAGAATCGCCACTTCTCCTACTTGGATCAAGCAGGTCACAGCTAGTTACCATCAGGATAGTAAGATCAAGGAGCTCATTGCTGAATGTGTTGTGGGCAAATCTGACACTTCGGCTTACTCCTTCAAAAATGGCATATTGAGATTTCATAACAAGATTGTAGTGGGATCTGCTACTACTCTGAGACAAGAAATCCTCCAAGCATTCCATAATTCAGAATTGGGAGGCCATTCTGGTGAGAGGGCTACATACCAGAGAGTGAAGTTAATTTTTCACTGGCAGGGTTTAAAACAAGATGTAGTGCAGTTTGTCAAGCAATGCCCTGTTTGTCAGTTGAACAAAGCTGAGCACACTCCTTACCCTGGATTATTGGAACCACTTCATGTGCCTGATTTTGCTTGGGCACATGTAAGCATGGATTTTGTGGAAGGGATGCCTAAGTCTGAACACAAGAACTTGATTTTGGTGGTGGTTGACAGATTCACCAAGTACTCCCACTTCATTGCTATGAAACATCCAATTACAAAGACAATCTGTTGCAAGAGCATTTCTTGATAATGTGTTTAGGTTGCATGGAATGCCCCTAGTAATTGTCACCGACAGAGACAGAATTTTTACTAGTCATCTTTGGCAAAGAATCGCTCAAGTCTTTGAAAATCAAGTTGCATAACAGCACCACCTACCAACCTCAAACTGATGGTCAAACTGGAAGGGTTAAATAGTCTTTGGAGAATTACTTAAGATGCATGTGTTTCCAACAACCCAGGAAGTGGCATGGGTGGCTATCCCTAGTGAGTGGTGGTACAACACCTCCTTCCACACATCACTTAAAATGACACCCTTTCAGGCCATGTATGGTTTTCCTCCCCCATGATTCTTTGAGTGCGCCTTGCACGATGCAATTTGTGAGGACAATGAGGATCTTCTCAGATAATGTAGAGAAGTGGCACTGGAAGTGATCAAGCATAATCTGCTGAAAGCTCAATTAAGAATGAAGATTTTTGCAGATAGGAAGAGGAAAGAAAGAGAACTTGAAGTGGGGGACATGGTCTATTTGAAGTTGCAACCCTACAGACATACTTATCTCAGCCTGCATAGGCACATGAAGTTGCACTCTAAATTCTATGGCCCCTTCAGAGTAATGGAAAGAATTGGAAATCATGCTTATAGATTACTGCTGCCAGAGGGTTGTCAACTGCATGACACATTTCATGTCAGCCAACTTAAAAAGCACATTGGACCAGCAGTCATCCCTTCCCCTATGCTACCACTAGTTGGTCCTGATGGAATCATCAAGGTGGAGCCTGAAGCTGTCTTTGGAAAGAACCACGGTTCCAAGCAAGCAAGGAAACATCGATATTCACACCGTTCGTTGGCTAGTCAAATGGACCAATATTCCCGTGGAAGAAGCTACTTGGGAAGACTCTGCATTTATTTAGAAAGTTTTTCCTTCTTTTAGAGCTTGAGGACAAGCTCCGTTTCAATTGGGGGGTATTGTCAGGCCCAGTTCATAGCATTCCCCTGTTCCATCGTGCCAGAAGTCACTATAACCGTAGATCTGTCATCGTGTGGCTCTGAAGCGGAGATAACGGTTCGATCAAGCGAGCAGCTCTCCTCCGTCGACCTGCTATCCAAGGGTGGGCGATGCTTGAGACCCAGCTGTAGCTGATCCGACAAGCGCATGTGCTCTGTTTCTGCTTTCTTTCACATTTTCTTCTTTGTAATGGCTATAAAGCCAACCACCCTGCGTGTGAGAGGGCATGACTCTGTGATTTGGATGTAAACCCTAGCCGCCTGTGGCGTGCTGTATCAACTTTCCCAAAACTCTCAACAAGAACCCCTAGTAATTTGCTCTGTTCTTCTGCTAAATTTCCTGGTGTGTGCGTTAAATTGCTTAGATCGTAGCTCTGATCCTGACACCTCTCTGCCACCCCGCGCCGGCGCTGCCCGCCGCGGCCGTGCAACACCGCGAGCGCTGCCTCGCGCCCTCTCGCCCCGCTGCTCTGCTGCCTGCAGCCGCGCTGCTCACCACCGCTGACGCTACCGCACGCGGGCGCCCGCAGCCGGTGCCTGCTGCAATGCTGCACAGCTTCAGTAACATTCAGTTACTGTAGCTATTGCTAGCTTTTCATTTTCTACAACGACTAACCCTCTGGACGGCCCCTAAACAGCGACTAAACGACTTTTAACTGGAGCAAAACTATTATGGGGAGGTAGTACACTTGACAATGCTCAAATGTTTCCATTGGACCAAATCCATTTGGTGCATAGATTAAATTCGATGAAAATCACAAAATGCTATCTTTTGTTAGCAGAAAACAGAACTGTGTGCGTGAGTGTGTTGTGTGTGTGTGCGTGGGAGGCAGGGCCGGCTCACTGCCAAGTGGGGATGGCCCTGATTAGTTTAGGTTGATTAAATACTTAGTGGTCAGAGTAGTTAGACTAATTAGTACTACTTAGGATAATTGCTAGCCTATGTCATGTGGCCCCCTAAGTTAATTTTAACCCCTCCATTTTAGTTTAGCCATCAATTAAATTATGTGCCAATGGCATGTGGGCCACATCCCTCCTTTTTGACTAGTCATTTTGACTTGGTCAAATTTGGATTAGATTAAATAAAAATATTCCAGAAAATCTTTAAATCTTTGATAATTCATAGAAAATAATCCGTAACTCGGATGAAAAAGTTTTCTACATAAAAGTTGCTCAGGAAAACGTGACGAACCCGAATACGCTACCCACATACCTGTCAGATGCCTCTATCTATCTGAAAATGAAACATTCCCTCTCCGGTCATCTGTCTGACACAGGTCCGGAACCGGGAAAACATTCCCGGTTGAATTCCGGCTTTACATATATCGTGTAGCCATACGTTAGGTCACACCCGGCACAACATATTTCCATGTTATGCTTTGTGATGCTTTGTTTGCTTTATATTTATTGTTTCTTCCCCCTCTTCTCTCCGATATACCCCGAGACCGATGCTGCCCAGGTGATCGACTACGTCGACGACGACCCCTCCTTGACAGAGCAACCAGGCAAGCCTCCCCTTTGATCATCCCGATATCGCCCATTCCATTCTCTCATGCTTGCATTAGATTTTGCTACTGTTATTGATTGCTCCTATTCTGATGCATAGTCTGCTTTTGTACGTGTTGTTGTACCTTACCTGCTTATCCTAAACTGCTTAGTATAGGTTGGTTAGAGATCCATCAGTGACCCCCACTTTGTCCCGACTGCCCCGCTGGATTATTAGAAGACCCGATCAACGGGATCGAAGACCAGGCCCCGACACCGCACATCACTTCCCCTTAGTTGCTCGACACTACTGGGTTACTATCGAGTACCGAGGGTGAGACCTCATCAGCACTTCTGATGTTAACCCTGTGGTGTAGCTATTCGGTCGTGGTCATCGAGGGTGATTTCCTCTTTAACCACTTCCGACACGACTCGTGCGGCAACCCCTCAAGTGTGGACCTCGAGGGTGAATCCTCTTACGTTCACCTTGATGACTACATCGAGTGGAATTCACCGGGGTGATTCCTCGGTTTTCCCTTGGTGTTTAGACACACGATTACTATGGTTACTATGACTTTACTTTGAACCATGTTACTAAAGACGGTCGAATTTAGGGGTACCCGCCATGAGCTTAATTGCGAGTGATGTGGAGTCGGGTTGACACGGAGGGTGCCCGCGACATAATTACGAGGCGTGGCTGGGCATTCCTAGCCCTTGCCGCAAGTCCTTGAGACGGGCAACGGGTCACATCTTTCGTGAGTCTACGCTTGTTACCGCTGCGTTCCTAATCCACTACGATTTGGATATTTGATCCGAGGGCCTCGCCCGATAGCACTAACCATCACGTGGGCATAGTATGGGCGTTCTGCGTAGTATGCATCAGCCGAAGCTTAATAGACGTCAGCGACTGAGCGGCGCGCGCCGGGTTGGACTGCGTAAGCACCTGCCTTTTTGAAGGAGGTAGCTAGGTCTGATCACCGGCCGTGTTCGCAACGTGCAGGAGTTCCCGGGGAGATGGCCCATGAGCCCTGGGGGCATAGGTTTAGTCGGCGTGCTGACCTCTCTATTAAGCCTAGGTCGGGTTGCGGCGTATTGTTTGGCCGAGGCCGGGCATGACCCAGGAAAGTGTGTCCGGACGGAGTTAATCAAGTGTGGTGGGTAAGTTGGTGCACCCCTGCAGGGAAGAAAACATCTATCGATAGCCTGTCCTACTGATAACGGACACTTGGAGTTGTATCCCGATCGATACAACTAGAACTGGATACTTGTGATGAGAATTTGATGGTGATGAGAACTGGATGGTGATGATAACTGGATAGTATGGCTCTGGGATTTCTTTCTCGTAGGGAGTCGGGAAAGGATCTCCGGCCGAGGTTGATAACACTACTACTACTTTACTTTATGCTACTCTACTCCCTCCTGATTGCTGCAAGATGGTGGTTTTCCAGAAGATGCTAGTCTTCGATAGGACTAGGCCTTCTCCCTATTCTGGCTTTTCTGCAGCCCAGTTCACATAGACAGCCTCCCTTTGATAATGTTGCATATGTAGTATAGATCCTTGCTTGCGAGTACTTTGGATGAGTACTCACGGTTGCTTTGCTCCCCCTTTTTCCCGTTTCTTCTTCTTTCCGGTTGATGCAACCAGATGTCGGAGCCCAGGAGCCAGATGCCACCGCCGATGCTTACTACTACATGGAGGCCACCGACGACCAGGAGTAGTTAGGAGGCTCCCAGGCGGGAGGCCTTGCCTTTTTGATCGATGTTTCTTTTGTGCTAGCCTTCTTAAAACAAACCTGTCTAACTTATGTCTGTACTCAGATATTGTTGCTTCCGCTGACTCTTGTGTATTCGAGCTTATGTATTCAAGCCCTCGAGGCCCCTGGCTTGTAATATAAAGCTTGTATTATTTTAATTTGTGTCTAGAGTTGTGTTGTGATATCTTCCCGTGAGTCCTTGATCTTGATCGTACACATTTACGTGTATGAGTAGTGTACGATTGAATCGAGGGCGTCACAGCTGGCGAGGAGATCTCAACCTTCACCTAAGACAAGAGACTATGAACGAAATCACTATTTAAGGGTTACTTCTTATAAAGGTCGCTCCCACCTTTACAGGCGCTGACTTTTGGCGCACTGCATGTGCGCCACTTGTCGTAAACTAGGAGTTTTCCTTTTTTTTCGTTGATTCGTTTATTCAAAATGTTTTGTCTCTTAAACCGTCCGTTCAAATCCTGAGCCATTTTCACTGTTGGATTTGTCACATCTTAGTCTTCAAAACTGAATCCCGTTTTAATAGGTTTCGACGAACTTTTTTTCAAGAAAAAAAACCCGGAGTAGGAAGCATGATTTTTTTTACTTTTTGCTTTTTCGAGAAGCCCAATTATGCTACTCGCGGAAGCAAATCTTTGTCTCCATGAGAGCCAAATATGTGTTTCTCATGGAAGCATAGTTTTTTTTTTCCTTTTTGAGAAGCACATTTATGCTTCTCACGAAAGCAAATCTATGCCTCAATGAGAAGCAAATGTGAGCTTCTCGTGGAAGCACAATTTTATTTCTATAACTTTTTTCTCTCTAAACCTAGGGAAAATCGGGCAATAACCAAAAAAACAAAAATACCCATCTAAAACCCAAAAACACATACAAAAAATAAAATGAAATTCAGAGGCAGCGTCCAGCATGCAAGATGTGCAGCAGCTAGACGCACCACTTGGCATGCTCCGAACACACTCAAAGTGACCTGTAAAGGTCCTCAACAAGGGTTAACCTCGAGTGACCAGTTGGGCATCCTTAAAGCATAGACCTGATGGGTTGCAAATAGCAGCAACCAAGCGCCAAACGCGCTGGCCTATTAGGCAACCAATGTTTTTGTGACCAGTTCTTTGCTAATTTTATTACAATTTTCCACTTGTGTGTACTGGTTTTCTGCCCCTTCTTTGGTTTTGTACAATTTTGGTACTTTTTATGTTTTCTTTCATATTCTTTAGTTCTTTATTGATTTTTTTTCATTCTTATTTTTTTATTTTGCTTGCCTTTTAATATAAGAGTTTTTTCTGATAATTTTACATTATTCCATTCACATATTTTTTTGAAATAGGTCAAAATAGATATGCTTCATTTTAAAATTCGGTGCATTTTTTATTCGTTTTCAAAATATGAATTTTTAAAATTCTAATTTATTTTTTGGATTGTATACATTTTATAAAATTCGTTTATTTTTGGTAAAAAAAAGTTTTTCTAGTTACTAATGTTTAAATATGTTCCTTATAAAAATTAAATCCATGGATATTTTATATCCTGAATATTTTTAGAAAATTCAAAATAAAACACCAAAAGCAAAAAAACAAACCGGAAAATTTTGAAATTCTGGAAAAAGAACTCTCAATAAAAACATAAGAAAAGAAAATTGATCGTACTAATCCTCCTTACTCCTGTTCGGCCCTTGCCTATTTGAGGAGGGAGACCTCCAATTCCCTGACCCATGCGGTGCGACAGTCCCATTCGGCACATACTTCGCCAAGTGACGCAGCACATAGCCTACCCAAGTGACGCAGAATATTCAGTATCCACCTGTTTTGGGTAGGTTCTACAACCTTCCCTGAACAAGTTTTTCTTCTCTTCTTTGTTTTCACTTCTAGTTTCTCTTTCTTTTAACTGCTTCATTTTTTTCCCTTTTTATTTTCCTTTTTATTTTTTAATTTTGTTCTAAATTTCCTTGTTCATTTTAATTTTATCTTCTCTATTTTTATGTTTGTTTTTTCTTTCAGTTTTGCACTTCATTCACTCTTTTTTTTTATCTTCTATCTTTTACATTTATCTAAATATCTTTCAAATTTGTGACCATTTTCTGAAATAATTAATATTTTCGAAATAATAAACAGTATAAGAAATCATGATCATTTTTTAAATTATTGAACATTCTTGGAATTCGCGATCATCATTTGTGATTTGGTAATAATTTTGGGAATTCATGAACATGTTTTTATTTTTAGTGAACATTTCTTGAATGCATGAACATTTTTTTGAGAACAATGTTTTACAATTTTGAGAACATTTTTTTGTCTTTTTTGAAAAAAAATATTCAACATTTCTATTAAATTCCGATTATTTTTATAATTCACAACATTTTTGAATATGAAACGTTTTTAGATAATCATGCACAATTTTATAATTTATGGACATTTTTTAGAAAAGCTTAATAAACATTTTTACCAAACTCCCGAACATTTCTAAAATCCTTGAACGTTTTCCGAATATGCAACCATTTTCAAAATCGTGAAAGGTTTTTGAAATTCGCCAATGTTTTAGATTTTTTGAGTATTTTCAAAATTGTTAAAATTGTTTGAGTTGACAAACATTTTATAATTCCTCAAAATTGTTTTCAAAAAATTGAATTTTTTCGGAATTTGGAACTGTTTGGAATCCTAAAATATTTTAAAATAGAAATAAAAAACAGTACGAAAAAAATGGAAAAATGTCCCACGCTGCGCGTATGCCTGCCCAACAGGGCACGTGTCAAATTTTTTATTTTTGTTTCTTGAGCAATGTTTTGAATTTTGATATGAATTTTTGTGACAACATACATTGATGACGTGTCAATGTGATAAATATTTTCGAATTTTTTCAAAAAAAATTAATGTAGAGTGGGGGACTGGTGCACCTGTAGCACCAATTGCCCCGGCAGATACATCCCCGCGCTTCAGGCGCGGCACACGTTTGCGAAATGCACAGTAACAGACGCCTGAAGCGCCATTTTTTTAGGAGAACCTGAAGCGCCAAATAGGATCTGCCACGCATAGCCCTCGCTGCCCCACACGAATTTGGGCAGGCCCAGGTGCGGGCGGGGCTTCTCAGTTTTCTTTCTGTTATTCTAAAAAAAAGTTTGTTCTCACTTTCTCTTTTGATTTCTTTTCTTTCTTTTTCTTATTTCTTACTTCTTATTTTTACTTCTTTGAAAGTTTGGTATTTCAAAGAAGTTCTGTACTGCAAAAAAACATTTACGAATTTTGATAAAGTTTCAAAACCTAAAAATGTTCTTGAATTCAAAAATTATTCTTTATTTTCATGATTTCAAAAAATGTTTCGAATTTGAAAAATGATCACAAATTCAAAAAAGATCTTGTTATTGCTTTTTGAAATTAGGACATGTTCATGAATTCAAAAAATGTTCATAAATTTAATAAAATGTTTGTGAGTCTTGAAAAACTGTTCATGAATTTTATAAACATTCTGTAAATTCCAAAATGGTTAAGAGTTTCAATCAATGTTCACAATTTTAAAAAATGTGGTCTTGAATTCGAAAATATTCATGGATTAAAAAATGTTCATGAGTTTGAAAAAATATTAATGAATTTCTAAAAACTTTTGAAAATTCAAGAAAGTTCAAGGATTTTTTAAAAATGTTCACAAACTTAGAAAACCTCTGAGTGGTGCGCAAGAGCAAACAGTGATCGTCACGTGTATCACTTTGATATTCGTACACGGGAATTAAAGCTGTCATGGGGTGTTTAGTAAAAAAAAAAGCCTCTAAAGTGATGCCATGTCGGGTTAACATTTAGGTTTATGTTTGACCAATTTTCTGTGAGTGGCATTGAGCTGTAGTCGAGGAGAACGCACTAGCGGCTGAACCGAGTTTTGACCGGCGTGGGCTATAGCTAGACATCGATATTTGACGGGTTGATGGATCAGATGGTGACCTACATCTACCTGACGTGCATGGGCATGACTCTATTTTCATTCACCGGCCATCCTTGTGAAAATCTAAATGCATTCTAGAATCCACTGTGATTCTGATATTATTTTAGCCCGTACTGATGCAACGAAGAGTTTGCTCCAACACTAGGCTGGGTTGAGGTCCTAGCTTAGCTATAGCACATGCCTAAACGTCAAAATGCATGTCCTTAGAATATGACATACGTGACATTTTGACCATTGCGTTATTCATAATTGATATAGTTTTATTATGTAAAAAGATATACTCTCTTCAATCAATATTAATTATCGCTGATCTAGTACAACTATAGAGTATTATTTTTGTAGATCAAAGGGCCTAATCAAAGCATGAGCAGATAACAAAAGCATCTAGCCACCAAGATATTACTCCAGTTCATTTCACCATGTCACCTGCCATTTGAGGAACTCTGCCACCTTCCATGTAGCTTTTGAAAAATTATAAACTTTGACTCACAAAAAAAAATCTATAAACTTATCTCCTTTACATCTATGTTAATTCAATCATCTTTGCCTGGCCGTCCAAAGCCCCTGCACGGTCAAAACTGCAGTGGGCATTAAGCTGACCCATGGAGAACTGGCTGATTGCTATCGGAGCTCCTTTTGTGGTCTCTAACGTGTTTTTTCCTCCTGCGTTAGTTGTTCCTTCTTCAACACAGGGTGTAAGAGCAGCTAGCCGGGATGATACCACAAGTCGCTGAAATAGGCGACTAAGGTTGTCTGGGACTTCCACTCGCACATTCCCATCCACGAAAAACACCCACGATCCATCACTCGGAACATCCCCTTTGGGTCTTATCAAACAGGATCATGGGTATAGAGCCCCTCCACCAAGAACAAAGAAATGAAGGTACCCTCCTTCCCACCACCGCCGACATGAACAGTGAGCCAAGACAAGAATCATGTCTCTCCTAACACACCTTTTGGCATAATGATCAAAGTGATGCCTACAAATAAGAGGGCAATATCTCCAAAACCGCGGAGGCAAAGGCTGAATAAGATACGGGCCGATAACGATGAGAAGGAGAGACAGAAGGGAAAGAGGTTAAAAAAAATTATCTTTCCCACCATCATCCCAATCAGGATAACAAAAAGGGGTGAATGGCGGCAATATCATATCCCAGGTGTTCACTTGGTACCGGAGAATGAGTTTGACTATCTTCACGTTGGTATGACAATTGTAAACCACAATTTTTAGTTGTGATGTGTTGTGCTTCTAAGTGTTTCTGTTTTTGTTTGTGGAATTATTTGGTTTTTCCTCGGATCTTTTGGCGAATGATGGATATATCACAAACTCTTGTCCTCACCTCCACAAATATGCTTGCCAAATATTTCCACTTTGGAAGCCATTTCCTACGGATTTGCCTCAGAGGAACAATTCAAATTATTGGAATTATAGAATCCTAGCAGTGGTTTCCAAAAGAAGCCACCATCCATCATGTTTGAAAATTCAACAAAAAAACATGGACGCTACTTTCCACCTATTAAACCACATTCCACAAATAATCCCATGGTCCGGCTCAAATACTGTAAATGGAAATGAATTCCCTATATTAGCTATCAATTCCAAAACCCACTTTCTTGACCTCCATAAATTTTGGGAAATATCGTATAGTAGCCTCCTTGGGATATACATGTCACCGTTGTTAAAAACATTGGAACCCACAACACAAATTCCACCAAATCGCCCAAACGCTAGGAATGGGCATTCAGACCACTTGTGAAGCAATCCATCGCTACATCTGTCCGTTTCGGGTGACGCTTGGGCACGGTGCCCATCTCGAATGACATGATAACCCACAAAACTCTCAAGTTAATTTGGTCACTGCAACCCTTTGATCCAGCATGAAACAACTTTGCTCCAATTTGGTTTGGTTTTGAGTTTTGAGTTTGCTTAGCAGTGTTTGTCCTTAGGGCGAGAATGTGCCACTTATCTCTCTCTGACATCTTTGCGGAGCTTGACGTCGAAAGTATGTGGGCTGGAAAGCTTAATGTTTGTTTTATTCAAGTATGTTGTGTTGTTTAACAAAAGAAAAATATTTGATATCCCATGCAGATTATGTACTTGTGTACACATTGGCGCCTTACCTAGTCCTCACTTCTCAGAGTGGAATATCAGGATATGGCTATGGTTGCTTGCTTTCGGCTGGAGAGTGTAGTCAGGGATGTTTTTTTTAGCGTGTGGCTAGATCTCAGTCGATTGAGACTTAACCAAGTTTCAGTCAAGTGATATAACATATAAAAGAAAACAAAAAATAAAGAATTTTTTTTTGCAAGGATCCAACGTAAGACCTTATGAATATAGCAACGGCTGGCTTGGTTAGATCTCAGTCGACTGAGATTTAGCAATCCCGGGTTTTTTTTAAGTGAAGCGGATGGTGAAAGGATCGATATAGCAACTAACAATTTTTAAGATTTTCTTTACCAATTTAAACTTTGCAATAATAAAGGTTGTCTAGAAGTGCAACTAGGTGGACAACCTATATGATGCAATCAACACAAGCACAAGAGCAAGCAAAGATAGAAACACAAATGAGCTTGCACAAGTAAAGGGATAAGATAACCAAGAGTGGAGCCGGTGGAGACGAGGATGTGTTACCGAAGTTCCTTCCTTTTGAGGGGAAGTACGTCTCCGTTAGAGCGGTGTGGAGGCACAATGCTCCCCAAGAAGCCACTAGGGCCACCGTAATCTCCTCACGCCCTCGCACAATGCAAGAGCCGTGATTCCACTATTGGTGCCCTTGAAGACGGCAAACGAACCTTTACAAACAAGGTTGGGGGAAATCTCCACAATTTAATTGGAGGCTCCCAACAACACCACGAAACTTCACCACAATGGAATATGGCTCCACGGTGACCTCAACCGTCTAGGGTGCTCAAACACCCAAGAGTAACAAGATCCGCAAGGGATCGGCGGGAGGGGGGGGGGGGAATCAAAAGTCTCTTGGTGGAAGTGTAAATCGGGCCCTTGTCACCCAATCCCGAGCAAATCAACAAGTTTGATTGGCTAGGGAGAGATCGGGCCAAAATGGAGCTTGGAGCAACAATGGAGCTTAGAGATGGAAGAGGTGGTCAACTAGAGGTAGGAGACACGCCTTTTATACTTGGAGAAAAGATCCAACCGTTATCCTCTAGTTCAGCCCGCGACACGTGGTACTACCGCTTCGAAAATGCGGTACTACCGCGCGGCCACGCGGTACTACCGTGTAAGGCCACGGTACTATCCGGCAAAGAAGCAGAGCGTGGACTGCTCGATCGAAGGCAAGATTACCGCAGCGCCGGTACTACCGCACCCTTGCGGATTATCGCAAGGCGTGCAAGCCATACCATTTAAGAGCGCGGATGAAATAAATTACATCCGTGCCTACTTCCGCTAAAAAAGAAACAGTGCGAAAACCTGACGCGGTACTACCGCGCCCGAGGAGCGGTGCTACCGTGGAGGCGCGGATGTTAAAATTACATCCGCTCCTACAACCGCGGCGCAACGGTACGGGGCATGAGGGCCACGGTACTACGGCTCCAAGAGAGCGGTACTACCGTGTCCACTTTCATGTACTACCAGCGCGAGCGGTACTACCGTGTGGTAGCGTATGTAAAATTACATCCGCTCCTACTACTGCATCGGAGCAGCACAAGGCGAGGGAGTTGCGGTACTACGGCCCTCGGGAGCGGTATTATCAGGACCCCAGCGGTACTATCATTGGTGCTTGTTTATGTACTACCGCTCCCTAGAGCAAGATACTACCGCAAGAACAGCAATGGCCGTCGGATTTATGCACAACTATGACAACGGGAAGATGCTCCAAAGTGCAAGGAAAGGAAGAACAAGTGTACGTGTTGATTCCACCCAAACATTTCTGACGTGGACCCCCTCTTAATATTACGGCTCTCCTACGACTCAAATCCACCAAAAAGAAACGTAGAACGACGCCGTCTTCAATAGTCTCCGAGGGGCACCAGATTGTCCCGTGCCTAGTGATGAAACATCTGAGAAACTCAAGGCATACGATTAGTCAGCAAAAGTATCGTCATCAATCACCAAAACACTTAAGGGATAAATATGCCCTTACAATCTCCCCCTTTTTGGTGGATTGATGACAATACGGTATTTGCACAAAGATACGATAATACTGAGCAAGGGCAAACCCCTCCTCTCCAAAATATAGACGGGCTCCCCCTAGATGTGTGCACTCTGGATGAATGCTTTGGACTGCATAGCACACATACTAGGATCACCACTCCCCCTATATTTTAGAGACAAAGGCACGATTAATAACATCGAAGCAACATATATCACAATATAACACAAGCTCGCTAAGATAGATATAGTGCATATGTCTTACACCATATGAAGGAAAAGCAACTAAAACGAGGTTCAAACGAAGTTCAACCGAGAACGCAATAAACACACCAAACACGAACACGACACAAGACACACAAATCCCTACACTCTCTCCCCCTTTGGCATCGAGACGCCAAAAGGCAGAGAGGACACCTACACACAAGCGGTGGTTCAAGCAGCAGGAACTCATCCCAACCCTCTCCGTCAGACTCCTCGGCAGCAGGGATGGACTCCTCGACGTCCTCCTCAGAATCAGTCCACCTGTAGCCTTGCTTCTCCATCCACTCGGCCTCTGGAGTGATGCGCTCCTCAGACCCGCCAGACACATCCTCACCATAGAGATGCATGATCTTCCTGTCCCGGCGACGACCCTCCTTGGACGCCACGTGAGTCTTGTACTGCCCCTTGGCTTGCATGCAGAAAAGAGTCTTCATCTTGTCCTTCAGCTTCTTGGCCCATGAAGGCATAGAGGAGCTCTGGGAAGGCCTAGCAGCACGGCCTCAGCAACATCCTCGGCGCCAGCATCCTCCTCACCAACAAAGAGCCCTAGCAGCAGCATTTACGACTCGGCACGAGTAGTAGTGTTAGCTCAGTTGGGTTTGACACGCAGAGCAGATGGGATCATGGCGAATCCGATCGAGGCAAGGAACTCCTCACCAGGGAACATCTTCTCCTGTGTCCTCGAGATCAGTGAGAAGCAGAGATGGGGCTCAGAGATAGGCACTTTGCGGTTGAACACCGCAAACCGAAGATCACACCACATGATGTGTGAGACATCAAGTGGCTGAGTCTCGAGACAAACGAGCCTCCTCGCAGATGAGCATCATATCCACCATATAGGCATGGACCTTGTCCTTGTCACCAATGCGAGGGAACAAAGAGTTGCGGAAGATGCGGTACATGATATCCAGAAAAGAGTTCAGCACCAACCCTATCTTGCCACTTGGAAGCGTCTTCTCAACATAGTACGGTGCAAGCCTGTCCTTGTTGGCAGAATCAGAGTTGGCATGGGGGCGAACACCCACGGGAGTGTCGAGCCCTTCATCAGGTACCTGAAGCAAATCCATGAACTCCTTCCAGGTAGCAGTCAGCTTACGGCCATTGGTCATCCAGGTCATCCTCTTCTCCTCATCAGGGTGAAAGTAAACTGAAGCAAAGAACTGACAGATAAGCTCAGGATCATAGTCAAGGTGAAAGGATATCACATGCTCAATGCCAAACTGCTCCACCAAGTCCAGAGCCTCTCCAAAGTAGGCACGGAACTTGTCCTTCCTCAAGTGATGCATGATCCATTTCACACCCACATAGGTATTCTGCTTGTTCTTGATGACATCCAGATAGATGTTGGTTTGTTGCTTGTTCCAAAACAGCTCACAACCCCTGGCAAAAGAATGAGGGGTCACATACGGGTGAAGCTGCCTGAGACGGACGTAGTCAGATTGGCGCATCTCATCCATGCCCTTGGCGGGCTCCTTGAACTTGCTAGCAGTAGTCTTGACATTGCGCTTGGGGCGAAGAGCCCTCAGTGCGTCACACAGGTTCTTGTGACGCTTGGAGCCAGTGTCACGACTGGGATTGAACGGCGAGAGCCACCACCGAGACACACACGCAAAACACCAACGAACGCGAAGATGATCAATGCAAAGACCACAACAAAGCACAAGAAACACATAGGAAATATACGTGAAGGTTGGCGGCGTTAGATGTGAGCCACGGTAGGACTGCCGGTGTTGCGGTAGTACCAGCGCCCGGAATGATAGTACCGTGCGGTAGTAATCTGCGCGCTGACGGGCGGTAATGCAGCGTCGCGTCGAATCGAACGGCGATTCGAATCTGAAAAGACCAGCGAAACAATGGCAGTGCTACGGTGATCAGATCTCGCGCAAGACAACAAAACAAGTATAATTCCTATGCAAGGCTACTCTCCTTCATCCTATTCTTGCAAAGAGAAGGCCTACGAATCTCTAGAACATCCAAGTCTCCCCCAACAACCTAAAGACAAAGAATGCAATGAAACGAGAAAGGATTGGGGAAAAACCTGGGTCCATAGCAAGAGCACGTGGTGGGGAAGGATCCCACCGGACGGAATCACGGGAGGGCAGCCGGAGGAGGAGATCCGGCGACGAACGCTGGCTCCTATCTTGAGCGGGGGAGAGAGAGAGAGAGACGGCGTGGGAGGAACTGCGAATGGGTATGGGGGAGTTAGAACTCCCCCTGCCCGTCCTTATCCCCACGCGCCCAAGACGACGCGGTAGTACCAGAGGTCATCGTGGTAGTACCGCTCGGGCGGAAGTACCGCACCGGAGCGGTAATACCGCTCACCCAGGCGGCAGTAAAAAATTACTGCCGCGTGGGGGCAGTAGTACCATGCTCCCACACGCGGTAGTACCGTGGTTGGCCGCGGTAGTACCGTAGCCTGCCGCGGTAGTACCTTGAGCTCAAGACACCCCTGCTTTGGACACAAAAGAAAGGTCTTTGCACGGAAACTTTTCACACAAAAGAAACCACAAGCACACGCACAAACCAGAGGCAGAAAGACAACAAGAGAACACCAAGCGACACAACCTCTCAAAAGGAGAGGGCAGTGGCCGAAGCCACCTATGTTTGAGTTAGATGTTATGGAACCGCGAAGAATTATCCTTGGGCCCATGACCAAAACTCGTCTTTGAATCACAAGTACCATCAAAAATGGCTAATGTGAAAGAGTTGATCTATTTATGCATGATAGGGGGGAGGGAGAGTTCATTGAGAGAACAACACTCCCCCTTGTCCATGCCTACACCTAAAATAGACAACAAGATGAGTGTGGTGGGGGTGCGGGTTCAAGTCACATTGCTCAAATCAATGATATTTAGCTCATGCCTTAACTCATGAAATCTTGCTTCATCCAAGGGCTTCGTGAAGATATCTGCAAGGTTATCATGAGTGTTGACATACTTGAGCTCGATCTCCCTCGCCTAATGTGATCCCGGATGAAGTGATATCGAATCTCAATGTGCTTCATCTTGAAGTGTTGCACCGGGTTGAGAGAAATCTTGATGGCACTTTCATTATCACACCAAAGAGGCACTTTGTCACAAATGACACCGTACTCCTTTAAAGTTTGCCTCATCCAAAGGAGTTGAGCACAACAACTACCAGCCGCCACATATTCCGCTTCGGTGGACGAGAGAGACACACAACTTTGCTTCTTGGAAGACCAACTTACCAACGAGCAACCAAGAAATTGGCACCCTCCGGAAGTGGACTTCCTATCCACTTTGTCTCAACGCCCAATCGGAATCCGTAAATCCTTCAAGCTTGAAGTTTGCTCCGCTTGGGTACCATAAGCCAAAGTTTGGGGTATGAGCCAAATATCGAAAGATTCGCTTAACCGCCACATAGTGGCTTTCCTTCGGTGCGGCTTGAAACCGTGCACACATTCCCACACTCAACATGATATCCGGTCTAGATGCACAAAGGTAAAGAAAGGAGCCAATCATGGAGCGATATACCTTTTGATCCACCGCATTACCATTGGGATCAATGTTAAGTTGGCACTTGGTAGGCATTGGTGTAGTAGCCGGCTTGACATCACTTAGCTTGAATCTTTTGAGCATGTCTTGAGTGTATTTGGCTTGGTTGATGAAGGTTCCTTCTCTTCTTTGTTTGATATCGAAACCAAGGAAGAACTTCAACTCTCCCATAGAAGACATCTTGAACTTGGAGGTCATGAGAGCGGAAAATTCCTCATTGAAAGCTTTGTTAGGGGAACCAAAGATAATATCATCAACATATAGTTGGCATACAAACAACTCCCCATTGACCTTCTTAGTAAAAAGAGTGGGGTCGATTTGCCCCACTTCAAAACCACGATCTTGTAACAACTCGATAAGGTGGTCATACCACGCACGTGGGGCTTGTTTAAGGCCATAGAGTGCCTTATCGAGTTGATACACATGATCCGGGAAGTAGGGGTCCTCGAACCCGGGGGGTTGCTTGACATAGACCAACTCATTAATAGGACCATTAAGAAAAGCACTTTTCACATCCATTTGTTGCAACTTAAAGTTGTGATGGGCAGCACAAGCAATCAACAAACGAATGGGTTCAAGGCGAGCAACGGGAGCAAAGGTTTCACCGTAGTCGATACCCTCGACTTGGGAGTAGCCTTGTGCTACCAATCTTGCCTTGTTGCGAATGATGTTCCCATGAGCATCTTTCTTGTTCTTGAAGATCCACTTGGTTCCAATGACGTTGTGGTTCCCCGATGGCCTCGGCACCAATCTCCACACCTTGTTGTACTCGAAATTGTTGAGTTCTTCATGCTTGGCATTGAGCCAATCCGAGTCTTCGAAAGCCTCATAGACCTTTTGGGGTTCAACACAAGAGACAAACGCGTGATGTTCACAATAGTTTGCCAATTGTCTACGAGTGCTTACCCCTTTCATTAGGCTTCCAACCACATTCTCCATGAGATGGCCTTTGGTAGTAAGTTTGGATGCAATCTTGGCGGCACGACGCTCTAATTCTTCCTCGGAGGTGAGATGAGGAGGGGTCACTTGATCATCT
Source organism: Aegilops bicornis (assembly GCA_021605145.1). Taxonomy (NCBI): domain Eukaryota; kingdom Viridiplantae; phylum Streptophyta; class Magnoliopsida; order Poales; family Poaceae; genus Aegilops; species Aegilops bicornis. Next base: position 47,550,001 of record CM038669.1, read on the forward strand.
TGAGCGCCATCTTGAACATGTTCTTGATCTTGAGCATGCTCGGGGAAGATAACTCGATCTTGGGCATCATTTGGTGGGTCACCATCGTCTTGAGCACGATCTTGCCCTTGGTCTTGTTCATGAGGTTGAGGGCCTTCACTTTGTTCTTCGGAAGCGTGTGGGCCTTGAGTTGGTGATGGCTCCACTTGAGTGGAGCATTGTCCTTCTCCTTCGACCATAAGGGGTTCCTCAACGGGTAGGATAAAACCAACACCCATTCTTCTTATGGCTTGAGGAGGAATTTCATCACCTACATCACAAGTGCCACTTTGCTCCACTTGGGAGCCGTTATTCTCATCAAACTCCACGTTACATGTCTCCTCAATAAGTCCCGTGGATTTATTGAGGACACGGTAAGCATGAGAGTTTGTAGCATAACCAACAAATATGCCCTCACAAGCTCTAGCTTCAAATTTAGACAAACGAACACCTTTCTTGAGAATGAAACACTTACACCCGAACACCCGGAAATACTTGAGATTGGGCTTATTGCCGGTGAGTATCTCATAAGGAGTCTTGTTCAAGCCTTTGCGGAGATAGAGCCGATTGGATGCATGACATGCGGTGTTGATGGCTTCGCCCAAAAGTTGTATGGAGACTTGAACTCCGCCATCATGGTCCTTGCCGCATCCATCAACGCTCGGTTCTTCCTCTCCGCAACACCATTTTGTTGAGGGGTATATGGTGCGAATATTGATGCTTGATCCCTCTTCACTAAGAAACTCATCCAAGGTGTAGTTCTTGAACTCGGTGCCGTTGTCACTTCTTATTGTCAAGATCTTTGCATTATGTTGACGTTGAGCTTCATTTGCAAAGTCGATAACAGTTTGTTGAGTCTCACTCTTCCTCTTGAAGAAGTATACCCAAGTGTATCTTGAATAATCATCCACAATCACCAAGCAATACTTTCTACCCCCAAGACTATCAAAGGATGGAGGTCCAAAGAGGTCCATGTGCAGGAGCTCCAAGGGTCTCTTCGAGTAGATGATAGTCGTGGGAGGATGAGCCGTTTCATGAAGCTTTCCTTCGATACAAGCACTGCAAGCACGATCTTTGGCAAAACTAACATTTGTTAGTCCACGGACATGGTCCCCTTGAGAAGACTTTGCAAAGATCTCATATTGACGTGGGCTAAACGGCGATGCCAAAGCCATCCCACGTCAACTTTAGCCATTAGGCATGTCGCGGTCTTAGTGGGTCGCTCCGAAAATTTTATCACATAAAGACCATTCTCGACATGCCCAACAAAGGCTACTTTAAGAGTCTTGCTCGCAAGAGGGCCCGCAGTATCAATGTTAAAGAAGGTGGCAAAGCCCATGAGTGCAAGTTGACAAACGGAAAGAAAATTGTATGCAAGGGACTCAACAAGCATGACTTTCTCGATCGTTAGATCATGAGAAACGACAACCTTGCCAAGACCCAATACCTTATAATGTGAGGCATCACCCCACTCGACATTGGTGGGCATAGATGGGATCTTTTGCACGTCCACCACCAAGTCCTTGCTCCCGGTCATATGATTCGTTGCTCCACTATCGAGCAACCATGATCCCCCACCGGAAGCAAACACCTACATGAAATCAATGCTTGGTTTTAGGTACCCATTTAGTAATGGGTCCTTTGATGTTAGTAACGAGGGTCTTAGGAACCCAAATAGACCATTCAATGTACTCATAAGAAGAACCAACAAATTTAGCATAAACATGCCCATCACTAGCACGGCACAACACATATGAGGGGTTAAAGTCGCCGGCTATGTTCAAGGGGATGACGTTGTCCTTCTTGGCATTGCCACCCTTTGCATGGTTCGTCTTCTTCTTGGAAGCACCCTCTCCCTCCCTCGCAAAAGTTTGCTTGAGAGGAGGAGGTTGCTTGGTCTTGTCATTCTTCTTCTTGCTCTCGGGCTTGGGCGCGAACCCAATCCCCTCCTTGGCCACAACTTCCTTTTGATTAGTCAAAAGGTCGTTAAGGTTCTTCTCACCTTGTATGCATGTGACAAGGCCCTTTTCAAGTTGCTCCTTCAACTTAGCATTCTCCTCAACAAGATGCACATGCTCACAACAAGGGTTAGCTTCACTTGGAGTTGATCATGAGACTCTTTGAGACTAGCATGAGCACCCTTCAAGACTTTGTGAGCCTTGTCGAGAATGCCAAACTCCTCGTTGAGTCTAGCAAGATCAACTCCAAGCTTTGCCCTCTCGGAGCTAAGCACACGAGACACAACAAGAGCATGATCAAGGTCTTTCTTTAATTTAGCATGATCATCGTTGTATGACACCTCAAGAGCCAAACGAAGACCACACTCTTCCTCAAGAGCATTAGAAAGATCTGAAATCTCATCGGCATAGTCACGACTATGCCCTTCCATCTTAGAGATGGTTTCTTCATGAGCCTCGATCGTGACATTAGCTTCACCAAGTTGTTCCAAGAGAGCAACGAAGTGCTTCTTGGATTTGCCCTTGAGTTTACCCATAAAGATCTCAAACTCATTCTCCTCCACATTAGTCCCCTCATGTTCATCAATGCAATCCATCAAAAAAGAATGATTGATGATGGTAGTTTTGATGTTGGGGGTTACCTTGTTGGTGGCTTTAGCCATGAGGCACTTGGCGGTGATGCTTTCATTGGGTGAATCAAGAGAGACACCGAGGAGTCGTTGCAATGGCAACGGAGGCCATGGCAACCGACTCACCATCTTCATCATCATCATCATCCTCATTGTACTCTTCTTAAACCACCAATGCTTTGTGAGGAGCCTTCTTGGTGAAGTTGCTCTTGTTGGGGAAAGACTTGGCCTTGTCCTTACGGATGAGCTTGCCACCATTGTCTTCCCTCTTCTCATATGGGCACTCCGCAACAAAGTGACTCACATTGCCACAATTGAAGCAAGTCATCACTCGTTGCTTGCCCCTTGCGACACTTGAGTTGCTCTTGTTGAAGTTGGGCCTTGAGTTCTTCTTGCTCCAAAATTGCCTTGAAGCAAGGGCCATGTGTTCATGATAGTCATGCCCATTATCTTCGAGGTTGCTCTCTTCTTCTTCCTCCTCTCCATCTTCTTCGACACAAATCTTGGCCTTCAAAGCGAGGTTGGGCTTCTTTGCTCTTTGGGAGTGAAGCACCGCATTGTCGTGGTCTTGTCCAATATGCTCATAGCCACAAACTCATCCAACACATCACTTGAGGACATGGTGTGGAAGTCCGGCCGTTGACGGATGACGGAGGACATGGCTTTGTGGTAGGGCGTCATTGCCTTGAGGAATTTGCGCTTGATCCAGTTGTCATCCGCGTCCTTACTTCCATGATCCCGGAGGGAGACTGCAAGCTTGGTTACTCTCCGATAGAGCTCACGAGGTTCTTCTTCTTCTTTCATTGCAAACTCATCGGCTTCATCTTGGACCACTTCATAATTGGAGCGTTGAATGCTTGCGCTTCCTCGATAAAGGGAAACCACCTTGAGCCAAGCATCTTTGGCAAGGGAGTAGGGCGGAGATGAGGGAGGTCTTCGGAAGGATTGCTTCTTGGATGATGAAGAGAGCATTCTCATTGAATTGATGGTCCACGACTTCTCTAGGATAGAAGTTGCTCCAATCATGCGGATAGAAACCTTCTTCAATGATTCTCCAAAGGTTAGTGTTCACATGATTTAAATGACGCTTAAAACGATAAACCCAAGAATCAAAATCCTCCTTTTTATCAATCTCAGGTGGTGGACCGGCATGATTCAAATGAGTGGAAGGAATCGGTCCACCATAAATGGGAGGAGGTTGCACATGGGCGAAGATGCCGGTGCCATTCTTACCACTAGACGATGGGGCTTTCTCACTAGAAGCTTCCCCCTTATCGGAGTTAGCATCCGCTCCCGTGTTGGCGGGATCACCCACTTTCACGGGTGCGGTGGAAAGTTTAAGCCCTTCTAGGAATTCCTTAAACATGTCCTTGACCTCGGTCGTCATGGAGGTTTTCAATGTGTCCAACGTCACATTGAATTCCTCACGAGATCGAGGTACCCCATCTCCCATAGATGATATCGGATTCAAGACCGGAGTGCTCCCCCACCTCATCTACGACGTCAACCATACTCTTCGGACGGTAAAGTCCTTCAAAAGAGACGAGGCTCTGATACCAATTGAAAGGATCGATATAGTTGACTAGAGGGGGGGTGAATAGGCAACTAACAATTTTTAAGCTTTTCTTTACCAATTTAAACTTTGCAATAATAAAGGTTGTCTAGAAGTGCAACTAGGTGGACAACCTATATGATGCAATCAACACAAGCACAAGAGCAAGCAAAGATAGAAACACAAATAAGCTTGCACAAGTAAAGGGATAAGATAACCAAGAGTGGAGCCGGTGGAGACAAGGATGTGTTACCGAAGTTCCTTCCTTTTGAGGGGAAATACGTCTCCGTTAGAGCGGTGTGGAGGCACAATGCTCCCCAAGAAGCCACTAGGGCCACCGTAATCTCCTCACGCCCTCGCAAAATGCAAGAGCCGTGATTCCACTATTGGTGCCCTTGAAGGCGTAAACCGAACCTTTACAAACAAGGTTGGGGCAATCTCCACAACTTAATTGGAGGCTCCCAACAACACCACGAAGCTTCACCACAATGGAATATGGCTCCACGGTGACCTCAACCGTCTAGGGTGCTCAAACACCCAAGAGTAACAAGATCCGCAAGGGATAAGTGGGGGGAATCAAAAGTCTCTTGGTGGAAGTGTAGATCGGGCCCTTGTCACCCAATCCCGAGCAAATCAACAAGTTTGATTGGCTAGGGAGAGAGATCGGGCCAAAATGGAGCTTGGAGCAACAATGGAGCTTAGAGATGGAAGAGGTGGTCAACTAGAGGTAGGAGACACGCCTTTTATACTTGGAGAAAAGATCCAACCGTTATCCTCTAGTTCAGCTGCATGACACGCTGTACTACCGCTTCAAAACGCTGGTACTACCACTGCTGCCACGCTGGGTACTACCGTGGAAGGCCACGGTAGTACTGCCGGCAGCAGCAGAGCTCGACTGGCCTCGACCGAGCGAAGATTACCGCAGCGCGGTATTATCACAAGACCTTGCGGTACTACCGCAAGGCAGTAAGCAATACCATTTAAGAGCGCGGATGAAATAAATTACATCCGTGCCTACTTCCGCTGAAAAAGAAACAGTGCGAAAACCTGACGCGGTACTACCGTGGAGGCGCGGATGTAAAAATTACATCCGCTCCTACAACCGCGGCGCAACGGTAGGGGGCATGAGGGCCACGGTACTACTGCTCCAAGTGAGCGGTACTACCGTGTCCACTCGCGGTACTACCGCGCAGGACGAGCGGTACTACCATGTGGGCGCGGATGTAAAAAATTACATCCGCGCCTACTACCGTACCGGAGCAGCACAAGGCCTGGGAGTCGCGGTACTACGGCTCCTGGGGAGCGGTACTACCGTGACCCCCAGCGGTACTACCGCTGGTGCTTGCGGTACTACCGCTCCCTAGAGCAGTACTACCGCAAGAACAGCAATGGCCGTCGGATATGCACAACTATGACAACGGGAAGATGCTCCAAAGTGCAAGGAAAGGAAGAACAAGTGTACGTGTTGATTCCACCCAAACCTTTCCGACGCGGACCCCCTTTTAATAGTACGGCTCTCCTACGACTCAAATCCACCAAAAAGAAACGTAGAACGACGCCGTTTTCAATAGTCTCCGAGGGGCACCGAATCATCTCGTGCCTAGTGATGAAACATCTGAGAAACTCAAAGCATATGATTAGTCCGCAAAAGTATCGTCATCAATCACCAAAACACTTAAGAGATAAATATGCCCTTACAGATGGTAATCTAGACTTTGGGTCGCCGCTTTGTAATTTTCTTTCACTCTTGTTTCGATGCCATGTTTTATTGTTCCATAGATCTTGGGCCTCGTTTGTTCTACGACTCGTGTAGGTGGTCTTCGATTGCAATGTTTGGGAGAGTAGCAGCGATGATTCGTGTTTCTGTCTTCTAGCATCTTCTCCATTCGGTGATGCATGATCATCATCAGTTTTGTGGGGAAGCTACGGAGGTAAGGTCTCCCATGTTCTGTCGGAAGGAGCTAGGATGGTTCCTGGGATGACAAACGGATCCACAACCTGTTGTTGCCGGCTTCTTCTGGCCCCGACCAGCACCTTCGTGGTCATTGTGTCAACAATGTTACCCTAGCTTTGAGGGTATTTCGGAGATCTAGTGATAACGTCGATCTTTGCTCATAGTGTGCTTCCGAAAATGTAGAGGGGAGACGACGTCGATATAGACATGTGTTTTTTATGCATTTATAGCTACGGTCTTATAAGGGTTGGATAATTTAAATATATGGATTTACTTCTGACAAAAAAAGAAAGAAAGAAGAAACATTCCCTATTGTTCTTTCTGCGTGCAAAATTTTGTCATGAAATCACATCCGTGTAGGTTTAGGCAAAAACAACAAAATCAGCACTTCAAAATACTTTCAAAAATGATATTTTTGGAGAATCAGATTTTGCTTTTTTTTTCACCCAAAGCATTAAGATTTTTTTCTCGACAATTTGGATGCATATTGAAAATTTAACATTCTTTGTTGCCGAAAAGAATTCAGAATATTTTACTATTTTTTATTTTTCTATTCACAAGGATGCATTTGAGCTTGTGAGCAGAAACTCCACGTCCAAAGAAACATTACTAGGACGGTTGTTAGGAGACAAGAATCATGTCTCCTAACACACCTTTTGGCATAACGATCAAAGTGATGCCTACAAATAAGAGGGCGATATCTCCAAAACCGCGGAGGCAAAGGTTGAATAAGATACGGGCCGACAACGATGAGAAGGAGAAATAGAAGGGAAAGAGGTTAAAAAATTTATCTTTCCCACCATCATCCCAATCAGGATAACAAAAAGGGGTGAATGGCGGCAATATCATATCCCAGGTGTTCACTTGGTACCGGAGAATGAGTTTGACTATCTTCACGTTGGTATGACGATTGTAAACCACAAATTTTAGTTGTGATGTGTTGTGCTTCTAAGTGTTTCCGGTTTTGTTTGTGGAATTATTTGGTTTTTCCTCGGATCTTTTGGCGAATGATGGATATATCACAAACTCTTGTCCTCACCTCCACAAATATGCTTGCCAAATATTTTCACTTTGGAAGCCATTTCCTACGGATTTGCCTCAGAGGAACAATTTAAATTATTGGGATTATAGAATCCTAGCAGTGGTTTCCAAAAGCAGCCACCATCCACCATGTTTGAAAATTCAACAACAACAAAAAAAACTGGACGCTACTTTCCACCTATTAAACCACATTCCACAAATAATCCCATGGTCCGGCTCAAATACTGTAAATGGAAATGAATTCCCTATATTGGCTATCAATTCCAAAACCCACTTTCTTGACCTCCATAAATTTTGGGAAATATCGTATAGTAGCCTCCTTGGGATATACATGTCACCGTTGTTAAAAACATTGGAACCCACAACACAAATTCCACCAAATCACCCAACCGCTAGGAATGGGCATTCAGACCACTTGTGAAGCAATCCATCGCTACATCTGTCCGTTTCGGGTGACGCTTGGGCACAGTGCCCATCTCGAATGACATGATCACCCACAAAACTCTCAAGTTAATTTGGTCACTGCAACCCTTTGATCCAGCATGAAACAACTTTTCTCCAATTTGGTTTTGTTTTGCGTTTTGAGTTTGCTTAGTGGGGTTTGTCCTTAGGGCGAGAATGTGCCACTTATCTCTCTCTGGCATCTTTGCGGAGCTTGACGTCGAAAGTATGTGGGCTGGAAAGCTTAATGTTTGTTTTATTCAAGTATGTTGTGTTGTTTAACAGAAGAAAAATATTTGATATCCCATGCAGATTATGTACTTGTGTACACATTGGCGCCTTACCTAGTCCTCACTTCTCAGAGTGGAATATCAGGATATGGCTATGGTTGCTTGCTTTCGGCTGGAGAGTGTAGTCAGGGATCTTTTTTTAGCATGTGGCTAGATCTCAGTCGATTGAGACTTAACCAAGTTTCATTCAAGTGATAAAACATATAAAAGAAACAAAAAAATAAAGAATTTTTTTTGCAAGGATCCAACGTAAGACCTTATGAATATAGCAACGACTGACTTGGTTACATCTCAGTCGACTGAGATTTAGCAATCCCGGGTTTTTTTGAAGTGAAGCGGATGGTAATCTAGACTTTGGGTCGCCGCTTTGTAATTTTCTTTCACTCTTGTTTCGATGCCATGTTTTATTGTTCCATGGAGCTTGTATGGCTATGCACATCTTTGTATGCAGAGCAGAACTCTCGGTACTGTATCATCCGATACGCGGTTTAGATCAAGAAGCTATCGTTGTCAAGAAAAATAAAATCTGCCCACGCAGATCACGACGACGGGCAACAGATCTCTTCATGATACATGATAAATCACTTGGCCCATGCACATATATATATATACGGATGGATATATCCATATGCATCATCAGTTAATTCACAACAGCAACACAACACCAGTACCATGTTGTGGTCCTCAGAAAGCTAATTAAGGCGGTGATGGATATGTACGTACCCTAGCCAGCTAACTACGTACCACCTTTCAGTTTCAGGTGTGGGAATAATGCGGATCCATGATCGGGACTGCACGAGCCATGCAAAATAGCTATACAACCGGGCTATTTGATGCACCAACGGCGACTAGCTTGATGCATGGATCATGTTCTTTGGGACGTCGCCTTAATTACGTGCAGCGATCGGTGGTGCAACAAGGACGGGAACGTCCGACGGATCGTTGTCGTGTACAGATAGGGTAGATCGGTCGAGCGAGGGAGATAGATAGGCCAGCCACGGCGTGGTCCAGTCCAGTGGCTGGACGGGGTGACGGGTAGGAAGAGATCGAGATCACAACGAAATAAAACGAACTACTCGGTGTAATGATTAGTGGAGCGAGCTGCCCTTATCCAAGCTTGGACGAAATCATGCAAGGTACTCGGTGGTTTACACATGCATGTTGCCCACTTGCCAATTGCGACTTGCGGACTGCTACGCCAAAGCTCTAGCGGTTTACATGTTGAGGAACTAGCTAGTAACAGAGTTGCAAATCTCACTCGGTTCGATGCGGGTCGACAGACTCACGGAGGAGGACGGCGTTGTCTGGTGTCGTGGTGGCATCGACGGCAGACCTGGCAAGGTTGATGCGCCAGTTTCTGTTCTAAAGATGGATAGGTGAAAGACAGCGGCGGTCGCCTCTGGGAGTGCGCCAAACCGTGTGTGCCCCAGACCTTGCATTGTGGCTTGGTTGAGGCCTCCGGCTTTAGATCTTAGGCTTTGCATTGGTGTGGAGTCTGTTTGGTATTCAATTCTGATTTTCGGCACCCCTTTATCAAGTGGATAGGAGTAACGACATATGGTACCGAGATGGTGACTTTAAACTGACTGATGTATTACTTTGTAAGGTATTTGTGAATAATTAATAAAGTAGCTGCATGCAATGCCCAAACGCAGAGGTAGGGGTCATCCTCTTTTTCAAAAAAAAATCTCACTCGGACGGGAAAATCGCTAGCACAAATTTCAGTCGACCGACCAGCAGCGCATCTACAAACCCAAAGTTTTACAAGGGATAGCCTATTTGTAGGTTGCCTGAAAAAAAAATTAGGGCCAGTCATGTTTTCCCCCACATTGAGCTCCCCTCCACCGCACATCCAACCGATGACCTCCGCCACCTACGGCCAGCATTGCGCTACCGCATTGCCTCGCTACGCCGCCCTGCTCGAGCCACCACCGCCCCAACACACACTAGCTTTTCTTTTTGAGGGGACTCGCTCTACTGAACAACCAGACACACACTAGTTAGGGGACTCGCTTTGCTGAATAAGCCGCTCTTTCATCACCGCAAGAAAGAAAGTCATGAGGCACTCTCCCGTGATGATGAAGAGACAAGCATTCCACATGCCTGCATAGTTTCAACCCACAAGACACAATGTCCATGTCATTGAGGAGATGCCACTGCAGAGACGTGCGTTGCACGTGCACGCTTACTAGTAACTCTAAACCCCCTATTTCCTAGCACAGGCAAGCCCAGACTCATCAATCTTCTGCCTCGCCTCTATGGGTGATGCTGCGGTCGGCCAGCCGCAGTATCCATGTCTCAACACAGTACTGGCTTGGCCTTCCCAACATGGGCCTCATCACCCCCATCTCCTCATCGATTCCTTGCCTTCGTCTTCTGAGGAATCGACGGACATGTAAACCGATTCCAGTAGATTTACAAAAAGCATACGCGAATAATTTATGAAATTTCGCTTACATTATAGAAACCTAGTTACACATTTGTAGACTGAAAGTCAAAACTTATAGATTACCGCGACTACGAATTCATTTGTGTGGAGATAGCGAAAGAACAAAGATGACTCACATCTCCCACCTCTTTACAAGAAATGCGGCTAGGGTTTTTTGTTGAGTGTCACCGCCGCCGCTAGTTCACCTCACCTCCTGGTGCTTTTCGGCGCCATCGAGGTGGTGGGGCGGGGGTGGAATTGACCGTGTTAGGGTCGCCCTAGCTCTGGCTAGGGCTCGGTCTAGCTGTCTCAACGTGGGGAGAGGAGGCGATGACATCATCAGTGTCATGGAATAAGTTGTCTTAGATTTGTCCTTGTTCCGGTAATGTTGATTTGCATCAATAGAGGGGCATGTGGAGCTTTGGTCAGGGCCAGATCTTGAGCCTAATTTTTTTCTACGACTAGTCTTGGTGGTCTTCGATGGCATTGTTTGGGATAGTGGCAGCGAAGATTCGTGTTTCCACCATAGTTTCGCCGGGAAGCAACGGAGGTAAGGTCTCCCATGTTCTGTCTGGAAGGAGCTAGCATGGTTATCTAGTAGCTCCCTTGGTCGCCTTTCTGGGATTACGAACTAACCCATAGTTTGTTGTCACCGGCTTCTTCTGGATCTGGTCGGCATCTTCCATAGCCGTTGCATCAATAATGTTACCCCTCCGAGGGTGTTTCGGAGATCCAGAAATGACGTCAAGCTTTGCTCACAACGTGCTGCCCGAGATGCAGGTGGAAGAAGACGTCAATATAGTCATGTGTTTTTTTATGTATTTACAAGTATGGTCTTATAAGGGTTGGACAATATAAATATATGGATTTAGTCGTCTGACAAAAGAAAAAAAGAAATAAAAAGATTGCTTATTTTTCTTTCCGCGTGCAAAATTTTGTCATGAAATCACATTTGTGGAGTTATAGATAAAAACAGCGAAAACAACACTTCAAAATGCTTTCAGAAATAGTATTTTGGAGTATCGATTTTGTTTATTCGCCCCCTCCTCATTTGTTGAAAGTACTTCCTACAGCAAACCAGACAAGGAACATATCGAGTAGGCTAGCTAGTACCAATTCCTTCTTCCTATGCGACTCTTGGATCAAAAAGAGGCTGCTGCATGGACTGCACCACGGCCGAAACTGTCAGCCATGGACTAAAAGCTTTTATCAGGGATTCCCGAGTCAAATGACTACCAATACATAGCATAGAGCTGGAAGCTGCACTAGAGGGATATGTAGGGGCCAGGCAGGGCAAACGTTGGGGGTCCGATTTTCTGGTTTTGTGCATCTAGATGGTGACCTGCATGGCCTCTCTGGTCTGCTCTAGGACAGGACGTGCACAAGCTAGCACCACTTGATTCGGATCAATTTAAGATGTGATCCTGAAACATACTCACATGTACAAGGCGTTCACTGTATCTGTATGCACTAGAAATTTTTCAGAGGCTCTAAACCTTCGCAGGGCGCACGCACATGCTCGCTTATCCATTGTACCCAGAAGGCGCGCGGCAAAAAGAGAACCCTTTGTTTTTCCATTTTACTTGCTTGCTGGATGGTACGGATGTTTCTTTGGGTCATCGAGAAGACGGTCGCGTGTGAGAAATTGTTATATGGACTGATTGGACACCGCCATAAGTTTGTATAGAACAATACTACTACTACTACTACTACTACAGTATTGCAGTATTTAACATGCTTGCGTTTGACAATCTTTGGGTTGTGCATGGATATGCATGCATGCACCCATGGATGCACGCACCTTGAGTCCTTGACACCTTTTGGCATATAAAGTACGTACGTGCAAAGTATAGTTTTCTTACGAGGGCAACACGACAAAAGAAATAATGTTTGGTTAATTAGCTGGCTAATGATCACCTGTGTGCGGTGTCTCATGTCGATCTCTTTGACGTAGTCGGTCAAGTATAAATTTATCTATTCGTTGCAAAGCACGTACGTGGCGGAAAAGTGCAGCTTCCGTGTGGCAAGTCGTTTGCTTAACGAGGGCAGTGGTTGCTGGTTCGTCGCATGTAGACCTGCTTTAACAATTTTGTGTTGTAGTATGTAGGTACTTCCCGCAGAAAAAAAATGTATGTGGGTACGTATATATGTTGAGCGACGTCCTGCTGGCTGTGGCTATGTACATCAGCAAATTGGTTTCATACTTAGTGCGTGAACATTCTTTTCTGAAAAGGATCATACTTATTATACTCCCTCCATTTCTTTATATAAGATGTATTTGTTTTTTCATAAAATTTCAGAATTGGTAAGGTGCATTTTTTCTATTTTCTTATAATTCTCTTGTTAGCCCTCCAGAAAAAAAAGCTTTTTCCTGATTGTTTGTATCTCTCTTTGTAGCAAAAGTAGAAAAATATCTCTCTGTCGATTACATGTATATCTTACTTTTCTGGACAAACTGATTTACTTGCCACTCACAAACTAATTTTCCAAGAGTAATTTCGTCCAGACTTGTCTATAATTATGTGCCTTGGTCACCATGCCAAAAATATTACACCTTATATAAAGGAACGGGGGTGGGGTGGGGGGGAGTAAAAGTTCACCGGAAGTACAAACATCTTATAACAAAAATTACATAGAGACTTTGAGATCACCGAACCACCACTATTGTAGCCAGAACGAGTCGCCGATGCGGTGTTGTCGCCGCTTCTCTATCGGAGTCAGCTTGACCTTGTTGATGACAGCCAGAAAGTCTTCATGCACGTGCCTCAAGAATCAACACCCTGGAGCTGCAATCGTCGCCGTTGAACCCTTGCATAGATCTAAAGCAGTTGACATCAAATCTCGTTACATGACAAAAAACACTAACCTCGCCATCCCAAGGAGACCACATGAATCTATACTGGAGCACCGTCGACTACATTCAGAGGGATGAACTCGAGGAGGATTGAAACCCAGAAGATAAACTCGAAAAGAAAGCTAATAGTGAATGTACATTTAACTCATATGAACTTAATTTATAAAAAAGGAAATTCAGAAGTAGGTGTTGAATAATGTTAAAGTAGCAATTTAAAAAAATGAAAGTACACCCAGGCGTACCATAGCTTTATAAAAGGAAAATTTTGAATTACATAAACTCTACCGCTCGCTGCGAATAACAAGGTAGCAAGAACACCACACCGCACTTGGCCAAGTCCATAGACAGCCAACAACGACCAAACAAAACTAGAAGCAAAGAGTATGTCCTAACTGAGAACAACACCGTGTCTCGATCAACACCGGGCATCTCCAAAGACCACCAACTTCCCCTGGACTACGCTCGTCGATGCACCATACACCCATGCATGCCTAGAGGACGTGGCAAGTGGATGGCTAGACTTGCTCAGAAACGAGGAAGACACCGTCTTGGAAATACCGTCGATGGGCGTACATACAGCCGTCGAAGATCAATATAGGACCACGGCGAACACCGGGGGAGAGCAACGAGGGACCAAGCCTGTCTCCAACCACGATACTCCGAACAGAGGAACGACGTCAAGGACGCCGCCATAGTGTCGATCCAACACCGAATCTAGGCTTTCGCTCGGAGACAACACCAACTCCAAACGAGCGAGGGACAATGCGAACGCATGTCGACGACGCCTCCAAGAAGGGGAATGACACCCACGTGTGCCATTGCCGTCGGCCAGGCAAAAGCCGTGCAGATTTCCATCCGATCGTCGCACCTCACCACGCCTCGAGGGAATTGGTCAGCACCGCCCAAGAAGCCTTGCACCATCGCCACCGCAACACCTTGTCGCCGTAGCCGCAAAGCTGGTGACTGTCGAAAGACCACATGGCCGAGAGAAATGCAGCCCAACCAACACCTCTGACCTGGCCGAAGAACAGCACCCACCCCACACCTCCGGCAAGGGCCAGGACCGTTCGCGACGGCCGTCACCCACTCCGAGGGACGGCCTTGTGACAACCCCAGCACCTAAGGCCTAGATCGGACCCGATTAGGCCCAGATATGACCAGCCCCCACCGCGAACAGCATCACGCCGGCACCACCAGGAGAGCTCCGCCGCTCACCACACAGCCCATAGGTGGTCGGCCGCTCGCTACTCGCCAGGAGCCCGCCTAGCCAAGCCATCGAAGCGCCGCCACCAACCCTGGCCTGTAGCTCGCGCCGCTGCCTCTAGCACGCCGCTGAGCCCGTCTGCCACCAGCACACCGTTGCCCGTCTTTGCCAAGATCACCGCTCCTTCTCTCCTCCCGTCGTGCGCCAATGAAGCCACGCTATTCCCCGCACCACCACCCGCGCCGCCCATGGGACAACCCACCTCCGTGCGATGGGAAGCCGTCAGGGCACGCCGCCCTCGCCCTCAGCATTTGGTAGCCGGGCGTGGCCGCCACCGCCGACGGTGGCAGCGGCTGGGGGAGGAAGGGAATCGGCCGCTCTGCTCGATCTAGGGTTGGGGCCTCCGGAGTTGCTCGCGCGAGCGACCCGGGAGGCAGAGGGGAATCGGCCGCTCCACTCGATCTAGGGTTTGGGCCTCCAGAGTCGCTCGTGCGGCGGAGGGGAAAAACTGGACCGCAATTTTCGAATTAGAGAGTGTGTATTTTGCACCTACTCCCAGCAGTCACTACTTTTTTTGACAATAACCCCCTAGCGGTCACTACCTAGTTTGTTTCGGCTAATCAGACCTCCCCAAGATAAAAAAGAAAAAATAAAAAATAAAATCGACTGTGGCGTCCAGTCAACAACCAAATACCCTGACAAGCGGGTCCAACCATTCAGTTTCAGCTCAAATAATCAGACGGGGTAGAGAGTGAAAAACAGGGATGGCAAAGTGATCCTGTTTTTTTTAAATTGCGACAGCATGTTACTCTAGGACGTTTAGAGAATACAAGTTTTATGTATATGGAGTATATATAATAATATAAAGAATGAACATACCATGCGATTTATAGTGCTTCCGAATATAATTATATAAACATACTCTATCAGCGTTCTGTAAGATGTGGGGTTCCGCCAGACCCTTAAGGTTCAAACTTGGGGTGCGTGTGAAGTCTTTCCTTCCTACCGATCCACGCCCTAGCTCACTAAGATCTTGCGGACGAACTCGACAAACTCACAACGCAGAAAGACACGAGATTTATACTAGTTCGGGCCACCGTTGTGGTGTAATACCCTACTCCAGTGTGGTGGTAGTGGATTGCCTCTTGGGCTGATGATGAACAGTACAAGGGGAAGAACAACCTCCTGAGGTTGAGGTGTTCTTGTGCGTGGTGTGAGTGAGGTGCCTCTGGATTCGATGCCCCTACGGTGGTGGCTAGTTCTACTTATAGGCCCTGGTCCTCTTCCCAAATATTGAGCGGGAAAGGAGCCAACAACGACGGGCAAATTTGAAGGGGGACAGCTAGTACAAGCTATCCTGATAAAAGTGGTGTTCGCCTGCGAAAGGCTCTGGTGATGACGCTGTCTTGGGCTCCATGATGACCTCTGTCTTGCCATCCTTCTGGTCTTGGTCTCGTTGCACCGATATGGCAACCTTTACCTGATGCCTCGGTACTCCTCGCCTGCGCTTGCCTCCTTAGCACCAAAGAGGAAACAAGGATGTTGCGCGTGCTGGCGCCCACCTGGTGTCGATCATCATGGCTCACATCACGAGAGCCTCGTGAGGTTTGCCCTGCCTTGATATCTCCGCTCCTCGTGAGCCAGCCTGGGGCGGCCGCTCCTGAGGAGGTCTTGCATCGTCCGCCTCGCGAGGCTGGGCCCCTCGCAAGGGTCTTGATTGCCTTGTCGACGAAGATGGGTCGTACAGGCCTGCCAACTTAGCCACGCCGTGGGCCGCAGGCAGGCAAGTCTGGGGACCCCCGTTCCCAGAACGCCGACAGTAGCCCCCGGGCCCAAGGCGCGCTCGGGCTTGGCTTCGCGGCGAAGCCAAGGGTCAAGTACGGAGCACCGAGGGCCCCAAAAGCCTGCAGCCTCGGTTGACGCGTGGCAGTTGATTGGACGTGAGCGTCTCCGCTTCCTCATGCTGCCTCGGCAACTGCTCGACTTGACAAGTCCCTGCGACATGCAAGGAAAACCATCATTACCTGCGATCATGGGGGGCGCCAGTGGAGGGGAACGTTGCAGAAAATTAAAATTTTTCCTACGGTTTCACCAAGATCCATCTATGAGTTCATCTAGCAACGAGTCATGGGAGAGTGATTGCATCTACATACCACTTGTAGATTGCGTGCGGAAGCGTTCAATGGAACGGGGTTGAAGGAGTCGTACTCGCCGTGATTCAGATCACCGATGACCTAGTGCCGAACGGACAGCACCTCCGCGTTCAACACACGTACGGAGCGGATGACATCTCCTCCTTCTTGATCCAGCAAGGGGAAAGGAGAGGTTGATGATGATCCAGCAGCACGACGGCGTGGTGGTGGATGCAGCAGAACTCCGGCAGGGCTTCGCTAAGCTACTACGGGAGGAGGAGGAGGTGTAGCAGGAAGGGGAGGTGCCAAGGGCTTCAGGGTGCGGCCACCCCTCCCTCCCCTCCCTTTATATAGGTGCAAAAGAGGGGGGGAGGGCGCAGCCTTGCCCCTTCCTCCAAGGAAGGGGTGCGGCCAAGAGGGGGAAGGAGTCCATCCTCCCCAAGGCACCCTGAGGTGCCTTCCCCTTTAGGACTCTTCCCTCCCAAGTCTCCTTGGCGCATGGGCCCTTTTGGGGCTGGTGCCCTTGGCCCATATAGGCCAAGGCGCACCCCTACAGCCCATGTGGCCCTGGGCAGGTGGACCCCGGACCCCTTTCAAAGACTCCGGTACAATACCGATAATGCCCGAAACTTTTCCGGCGACCAAAATAAGACTTCCTATATATAAATCTTTACCTCCGGACCATTCCGGAACTCCTCGTGACGTCCGGGATCTCATCCGGGACTCCGAAAAACATTCGTTTTGATGCATACTCATATTCATACAACCCTAGCGTCACCGAACCTTAAGTGTGTAGACCCTACGGGTTCGGGAGACATGCAGACATGACCGAGACGGCTCTCGGGCAATAACCAACAGCGGGATCTGGATACCCATGTTGGCTCCCACATGCTCCTCGATGATATCATCGGATGAACCACGATTTCGAGGATTCAATCAACCCGTATACAATTCCCTTTGCCAATCGGTATTTTACTTGCTCGAGATTCGATCGTCGGTATCCCAATACCTCGCTCAATCTCGTTGCCGGCAAGTCACTTTACTCGCATACCGTAATGCATGGTCCCGTGACCAAACACTTGGTCACTCTGAGCTCATTATGATGATGCACTACCGAGTGGGCCCAGTGATACCTCTCCGTCATACGGAGTGACAAATCCCAGTCTCGATCCGTGTCAACCGAACAGACACTTTCGGAGATACATGTAACGTACCTTTATAGTCACCCAGTTACGTTGTGATGTTTGGTACAGCCAAAGCACTCCTACGGTATCCGGGAGTTACACGATCTCATGGTCTAAGGAAGAGATACTTGACATTGGAAAAGCTCTAGCAAAACGAACTACACAATCTTGTGCTATGCTTAGGATTGGGTCTTGTCCATCACATCATTCTCCTAATGATGTGATCATGTTATCAACGACATCCAAAGTCCATAGTCAGGAAACCATGACTATCTGTTGATCAACGAGCTAGCCAACTAGAGGCTCACTAGGGACATATTATGGTCTATGTATTCAGACGTGTATTACGATTTCCGGATAATACAATTATAGCATGAATAAAAGACAATTATCATGAACAAGGAAATATAATAATACTTTTATTATTGCCTCTAGGGCATATTTCCAACAGCCAGTTGGCCTTCTGCCGCTATAAATGAGGAGGGGGGCGGAGCCCCCGTCTCCCATCTCTTCCTTGCTTGCTTGCTTCTTCCTCCTCGATCCACTGCTAGCGACAATGGCGCCTATCAGAAAGTTCTCCGCCGAAGAGAAGGGAAAGGCCCCCCGCGATGATCCGGGGCCACTTCCACCGAAGAAGAGGGCGGTCCACTGTCGTGATGAAGCGACGATGCAGGTGCTGACGAGGCCTTGGTGCGAGCGGCCTCCTCCAGGGTATCTGCTACCCTTGTACACCCGAGCCGAGGGTTCAGGAGGACGGAGCGACGAGCGGCGTCACCCGCGCCGCGCCCGTGGTCGCCGCGCCACGGCGACATGCGCTGTCGCCCCTGGAATCCATGCCCTGGATTCCTCGTGCAAGCTCGTGCTATGGGGCCGATGCCCCAAGCTCTTGGATCCGCTTTCCGCGGTTCTTGTCCGACGTGATGCCGCCGAGGGGGCCACTCGAGCTTTGGTTGCAGCACGTCGACTGCGATGCTCCGGCGACTGGAGCAGAGGTCGAAGCAGTCCCCAACGGCAAGATCTTCATAAACTATTTTACTAGCCTGTTCAATAAACAAATTTATTCTGATTCCAATTTATTCTGATCAATAAAATACTGATCATAGAGTCTGTAGGTTCCCACTCATCATAGAGTTTCCTAGGGATAGAAACTTTCAACTCAAGTTTTTCTTCATAAGATTGCATCAAGGCATCAACAATGTGTTCGGTAAAGGCCTTATTTTGACTATAAGCATGAGGAGAATTTAGCACGGTTTGCAACAAGGAAATACAATCAATTAAATTGAAATTTTCATAATTAAATTCCTTGAGATCCAATGTAGTGGGTTTAATAACATCTAGATTTTTATTACTTTCAATCCCACTTTTATCAATTTCATCATCAAGATCTAAAAACTCCGAATTCTTAGAACGCCTTCTAGGTAAAGGAAGATCATATTCAGTTTCATCAAGATTCATATTGCAAAACAAAGATTTAATAGGGGACACATCAATAACTTTTAGATCTTCATCTTGATTTTCATAGGGATTAGAAGAACATGCTTTAACAAAGGCATCTTTGGAAGCACGCATCCTAGCGGTTCTTTCTTTGCACTCATCAATGGAAATTCTCATAGCTTTGAGAGACTCATTGATATCATGCTTAGGAGGAAGAGATCTAAGCTTTAAAGAATCAACCTCAAGAGAAATTCTATCAACGTTCCTAGCCAAATCATCAACTTTAAGCAATTTCTCTTCAAGCAAAGCATTAAAATTCTTTTGTGAATTCATAAACTCTTTAACACTACTTTCAAATTCAGAGGGCATCTTATTAAAATTTTGATAAGAGTTGTTGTAGGAATTTCCATAATTATTAGAAGGATTACTAGCATAAGGCCTAGGATTAAAATTTCCTCTATACGCGTTGTTACCAAAATTATTCCTACCAACAAAATTCACATCCATAGATTCATTATTATTCTCAATCAAGGTAGACAAAGGCATATCATTAGGATCAGAACAAACACTCTTAGTAGCAAATAATTTCATAAATTGATCCATCTTTCCACTCAAAACATTAATTTCTTCTATCGCATGCACTTTTTATTAGTAGATCTTTCAAGATGCCATTGAGAATAATTAACCATAATATTATCTAGGAGTTTAGTAGCATCCCCTAGAGTGATTTCCATAAAAATGCCTCCCGCGGCCGAATCTAAAAGATTTCTAGAAGCAAAATTCAATCGGGCATAATTTTTTTGTATAATCATCCACAAGTTCAAACCATGAGTAGGACAATTACGTATCATTAATTTCATTCTCTCCCAAGCTTGTGCAGCATGTTTATGATCAAGTTGCTTAAAATTCATAGTATCGTTTCTAAGAGAGATAATCTTAGCTTGAGGAAAATACTTTTAGATAAAAGCATCTTTGCACTTGTTCCAAGAATCAATACTATTTTTAGGCAAAGATGAAAACCACGCTTTAGCACGATCTTTAAGAGAAAAAGGAAATAGCTTCAATTTAACGACATCATTATCGACATCTTTTTTATTTTGCATATCACATAAATCAACGAAGCTATTCAGATGAGTAGCGGCATCTTGTAAGTGCATCTAGTGCCCCTTAGTGATTTTGGTGGATTGAAGACTTATAGGTTAAGGAACTAATGCGTTTGTGAGTGTACACAGGTCTATAAGTCTATGAGGAGTTTGATATTTACAGAGAAAGTCGACCCCTAAAATGAAGTTCTTCGACTGAAGACTTTGATATTCTGAAGACTTTCTGAAGACTTTGAAAGTGAAGAAATTGGTGTGACCTTGAAGACTTGATATTCATTTGAGGAACATGAAGCGTGAAGACTTTTGTTTTCATAGCTTCATTTTTCTCTTTCTTGAGTCATAGAAAACACCGTACTGTTAAAGGGGGTCGAGGAAATACTAAGGAAAAATTTCCATGTGATGCTCAACTCAAAATCCTACACCTACCAATCCCTTCGAGTGAAGCCTTTGGAAATCTCATACAGTTCAGTCAATTTCTTGATGACACATAAAGTTCTTCCGGTCACGAGGAATTTGTTCTGACCGAGGAGTTAGGAATTCGCCAAAGGCGGATTGCCTACATAGTGAGGAACATGATAGCTCGAGGAATTTGAGATTCAAATTTCCGATTCTTGTCTTCTTGGCCACCTGTCCCAAAATATCTTATCCACCTAACGGTCATATCATTGAAGGGCATTTATGTCTTATCATGTCGGGCTGCTCCCTAGGCTATAAATAGCCGCCCCTACAACCACTAGCGGTTGGCTGCTCAGAGAGAACTTGACACTTGTCATTTGAGAGCAACCCATCCTCCGAGGACTTTGAGCGAAAATCATCAAGTGAGGAAAACCCCAAAACCAAACCCCTACAAACCCAAAGTGATTGAGCATCATCAAGAGATTGATCCTGCGTGGATCCGATGCTTGTTACCTTTGAAGACTGTGCTTCTTCCAGATGGTTAGGCGTCATGGTCTAGAGCATCCAGGAGGAATTGTGGATCGCCGAGTGACCGAGTCTGTGAAGGTTTGGAAGTCGCCTGAAGACTTACCATGAGTAATTGGACGAGGTCTGTGTGACCTTAGTTCAAGGAGAATACGGTGAGGACTTGGTGTCTGAGCTGCGTGCTTTCAGCGATCGGGTGTCCGGACTGTGTGTCCTCGAGTTTAAATACTCAGCTCCAACCAGACGCATAACCGAGACAAAGCAGCTTGGAACTGGTCTACCAAATCATTGTCTTCACCAACCTAACTGGTTCTATTTCCTCAACCCTTTCATTTCCTCATTCTTGTGTTGAGTGTTTGTTCATATCTGTGTTTGAAGACTTTGATCAAGACTTTCTCAATTTCCTCAGTTCAATTTCTTGATCTGCTTTGTCTTCATCTTGTGTTATCCTGTGATTACGCTTTACGTACTCTGTGCTAGTCTTCATTTCATCATGATGACCATGCGTGTATTCTGTTATGCTTACTCGAGTACTTATTCCGCTGCTAATAGTTCTTCGTTAAGGAATTTCCTCACCGCAAATTCCTCGGTGAAGAATTCATAAAAATCGCCTATTCATCCCCCTCTAGTCGACATAACGCACTTTCAATTGGTATCGAGCAAGGTACTCCCTTGTTACGTGTGATTTTGGTTTAACCATCCGGAGTTTTAGTTATGTCGGCCGCAGGTATGATCAAGGTCTCGGCAGGGTGTCCTACCTTTGATGGGACGGACTACCCTCTTTGGAAGAACAAGATGCGAATGCATCTTGAAGCAATTGATAACGATCTCTCGTATGTTGTGGAAAATGGTGTTCCCTCGGTCACACCTTCTCACGAATCTTGTTGATGTGAAGAGATTCAAGCAACTCGATTCTCAAGCGAAGAATATCATATGTGGCCATCCGAGCAAAGGTCAATATGGAAGAGTGAGTGCTTTGGAATCCGCCAAGCTCATCTGGGACAGGCTGTCCAAAGTGAATGAAGGAGTCTCAACTCAGCGTGACTCTCGAGTCGATGTTCTTCGGAATCTCTTCAACCGCTTCAAAAGACTCGACAACGAAAATGTTCAACAAACCTTCGATCGCCTCATCGACATCTCAAATGAGCTTCAAGCACTTGGCGCCAATCGACATCACCGACCATGAGGTGGTGAAGAAATTGTTAAGATCGCTTGATTCCTCATTTGATACTCGCACCGATGATACAAGAGCGTCTTGACTACAAGTCACTTGATCCTGCTGATATCCTCGAGAGGCTAAATACTCATGAGTTCCAAATTTTGTCAAAAGAGAGATCTCTATGGTTCTAGCTATGGAAAACACGTGCCACGAAGGCCAAGGCTGTGTCTGAATCTGAGTGTGAAGACTACGGTAGTAGCCTTGGAGATCCTGAAGAATTAGGCCAGGAGCTAGCACTTGCCGTGAAGAAATTCCAGAAGTTCACGAGGCGTGGTCGCTTTGGAAAATCCTCAAGAAGCGGTGATTCCTCATCCGGTGACTATAAGAGAAGACTTTGTCACAAATGCAAGAAACCTGGTCACTACATCCAAGATTGTCCTCAAGTGGGAAAAGGAATTAAAGAAGAAGAAACACAAGGATTACTGATTCGATGACTGAAGAAGAAGAAGAAATCATCGAAATCTTCATCATCAAAATCCTCAAAGCCTTCTTCTCACAAGAAGAGCAGCTCCAAAAAGGCTCGGGCATTCATTGGCAAGGAAATGGACTCTGAAGCTGAATCTGAGGAACATGAGGAAGAGGAGGCATCAGAAGAATCTGAGTCTGGTGTGGCGAGTCTAGCTCTCGCTACTGCTTTCGTCAGCAAGTCCATCTTCAACTCTGAAGAAAATGACCTCACCAACAATGCTGATGAAGATAGTGATGACTACACTCCCACCTATTGCTTCATGGCAAAGGATGCCAAGGTACTCAACTATACCTCCTCTGAATCTAGTGAAAATGAATCGATGAAGATCTAAAGCCCGATTACTCAAAACTTGCTAAAATTGCTGTACAACAACAAAGGGCTTTGGAAAAGGTTCAAAACATTCTACATAAGAGTGATGATATGTTAGGTGAAGAAATGGATCGCACTAAAGCCTGATCGAAAATCTTAAGAGACTTCAGTCTAGGTTTGATAGCCTTCAAGGTCATCATAACACTCTCTTATCTGATCATGAGAAACTTTCTTATGAATTTCTTCAAAGAAAGCAAGACCTTGAGAAGCTAAGAGTGAGTTATGAAGATCTTCGAAGGAGCGGTTCATTACTTGCTCAACAAATCAGCGCTTCTCAAGAAGAATTTGTTCCTCCATGCTTAAAGTGCATTGAACGTGAATCTGCTAATTCTTCACCTGAATGTTCAAATGCTTCAACTGTTACAAATTCTTCACCTGTCTCTGCTATCATTAACTCTTCATCTGAGGACATTTCTAGTATCACTGACAATGCAGGGCTGAAGGAATTGTATATGACAGGCATGTACAAAAGCCTCAAAGGGCATCAGACTCTTTGTGATGTGCTTAAAAAGCAGATCCTCAACAGGAACCCTAGGAAAGAGGGTATTGCTTTTGAGAGGAAACTCAATCTTGATGGAACATATTGGAAGCCCGAGCGGTATCCCAAAACCTCATGGGTTGCTGCAAAGGGACCTCCAGATTGATCCATCTAACTTATCCGGCTTTACATGCGAATCTCCTCATTCTTCCGATGAGTCATTTGACTCAACTATAAACTGTTCAAAAATCAGAATGGTGAAGTATTTGCAAGATATGTTGGCACTAACTGCAGGAACGGTTCCCCTATGAAGAAAATCTGGGTTCCCAGGAAGTGCCTTGAAAGTCTTCAGGTAAATGTCCTCATGACACCACCTGTGAAGAATAGGAACCCCAGATCAAATTCTTCATATGGACCAAATTCTTCATATGAATCCAAGTCCTCATACGGACCAAATTCCTCACGTGGATCAAATTCCTCAAAAGGATCAAAGTCCTCATATGATTATCATCGTGCTAACAACTCTGTTTCGCAGGTAGAGCTAAGGGCTATGAATATGTGCATTATTCTTCAAACCAATATGTTCATAAGTCCTCGAAGAATTTCTCCGCTTATTCATATGCTTACCCTAACCCCTCTTATGTGAAACGAAATGGTTTGGCTTCTATGCCACCATTCTCGTATGGTGCTTTCATGAGTAATGAACTCTTCGCCACCCCTTCAGATGTGGGTGGTGAAGAAAAGAACTAATCTCTTCTAGGGTCAGGTCTCCAGACGTGCCTTTAACGTCTCAAGAATTTGGGGACCCGATTTAAATTGCACGATAGGGCCTTGAGCTAATCATGATGAAATGAACTTTCATTTCACACGTCCTCATACCGCTTATCTGAATCTTGACCGATGAAATTCATCCGATGAACCTGATATCATATTCTTCACCGATGAAGTATATGAGATCGTAAGTTGTACTAATTCATCTGCAGGATGATCAACCCAAAGCCACCGAGTGGGTTCTCGATAGTGGTTGTACAAATCACATGATGGTGACAAGAATCTATTGATGGATGATCCCTTATCACCGTCACATCTGAAGCATATCATCTTTGGCCGACAAAGGCAAAAGTCGTGTATTGGGTCTTGGTAAGGTTGCAATCTCTAAGGATAAACACATGGACAAAGTCATGCTTGTTGAGTCCTTAGGATACAACCTCATGTCGATCTCAATGCTTTGTGATCTTGATATGGTTGTGATCTTTGGCAAGTATCGTTGTGTTGTGATTATGGAAGTCGACAGCCCAAAGTCTTGAAGGCTTTAGGAGAGGAGACTTGTATATTGTTGATTTCTCTACAGGACCACAACCAGCCGTGTGTCTACTTGCAAAAGCTTCAGAAGGCTGGCTATGGCATTGACGACTTGGTCATGCAGGCATGAGGAATTTGAACACGCTTGCAAAGAAGAAGCATGTCATTGGCATTGAAAATGTCAAATTCCTCAAGGATCACTTATGCGGAGCCTGTGAAGCTGGAAAAATGACCAAGGCCAAGCATCCAAATGAAGACTATCATGACCACTACTCGTCCCTTCGAATTGCTTCACATGGACCTCTTTGGTCCCAATCATTACTCAGCTGTCATTAATGATGCATCTCTATATGGCTTTGTTATTGTTGATGATTACTCTCGTTACACATGGGTACACATTGTTACTTACAAAAATCAAGTGCAGGAAGTCTTCAAACGATTTTCCTCGAGGGCTTCAACTAACTTTGGTGTGAAGATCAAGCACATCAGAAGTGACAATGGAACTGAGTTCAAGAATTCCGGTCTTGATGACTATCTTGATGAACTTGGTATTACTCATGAGTTATCTGCTCCTTATACTCCTCGGCAAAATGGCGTCGTGGAGCGCAAGAACGTAACTCTTGTTGAGATGGCTCGCACTATGCTTGATGAATACAAAACGCCTAGTCGCTTTTTGGATTGATGCAATTGATACTGCGTGCCACATCATCAACAGAGTATATCTTCACAAATTCTTCAAGAAGACTGCCTATGAACTCCTCAACGACAAGAAACCCAATGTAAGTTATTTCAAAGTCTTGATTGCTAAATGCTGGATTAGAGATCCTCATCACAATTCTAAATTTGCACCGAAAGCACATGAAGGTTTTATGCTTGGTTACGGAAAGGACTCGCACACCTACAGAGTCTTCAACATCACTCTTCACAAGATTGTTGACCTTTGTAGATGTGCGGTTCGATGAAACTAATGGCTCGCAAAGAGAGCACCTACCTTCTGTGTTAGATGAACCAGCACCAAGAATCTATCAAGTTCAAGGCAACCGAGGATGTCATCCCATCTTGAAGAAACTAGCTGAAGAATTCATTCCTCAGACGCTGAAGAACGCCGAGTGATGCACCAAGATAATGTCAAGACAATGGTGCTGAGGAAAATGATCAAATTCCTCGACGACAACCAGCTCATCCTCGTGTTGCAAAAGAAGTGCAAGTTGACAAGATCATCGATGACATTAAAGCGCCATGTCCTCTCACACGCTCAAAAGCTTCACATTTATCTAACTTTTGTGGGCACTATGCTTTTGTCTCTATCACAGAGCCCACTAAGGTAGATGAAGCATTTCTGGAGCCGGAATGGATTCAGGCTATGCAAGAAGAATTACATTAGTTCGAGCTCAACAATGTCTCGAACTGGTCAAACGTCCAGATCCTCGCAAGCATAATATCATTGGCACAAAGTGGATCTACCGCAACAAGCAAGATGAAAATGGCCTTGTGGTGAGGAATAAGGCACGACTAGTAGCTCAAGGCTACACACAGGTTGAAGGAATTGATTTCGATGAAACTTTTGCACCTGTTGCTAGACTTGAGTCTATTCGCATATTACTCGCCTATGCTAACCATAACAATATCACTTTATATCAAATGGATGTGAAAAGTGCATTCCTCAATGGTAAGCTTGAGAAAGAAGTATATGTTGCTCAACCCCCAGGTTTTGAAGATCCAAAGAATCCCGACAAAGTCTTCAGACTCAACAAGGCTCTCTATGGTCTCAAACAAGCCCCACGGGCGTGGTATGATACATTGAAGGAATTCTTCGTGAAGAATGGCTTCACACCAGTTCACTCGACCCTACTCTCTTTACTAAATCATATGATGGTGAACTATTTGTGTGCCAAATATATGTTGATGATATTATCTTTGGTTGTACTGACCAACGTTATAGTGATGAATTTGCCTATATGATGAGTGAAGAATATCAAATGTCTATGATGGGAGAGTTGAAATTCTTCTTAGGTCTTCAAATTCGTCAACAACACAATGGCATATTCATATCTCAGGAGAAATACCTCAAAGATGTCTTGAAAAAATTCGGCATGCAAGATTGCAAAGGCGTCAAAATTCCTATGCCCACAAATTGCCATCTATGCAATCGATGAAAATGGTATTGACTTGATCACAAGGTATACCGCTCCATGATTGGTTCTTTATTGTACTTATGTGCATCTAGGCCAGATATAATGCTTAGTGTTTGCATGTGTGCCCGATTTCAAGCTACACCGAAGGAATCACACCATAAGGCTGTGAAGCATATTCTTCGAACGTTCTTTGAAAAGGACACACATCCTAACACTTATGCAAAATTGATGACTTAGATGTGCAACACATGAAGAAATATTTTTCTTCAATCAATGAAGAATAACACTCTAAGTGTGAAGAAATTAATGAAGAATTTGGTTCTCAGAACCCTGCGACAATTGTACGCGGTGTCTGAAATCATCATTCTTATACGGTGGGTCACGCCACCACCAAAGTTGAAAATCTTCAATTTGAGTTTTTCCTCAGTTTTTGAAATTCTTCAGTTTTCAAATTCTTCAACTTTGCAAAATCTTCACTGTTTCCGTCGTCTTTCTTCATTGGCTATATATATATATGGGTTTATGTCCTCTACAGCATTCACTTATGGCTATTTCTTCAAGTCGTTTTTTCTGCTAAGTGAATGTGATCGGACCCTTCCCCCTCTATGATATACTCAACCCAATCTATTCACAAATTCTTCATGTGCGTTCTATTTAAAACTCGTTCAAAATCTTCACTGAGTCCTTGTCAGCTGAAGAAATTGCGAATGAAACTTTAAAACTGATCTTATCCAAATTTTCGGTTTTGTCATTAAACCGTTCCGCATCCCACGATGCATTATTTTACTCACCCACGATCGTACACGATCTCCACTACACAGTACGTGGGTGACACATGCGTGAGAAGGAGAATGGTCAGGGGCACGTTCGTCCCAAATCTTCGGGCGAACAATTTTTCACCTTGTCTATAAATACCCCTCTCCCCTTCCTCACTTCTTTTACTCCGCTCGACCTCTCTCTCCCTTTCGAGCTCCTCAAACCCTAGCGCCGCCGCTACCCCATCGCCGCCGGTGAGGAAGAGCTTCACTGCCTCGACCCCGTCGCCGACGCATTGCGCCGATCATGAAATCCTCACTCCGCCGCCGCCGTAGCTGTCTTCCTCCGCCAAGTTAGGGCGTGGAAGATCTGAATGACGAACTTCCCAACTGTTCTTCTTAGTTCGTCGTGTTCTTCACTTCGGTTATTTAAAAGTTACTTTTATTACTCGCTTTGATTCTCAAACCTTCCTGAAAATCTTCAAAGGTGTTTATTCTTCAAATCATCACACATATGAACACCTCAAACAAAATATGCTCTTGATTCGTTTCTCTAAGCAATGATTTTCTTCAAGATTCCTCAATTGTGTGGATCCTCGATCTGTACAACTCTGGAACCTAAGACAAAGAATGCTTAGTGAAATTCTTCAAGGCTAATCTGGTCAAAATCCTCAAAACTTGTTCTTTTTGAAAAACCTTCTGAGAACGCATATGACCTCTCCAAATTCCTCGCAACTATACTCTGTTCACACGTACACATGTCCGCTGCTGAATCACTAGGTTCTCATCAACTTAACTCATTTGCAAAGTTCCTCGAAGAAAAACTGCATACTTCTTCAGAGAACTCAATTGTTCAATTTCCTCAACTGAAGAATATGGCAGACGGAAAGAAGCAACAGAAAGGAGGAAAGAAACCTGAGGTTATGACTGCGTTTGAGATCCCTGAGGAAATTTATGCTGACTATTGCACACCTAATGAAGCAAAATTTGGCAAAGAAAACAAAAATCAGCGCAAGGTGCGCATTCAGAAGATTGAACGGAGATGGGCAAGGGAATGGAGGAATACAGATATGTGACTCCAAAGTACATGAAGAAATTCGCTCTCAATCCTCCATGCCCAAGAGCTCCATTGGCACTGGCCATATGGCTGACCCCACCAAAGCATCAAGCGTGGTGAGGACTTTCTGAAGAATGGGCTAAGCGCCAAGCTAAATTGGCAAGACAAGCCAAGGAGGCAGTGAAGAAATTCAATGGGGATTCTGCCACTGCTACAGCTACTGAGGCCTCGGTCAAACCGAGGAAATCCATGCCAAAGAAGCCTGCTCATAGCAAGTGCTTCACCATCAGCGCCCTCAAGGCAAATTCCTCACACTGCTACAGCTCCACCAAAGTCCTCAACAGCTCCGTCAAAATCCTCAGTTCCTGTGCATCTGGCTACATGTCAAAGGACTGCCGGTTTCTCGATTGCCTCTGGAGCTTCAGCAAATTCCTCAGCAGCACCAATTTCATCATCTGGCCCGACTTCTGCTTTGAAGACCAAAGCAACAATTTGGACGAGGTCCTCGGCCAAGTCCAAAGAAACAGCTTGCATTCCATGTGCCTTCTGATGATGAAGCTTCTGATGATGAACTTGCTGAAATCATCAGAGATCGCCAAGAAAGGGCCGCTAGAGCCAAAGGTACATTTGTGCCACTGCCGTTGGATCCGAAGAAAGTCCTCGATTATATTGATCTCTGGCACAAGGATCCCAATACCCCTATGCCCGACTTTCATCTCGACTTCGGACAAAGTCATATGTTGACCCATTTCATCGCTGAAGAGAAATGGAAGTTTGAAAAGGCAAGAGAGATCAAAAGGCTCAATACGTAAAGGAGAAGTTCCTCAAGAAAACGTTGTCAAAATGACACTGCGGAACTTCTCAAGGTCCAGATCGAAATTCAAGACCTCAAAGAAAAACTTCGATTCTTACTATGCTGATTGGCAAGGAGCCAAGGTCGATTCATTAACTGACGAAGAAATTCACAAATGCTGCTGCCCCAACGCAACATGAAATTCCTCAGTTGAAGCCTCACCACCGATTGAAGAACATGCCTGACCACTGATGACGTTCAGCAGCTGATGAAAATGCTAGTTCGAGGCTGATGATCCCATTCCAAATTACCGAAGAAATTGCCAGGGCATCCACTAGTGGTGCGCCTGAAGAAACTGAACAAGACAGGGCAACTGCATCAGTTGCGTCTGAAGAAATTCAACCAAATTCCTCAGCTCCTCCTGCACCAACATCAACTCCAATTCTTCCATCTGCCTCTGATGTGAAGAAAACCAAGGCTGCAGAACGAGC
The DNA here is from genome assembly GCA_021605145.1 of Aegilops bicornis. NCBI lineage: Eukaryota > Viridiplantae > Streptophyta > Magnoliopsida > Poales > Poaceae > Aegilops > Aegilops bicornis. The sequence continues at coordinate 47,580,212 of CM038669.1, forward strand.
TGCAGTGAAGAAAAGGAAGGCATCAGCTGTGTCAAATTCTTCGCCATTTAAGAAAATGAAGCCAATGACCAGCTCATTCGAAAATCCAATTGATGCTGTTCCGATTTCCTCCATGCCATCAAAGGACCTTGTTCCTTTTGGAGAAGACTATGAGATCCCAATCGGATCGATGAAGAACATCATTCTGCCGCTTCGTCGAGCAGATTGATGAAGAAATTGAAGTGGACGCAATCCCTTCAACCCCAGTCATTTCCTCACCTATGCCTCAGTTCACAGCTGAAGAGGCTGGTGTTGAGGAAATTGAAGATGAAGATGTGGATATTGGGTGCACCACACCAGTGATGAATGATGACTTTTGGGAAAGTCTGCATCCCAATACTCCTCTCTTCACCCCGCTCCAACAGATTCCTCAGTCCCCTGCACAAACAGTCCAAATGGACTCTGAAGAAACTCAACCCACTTGCTCTGTGCATGAAGAAATTCCAGCCACTAGTGCTGATGAACCTGCTGCTGATCCTCAGACTGCACCTGTTGAGGAACCAGAAATTCCTCAGCCAGAAGAACCTGAACTTGCGATTCCTGAGGTAGTGATGCAACTCACTGACACCCCTCTGCCCAAACAAAAGAATCCTTTCTCAAGCAAACAAAAAGTTCAAGGCTGATGATTTCTTTGTCGAGCACGTATTCTTCACCGACTATAATCCATATGATTCTCGCCGCATTAGGAAGAGGCGTTTCGACTGCCACCAAGCCAACTTCTATTCCTCGGTGCTCTTCAACAAAGATAAAGTCTTCGATCATGCTCATATTCCTCATGTGGACATGGAGTCTCTGCCAGCTTTGAGCCAGTCCTCGGTGTTCTTCACGACGCAGGACTTACGAATTTCTGCATCGATATCTGTGGATCGGCATGAAGAACTAATTCTTCAATTCTATGCAACGCTGCACATCACCGGAGACGCTAAAGACGTGAACTCATGGGTATTAGACTGGATGTCCGAAAATACTCACTACAAGGCACCAAAGAATTGAATTGCTTCGTGCTCTACCACTCAGTCCTCCACTTGATGGTGCTCGTTGTATCTACAACGAACCAGAACTTTCAAATCACTATATGCAAGTGTTGATGAAGCCTTTGAAGCCAAGGCAGGCCCCAAGAACCAAATTCCTCGTCAAGGAATTATTGTATGTGCCTCGGATCGTCTATCGGATTACAGCGAAGACAATGAGTCCTATCAAAGGCCACGACTCGAGTGATGAAGAAGTCGTTGGCATCATGAAGAATATGCTTTTCAACATCATCCATGGCGTTCCCGCCAACTTCCATGATTTCTTCATGAGGACTCGGCAAGCGTTGCTATGTCACCATTTGAGCTGAAGCCTTATGCGCGCCTTTGGATAATGAGATTCATCAGGACAAGGTCTTCACTCAATTACAAGGCTGATACTCTGAACCACTGCAGCTACTTGCCCCCGATTGAAGTCCTCAAACGGACATTTACCTCAGCTGATGACAAGGGCAAGGCTACTGCTGTGATCGATGAAGGCATTCGTCCATTGGATGGACAGTTTCGCCAAGCAGCATCCTACTCCACCAATGATGACTCTGCCTGTTGGGGAACGTAGCAGAAATTCAAAATTTTCCTATGTGTCACCAAGATCTATCTATGGAGAAAACAGCAACGAGGGGAAGGAGAGTGCATCTACATACCCTTGTAGATCGTTAAGCGGAAGCGTTCATGAGAACGGGGTTGAAGGAGTCGTACTCGTCAGGATCCAAATCACCGGAGATCCTAGTGCCGAACGGACGGCACCTCCGCTGCTCAACACACGTACAGCCCGGTGACGTCTCCCACGCCTTGATCCAGCAAGGAGAGAGGGAGAGGTTGAGGAAGACTCCATCCAGCAGCAGCACAACGGCGTGGTGGTGGTGGAGGAGCGTGGCAATCCAGCAGGGCTTCGCCAAGCACCACGGGAGAGGAGGAGGAGAGGCAGGGCTGCACCAATAGAGGGAGAAGTTCTCATGTGTCTGGCAGCCTCAAAACCTCAAGTATATATAGGGGGGAAGGGGGCTGCGCCCCCTTTAGGGTTTCCCACCCCAAGGGGTGCGGCCAGCCCTAGATCCCATCTAGGGGCGGCTAAGGGGGAGGAGTGCCTCCCAAGTCAAGTGGAGGCCTCCCCTTTAGGGTTTTCCTTCCCATGCGCATGGGCCTTGGGGGGCTGGTGCCCCTGGCCCATTAAGGCTAGGGCGCCTCACAGCCCATGCTACTGTATTGGACGTGGTGGAACAATTTCCGGACCTCCGGACCCCTCCGAATCCTCCGGAACCTTCTGGAAGCTTCGGTACAATACCGAAAAACCCGAACTTTTTCCTAACCCGAACAACAACTTTCCATATATAAATCTTTACCTCCGGACCATTCCGGAACTCCTAGTGACGTCCGGGATCTCATCCGGGACTCTGAACAACATTCGGTAACCACATACAAACTTCCTTTATAACCCTAGCGTCATCGAACCTTAAGTGTGTAGACCCTACGGATTCGGGAGACATGTAGACATGACCGAGACGTTCTCCGGTCAATAACCAACAGCAGGATCTGGATACCCATGTTGGCTCCCACATGTTCCACGATGATCTCATCGGATGAACCATGATGTCAAGGACTCAATCGATCCCGTATACAATTCCCTTTGTCTAGCGGTATTGTACTTGCCCGAGATTCGATCGTCGGTATCCCGATACCTTGTTCAATCTCGTTTCCGCAAGTCTCTTTACTCGTTCCGTAACACATCATCCCGTGATCAACCCATTGGTCACATTGTGCACATTATGATGATGTCCTACCGAGTGGGCCCAGAGATACCTCTCCGTTTACACGGAGTGACAAATCGATCTCGATTCGTACAACCCAATGCAGACACTTTCTGAGATACCTGTAGTGCACCTTTATAGTCACCCAGTTACGTTGTGAAGTTTGGTACACCCAAAGCATTCCTACGGTATCCGGGAGTTGCACAATCTCATGGTCTAAGGAAATGATACTTGACATTAGAAAAGCTTTAGCATACGAACTACGATCTTTGTGCTAGGCTTATGATTGGGTCTTGTCCATCACATCATTCTCCTAATGATGTGATCCCGTTATCAACGACATCCAATGTCCATGGTCGTGAAACTGTAACCATCTATTGATCAACGAGCTAGTCAACTAGAGGCTTACTAGGGACATGGTGTTGTCTATGTACCCACACATGTATCTGAGTTTCCTATCAATACAATTATAGCATGGATAATAAACGATTATCATGAACAAGGAAATATGATAATAACTAATTTATTATTGCCTCTAGGGCATATTTCCAACAGTCTCCCACTTGCACTAGAGTCAATAATCTAGTTCACGTCGTCATGTGATTAACGCTGATAGGTCACATCGCCATGTGACCAACATCCAAAGAGTTTACTAATGTCTGTAAACTAGTTCACATCATCATGTGATTAAGACTCAATGAGTTCTCAGGTTTGGTCATGTTTTGCTTGTGAGAGAGGTTTTTAGTCAACGGTGCGAACCTTTCAGATCCGTGTGTGCTTTGCAAATTTCTAGGTCATATTATAAATGCTGCTTCCACGCTCCATTTGAAACTATTCCAAATGGTTGCTCCACTATAAGTATCCGGTTTGCTATTCAGAGTCATTCGGATAGGTGTCAAAGCTTGCATCGACGTAACCCTTTACGCCGAACTCTTTATCATCTCCATAATCGAGAAACATGTCCTTATTTACTCCAAGGACAATTTTGACCGCTGTCCAATGATCCCCATTCCTGGATCATTCTTGTACCCCTTAACTGACTCATGGCAAGGCACACTTCCGGTGCGGTACACAGCATAGCATACTATAGAGCCTACGCCTAAAGCATAGGGGACGACCTTCGTCCTTTCTCTCTTTTCTGCCGTGGTCGAGCTTTAAGTCTTAACTTCATACCTTACATCTCAGGCAAGAACTCCTTCTTTGACTGATCCATCTTGAACACCTTCAAGATCATGTCAAGGTATGTGCTCATTTGAAAGTATCATTTAGCATTTTTGATCTGTTCTCATAGATCTTGATGCTCAATGTTTAAACAGCTTAATCCAGGTTTTCACTTGAAAAACACTTTTCAAATAACCCTATATGCTTTACAGAAATTCTACATCATTTCTGATCATCAATATGTCAACAACATATACTCATCAGAAATTCTATAGTGCTCCCACTCACTTCTTTGGAAATACAAGTTTCTCATAAACTTTGTATAAACCCAAAATCTTTGATCATATCATCAAAGCGCACATTCCAACTCCGAGATGCTTACTCCAGTCCTTAGAAGGATCGCTGGAGCCACATAACTTTTAGCATCCTTAGGATCGACAAAAACTTTACGATTGTATCACATACAACCTTTCCTTACGAAGACCGGTAAGGAAACTCGTTTTGACATCCATCTGCCAGATTTCATAAATGCAGCTTATGCTAACATGATTCCGACGGACTTAAGCATCGCTACGGATGATAAAATCTCATCGTAGTCAACTCCTTGAACTTGTGAAAAACTCTTCGCTACAAGTCGAGCTTCATAGACGGTGACATTACCGTCCACGTCCGTCTCCTTCTTAAAGATCCATTTATCTCAATGGCTTGCCGATCATCGGGCAAGTCCACCAAAGTCCATGCTTTGTTCTGATACATGGATCCTATCTCGGATTTCATGGCTTCTAACCATTTGTTGGAATATGGGCCCACCATTGCTTCTCCATAGCTCGTAGGTTCATTGTTGTCTAGCAACATGACATTCAAGACAGGATTACTGTATTACTCTGAAGTAGTACGCATCCTTGTCCCCTTACGAGGTACGGTAGTGACTTGATCCGAAACTTCATGATCACTATCATAAGCTTCTACTTCAATTGGTGTAGGTGCCACGAGAACAACTTCCTGTGCCCTGCTACACACTAGTTGAAGTGATGGTTCAATAACCTCATCAAGTCTCCACCATCCTCCCACTCAACTTTCCGAGACGAACTTTTCCTCGAGAAAGGACCCGATTCAAGAAACAATCCCTATTGCTTCCGGATCTGAATTAGGAGGTATACCCAACTGTTTTGGGTGTCCTATGAAGAAGCATTTTGTCCGCTTTGGGTTCGAGCTTATCAACCTGAAACTTTTCCACATAAGGCCGCAGCCCCCAAACTTTTAAGAAACGACAACTTAGGTTTCTCCAAACGGTGTCGCCTCTCAAGGAATTACGTGGTGCCCCATTAAAGTGAGTGCGGTTGTCTCTAATGCCTAACCCATGAACGATAGTGGTAATTCGATAAGAGATATCATGGTACGCACCATATCCAATAGAGTGCAACTATGATGTTCGGACACACCATCACACTATGGTGTTCCAGCGGTATTAATTGTGAAACAATTTGAACAATGTCTTAATTGTGTGCCAAAACTCAGAATCTCAGATATTCATCTCTATGATCATATCATAGACATTCTATCCTCTTGTCACGAAGATCTTAAACTTCAATCTGAAATTACTTGAACCATTCAATAATTCAGACTTGTGTTTCATCAAGTAAATATACTCAACATCTACTCGAATCATCTGTGAAGTCAAAACATAACGATATTTACTACATGCCTCAACACTCATTGGACTGCACACATCAAAATGTGTTACTTCCAACAGGTTGCTACCTTGTTCCATCTTCTTTGAAACCGAGGCTTTTCAGTCATCTTGCCCATGTGGTATGATTTGCATATCTCAAGTGATTCAAAATCAAGTGAGTCCAAACGATCCATCTGCATGGAGTTTCTTCATGCGTATACACCAATAGACATGGTTTGCATGTCTCAAACTTTTCAAAACGAGTGAGTCCAAAGATCCATCAACATGGAGCTTCTTCATGCTTTACACCAATATGACTTACATGGCAGTGCCACAAGTAAGTGGTACTATCATTACTATCTTATACTTTTGGCATGAAGATGTGTATCACTACGATCGAGATTCAATAAACCATTTATTTAGGTGCAAGACCATCGAAGGTATTATTCAAATAAATAGAGTAACCATTATTCTCCTTAAATGAATAACCGTATTACATGCATATAATCCAATCATGTCTATGCTGAATGCAAACACCAAATGACAATTATTCAGGTTTAATTCTAATCTTGATGGTAGAGGGAGCGTGCGATGTTTGATCACATCAAAATTGGAAACACTTCCAACACATATCGTCAGCTCTCCTTTAGCTAGTCTCCGTTTATTCCGTAGCTCTTTTATTTCGAGTTACTAACACTTAGCAACCGAACCGGTATCTTAATACCCTGGTGCTACTAGGAGTACTAGTAAAGTACACATTAACATAATGTATATCCAATATACTTCTATCGACCTTGCCAGCCTTCTTATCTACCAAGTATCTAGGGTGGTTCCGCTCAAAGGTCCGTTCCTCTCATTACGTAAGCACTTAGTCTCGGGTTTGGGTTCAACCTTGGGTTTCTTCACTGGAGCAAAGAATCGATTTGCCGTTTCATGAAGTGTCCCTTCTTGCCCTTGCCCTTTTTGAAACTAGTGGTTTCACCAACCATCAACAATTGATGCTCCTTCTTGATTTTTACTTTCGCGATGTCAAACAACGCGAATACCTCAAGGATCATCATCTCTATCCTTGATATGTTATAGTTCATCACGAAGCTCTAGCAGCTTGGTGGCAATGTCTTTGGAGAAACATCACTATCTCATCTGGAGGATTAACTCCCACTCGATTCAAGTGATTGTTGTACCCAGACAATCTGATTACAAGCTCAACGATTGAGATCTTCTCCCTTAGTTTGTAGGCTAGAAAACTCGTCGGAGGTCTCATACCTCTTGACGTGGGCACGAGCCTGAAATCCCAATTTCAGCCCTCAGAACATCTCATATGTTCATGACGCTTCAAAACGCCTTTGGTGCCTCAATTCTAAGCCGCTTAACATTACCGAACTATCACGTAGTCATCAAAACGCGTGTGTCGGAAGTTCGCAACATCCACAGACCATGTTCGAGGTCCGACATCGAGCGGTGCATTAAGGACATAAGCTTTCTAACGACCGCATAATTGCTACTGTCCAACTTTCAACTATATTTTCTCTAGGAACATATTTAAACAAGAGAACTAAAGCGCGAGCCACGACATAATTTGCAAAAGGTCTTTTGACTATGTTCAAGATAATTAAGTTCATCTTATGAACTCCCACTCAGATAGACATCCCTCCGGTCATCTAAGTGATTACATGATCCGAGTCAACTAGGCCGTGGTCCGATCATCACGTGAGACGGACTAGTCATCATCGATGAACATCTTCATGTTGATCGTATCTACTATACGACTTATGCTCGACCTTTCGGTCTCTCGTGTTCCGAGGCCATGTCCGTACATGCTAGGCTCGTCAAGTTAACCCTAAGTGTTTCGCGTGTGTAAATCTGTCTTACACCCGTTGTATGTGAACGTAAGAATCCATCACACCCGATCATCACGTGGTGCTTAGAAGCGACGAACTTTAGCAACGGTGCACGCTTAGGGAGAACACTTCTTGAAATTGTTGCAAGGGATCATCTTATTTACTACCGTCATTCTAAGTAAACAAGATGCATAAACATAATAAACATCACATGCAATTATACAGTAGTGACGTGATATGGCCAATATCATATAGCTCCATTGATCTCCATCTTCGGGGCTCCATGATCATCATCGTCACCGCCATGACACCATGATCTCCATCATCATGATCTCCATCATCATGATCTCCATCATCGTGTCTCCATGAAGTTGTCTCGCCAACTTATTACTTCTACTACTATGGCTACCAGTTAGCAATAAAGTAAAGTAATTACATGGCGTTTGTTCAATGACGCGCAGGTCATACAATAAATTAAGACAACTCCTATGGCTCCTGCCGGTTGTCATACTCATCGACATGCAAGTCGTGATTCCTATTACAAGAACATGATCAATCTCATACATCACATATCATTCATCACATTCTTCTTGGCCATATCACATCACATAGCATACCACCGCAAAAACAAGTTAGACGTCCTCTAATTGTTGTTTGCATGTTTTACGTGGCTGCTATGGGTTTCTAGCAAGAACGTTTCTTACCTACGCAAAACCACAACGTGATATGCCAATTGCTATTTACCCTTCATAAGGACCCTTTTCATCGAATCCGTTCCGACTAAAGTGGGAGAGGCGGCACCCGCTAGCCACCTTATGCACCAAGTGCATGTCAGTCGGTGGAACCTGTCTCACGTAAGAGTACGTGTAAGGTCGGTCTGGGCCGCTTCATCCCACAATACCGTCGAAACAAGATTGGACTAGTAACGGCAAGCATATTGAACAAAATCAACGCCCACAACTACTTTGTGTTCTACTCGTGCAAAGAATCTACGCAATAGACCTAGCTCATGATGCCCTTTGTTGGGGAACGAGCGTAAATTCAAAATTTTCCCACGTGTCACCAAGATCTATCTATGGAGAAAACAGCAACGAGGGAAGGAGAGTGCATCTACATACCCTTGTAGATCGTTAAGCGGAAGCGTTCATGAGAACGGGGTTGAAGGAGTCGCACTGCCGTGATCCAAATCACCGGAGATCCTAGTGCCGAGCAGACGGCACCTCTGCGTTCAACACACGCAGACAGCCGGTGACGTCTCCCACGGCTTGATCCAGCAAGGAGAGAGGGAGAGGTTGAGGAAGACTCCATCCAGCAGCAGCACAACGGGCGTGGTGGTGGTGGAGGAGCGTGGCAATCCAGCAGGCTTCGCCAAGCACCACGGGAGAGGAGGAGGAGGAGGCAGGCTGCACCAATAGAGGGAGAGGTTCTCATGTGTCCAGCAGCCTCAAAACCTCAAGTATATATAGGGGAAGGGGCTGCGCCTTTAGGGTTTCCCACCCCAAGGGGTGCGGCCAGCCCTAGATCCCATCTAGGGGAGGCGGCCAAGGGGGGAGGAGTGCCTCCCAAGTCAAGTGGAGGCCTCCCCCTTTAGGGTTTTCCCTTTCCCATGCGCATGGGCCTTGGGGGGGCTGGTGCCCCTGGCCCATTAAGGCTAGGGCGCCCCCTTACAGCCCATGCTACTGTATTGGACGTGGTGGAACAATTTCCGGACCTCCGGAACCTTCTGGAAGCTTCCCGGTACAATACCGAAAAAACACGAACTTTTTCCTAACCCGAACAACAACTTTCCATATATAAATCTTTACCTCCGGACCATTTCGGAACTCCTCGTGACGTCCGGGATCTCATCCGGGACTCTGAATAACATTCGGTAACCACATACAAACTTCCTTTATAACCCTAGCGTCATCGAACCTTAAGTGTGTAGACCCTACGGGTTCGGGAGACATGTAGACATGACCGAGACGTTCTCCGGTCAATAACCAACAGCAGGATCTGGATACCCATGTTGGCTCCCACATGTTCCACGATGATCTCATCGGATGAACCATGATGTCAAGGACTCAATCGATCCCGTATACAATTCCCTTTGTCTAGCGGTATTGTACTTGCCCGAGATTCGATCGTCGGTATCCCGATACCTTGTTCAATCTCGTTTCCGCAAGTCTCTTTACTCGTTCCGTAACACATCATCCCGTGATCAACCCCTTGGTCACATTGTGCACATTATGATGATGTCCTACCGAGTGGGCCCAGAGATACCTCTCCGTTTACACGAAGTGACAAATCCCAGTCTCGATTCGTGCCAACCCAACAGACACTTTCGGAGATACCTGTAGTGCACCTTCATAGTCACCCAGTTACGTTGTGACGTTTGGTACACCCAAAGCATTCCTACGGTCTCCGGGAGTTGCACAATCTCATGGTCTAAGGAAATGATACTTGACATTAGAAAAGCTTTAGCATACGAACTACGATCTTTGTGCTAGGCTTAGGATTGGGTCTTGTCCATCAGATCATTCTCCTAATGATGTGATCCCGTTATCAACGACATCCAATGTCCATGGTCAGGAAACCGTAACCATCTATTGATCAACGAGCTAGTCAACTAGAGGCTTACTAGGGACTTGGTGTTGTCTATGTACCCACACATGTATCTGAGTTTCCTATCAATACAATTATAGCATGGATAATAAACGATTATCATGAACAATGAAATATAATAATAACTAATTTATTATTTCCTCTAGGGCATATTTCCAACATCGCCACCCATGACTCGCCAAAATACCTCACCAAGCAAAGTCCTCAAGCTATCGCACCTGTGGTGATGACTGATCGTGAGTTACTCCTCGGTCTTCATCGGAAGGTTGATCGCAATCATAAATGGGTCAAGCGTCGCTTTGGTTCAATTCTTCACAATATGACCTCAACACACAATGCAAAGGAAGAAAACCACTACTACCTCCATGAAACCTTCAAACGCACTGGGCTGTTCTTTCACATGTCTGCTGATGAGGAAGAACCGAAGACTATGGGACTCAAGTAAGAATTTGATCGGTCCGCACCTCCTACGAAGAGATACAAGAAGGTCAAAGTTCCTTCCTTGGTGGCTAGCTCCTATTCTTCATCGCTACGACAATCGATGAAAATGAAGACTTGGACGACACCGCGGCAGGTCCTACTACAACAACCGACCCTAACAACGCCGGGCGCCCTTCTTCAACTTAAAATTCTTCAGGAGCGTTTATCCTCAGTTTCGATCCTTTAGGTCATTCGATGACAAAGGGGGAGAAATTTGAGTTAGTCTTCAAGCGGGTCTAGTTTATTGCCTATATACAGTAATTGATTTTTTTTGTTAAGTTACAACTCTCGTTCTTCTGAAACTTTTATTGGATCGAGTTGTAATCTTAAACCCGATGGTGCTTTGATACTTTTGATGCATTATGCTCTTGCACTATACTCTGATTCTCTTGAGCTTCTTGAAAATCTTCAAAGCGGATCTATTTGAGCTCTGATACTCTTGATACGTTATTTTGCATGCTTGTTCCTCATTAATGTTATCGCACGCATGCTGAATTACATCAAGCACCATATTTCATCATGCATTTCAAATTCTTCATATTATATGTCAAATGCGTATGAATTACAAGATATAGGGGAGATCTCCATGATTCAACTCTTCAAATGTGCATTGCCTCAAAAGCAAATTCCTCACTATGCGCATCTTCGTGGGAGTTCTTCTATATCTTGCAATCAAATTCCTCATTATCAGTATTTACACTTCATATGTTTATCCCCATTGAAAACTTAACCTATATTGTCATCAATCACCAAAAGGGGAGATTGTAAGTGCATCTAGTGCCCTTAGTGATTTTGGTGGATTGAAGACTTATAGGTTAAGGAACTAATGCGCTTGTGAGTGTACACAGGTCTATAAGTCTATGAGGAGTTTGATATTTACAGAGAATGTCGAATTCTAAAAATGAAGTTCTTCGATCAAGACTTTGATATTCTCAAGACTTTCAAGACTTTGAAAGTGAAGAAATTGGTGTGACCTTGAAGACTTGATATTCATTTGAGGAACATGAAGCGTGAAGACTTTTGTTTTCGTAGTTTCGTTTTTCTTTCTTGAGTCATAGGAAACACCGTACTGTTAAAGGGGGTCGAGGAAATACTAAGGAAAAATTTCCATGTGATGCTCAACTCAAAATCCTACACCTACCAATCCTTCGAGTGAAGCCTTTGGAAATCTCATACAGTTCAGTCAATTTCTTGATGTAGACGAAGTTCTTCCGGTCATTGAGGAATTTGTTCTGGCCGAGGAGTTAGGAATTCGCCAAAGGCGGATTGCCTACGATGAGGAACATGATAGCCCCGAGGAATTTGAGATTCAAATTTCCGACCGTTCTTGTCTGCGCTGACTGTCCCAAAATATCTTATCCATCTAACGGTCATATCATTGAAGGGCATTTATATTTTATCATGTCGGGCTGCTCCCTAGGCTATAAATAGCCGCCCCCTACAACCACTAGCTGGTTGGCTGCTCCGAGAGAACTTGACACTTGTCATTTGAGAGCAACCCATCCTCCGAGGACTTTGAGCGAAAATCATCAAGTGAGGAAAAACCCCAAAACCAAACCCCTACAAACCCAAAGTGATTGAGCATCACTGAAGAGATTGATCCTGCGTGGATCCGACGCTTGTTACCTTTGAAGATTGTGCTTCTTCCAGATGGTTAGGCGTCATGGTTTAGAGCATCCAAGAGGAATTGTGGATCGCCGAGTGACCGAGTCTGTGAAGGTTTGGAAGTCGCCTGAAGACTTACCACGAGTAATTGGACGAGGTCTGTGTGACCTTAGTTCAAGGAGAATATGGTGAGGACTTGGTGTCCTGAGCTGCGTGCTCAGTATTCGGGTGTCCGGGACTGTGTGTCCTCGAGTTTAAATACTCAGCCGCTCCAACCAGACGTACAATTGAGACAGCAGTTGGAACTGGTCTACCAAATCATTGTCTTCACCAACCTAACTGATTCTATTTCCTCAATCCTTTCATTTCCTCATTACTGTGTTGAGTGTTTGTTCATATCTGTGTTTGAAGACTTTGACTGAAAACTTTCTCAATTTCCTCAGTTCAATTTCTTCAGTCTGTTTGTCTTCATCTTGTGTTATCGTGTGATTACGCTTTCTGTACTCTGTGCTAGTCTTCATTTCATCATGATGACCGTGCGTGTATTCTGTTATGCTTACTTCTGAGTACTTATTCCGCTGCTAATGGTTCTTCGTTAAGGAATTTCCTCACCGGCAAATTCCTCAGTGAAGAATTCATAAAAATCGCCTATTCACCCCCCCTCTAGTCGACATAACGCACTTTCACATCTTCACTAGGAAGGCCGGCGAATTGATCTTTCATAACAAGATTCAACAAGGCAGTATTGATTTCACAAGATTCAGTATTGGCAAGAGGAGCAATCGGAGTGCTAAGGAAATCATTATTATTGGTATTGGTGAAGTCACACAATGTAGTAGCATCTTAAGCCATTGCGACAAACAAGCAATCCAACACACGAGCAAACAAACGGACGAGGAAAAGGCAACGGGAAAAAGAGGAGGAGATTCGGAAAGAGTGGGCGAATAAAATGGCAAGGGTGAAGTGGGGGAGAGGAAAACGAGAGGCAAATGGCAAATAATGTAATGCGAGAGATAGGGACTGTGATGGGTACTTGGTATGTTGACTTTTATGAGACTCCCTAAGAACGGCGCCAGAAATCCTTCTTGCTACGTCTTGAGCTTGCGTTGGTTTTCCCCGAAGAGGAGAGGATGATGCAGCACAAGATGGCGTAAGTATTTCCCTCAGCTTTTTGAGAACCAAGGTATCAATCCAAAGAGGAGGCCACGCACAAGTCCCTCGTACCTGCACAAAACGATAGCTACTGCAACCAACGCGATTAGGGATTGTCAATCCCTTCACGGTCACTTACGAGAGTGAGATCTGATAGAGATAATAATTTTGGTATTTTTGGTATATAGATGCAAAGTGAAAAGTAAAAGGCAAAGTAAAAACAAAGCAAGTATTAAAGTGATGGAGATTGATATGATGAGAATAGACCCGGGGCCATAGGTTTCACTAGTGGCTTCTCTCAAGAGCATAAGTATTCTGCGGTGGGTGAACAAATTACCGTTGAGCAATCGACAGAATTGAGCATAGTTATGAGTATATCTAGGTATGATCATGTATATAGGCATCACGTCCGAGACAAGTAGACCGAAACGATTCTGCATCTACTACTATTACTCCACTCATCGACCGCTATTCCGCATGCATCTAGAGTATTAAGTTAAAAACAGAGTAATGCCTTAAGCAAGATGACATGATGTAGAGGAATAAATTCATGCAATATGATAAATATCCCATCCTGTTATCCTCGATGGCAACAATACAATACGTGCCTTGCAACCCTTTCTGTCACTGGGTAAGGACACCGCAAGATTAAACCCGAAGCCATGCACTTCTCCCATTCCAAGAACTACCAATCTAGTTGGCCAAACCAAATGGATAATTCGAAGAGACTTGCAAAGATAACTCAATCATACATAAAAGAATTCAGAGAAGATTCAAATATTATTCATAGATAAGCTGGATCATAAACCCACAATTCATCGTTCTCAACAAACACACCGTAAAAAGAAGATTACATCGAAGAGGTCTCCACGAAAGAGGGGGAGAACATTGTATTGAGATCCAAAAAGAGAGAAGAAGCCATCTAGCTACTCGCTATGGACCCGAAGGTCTGAAATAAACTACTCACACTTCATCGGAGAGGCTATGGTGTTGATGTAGAAGCCCTCCGTGGTGGATACCCCCTCTGGCGGAGCTCCGGAACAGGCCCCAAGATGGGATGTCGTGGATACAGGAAGTTGCGGCGGTGGAATTAGGTTTTTGTCTCCTGTTCTGATCGTTTGGGGGTACGTAGGTATATATAGGAGGAAGGAGTACGTCGGTGGAGCAACAGGGGGCCCACGAGGCAGGCGCGCCCCACCCTCGTGACCGCCTCCGATGTTCCTTGGCGTGAGGTCCAAGTCTCCTGGATCATGTTCGTGAGAAAATCACGTTTAGAAGGTTTCATTCCGTTTGGACTCCGTTTGATATTTTGTTTCTTCAAAACACTGAAAAAGGCAAAAAACAGCAATTCTGGGCTGGGCCTCCGGTTAATAAGTTAGTCCCAAAAGTAATATATAAGTGGAAAATAAAGCCCATTATAGTCCAAAACAATAGATAAAGTAGCATGGAGCAATCAAAAATTATAGATACGTTGGAGACGTATCAGATCCCTCTTAGTTCTAGCTTTTGTTCCCTGCGAAGTATCATGGAGTACCCTGTAGGGGTGTGTAAGGGGTCTTTAATGTCTTTTGCGCTCACCTTCCCTGTTATGAAAATTTGTGAACGCATGTCATGTTAAGGCTCGGTCTCCCCTTTCTTCCCTTGCGACATCTTGTTGCTCTACGCTGACAGGTCCCGGTCCCGAGGCAGGCTACAGCCGTCGCTGGTATACCAGGTCGCGTGTCGTGGTCAAGGCCAGGAGGTGTGCGGCCCAAGGTCCAGTAAGAGCCCCTGAGGCGCGATGATCAGGAGGTCCCGTTTAGCACTCAAGCAGCTATGGTAAGGCGAGAAAGGGAGTCGACGTGGCCGCAACGGGGCTGCGGCGAGCGTGACCCTCAAGCCCCAACAATTTGCCAATCCGAGAACGGGACTTACCCCGTCGATTCTGTGGTGATTCCTCGTGGTGCGCTAGGCCTGCGCGCCAGCTTGTGCGGCATAGCTAGGCAGGCCCATCCGAGTTTTCCTCCTCCCATGCTCTCCTTAGTGCTCTACGTCCTCAGGTCCAGGCCCTCGAGCGAGCTCAGTCGCCGCTGGTATGCCAGGTCGCGATGTCGTGGTCAAGGCTACGGGGTGAGGGCCGGAGAGCGATAAGACTCTGAGTCGCGATGCTCAGAGCCCCCTTTAACGCATGCTTAATTGCACGAGAGAAAAGGAGACTTCGCGGTGCCGCCGCTATCCTTCCCATGGGACCCCGTGAATGAGCACAAGAAGAAACACGGTTTGCCGTTATAGCTGCCACCGCCGCTGGTTGTTCCGCCAAGAGGCGAGGGCATTGAGGGCTGGTGAGGTGGCGTCTTGTGGGCGTGTCATGAGCCAGAGCTCGACCGCTCAGGTTTGTCGACGTGGCAGGGACGGACCCATGCACCAGCGCCGTGCCAATGTGGGAAGGCCCCGTGGGAGGGGACGATCGAGCAGGTGATAGCCGTAGGCAGGTTAAGCATGGAAGGCAAATCAGCTTGGGCAAATGCAGAAAGATACAGGCCACCGGGTCAGGCCCAAGCGGCTTGGGGATGATGCAGCCCGAGGGGCGCCCCCAACAGGGTAAACTGAAGGCATGAGCTAAAGGGATAGATGCCACAGGGACGGACCCACGCGGGCTGGGAATAATGCAGCCCGAGGGCGCTCCCAGCTAAATGAACTTGGAAAATGTCACCTGGTTCTGTTGACGAAGAAGAGTTTGTGCAACTGAAGATGTGCAACGAAGGAATGGCTCCTCATGAGCCACCTGGGCCGTGAGCCTCGGGAGGCTCTGGGGGTTCAGGTGGTTCCTTGAGGACCGCCTCCATCTCCTCCAGGACGGCGCGGTGCCTGGCCTCCTGAGCCGCCATGGCGCGCCGCAAGTTGCGCTGGTACACAAACGACACGCTCGGCAGGCTGAAAGGCATGCGAACGTAGCTGTGCGGTGGACCCTCGCAGCGTCCCACGCGCGAAGGCCAGAAGGGCCCCTGAGATGCGGCCCTGTTAAGCCCTGGGACGTCGATGCAGACGCGCAGCTCGGCATCCTCGCCTGGATGGGGAGCTGCGCCTCGTGAGCGGCTGTCGCCACGCATGGCCCTTGCGTCTTGCAGTTCCTGAGTAGCCTTGGTGATGAACTCCTGAGTGGTGGGCACTCTTGCCCTGTGTTCTCCTGAGGGAAACGTGTCGTGAAGCACGCCTCCAAGTGGTGCCCAAGCACCTCCCTCGTGAGGTCGGCAAGGTCTGAGGCCCTCTAGAAGAGAGCCCCCGAGCCCTACCCGAGGAGGGCGCCGTGCGCGCCTTCCTATGCGACGGAGGGAGGCGCCCCTGGAGCGGGCGCTGATCCTGACGAGGCTCCAGCTGCGTCGCCGCCCTCTGGAGGCCCGCACGGCGCAGCTGCTTCTTCTTGGGGATGGCCTTCGGAGGGCCCTCACTTCTGCTGTCGGGTTTGTCGATTGCTGCAGCTTGGAAGGCGCGCTCGAGGGAGTACACCGCGTCTCTTTCTTCACATGGGACCGTGATGATTCCGCCGCTTCCCGGTATCTTGAGGATGTTGTAGCCGTGGTGAGTGACTGCCATGAACTTCGCTAGGGCCGGATACCCGAGGATGGCGTTGTAGGGCAAGTGGATGTGCACGACGTCGAAGTCGGTGAGCTTGGTGTGGTAGTTCTTGCGCTCCCCGAAGGTGACAGGCAGGCGGACCTGCCCAATCGGTGTGCTGGAGCCATCGGTCACCCCCGAGAAAGGCTTGGTAGGTTGAAGCTGCTCGTATGGCACTTGCAGGTTGTCGAACGTGTCGACAGACAGGACGTTGAGCCCTGCGCCGCCGTTGATGAGGGTCTTGGTAACCTGCACATTGCTGATGACGGGGGAGCACAGCATTGGGAGGGCGCCAGCGGTGGCTGCGCACTTGAGCTGGTCTGCCGAGTTGAAGATGATGGCGCACTGGGACCACCTGAGCGGGCGTGTGGCATCAAGCTTGGGGAGGAATGCATTCACTTCACGAGCAAACTGCTTGAAGATACGCTGCGAGGTTGGGGCCTGAGCTCCGCCAAAGATGCAGGCAATTGTTCGCGGCTCCTGAAAGCCTCCAGCCCCTCGTCTTGATGGTGGTCGTCGTTCCTCCTTGGCGACGGCAGCGGGGGAAGGCCGGCGTTGCCCTGAGGGCGATTCTCACGAGGCTGGTCCCTCCAGGCACCCTCGCGAGGATGGTCCTGCCAGCGGTCCTCGCGAGGACGGTCGCGCCACTTCTGGCGTTGGCCACGGTCGTCCCATCGTCCGCTTCCACATCCTCCTCCACGGCCGTAGCCCCAGTCACTACGCTCGGGGCAGCGACCGAAACGTCCTTTGTGAATGGCTCTGAGTTCTTGACAATCGCTGTTGTTGTGGGTGTTCAGGTTGTGGAAAGCGCGGAATGGCCGGCTATTCTTGGATGACTTGGGCTGATCTCTGCCCCGCTTGGTGTCGGGCTCCGCTGCGAGCACAACCGCTTCCTTGCGCTTCACGTCCTTGGCCTTGGCATTCTTCTCCTCTGCTCCCGTAGCTGGCAGCTCGAGGAGGGAAAGGCGCTCAGCTCTTGCGCACTTGGTCGCCAGGTTGAACAGCTCCTGAGATGTGCACAGCTCCTCGTGGATAGCGAGCTCTTCCTTCATTTTGACGTCACGAACACCGTCTGAGAACGCGGAGATGATGGCCTCGTCCATGACCTTGGGGATCTTGAGGCGAGTGTTGTTGAAGCGCTGGATGTACTTCTGGAGGCTCTCCCCCGGTTGCTGCTTGATGCGGCACAGGTCTCTCGCGGCCGGCGGGCGGTCGCGGGTGTCCTGGAAGTTGGCGACGAAGCGGTCGCGCATCTCATCCCAGGAGGAGATCGAGCTGTACATGTGTTCAGAGCGAGAGCAGGCACCATCCTTGAGAGCCATGGGAAACCAGTTCGCCATGACCTTCTCGTCGTCGTTGGCCACTTCGATGCTCAGCTCATAGAGCTGCAGGAACTCCGCGGGATCGGAGGTGTCGTTGTAGCGAGGGGGCAGATTCGGCTTGAATTTGCCCGGCCATGCGACGCTACGCAGCTCGGGGGTGAAGGCGCGGCAGCCGGACGTCTTGCCGGGGCCCGCCTCGGACGTGGAGTTTGGTCTTGATGAGGCCCGCGCGCTACCACCGCAGGTGGTGCGCGGTCTTGACGAGGCGGCGCTGGGAGCGCTGGTGTAGCTCCTCGTGGCCGAGGCATTTCTTGACAGCTTCTCTCTTCGCGCGCGGGCACTGGGCGTGGTGGATCAGGCCGCGGGGCCGCGCGCCTTGGCGCCAAGGCGCAGTCTTGGGGCGGAGGTGGCGGAGGCGCACCATGAGCCATGTCACCTGTGGCTGGCGGAGCATGAGGCAGAGAGAGGGACGGCGCCAGGGAGCCCCCTACGGCGCGGACGAGCTCGGCAACGCGGTCGAGCCACTCCTCATAGAGGTCATCGACTGGGCGGTAGCGCAGGAGCTCGTTCGCCGCGAGGAGCACTGCCCGCGCCTCCATGGGAGCGGGGCGTGCATGGGATGAAGAACCGGCCGGGGTCAGCGATGGAATGGCGGCGCGGCTGTCCTGCCGCACCGATGGATGCAGCGAAGACGATTGCTGCTCGTTTCCCGCCGGGCCGGTTGCAGCGTTGGCGACGGGAGACGGAGAACGACGAGGTGGCCCATCGACGGGAGCCGTCTGAGCGACACGGGCGGTAAGGGCAGCCCGGCGCTCAGCTCGAGCACGGCAAGCGTCCGCCATGGAAACGATAGAGCGACGGATCGACAAATGGGAAGTTACGGCGCACCTCTACCTGGCGCACCAAATGTCGGATGTGGGGTTCCGGCAGACCCTTAAGGTTCGAACTCTGGGGTGCGCGCGAAGTCTTTCCCTACTACCGATCCACGCCCTAGCTCACTAAGATCTCGTGGACGAACTCACAACGCAGAAAGACACGAGATTTATACTGGTTCGGGCCACCGTTGTGGTGTAATACCCTACTCCAGTGTGGTGGTGGTGGCTTGCCTCTTTGGCTGATGATAAACAGTACAAGGGGAAGAACAACCTCTTGAGGTTGAGGTGTTCTTGTGCGTGGTGTGAGTGAGGTGCCTCTGGATTCGATGCCCCTACGGTGGTGGCTAGTTCTACTTATATAGGCCCTGGTCCTCTTCCCAAATATTGAGCGGGAAGGGAGCCAACAACGGCGGCAAATTTGAAGGGGACAGCTAGTACAAGCTATCCTGATAAAAGTGGTCTTCGCCTGCGAAAGGCTCTGGTGATGACACCGTATTGGACTCCACGATGACCTCCGTCTTGCCGTCCTTCTGGTCTTGGTCTCGTTGCACCGATATGGCAACCTTTATCTGATGCCTCGGTACTCCTCGTCCGCGCTTGCCTCCTTAGCACTAAAGAGGAAATAAGGACGCTGCGCGCGCTGGCGCCCGCCTGGCGCCCGTCTAGTGTCGATCGTCATGGCTCACGTCACGAGAGCCTCGTGAGGTTTGTCCTGCCTTGATATTTCCGCTCTTCGTGAGCCAGCCTGGGGCGGCCGCTCCGTCTCGCGAGGCTGGGCCCCTTGCGAGGGTCTTAATTGCCTTGTCGACGAAGATGGGCCGTACAGGCCTGCCAACTTAGCCACGCCGTGGGCCGCAGACAGGCAAGACTGGGGACCTCTGTTTCCAGAACGCCGACACGTTCCGCGGGTTGAGTAGTTACGCGCAGAACACAGGGCGCATGCATGACGCATGTACGGTACATGCATGTGTATATGATGGAGAGTTTGGACTTTGGAGACATAGGCTTCAGCTCATCGCCGGCGCCGACCTCGTCGTCGGTTAGTACAACGCAAGACGCAACTCTCTCACACCGGCGAGGGGCCTGGACGGCCGGTGCAACTGTTGCGACCTTGTTGTCGCGTTGCACGCCGCACGTGTACGCGCGGCCGACGCGTGGGCCAATGGCTTGCCGAGTCCCACATGGGGGCCATGTGCAGCCGCGCGCATACGACAGCGCCGCGCGGGCCACCACGCGTACGTACCGCGACTCCACCACCACCCCACTGCAGCGACCTCGTCCGTCCGGTCTCTCCCTCGGCGATTAAATAACTATAATCTAGAAATGCAAATCAAGAATTCTACCGGAAGAGAGTGCTAATCAAAAGCAACCGATGCTGATCGTTCGTTGATAATTGCTGGCTGCTGGGACTGCTAATTTTTGCACCGTTTTTGTTTTTGTTTTGAGTTGCCGCTCACTCTCGACCGACCTTCAATTAGGCAGCTGTGAAGTGAAGGCTTAGGCCCCGGTTGGATTATCGTTTAGCTCCTAGATACCCATGTAAAACAATACACACCTCCGGCTGTCGTTTCTATTCCAGGCGAAAATTACACTACGACCGGTAATATGCACCTGTAAATAAAATCCGGACGTATCAAGTTACACCGATTCCAAGCATGGCCTTACTTGCCAGCTCGAACTGGTTAAAAAACCGACGATACATACATTTATAATTTGAACGGCGGGTAGCTAAGCTGAGCTAAAAAACAATGGCAGATCAATGGTGGCTAGAGCTAGCTAGACGACGACACGGGTTCACGATTGCACCAACTTGCTGTTAGGCACGCGGCGACCGTATTAACAATGATACTATAGTAGTATATCACATACAAGAGTCCAAGCGATATAGTATCGGTAGATGCTGTTAGTTCCTAGCTAGATTACATATGTTTATCGTGTTTCTTAATCACCTCCTAAGTGCTGGTGCATGCACAGGTTCCGAGGTTGCTGAGAGAAAAATCAGATCAGACCAGGCCAGAGATTAGATTAAGGTTAGGGGAGAATCCAGAGGATGTGCGCCCCATGTTCTGAGGTGGTGTACTTGGCGACTTGTCCGCGCAGCCCCGAGCTGGAGCCGGTGGCCTCGGTTTTTCTATTTTTATTCTTGGGATAGACTCAGATTAATCAATTTCCATGCTTGACTTTTTCTTTACAGGGAAGGAAATATTTCCATGCTTTGACTTAAATATGCCATTTCATTATTCAATTAGATTTCTGAACATGGATCATATGAATATTATATATGGCACTTCATGGAAAATAATAAGTGCAAGCTTGGAAAAACTTGTTGGAAAAAACAAGCATGTCAATGATATGTAGACACAAGTACATATATCTTCATCCTACAAAAAAAATCATTTTTAAAAAATATAACCATTGCTAGCTGGAAAAATCAAAAAATAAGTGAATAATAATGATATTTTTCTCCGAAAAATAAATACTCTATCGGAGCAATTTCGTAATGTACGCATGTTTACCAATGTTTAACTCTGGCGGTCAAATAGACCAACGATATATAAGTCATGTTACTTCTAAACCTGGGAACGTCTTTCGAATATGAATCCATGTAAAATCATAAATCAAAATAGAAGTTAGTAATTTGTAGTTACAAACCTAATGAGTTTCATGTGGCTTAATTAACATGGTCTACATTTTGAAATGGATAGAGTAATTATAGTAGTAGCATCAAAGTTAATGCTTAGATGACATTCATGCTAGTCTCTCTATCGTGTTGGCAATATTATGCCGAGCGAAAGCTCCGGTGCTCTGGAGGCGATGCACGTGGGTGCCGCTCTCCACTTGAGGACGTCATTACGGTTCTCCTCTCCGTGTCTGGGTTCCGCATGAAGAGCCTTGCCTGTTTCAGACTCGGCAACGCCGATACTTAACATCGTTTTCCCTCCAGCAGGCGTTGTGGTGGAGCTTAGGTGTTCTAGGGCGTGGCGTGGCGTTGTCTTCGAGCCTTCCTGTGCTATTTCTTGGCAGCGTAGTCACGGTGTGTTTTGTGTTCTCCTATTATCCCGGGACCTACGTTGCAAAAGGGTTTTCTAACTAACTGCCAAACCACGAACCTTGTATCATTCGGCTGTGTACTTTGGTTTGTGCTTTATTTATAAAGCGGAACGAGAGACTGTTTCGTGGGGGAAAAAACTTGAAGCATCATGTTCTATCACAGTCTGCTGGAGAGTCCCCACCTACATAGGTGGTCATAATGCCATGTTTTAAATATAACAAAAACATCATAGTACAGAATTTGCAAAGACAAAATAGAAATTACGCAGAAACTTTTGGAGACAAGTGGAGGGTATTAATGGAGGGTGTGGGGCTTTGTGTTGGGCCGGTGCACATGCACGATTAGGTTTGACGGGTAAAGCAGTTGGAGTAAACCCTTGGGAAATGTCCAAACGGTCGCCTGTTTGCCCGAAGAGCTCCGTCTTTCCTTCGCTTCATCACTGAATTCAGCTTCTGTTTCCTGCCCGAAACCATACAATAATGCTCACCTTCATCCAATCCGGTCGACGTCTCGTCCCATGCATACCGACGCCCTACATGAACACTAGCACGGGCCTAGCTAGCTACCTGCGCTTGACCGTAATCCAGCCTCACATTGTCCTCACACATATCAACTTCTTTCCTTGATTCTACTATGGACCCGGCCGGCTACAGTGAAGTCCTCTTTGCTGTGGGGGGCTCAGTTGACTACAAGCAAATTTTGTGGACCATGCACCATGGTGCACACATCTTTTGCCTTCTAAATTTTGTGGGGCTGTGCATGTCAGCATGATGCTGAAATTACCTCATGGTGAGGCTCTCGAGCTACGGCCGGGGTTGAGCGGATGCAATATTGTTTTCTTTTTAATCCATGGGCAGTGGGGCTGCATGCTTTGCTGCTTGCCTCCTCCTGATGTCTTCGCTCACATCGTACCATCCCTCGAGAACCGGCTCACTAGACGGAGACAACCAAACACTAGGGTTGCACGCCGTCCCCGCTTTGGCCCCGGGCCCGGCTTTTGTCAAAATTGTGTGTCAAATCACGGTTGCATGGTACTCCGCGTCTAGAAGATACTAGTACACCCATATTCAACTTTTATGGCATACAACCTACATTTTGTTGATCAAAATAATTGTCAAAGTTAGATCAAATTTGCTGTGTGGCCTTTGTGTGGATAAAAGGAGGGAGTACTATCCAAGAGCGATGTTGGCTCCGAGCAGACTAAGGTCTGCTTGGCCAGCAAGTCACCATAACACCTTGGCTAGAGCTTGCGTCACTAACATTATTAGTTTCAACAAGTGACAACAAAATCAATGGTTTTCATCCTGGAGGATACGCGCCTTGGTTGTCGTGTTCAACTTGTGAAGGATAGATCGTTGGCTACAAAAAACAACACCACCAACCAGGATATAGTGTGCATACGTCGATCATCATTGTCAAACTCAACCAGTGAAGGTCCAATCATAGCTTCGCCGCTGAAAGCATGAAGGTTTGAAGCACCCCAATCTCGAGAAGGGATCCACAGTACTATGATAAGATTGTTTTCCATGAGTTGCACCACTGGTATCTGCGGTTATGACCACCACGGTGACATTCGAGATAAGGTGTTCCTTATGGCCCACAATCACAAGGGCGCCTTTGCAAGTAAGCACACATAAACCCTGGCCTATATCATCAACCTGGTTAAAGATCAACACCGTCTAGGAGAGGACGATCACGGGACAATCAACTTTTTGATTCACCTGGCTACCCTCACATGAGCATGTTGCTTGTGTCCACATAGAAGACTAGAACAGCTAACCACCCGCCACCCCCGCACCGCAACACCGCAATCGCTCAGCTCCAGAGGATCCGCCCACCATTCACACATGACCATCGTGATGCCACCCAAACCCAATGATACGAAGCCGAAATGACATGTCCGAGCCACCATTGGACTAGCCTTGTCACTACCATTTACCATAAGGGCTTTCCCTAGTAGCTTCTTCAAACAACGGCCCGTTGAAAAGAAAGTGAAAGGACAAGAGACACGAGCCTAGGGTTTGTTCCTCCTCGGGCCGCACTAACAAAGCGATCCCCGGGCATTATGTTGCACTCCTGTGAGTCTAGCTCCTAGTAATTTCTTTGTTCTTGTTTTGAAAAGCGTCGATCCCCCCCCCCCCCCCCCTTTTGCTACCTTAAGATGAGAAGGAAAATATACATCCAAAATTCCAAAGACAACATGTCAACATTGGAAATGACCAATTTTGAAAGATCCTACAACCAACCATGAGTGACGGAGGAAGGGGGACCAGCAGCCCCCCCGACATTAGGACTTTGCTGCTAATTTAGTGATGAACAGTGCATAATAGGAAATTATTTGATGCTTAAAGTCTTATTTTTCTATGCTTTGGCCCTCCCTAACCTGTCTTGACTGCAATCGCCCCCCCCCTGATCCAAATTTGTATATGGTTGGATACAAATGTCTTTTCTTGGCGCACACACGTCTTTCTTCTCGCTGTAGCCCTGCTGCTAGAAAGGCAAAGAACACGTAGGACCAGAGGGGTGCACTACATGGCCACGCCCCATAATTGCCACGGGCCCACACACAAGTCCCCAAAACCCTAGCGCAAACTTTATCTACTCCACTCCTCCAATTGTAGGTCGGACCAAAAGGTGGAGAGAGACGGATGGATGGGGAGATCCAAGGTACGTGACCCCTCCGGATCTCGTGTCCCCCGGCTATGGCGAGCCTGTGGCCCTCTCTATGCATGCAATGCATGGCCCTTTCATGGGTGAATATGATTAATTAATCGATGCAGCTCGTTGCCTCCTCGGCTCCTCGCATGGCTGATGGCCCCTACCGTCTGCTAACCACATTACCCGTTGGTTTTGTTCTGTTTAGCTTGTTGAAGAACTTGTCCATTTACCGGTAGCTTGCACTGTTTAAGTGGCACCCTCTCCTCTGGTTAAATATAAGCATAGGCCACAGCTGAAGCTAGTCAGCCGGCCTATAGAAAAAAGCGTTGTACTACTACGTTAGTGTGCTTTGGTGGTGCATGTGGATCGTGTATCTCTCAAGCCTTTTGGTTTACCATAACTATGTAAGCACTCCCCACATCCCTCCCCACATTGCCCAGTACGTTTCATGCATGCATGCATGCCCTCGGACGCAAGCTTAGTGCTGAGCAAAACAGCGTACGATCTAATCCAACCATAACGGTGGCATGAACAGAGCTGCTCCATCCTGCTCCTGCCCCTGCCATGAACTATTGGCTTGTGCAAGTGCAAGCAAGGCGGCGACGAAGCTATGGAGGGCACCAAGTAGTACCACTACTTGGTTTAAGGGAATTTGTCAAGGGTAGTGTAGGCATGCATGTGCGTCCACACAGCCAAGTAGCAGCGGTGCCGTACGTGCTACGTACTAGTCCCTCTGTTCCGATTCGTATTTAGACAAATCTAAAACAAATAATTCGGTACGGAGGGAGTAGTAAACTTGTTTGCGTCTCACGGGAGTGGGCAGAGAGGAGAAGAGGAGATCCGCGCTAGGATCCAAGCGCTAGAGACGGATGCTTAGCGGCGCTAGGGCTAGCTAGCCAGCCGTGTTAGTAGCAGTACTACTAGTACTAACCACGACAGAGGGTCAGAGAGAGGGTGGGGATTAATGAAGTGGGAAGGGGTCGGGTTGGGTGGCTGCCTGCCGGCGCGCGCCTCCTCCCTCCCTCCCTCCGGCCGACGACGACCCAAGTACCCAACCAAAAGCAGGTGAAGAGAAGAGGGGAGGCCGGAGAGTCCCGGCTGCTCCGGTCCGGGCCCACCCACATGGCGCCCTTTCCCATGCAAACTTTTGTCTCCTCCCTGAGAGCATCTCCAACAATGCGTCTTTAAAATAGCGTCGCAAAATTGGTCTGCTTTTAACGCAGCAACGCGGTCGCTTCCAATGGCCAAGAAAACGGCGTGGCTTATAACGAGTTGGGAGCACTGTCTAAAACACTCTCCCGCGCTGTGTATTTCGGGCGCATACTACAGCGCGCCCGACACTCCAGCGCTCGTTCTCGCACTTCCTCTCCCACTTCCACCCCCATCCGGCCACGCCACCGCCGCCGCCGGCTTGTTCAGCGCTCAGCCTATCCTCGCGCTGGCTTCCGCCCCATCTCTCCTAGTCGGCGCGCCTCCGTCGTCGAGGAAACTGAAGGCCATTGCACATACCATAAGGTGTTCGACAAAACGCTTACAAGGTATGTATTGCTCAAACTTCACGAATTTGGTGCATGTTTTGAATTGTAGTTTTTATAGTATAGTATTGAACATTATAGATGAGTTCGTCGTATGATTCTTCCAAAGAAGAATTTGATATGGAAGAGGAGGAGGATGTTGCAATGATCCTAGCTATGCATATAAAAAACCGAAGCACGGTGGTTCGGTTATGGGTCGTGAAAATTTGGAGGGATAGGATCGATGCCCACAACAGATTGATCGAGGCATTATTTTGTGGAGAATCCCACATACCCCGAGTCGTATTTTAAATGCCGGTTTAGGATGAGCACCGAGTTGTTCGAGCGCATTGCGGAGAAACTAGCGAGCCATGACCGCTTTTTTCAAGAAAGGAGGAATGCCGCCAAGAGCTCGGGCATAGCACCTTCGAAGGTGCTAGCCGCTGCGATATGTTGGCATATGATATACCGGCTGATCTTGTTGATGATCACTTGGCTATGGGTGAGAGCCAAGCCATCATGTGTGTCAAGCGCTTTGCACTGGGAATTGTGCAAGTGTTTAGCGAGGAGTATTTGAGATCTTGCAATGCTGAAGACGTCGCAAGGCTATTGGCGATGAACAAAGCTCGCGGCTTTCCTGGCATGCTTGGTTCAATAGATGCGCATTGGAGTTGGAAGAATTGTCCAAAGGCATGGCATGAGCAATTCCACGGCCAAAAAAATAGTTCCACTATAATCCTTGAAGCGATGGCCGATCAGGAGACTTGGATTTGGCATGCATTCTTTGGAATGCCTGGATCTTTGAATGACATCAATGTTGTCAACCGGTCACCATCGATGAATAAGATTGCAAGCGGTGAGTTGCCACCGGTGCAGCTTTGTAGCAAATGGCCGTGACGCATACAACTATGGCTATTATCTAGCGGATGGCATCTATCCAAAGTGGCAAACCTTCGTGGAAGCCGTTGAAAAAGCCGGAAGGTAAGAAAAATCTTGATTTCCACAATGCTCAAAGCGATGACTAGAAAAGATGTGGAGAGAGCATTTGGGATTTTGCAAGTCCAATTTGCTATTGTGGGAGGACCGGCTAGATTTTGGGATCAAAAAATGCTTTGGTACATCATGCACGCTTGTGTGATCATGCACAACATGATCATCGAGAATGAGCGTGGCCAAGATTTAAACTATTCACAATATGAGCTCTTGAGACATCCCGTGCGAGTGCGGCGGAGGGCTGAAAGGGTAGCCCGTTTTATTGCGTCCTATCATGCCATTCGGCATCCCGCAACGCACAATGAACTTTAGAATGATCTGATTGAAGAGTGGTGGGCATGGCATGGACGACAAAGAGCATGATGATTTCTGCATTCAACATTGTATTGTTCATGAACTATTTGTTATGTGTATTGCATTATTTGTTGTACTGAACGATAAACTATTTGTTTGAGTTGTAATGATAACGAAATTAAACTATTTATTGTTGATTTATTTTGTTTGTTTGATCATTTTGCTCCTCTTCTTTGAAATGTATATATGGTTTGTCTTGGCCTTGTATTCAGATTTTTTCTTGTGAAATGGCCTTGAATACGTTATAATGGGCTTTGGGCCGTACTTGGCGATCGCGCTTAAACCACTGAAGCCTTGGCAAACAGGTTTTTTGCGCGACACTTAGCGCGGCTGTTGGAAATGCTTTGAGCTGCCAGAGTAGTACCACCACACCACGCGCCTCCCATACAAACACGGACAAAGAGAAGCGAAGCGGGAAATGGGCTTCCGGAGTGAAAATGCATAGGAGTAGATGGTTTGATCTCTGGCTATGGACCGTTCGGGTACGTACGTGTCTGTGACCAGGACCCGCGTGGCGTAGTGTGTTGGCAAAGCGTGTCGACTGAGAGAAAACCAGCGGAGCAGAGGAGAGCAGAGCACACCCGCAGGCAGGCACCATGCATGGTCAAACACTCAAAGGTCAGCTCTCCTCTCCACTGCACGTCTATAGCTCGTACTACTACTACGGTCCTAGCTAGCACGCCCGGCCTGCAGCAACCACATTTTCCTCCCCAGCGCGTCGATGCATGCAGCATGCCCGGCACAGTTTCCGCCTCTGCCCCCCGCCCTTTTTTGTTTGCAAATTTAGTAAGTAGCGAGGAATTAATCCAAAGTGCCAAATGAAGGCCGACCTCGGCCTTCATTTGAAAAATTCGAAGATTCAAACTTTTCAGTTTTTTAAAACTGTGAAGAATACATACTCTAGAGTATATACCTGGAGACATAGTGCATGTGTGTATAAATATTCTGGTTGAAATACATCAAAATGGGGGCTACACAAAAAAAAATTCTATGACCTTTTTAGCACCTGTATTGTTCATCCTTAAAGTCCATTTTTTTTTGTGCAGCTCGCAACTCAAAGTATTTCACCTGAAATTTTACACACACACACACTCTACATCCTTGTATACCTGTGTTTTCTTCTACATTTTTCTGAAACTGAAAAGTTTGAATTTTGAAAGATTCAAAACTAAGGTCTCCATGGAGCTCAGTCTCAAAAATGCTCTACTCGGAATTAATACTACCACTTGAATTGTTGGCGCAACACGGGCAAATATTTTTTACAAGAAAAAAAGTGCAAAGATATATTGGCACAGTAACTTATTTATTTGTTTTGGCAGCCCAGGAATCGCGGACGACATCCATGATCGTTTGTTTTTGTGTTAGTTCGGTTCTTAAAGCAGCAACAATTACTCACGATTGGTAAAAGCAGCAACACGAGTAGAAACACATGTATGGAAATATTGGTAAAAACATAAAAGTGTTTACAATATCTACTCACGATAATTTAGAATTGTTTTGCGTAAAGCTATAAATAACTTGTATTGTACGTTTGTAAATATTCAATAACTTAATTTATTAATTTACCAATAGATCACCAATAATCATACATATATAATACACATCTAATCAAAACTTCACATGTATGCGAGTCTTCATCATATATTAATTTTTTACAGTTTATGGAACCTATAAAAAAACTGTGAAATTAGAATGGGTTTGCATTTCCATGATCACGAGTCGGAAAATTTATTCTTCGGGCTGCAAATTTATTTTTATTGCGGCAAAATAAATGGTACACTGAGTTCTGTCCACTATCTTACACTTACTCCGTGTCAACATATACTATCCTGGGCTTTCTTTTTATTTTACTTTTAAAGGATATGCCGGACAATAAGCTTGGCGACTGCGACGACACGCGGCAGGCAGATCGTTGCCCTCACAATCATCTCTCTCAAAATTGATGATTATTCTACACATTTGTTTTTTGTTTTGATTCATGAACCAAACGTTAAGAGCACCTGGACATGAACCTATAGATTATTGTATCATTAGTCCTCCTTGGCCTTCAGATACCTTTCAGAGTTTGTTGGTCTACTTAATTCAGAATACAATGTACCACTAACATGCACATTACAATATCTCTAGGCAAGTACGTAGTAGACATCTGTCGCAACCAAATGATAGCCTGGATTAAATATTGCAGCCACCGTTTCACGGCTGCAACCTTGTAAAATATTAGTACAGCCATGAACAAGAAGTATATATGGGCACCTGAATTCAGAAACGAAGAGGAATACATGTGCAATTAATTTTCAAAAATACAACTAGTAAAATATATTTTCAAAAAAGATTAACCATTATTAACTATAGACAGCCCTGCGGTGCAAGTCACCATAATTTCGGGGGCATTTATTGTGCATGGGATCTAAATGCAGAGGAACAACTACTAATTCATCCCGCAGACAAACCAGCCATGACCTAATGATGCACTGTCCTTCTAATTAATCCGGTCAAATTTGCCAACTAAGAAAATTTTGAAAAGTATGGCTCCGGTGTTTTGGAGGGAAGAGGGCAGGAAGGCACCCATGTTCAAAAACACTGCTCATTTCATTTGCTCCACCCTTAACTGTCTTAATTAAGAACAGCACGTCCATGGCCTGTGCTGTAAACTGAAGATGTGTGCACAGTTTTGCATTACCTCTATCCAAACTTTTCCTTTTTTTTCACAAGTACTTTTACACAAACAAATTCAGGTGTAGCCTCCACCGGTGCAAAACAAACTACTACTCCCTCCGTCCGAAAATACTTGTCATCAAAATGGATAAAAAAAATGTATATGCCATTCAGGTATACTTTTTACACAAGGGACAGAGACGTTGTTGGTCCCATTTCTTCTCATCTGTGGTAGTTTTCACATAAACACAAACTTTTCTCCTCTTATTTCCTTGCTGCACGGATGGCAGCTTCTTGGTTTCATATACTTTTTTTAGTGGGGGTTTCATATACTGGTTTTTACAGGTTTATTATCCTATTTTTGTGTTTTTCAAACCCCATGACCCAAAAAGCTTTTCCATTTAAATATTTTTTCT
The DNA here is from genome assembly GCA_021605145.1 of Aegilops bicornis. Taxonomy (NCBI): domain Eukaryota; kingdom Viridiplantae; phylum Streptophyta; class Magnoliopsida; order Poales; family Poaceae; genus Aegilops; species Aegilops bicornis. The sequence continues at coordinate 47,610,975 of CM038669.1, forward strand.
TTTTCTGCCGTCACTTTTTCCCTGCGTGCCAACTCGTCGTACACAAGAGACAGAAAAGTGGTTGGGCCCTCCCTCCCCCTCTCTCTCTCAACAAAGATTTTTTTCCTTTCTCTCTCCTTGTTGCAAGGAGGCACAGATGGCAGGTTATCAGAGGCTGATCACACATTCCATAAACATTTGCTCCATAATTTCCTCCCCTCTCCCCAACCTTTCCATACACCACCCAGCCTTCCTTCCTCCCCAAAACCTCACACAGATACATCTTTCCCTCTCTCCTATATATACATTTCTCTCTCCCATCAAAGCTCCCTCCCCTCCCCTCCCCTCCTCGCCTCCTCCCCCATCACCAGCACTCCTCCTCGCGTCGCCTCCTCCCCCGAGCAGCAGCCGTCCACGGCCAGAGTCCAAGGCGGGCGCGGTGCGGTGCGTGACGGTCTGACTGAGAGCTAGGAGGTCAAGGATCGACGAAGCGATGGCAATGGAGCCGCTCCCGCTGGGCTTCGGCGACGCCATGGACACCACCCTCTTCTCCACCCTCTGGTCCTTCCAGGAGGAGCTGCAGCCCCAGGAGGTGAGAATTCAGTTAACCCGCACTTCTTTTCCTGTATTTTTCTTCCGCCTTCGTGCCCTGCTCCGGCCGCCAAGAACCCCGCGCCCTCCTCGCCGCCGCATTTCTTGACCGGCCGCCGGCAATGCTCGCCGCGTGCGCTGCCCCTGGGATGAGACGGGCCGCTGCCTTGGGGCGTGCGCGCGTGTCTTGTCGTGGTCAAGAAGGGTTAGGCAGGCAACGAAATTCGCCCGGGGCTCGAGAAGCCTTGGCGTGCCGGAGTTTCCCACCCCCCTCTGCATTTTCCTTGCTCCGATCCATGTGGAAAATTATCTACTTAACTTGCTCGAGTAGAAGACTCGCTTACTGACTGACTTTCTCGTTGGGTTTGGTCCGGTTCGGCCCGCCTTTTCCCCGTCCCCTTTCTCTTTTCAACAAAAGTTCGGCACTGTTGTGGGATGCTCTGCGCAATCATGCTGCTGCTGCCCGGCGCTGGGTCCCGAGACAGAAAGAGAGATGATTTTTTTACTGCTGGTATCATGCTCAGATTATTGTATTATTTCACCTTTGATCTTTGACGAGCCCAAAGCCAGGCATGGATGCCTCCACTAGCGGCTGTTGCATGGTGCAATCATTTGCTGGGGAGGGGAGGGAATCGAAATCATTCGCCGCTCCGAGGATTGGTTTTGGGTGGTGCGTGCGTGGGTGCATGCCATCGCCTTGTGCTTGGTGAATCAAGGCCCCATCATCGCCTTGTTCCTAGGATCGAATCATTTGACAGATTCCCCATCCGATTTTCCAGATTCTGAGCTGCTTGTGGTTAGAAATGGTGGGCTTGAGGTTGATTTTGGGGGGAGAACTAAGATGTTGAATTTGGTTTGCAGAGCGTGGAGGAGCTGAAGCAGAGCTTGCTGGCGGCGACCATGGAGCTGGAGGTGTCCAAGGAGGAGCTGCGGCGGAAGGAGCAGAGCATCGCCAAGCTCGCCGACCTCGTGCGCCAGGTGGCCAAGGAGCGCGACGACGCGCGGGACCAGGTGCAGCAGCTGCTCCTCGCCGCGGCCAAGCAGGCGGCGCCGCCGGCGCACCAGCCTGCGCCCGCGCCCGCTCTGGGCACGTCGAGCGTCACCGACTCGGACTGCAGCCTCGTGTCGTCGCCGGTCGACCCCTTCTTCGACCCCGTCACCTCCTCCGACCGGCGCCGCTGCGGCGGCGGCGGCAAGCTTGGCGCCGCCAGCCCGCCCCCGCCGGCCAAACAGCAGCAGTTGTGCGGCGCCGACGCCGTGCTCGAGATGCTCGCCGCCAAGAAGCCGCTGCCGCCGAGGGGCCGGCTGCTGCAGTCCGTCATGGAGGCCGGGCCCCTGCTGCAGAACCTGCTCGTGGCCGGGCCGCTCCCGCGCTGGCGCAACCCGCCCCCGGTGCACGCTCTCGACACGCTCCCCGTCGGCGGCGGCGGAGTCTACATGAACACGACACCCCTGCACAACGCCGGCGCGGCGCTCGGCTACGGCCCCAACGCCAACAGCGCATGCATGAAGCGGCCGATGGCGGCGATGCCCGCCATGCCAATGGCCGCCACGAGCTGCTCGCCGGGCTTCGCCCCCAAGCGGCACCGGCTGCATTGACCGTCCCTCCACCGCCCGCCCCTTGCCGTCCACCAGCGACCACCGACCCCTCGCCGCCAGTCTCGGTGCCACGGTAGCGCTAGTTGCTGACTGCATTATAGTAGCGTCATAGAAGCAGGGTATAGTAGCAGAGTTCGTCAGTGGTTAATCCTGGTGTAAATAGGAAGGTTAATCTCACCCTCTTTTTTTACCTCTTGTCAAATTTTCATCTGGTGCTTGTGAGAGTCTTAGTGAGAGAGAGAGAGAGATTGTTCATATCTTTGCATGCATGGTAGCCAAATTGCCAATAGTCCCTTTGTTTTGTGCTGAGAAGAGAACTTTAGGTTCCACTGAGTTCAGGCATGCCTTTGGCTTGTGTCAATTTGCATTTTATACATCCTACCTGTATTTTGTAGCTTGGTTTTGGTATACCATTTTCCCCACAGATTAATGTGTGCCTTTTTTGTTGCAAAAATGGGTAAAATAATACTCTGTTTTTTGGTGTTACAGTTTCTAGATTAACCTGTCCAGTGTTGGAAGCAGAGTAGCAACTCTAGTTTTCAGACTAAACCAGAGAAAATATGGAACAAAAAAACAACTTTCAACTTCAGAGGTATCAACAATAATACTCCCTCCCATACATATTACTTGTTGCTGAAACGGATGCATCTAGACGTGTTTCAGTGCTAGATACATCCATTTTAGCAACAAATAATATGGATTGGAGGGTGTACTAAAGATCCCCAGTAAAAGGCAGGGTATCTCTAAAATCCTATTTCCTCCATAGATTGAATTCTTGTCGTAGAAATGGATGCATCTGAGCATTTTTGATTAGAATACATCATTTATGACAAATAATTCGAAACATGAAAGAAGCTTTGTTGATCAGGAAATGTACTACTATTTGATGTTTGACAAAAGGACAACACTGAGTGCCACAACTAATTTCCAAACAAGATTTAAGTAGTAAGCATTTCTAGAGAGAGAGAGAGAGAGAGGAGGGACAGAGCTGGAATATTCTAGAGAGGGGGAAGAGACAAAATCTCCATCCATCCGTCCGTTTCCAAATGAATGTTCTTCTTTCTTCCTGGGAACACGACGGCCTGTTCCCCTGCATCGCTCTCTTCCGATTGAATTGTGCAGAACATGGGTGACGAGCGAACCGGCGCCGAATACCAGCAGCAGCCCACCGGCCAAGTGCAGTGCACATCTACATCACCATGTTTTCAGCGCACACACACACACACACAAACAAACAGCTTCCCTCCTTGACTAGCCCACTTTCTTTTTCAAGTGAAAAGCTCTCTTTAATTACTTTGTTAATCTTTGCTAGATTAATCTGCTAGGTTTGGTTAGGTTATGATAGGGCTCACATGAGCAGAGTAGCAAATGCATACACTAAACAGTACTCTCTCCGTTCGGAATTACTTTTCTTGAAAATGGATGTATCTATAATTAAAATACGTCTAGATACATCCAATTTCGCGACAAGTAATTCCGAACGGAGGGAGTAGGTTGTATAGTAGTCCCTCCCTCCTGGTGCTAGATATATACATCCATTTAAGCGACAAGTAATTCGGGACGGAGGGATAGAAACCATACCTTAGACGGAAAAAGTGCATTGCATGTACAAGTGGGTAAACTGGCTGTCTGGGAGTGAATTGCACACATAATTCCTTTTCCACTTTGCTTCAGTAAGAACATGAAGAAACATCTCATGCTTCTTCACTCAAGATGCATTGGTCTAGACTGGAACTGCAAATATGTAGGGAACTCAGAGCCAGCTGGTATCAGCGCCATGCATACACCTGCACTGCAAACAATGTGCTAGCAACGGTGCTGGTATAGCAACAGTTTATCAGCTCATAAATCCAAATATAAGCCATGCTCACTATCAAAACAATCAGCAGAACATGGGTAAAAAGATTCGGTTTCCAGATTAACTTGTGTTCCAAGGTAAATAATGCAGCATATGGGGGTAAAAGAGCTTCAGAGGTACTGATGATCTCCAAGAAAAAGAAGGATGGTTAGTTTGTTACTGAAACGTTTTTTTTTTTGTGGCAAGATAGTTACTGAAACTTAACCGTTGTTCATTAGCAAAGGATGGTGCAAACATGTTCAGTTTGCAGATTAACTTGTATTCCGAGGTAAATGTGGCAGAGCGTAAAAGAACTTCAGAGCTACTGAAAATCTCCAAGAAGGAAAAGGATATTTACTCAAACTTGACCATTGTTCATTACCAAAGGACAGTGTCTGTAACAGAACATAACAGCATCTGCTATAATTTGGCTGCGGTATTTCACGAGCAAATATTAAGTATTCTGTAGAGTATAAGGGCGAATCATTAGTATTCTAGACAGAAGAGACAAGTCCTTGTTCTTGTCTGGTGTTCTTCTAGGGAACTCGGGTTCTCTTTCTGCATTTAATTAAGCAGAACATGGGTGATGAACCTGATGGAGAATATTAGCGGCTAAATGCATTGCATGCCTCACCATTGCTTTCAGACAAAGAGCTTCCCTCCTTGACCATCTTTTCGAGGTGCAAGAGAACCCGTAAATTCTCTCTTGTTAAACACAGAGCTTCCCGCCATCTTTCCTCGATAGATTTCCTTTCATGGTTGCTCTCTTTAATTACTTGGCTAAGCTTGATAGATTAGCCTGGTAGGTTAGGTTAGGGCTCACATCATCAGATTAGCCAGTGAGCACACTAAACAATAGACAGTGCAGTAGAATCTACCATGTTTTCAAGAAAGAGGTGGTAGAACTCCCTTTCCAGAAATATTTCAGTTCAGTAAACTGAACTGCAACCATGTTTGGTCTTCAGAGGTAAGTGATATCCTGCTTGGGAACCGCTCAGATGATGCCAGTTTCTGATGTGCCCGCCTACCCGTAGAAGCTCGCCTAGATGTGGATGTGTGGATCGCTTGCTCCCTTTTTTGCAATGAAAATTCAGGTGCGGAATCTCTTCCCCCCCGTGATCATTCAGAAAACAAAGTATTCTGTAGAGTAAAGACAAATGATTAGTATCGTAGAGAGAAGAGACAAATCTTTGTTCTTGTCTAGTGTTCTTCTAGGGAACTCGGGAAGCTGCTCCCCGTTGCATCCTTTTGCATTTAATTTAAGCAGAACATGGGTGATGAACTGACGGCGAATGTGAGCGGGCCAAATGCATTGCATGGATCGGCGTCGCTTCCAAAGACACAGCTTCGCTCCTTGACCATTTTTCTAGGTGCAAGAGAACCCATAATAATTTCTCTCTTGTTAATCCTAGCCTGTTAGGAACTCTATCCACATTGCGGAAAAAGGTAGCATGTGTGAGGAAGCGAAGTAGAAAACGATGAAAACTTGTCCATATAAGTACCTTACAGTACGATTCTTTTCTTCTAGTCAAGGACCGTAATAAGGCTAGAAAAGATACTAGTGCATCAGCATAAGTTTATTCAACACCCTCAAATCTGAAAATGGTGATGCACGCTAATCTGTGAAACGAGAGGAAATAGATTGGATCGACACACCTAGCCGGTGGTCTCGATAGCATTATATAGGGCGCCTCTAGGAGCTGCCGCTAGGGTTTACAAAGAGATAAGTACAGGTTGTTATACAAGATAACTACAACCTAGATACTAACCATATCGGTTATCTATACAGTTTAACATTCCCCCTCAGTCTGAACTTCCTACACAAAGATTCAGATTGTGCCTATTCAATGCAAACGGCACCTCAGCTAGAGGCTTTGTGAATATATCTGCAACTTGCTCCTTGGAAGATATGAAACGAACATCAAGTGCCTTGGCTGCAACTCGTTCACGAACAAAGTGGAAATCCACTTCTATGTGCTTGGTTCTGGCATGGAATACCGGATTCGCAGATAGGTAAGTGGCTCCTAGATTGTCACACCACAGAACAGGAGTTCGAGAGAGAAAGACCCCAAGTTCTCCAAGGACTGACTGTATCCATATTACTTCAGCTGTTCCATTCGCAAGTGCCTTATATTCAGATTCCGTGCTCAACCTAGAGACCGTAGCTTGCTTCCTTGAACTCCAGGAGACAAGATTGGGTCCAAGAAAGACTGCAAAGCCACCTGTGGATCGGCGATCATCACTGCATCCAGCTCAGTCTGCATCTGAAAAACAGCTTAACAGCATAGAGGGTGACTTGCGAATAGACAAGCCCATACTGTGAGTATACTTCAAGTATCTCAAAATCCTCTTTGCTGCGGAGAGGTGTGCAGTCGTAGGTGCATGGAGAAACTGACAAACACGATTAACTGCAAAGGAGATATCTGGCCTCGTGAGTGTTAGATACCGGAGAGCTCCAACCAAGCTGCGATACTTGGTGCTATCCTCCTGAGACAATGGTGATCCACTTTCCTTGCTAATTTTCTCACTGGAGGACATGGGCGTGGTAGAGACATTACAGTTCTCCATATTTGCACGACGAAGTATGTCGCTAATATACTTCTGCTGAGACAGAACAATTCCCCCCGGCGATGACTCCACATGTACTCCAAGAAAATAATGCAAGGGACCGAGGTCCTTGAGAGTAAAGGAGGCTTGAAGATCAGCAAGCAACTTGGTAGTAGCAGCGGTAGAGGAGCTGGACACAATAATGTCATCTACATACACAAGCATGAAAATGGTAACACCACTTCGGTTGTAGACAAAAAGAGACGTGTCAGCTTTGGATGCGAGGAAACCAAGTTGTTGAAGCCTAAAACTCAGCCGAGAATACCACGCTCGAGGAGCCTGTTTGAGACCATAGAGAGCTTTGCGGAGTTTGCACAAATGATGAGGCGCCGAGGGATTCACAAAACCAGGAGGTTGGCGCATGTATACCTCTTCTTGGAGAATTCCATGAAGAAAAGCATTTTGAACATCCAACTGACGCAAACACCATCCACGAGAGACTGCAATGGAGAGAACCAGACGCACAGTGACAGGTTTAACGACCGGGCTGAACGTATCATCATAATCCAAGCCATAGCGTTGTTTGAATCCCTTTGCAACCAGACGTGCCTTGTACCGATCAATAGTGCCATCTGGTTTGTGTTTGATTTTGAACACCCATTTGCAGTCAATGACGTTGACACGAGGAGGAGGAGGAACCAAAGTCCAGGTACCATTCTGTCGTAACGCATCGAGCTCAAGTTGCATGGCCAGCCGCCACTCCGGAGATGAAACTGCTTCACAATGATCAACTGGTTCCCGCAGGGCCAAGAAGGCACGACGGGACGGATTATACGTGACAGTACCATCCGTACGTTGTTTTGGTTTACGGGTGTGATCACGCGTGCGCGTCGTCATTGTATGTGCATGCGGAACAGAGGATCCGGCGGCCACAGAAGATCCAGGCGGGGCGCATGCAGACGAGCGCGCAGGCGAATCCCCCTGGGATCCCGTGTCGGACGAGGAAGCAGGCGCAGCCACCAGATCCTCCTCGGATCCAACGCCGTCAGCGGAAACGGCCCACTCCGCAGGCGCTAGCTGGACCGCAGCCAGGGGCGAGGCGGGGAACGCTGCAGCCAGCAGGGTGGACCCGCCACAACAGGCCGGGCGTGCATGCAGAAGCCGACACGGAGGCGCCTCGGTCCGCTCCCCCTCAGGAGCCACAGGGTTGGCGGTCGGCGGAGACGCGGGCCCGGTGCGGTCGGCTGGCGCGCCGTCGCCTGGCACCCCACGGTCGGCTGCCGCCACGTCGCTGTCGTCAGGCGACACGGGATCCGAGGCTGATACAGGCGGATCGGGAGACAGGATCCACAGGGAGTCCGTTGAGGGATTTTCTGCGCCAAAGCAGTACTGCATCCAGATTAGTCTGAGAAACAGATGCACCATAGTTCATGTGGTCATATGGAAATAAAAGAATGGCATGTTCAGCAATCGCGAGGTGGTATTGGAGAGGGTTGGTCATTGGCAAAGGGAAAAAATTGTTCATCAAAGATAACATCGCGTGATATATATATACGAGCTGTAGGTACGTGAAGGCATTTGTAGCCTTTGTGGCGTATACTGTACCCGACAAAAACACACTGTTGGGATCTAAAACACGAGTTTGTGAGTGTTATACGGGCGCAAGTTGGGCCAACATGCACACCCAAACGTGCGAAGGGAGACATAGTCCGGCTTGTGGTGGAAAACAATTTTTCCATGGGGCTCATATTGCCAATGACACGGCTGGGTAATCGATTGATAAGGTAACATGCGGAGAGATACGCCTCGTCCCAAAAGCGGAGGGGCATGGACACATGCGATAACAAGGAGAGACCCATGTCAACAATGTGACGGTGCTTCCTTTCGGCCGAGCCATTCTGTTGATGTGTGTGTGGACAAGAAACGTGATGAGCAATGCCAAGTTGACGAAAAAATGTGTTGCTAAGTTTTTCGTATTCCCCACCCCAGTCGGATTGAACACACAAGATTTTACGAGAAAGAAGGCGTTCAACATGGGCAAGAAAATCACGAAAGACATCAAACACATCACACTTTCGTTTAAGAAGATAAATCCACACAAATTTACTATAATCAACAATGAATGAAACATAGTATTGGAACCCACCAGAAGAGGTTTTGGCAGGTCCCCACGCATCTGAAAAAAATAAGTTCCAAAGAAAACGAAGACACACTCGAGGATCTAGGAAAGGATAGCTGATGTGCTTTGCCTTGTTGACAAGCATTACACACATGGGTCAAAGCCCGACTCGACGACGCTAATTTATTGGACGCCAAAACGTGTTGAATAACTTGTGTGGATGGATGGCCGAGCCTAGCATGCCAATCTTCAGCAGAGAGCCTAACTGAGGACAGGACATGAGAACGTGAGGGCCGAATGGGATAGAGCCCATTTTCACATCTGCCTTGAAGAAGAACCCGCTTGGTTGTCAAATCCTTCATAAGAAAATGAGTAGGATAATATTTTAGATAAGCATGATTATCGGTGGCAAGGCGATTAACAGAAAGGAGATTCTTATCGGCATTGGGGACATGTAGTATGTTGCGAAGTTTGAGATTGGCAGAGGGAGTAGGAAGGAGAGCATGACCACGATGAGCTATGTGCAAACCTGATCCATCGGCGGTGTGGATGCGGTCCTGTCCAGGATATTTCTCCCTCACGGTGAGGCGGTCCAGATCCGACGTGATGTGATCGGTGGCCCCCGTGTCGGTGAACCAGGTAGGATCACCGAGGATGGATGGTGGTGATGCAGCTGCTATGCCCGCCATCTTGGAGTGCCGAGGCTGGAAGGTGTGGTTGTAGCGTTGAGCACACTCCTGCATAGTGCCTGTGGCCCCGGCAGAGTTGGCACCGCAGCGCATCACTGCCACCACCGTGGTCACCGCGGTCACCACCGCCGCGGTAGCCGCCGCGGTTGTTGTTGTTGTAGTCACCGCGGTCAACGGAGTTGCCGCGACCCTTGCCGCGGTAGTTGCCCTTGCCGCGGTTGTTGGAGTTGCCGTTGCTGTCGCGAGCGACGTAGTTGACAGAGGAGCCACCCGTGTGAAGTTGAAGACGGGCCGCGTGATACTCACGGCAGCGCTCGAAGGAGATGGCGTGGGAGTAGAGTTCGCCCAGCGTCATGACGTCGATGCGGGTGGTGATAGCCGTGATGAGTGGCTCATAGTCGCTGTCGAGGCCGGTGATGAAGGCGGTGATGATGTCCTCCTCTCGCATGGGGCGGCCCCGCAGCAGCGAGCTGATCGGCGTTGGAGCGGATCTTGGCGAAGTAGTCGACCATGGAGAGGTTGCCCTTGCGGAAATTCATCATGTCCATCTTGATCTGCACCACACTGGCACGGCAAAGGCGTGACGTACATCTCTCGAGGTGCGCCCAGATGGCGCGAGAGGTGTCGAAGAGGTGGACCTGCTGAAGCACATCGTCGGTGAGCGAGGCAAGCAGGTAGCTCAGGATGATCTGATCTCGACGGAACCAGGTAGCGTACTCGGATTAGGAGCGCTCCCCCTTGTCATCGGCCGGGAGGAGGCGAGCAGGAGTGGGTGGTGGTGCCGACATAGCCGGTGACACCGGCGATGCGAAGGGGAGGGAGAATCTGAGCTTTCCAGAGAAGATAGTTGGAGGAGGAGAGCTTGGCAGTAATGAGGCTAGCAGAGGATTGGGGAACAGCGGAAGACGGCGGCGCCGCGAGGCCGGACGACATGGGCAGAGAAGCAAGAGCCGAGGAAGTCATGGCAGCGGTGGAGGGAGAACCCATCGAGCAGATTATGCGAGATGGCCTGATACCATGTGAAATGAGAGGAAATAGATTGGATCGACACACCTAGGCCGGTGGTCTCGATAGCATTATATAGGGTGCCTCTAGGAGCTGCCGCTAGGGTTTACGAAGAGATAAGTACAGGTTGTTATACAAGATAACTACAACCTAGATACTAACCATATCGGTTATCTATACAGTTTAACATAATCAAGATAACTCTTGACAATCGCCTAGCTAGTCGACCAATTGCAGTTCAAGCTTACTTAACTGTGAGACTGGAAGATGCATCAGTGCCGTTGTGCGTGGTTCTTTGACACGTAGAACTCCTACTCATAAATCTCCCAATTTCAGCAAACACCTTTGCCATCAAATTAACATTAAAAATGTAGGAACTAGGTGTTGCTCATAAAATTCAGCTGCACCTACTGTAAGCTACTGCAGAGAGCAAGTCACTACGATATAATTCAGAATCCTAATTAGTGCAATTAACTTAATATGATCATCTAAAGACCTCGAGGCTGATAAAATTTATCCTAGGTTGTTATACGAGCTAACAAGTCTGAAGTATGTGCATTATTCCTGTCAGTAAGGAAATCAGGTAAGCATAACTAAATGAATGACTTCACATCATCGCAACAGAGCTAAATGTTGATATGTCCACATTAATGCATAAAGGAATAATTTAAGCACATGCATGAATCTGCATGAGAACTTAGAAAACACACACATATCTTATTCTAATAAGAAGAAATGAATGTTCTATAAAAAAAACTGATAAGCATAACCTACTCAATTGCTCCTAAATATTTGTCTTTCTAGAGATTTCAAATGGTCACTACATACGGATGTATATATACATATTTTAGAGTGTAGATTCACTCATTTTGCTCCGTATGTAGTCACCATTTAAAATATGTAGTCATCATGTGAAACCTCTAAAAAGACAAATACTCCCTCCTACCAAAATACTTGTCATCAAAATGGACAAAAGAGATGTATCTAAAACTAAAATACATCTAGATACATCCTCTTTTATTCATTTTGATGATAAGTATTCTGACAGAGGAAGTATTTAGGAACGGAGGGAGTACATGTTTAAGAAAATTGATGAAATATAATGAACATGTTTAAACTGATAAGTTTTGCAGGGAACAGTGAATAAGAACAAGGACAGTGGGTCATGATTTCCCATAAACAGAATGACACGATTTGAAGAGACCATGAGATAGACCATTAGTTGCCAAAAGGATCGATTCGACACCATAACAACCAAACTCCAAAGGCAGTAAAATTTCATCAGGTTGCAGATATCCCAAATGTGCTGCCACTACATTTCCTACATGACTTGATTGTTAAAAGTATAATTATGTTTAAGTTAGAGATTAGGAGTTAGAGATAGGATTGGTTTAAACCATGTACGACTTGTTCCCTACTCCAAGTCTCTTCACATATTGTACTCTATATATATCCCACACCTGGGTCAGATCAATAAAAACAACACAAATATTCAGCCATCCTATAATTTCCCACATGATATTAGAGCGGTTAGTCTCACGATGCCGATCCTAGGTTCCTTCACCACTTCAAGAAGGCCGCCTCGGGAGATTAATCTTCTCTCCCGAAGTGCGGCATCCGATTATCAAAGATTAATCGGTTCATTAAATAGGTTAGATCCAATTAGATTTTCATAGGTTTCCAATTTCGAGTTTTCTAAAATTCATCTACTAAATCGATCCAATTAGCCACCAAATAAATCCTGCTACCCTCAAATTCCAGCAAAAATTGGTGCTTCCAACGACGGCCAATCCTAGATCTATCGACGAGTCGTGGCGGCGATCACCATGCATCGACCTACCGTCTCGTGGCTTTGGGCGGCTCCTCGACTTCAAGCACACGAGGCACCTTCGATCAAGCCTCGGGCTAGCTAGCTTTGCACACGCCGAGCGTCACCAGCGCCGATTCGATCCGCTCGGACCGATCTACCTGGCTTCCTTGACGCCACGGCATCCACGGCGATACCTGCTCCAGCCTGACCGGACGCGCCGGATTTTTCTGAAACTATGATGATTTTTATAGCAAATTCAAAAACTATACGCCCTAATGCATAAAAATCGAAACTATGACCCCATCGGCCTTCTATTGGCCGAAGAGGGACTTTCGCCTACCGTTGGCGAAGTGGGCTCTTCAGCCTCCGTTGGCGAAGAGTGCCCAGCTGGGCCGAGGAGCACTTTTCGGCTTCCTGTTGGCCGAAAAGTGTCAGGGGCACAAAACGTAGTTACGATGGCCTCAAATGAAAAAGTTATCAACACGAAAAATCTTCGTCTCGTCGAAACGGTTGATTTTGATATAAAATTTGTCTTAATCCGACATCGTATGCAACCTGTAGAGGCAAAACAAGGTCAGGGGCAGAAGCTGCAGAGTTACTTCGGACAGACCGAATGGATGTCAGAAAATTTGTCACGGGACACCCGGTGCACTTGGTGAGACCGTGTGGAATACAGAATAGTACACAAGTTTGGTCACGTTCACTCGGTGAGACCGAACCAAACCACTCCGAGGCTCAAAAAATTGCCAAAGATTTTGGATAGAATTTTTAGTCCTTTTATTGTACGGGAAGTCCAGCCGCCTCATAAATCGACGTGGGCATTGTTCGTCTGCACCAGGAAGACACATGCCGGCATTGAAGAAATGTCTCTGTTGCGATGGCAGGAATTGAGACGAAAACTTTCGGTGGTGGCGTCATCCACCATGCAAAGTAGAGGCAATGGTCACCTCTCAGGCCCGTCACCGTGCACCGTCGACGCCGGGGGTGATGCACACAAAAACGTCACCGTGTACCCTCAACGCTGGGGGTGATGCACCGTAGCTCTCGTCGAAGGAGACCCCGCAGGAAGCGCGGTAAGCAAGCAGTCTTTCCGGTGCAGACGAACAATTTTTCGGATCAAAAATCCTAACTTTAACTCGGACAGGAATCTTTGGTAATTTTTCGGATCCATTCGGAGCCTCCGAGTGGTTTGGTTCGGTCTCACAGAGTGAACGTGACCAAACTTGTGTACTCTTCTATATTCCACACGGTCTCACCAAGTGCACCGGGTTTCCTGTGATAAATTTTCTGACATCCATTCGGTCTGTCCGAAGTAACTCTGCAGTTTCTGCCTCTGACCTTATTTTGCCTCTACAGGTTGCATACGACGTCGGATTAAGACAATTTTTATATCAAAATCAACCGTTTCAACGAGACGAAGATTTTTCATGTTGATAACTTTTTCATTTGAGGCCATCTTAATTACGTTTTGTGCCCCTGACACTTTTCGCCAACGGGAAGCCGGAAAGTGCTCTTCGGCCCAGCTGAGCACTCTTCGGCCAACGGGAGGCTGAAGAGCCCACTTCGGCCAACGGTAGGCCGAAAAGTCCCTCTTCGGCCAATAGAAGGCCGACGGGATTATAGTTTCGAATTTTATGCATTAGGCCGTATAGTTTTCGAATTTGCTATAAAAATCATCATAGTTTTAAAAAAAAATCGGACGCGCCGGCACGGACTTCATCGACGACACGGCCCACGAACTCGGCGGCAACCCCGATCCAGTCGATCCGACTAGGCGGGTAGCAACCCTGAGCGCATGGAGGGAACGACGACGCCACGTTCGTCCGGTGCACATCGGCTACTTCAGCGCACGCACGATCGGGCAGTTCCACGGCAACATATCACGGAGGGATCCAACTCCCGCACGTATCCACCAGATGCGTGCAAGCCGCGGCACCGTGCATTAGCACTAGCAGGACGCGTTGCATCGACTACTTCAGCGCATGTATGATGCATGCTCACGCCGGTTGCAGGAGGTCTCCACGTATATGTCTACATCGTATCCTGCAGCACTCGAGCTACATCGACTCTGCATCGCCAGCCGAGCCATCGCCGAGAAAATTAGAGCATCACAGGTACGAGCCGGCGACCGGACGCACGCGGACACCCTGCACCAAGCGATCTACACCAAGCTGCACGACTACATCACGAAAGAAAATCTTCGTCGAGCACGTACATATGAAGTGACCACGACAAGCATCGTCCACACGCCATGCAGATGTGGAACGAGGTGCAATCATCATCGACTTCTTCGGCAAGCACGGCATCGACACTTCGTCGCCGCGGAGGACGCCTTCAAGCGACGCATCATCGTCGACACGCCGCTGCTACGCCAACGCCAACACTTCATCGCCAAGGTCTTCATCAACGTGGTCTTCATCAACATCTTCGTCAACACACCGCCACTGCCTTGTTCATAAGATGGACACCTAGCGTCCTCTGACAGACTTTTCTGCAAGACGCGACCTCGACGACGGCAATGACCGCGTCACGACGACGGCATCGACCGCGTCATCCACGACGGCACGACTGCATCGACATGGCGTCACTACAGTGACGACCCTACACGGCCGCACGGTTCTGGCAAAACCGATGTGTGCTCGATGGGCTTGCTCCGGTCTCGGCAAAACCGGTGGACTCATCGCCGACGGCACCCTCTGACATCCGCAAGGTGCACCGTCCATGTCTGCAGCTTCGCCATAGCGCATTTTTTTTGCGCCTCCGGCTTTGTGCGGTTTCATCATCCACGATGGCTACACCATCGACCACGACTACCTCGACCACGGCTACATCACCATGATTGGCTATCTCGACGTTGACATTAATGGCTACGTCTACAGCAACTCATCGGCAACAACTCCAGTCAACAGCGTCCGCGTCGTCATTAGCGTCCACGCCACTCCCACTGTGACTGCGGGAGGGAATAGAGGAGAAGGCAGGAAGGCACCAGAAGGGGACGCAGTCACCACCCTAGGTGGCGACCCATCAGAGACGCAGTTGATGATGGCGTGGCGGAGAAGACGATGGGAGCACAAGATTTCAAATTCAGTCGCCATCATCCGCTTCACTCCCGCTACGACTGAGGGGGAATGTTAGAAGTATAATTATGTTTAAGTTAGAGATTAGGAGTTAGAGATAGGATTGGTTTAAACCATGTACGACTTGTCCCCTACTCCAAGTCTCTTCACATATTGTACTCTGTATATATCCCACGTCTGGATCAGATCAATAAAAACAACACAAATATTTAGCCATCCTATAATTTCCCACATTGATGACTGTAAATAACATGCCACAGTGTGACATGGGGAAAGCCCCGGTCACACAAATCACTGAACATGCGTGAAGGCCAACGCTTCCCACGCTATGTGATCACAGAAGTAGATAGGTGTAGGCAAAGCTAGATTTTGATGTATCAATTCCAACTGTCAACTCTGTTATTTTAGATCGGCCAGGACTAGCCCTTGGTGGCATTATTTTATAGAAGAGGCAACCGTGAGTACCAAGCGCGCGAGTCGGGACTTGAATGCAGGCTGCGCGCCTTGCCAACAGAGCAATGCGGTTGATGATATATACACTAGATGAGAACTCTACAATATTCATATAGCCCAATGACAGATCTCAGTGAACAGGCATGTAGACCAATGCTTCCCACGCTATGTGATCACAGAAGTAGGTAGTAGATAGGGGTAGGCAAAGGTAGATTTTGATGTTTCAATTCCTTACTCTTATCAAATCATGATCAGACAGTTGATATCCTATATCCAGCTAACATGTTCCCTCTTCCTCGATTTCCTCAATTAAGTTCATGTTCAGTCAAATCAAACTTGGATGATTTAAACACTAGATCAGCTCTATAATATTCAAATTTACGTGTGTTCTAGGAATGCAAGTGGGGTATCCAGCAGATAGCCTGCACTGTTGTTAGTACACGAATCACTCACTGGATACAAGAGTTGGTTGCAGAGTAGCAAGAATGGAGATCCGAGGGAGAAAGAAGAAGCCACCGTGCAGTGCCTTGCCTTGTGTTCTCTCTGGATACCCGCTTCCGTGTGCTTGCATCGGCTCGACTGCAGCTCCTATTACTCAAAATCCATAATACCAACCCAAGTCATGGAATGTGTGTCATGTGTGGGAGGTGAGCCGCGAACTTCCATTCCATACCTCCTTGAAAACTGGCATACCCGCAAGCCGGTGTCATATTGAGTGTGAAAAGCTCCAAAATCCAGACACCCGGATCCGATGATACTTGATGTAGAATTCCTTTTCAGACTCGCCAAACAGTAAAACACTAGCACCTGACACCTAGGTACTTCTAATAGAATGATGCCAATAATGCCAAGTTCAGAACAGTGTCGATGGTTGGCCTCCTATCTCTAGGTACTTGCAGATCGGAGTAAATCATATAAGCGCTCGCATCGATAATCCCTCTTTCAATTGATGCACAGCCATGATATAATCCATCCAAGGCAGATGCCCAAACAGTCCACTTGCTGTTTCTAAAGTGTATTCCTCTCAGTCTCAGGTCAACATAATAGAGATCATAAGCGACACATGATATAAACTGTAGTTGTATGCAGCTCAGAGGAATCCCATAAAACATATTGTATCACCTTGCATTGCTTTCTGTGCTTGGAAACCCAAATCAGCAAGTGTAGGCCATAGGATCGTTTGCCGAAGACAATGCAAACACCCCAGAAAAACTGCAATCATGAGCAAGACCTCAGCATGGAAAGAAACTGTGAATAAATTTCAGAATCGGTGCTCATCCTATGCAAGTTGCAACTGGTAGGATAATGCAGGAAAATTGATATAGCTCACCAATACATTGTTTCATATGCATGCCTGAGGTGATGCCCATGCCTCCTACAGGTGAACTACAAAATTACAACAACAATTAGCAGATATCATCCATGGTCGATGATTTGAATTAGCATGTCTACAAGCCAACATAGCAGAAGCTTGCCACGGCTGACAGTGCTCAGCTGATGAAGTGCACTTGAACAACCAGGGATTCATTCATGTACTTAGAACTGAAATCCTTATTGTTTTGTCATGTCTGAATAACCCAAGCAATAGGACATCTCCCGATGGTGGTGGCCAGGCACAGTATCTTGAGCTGGATCTTCCCTTGAGCGAACTCTGTCAACAGCCACGGTCTTGGCCAGATCATCTGCCTCCATCAGTGACCTGAGGTTGCAGAGGCGGAGGTCACAGCTGCACTTCGCCCAACAACTCATGCAGCACGGCGACGCCCTCGATGTCGGCACACAACTGAATACCATAATTGGGATTATGGGGTTGCAGTAGACGTGGGACGAGCAGTACGGAAACTAAAAGACACCCAGAGACGATGCTCGCAGCACCCTGCTGCCATCGTCGCTCAAGCATTATGTCGAGCACCTGGTGGGCGTAGGCGTGTCAAGCTCGAAGGACGGCGAATGGTTGCAGAAGGGGAGGTCGGCCGTCGGCAGGGGATCTATTGGTGACATGACGGACCTAGACGCACCCAGCGGGGTCAGTGACACGACCCTTGCGGTTTCACATGCGGTGGGCGTCAGGGCGGGTAAGGTTGAGGGCGTCGGCGTCATGCAAGCCGCCACCCGCCACTGCTGCAGAGAGCTCGGCGGAGGCGCCGGTGGTGATCATGAACGAGGTCGGTGCTGCAGCAGGGAGCAAGAGGCGCAACCCGGCGTGCTCAGGTCGGTAAACTAGCTCGCACCCCATTTCAGTTTGCCACGCGACAGTGTATTCGGTCAGCGCTAAGGGCAACTCCGAAGCGTCGATGCATTTGGTCTGCGCCTGTCCGATTGGTTGAAACCGGTGAAATATAACGCGCCTACGCAAACTCAAAAACTGTCCGCGTGTGGACACATTTCCAGCCATATATGCGCCTGATTTACGTCCACACAGACACGAGATGCTCCGTGTCCGTCTGTCTTAGGCCCACGGTCATATTTAATGCAACCCACCTACCTCGGCCCCGTATGGCAGCCGCTAGAAGCGTCCGGAGTCCACGATTATTTTAAATGGCAAGCGTGCGGGCTGACCTCATCTCCTCCCCACTTCAGTCCACATCTAGCCACACCAGCTCCCTCGCCGGTGACAAGAAACCCTAGCCCTAGCCATTGTTGGCTTCTTCAGAAAGGGGAAAGGCAAGGCGAAACACGATACCGAGGCCAGCTCATCACGCGGGCCGGCACGGTGGGAGCTGGTGCCAGAGGTGCATCGGGATCGTGTATAAGTTTCAGTGCATCACCGTCGGACTTTGTTGATCTCACCAGCTCTGAGGATGAGGGCGATGCCTAGGGCTGCGTGCTGGGCGGCTGGGAGGTGCCTTTCTTTAAGTTTTAAAATTTATGTTTAAGTGGACTTTGGTCGCCAGTTGACCGGCCAGTTTATTGTATAATTATGTTTAACTTATTTGCATGCTTTAAATTTTATGAGTATTTAGTTTTTTAATGAGCATGCCGATAATGCGTCGGTCATGTTGGGCTCATCGGCCGACTCAAACCAAAAAGCAAACATGCCTGTCTGCTCGGCCGACCCAAACAGACAAAACACAAACAAAATCCGTGTCCGTTTACGTCGGCACATTGGAGCTTCCCTAACAGAAGAAATGTGTGAAAGCCACGGTTCCAATCAACAAAGCCATGTCGAGTATCCGCATAAATAGGTGGTGCAAGTCCCACCATTGCGGTTGCCCTTTTAGGTAAATTTACAGAGCCTACAGCCGGGCTTCTCAAATTGATCAGATGGACGCCCAGTGTCCAGTCACAAAACCATGATCAAGTCGAGTTTCCCTATCCCGGCTGCGGACGTCCGGACTGACCGACACCTTTCAAACCCAACCCAAATCTGGGACACGTACGGGAGGCCTGGCCGTGCCTAAGCGTGTCTGCCGTGTCGGGCCATTCCATCTGAACCCCACATAAATCACCACTGGACGAACCCTAGACCGCCGTCAAACCCTCACTCCGCTCCACTTCTCTTCGTCTCCTCCTCTCCTCCTCCACTCCTCTTCCGATCCATGTCAAGCAACAGCGGTAGTGCAACGTCCGATGGCGCATCTAACACCGACGACGATTGGAAGTCGCGGTTTATCGGGGAAGAAGCAGAAGCTCTGGCACGTCGTCGTCCCCTTCACCCAACAACGCAGTGCGGACGATGGCGCCGGCCGTTGCGTCCGCGCAGCACCAGGCTCTCCGTGCCCTTTTGGTCTGTCACCCCTCCCTCTCTGCCTTCTCCGTCTGCTCCAGATGGCGCCCCTGGCCACCTCACTCACAACAGCGGAGACTGACACACGGCAGCTTCGTTGCAAAAACCTCTGGCTCGCCATCAAGCACTCGCAGCTCGAGCCAATGCCAGATGCGGCAGCCAAAGCGAACCCGACTGGCGAAGGCGCAGGAGCACACGGTCCGTAGGATGACTAGCGTCATCTCCTCCTCCGACGACTCTGACCTCTCCAATGGCTCCCACGACTCCAGCTCTAACAATGGCACCCTCCCTCCGCTGATGCCTACACGGAGGGGTACAGCCGCACCAATAGCCGCAAGGGGAAAGGGGCCGAAGAGAAAATGGTGATTTCCTCCTCCCTTCTCCTGCTTAGTTTAGTTCTAAGCTATTTTAGTTTAGATTTGTGTTCGTTTGGTGTGGACTGTGTATTTTGGTCAGGTGAACTTTCATGTTTATATGCCTGTATGCAATTTGGTTGATCTATGTCCGTTTGTTGCTTTGTTTCGTCGATCTACTTAAGATCATCTAGTAGATCCGTTCATGTTGCCTGGATAACAGAGATTTGGGGGGCTAAATTTGAGTTACACAGATGTGGACACGCGCATTTGAGGGGTTTTCTGTCCCTTTCCATGGGCGCGCCCAGGCGTGTTCACAAACATATAGGGGCTGAATTAGCTACGTCCGACCATAGATGCTCTAGCCTCCACAGTGTCGGACTCTGCTTCTATTCTGTTAATGCCGAGAGAATTACTAAGATGGAGACCATCTTTCATGGCCAGTGCCTCCATAGTCGCAACATCAGTTGCATACGGATGAAAAATGCACTTGGCCACGATGAAAGAACCATGAACATCTCTCAAAATAATTGTTGTCGCTCCCACACCCGAGTCCACCTAAAATAATGCATCAACATTCAACTTCATATACACACGGTTTGGTCTGGTCCATGGGAGGTTTGTACGGGAGGTATTCTTCCGGTCCCTGTTTGCAGCATTAGCAATGAAAGCTAGAACCGAGACTAGCTAGTGATTCATCGGCGAAACCACACAATAAACTATCAAATCAATGAACATCACATTATCATAGGTTGCACCGCACAATACACTGTCAAACCAATGAACGGTAAGGACGTTATCTTAATTATTCTCATGTATTTGCGGATGCTTGCATAAAGGTTATAATAGTAATTACTTTGTCTGTTCAAATAAGAACATCACATTATCATAGTTCCACTTCACAATAAACTATCAAAGCAATGAATGGTAAATCAATGAATCTTGATGAAAGTAACTTGGTGAAACTTTCGTCTGTCCTTGAGAACGCCTTGATCCCTATAAGCAAACAACCAGGTTATCCTTGGCACAATCAAGGATTTGGCCATTTGTTGTACCGTTGCACTTTTTTACTATTTACTTTTCTTGCAATTGCTCTTGCTTTCAAACAAACCATCAAACACTCTTTGCATCTTTTTAGTGAACTCTTGCTAGTTTCCATCAACCAATTCGTTCTACTCCTCGTTGGGTTCGACACTCTTACTTATTGAAAAGACTACTATAGATTCCCTACACTTGTGGGTTATCATTGTGCTACCGCCTTCAACAAAATTTGTTTGCCACCAGTAGATAGCCGCTTCTCCTTCCATCCACTAATTCTGTCCACGAATTTTGTCCAAAAAATGTTTGAAACAATCACTCCTATCCACTCCCACAAGCATAGGGAGACCCAATAACAGTTAGGCAATGCTTCTGTGTCAGTATGGAGCTAATTACAAATTTCAGCCTTAGCAACAATACTTTGTATGAGGAGTACTAAAAATATACTAGACTTTGCTCCCCTCACCAATTGTCCAAAATTTTGCATTTAACAAATCAGCATTCATGCGTATTAGAGAATCATCGGCAAAACGAGTTATGACACCGGTGGCACATTTCTGCACACTCTAATCCCATCAATGCCGCTAGCTTCTTCTTCATGCATCAGTAAACTTCATAATGTTACATGTTATGTTTGCTAACTACCATCTTTCTTACTCTGTTTTATGCTCTTGTTCGCATTAGTGGTCAGGAATGGTGTGTCGTTGATCTGATTCATGTGTAGATTGAGTTCAACTTAAGGGAACTAGTGAAGAATATGTACAGCTGCCTATGTCAAAGTTGTATGTCTCATGTTGCTAAAATTTTGAAAAATGTGTTAGTGTATGACTAGATCGATATTTTTAGATTTAGATGTGTGCTTAATATATTGGCATAATATGTACTCATATGCAGAATAATCCTGGGCTAAAAGATGTTTGGTTCTGCTTGTAGAATCTGAAACGTAAATTACCAGACTATATTGTAAAGTATAAACCAGTTAGCAATCCACCTCTTATCTTACCATGGATTAAGGCATGCAATAAAACATGCAAAATAACCCTCATACTGTGAAGAGTATATGAACTTGAACCAAATCATGTCATACTATAAATCCATTTGATGATGTGTTGTCCAAAACGAAGAGGAAGGAGTAGCAAAGAACAATAGGCATGAGAGCATAAAAAAACTAAAACCAAAGCATCCTCTAGTGTTAGACGATGAACGGGGGCTTTAACCTTTCAGCAGGTTTCCACCCATACTGCTCTTAGGCCCTCTTTACTTTGTCTTCCTGTCTCACAATGGACATATCATATCATCTCATTGTGTCCGCATATATGTTTAGTTTTCCTTCTAAACGATTTAGCAAACAAAAAGCAAGAGGAAGGAGGTGCTTAAGAACGATAGGAATGAGAGGAATTGTGAAATACCAAATGGGATTTCCGCCTCAACAGAAGAGGTGAAGAGCCGATAAGTTAGTTTTTCCTCTATGTTCTCATTCCCGTTGCTCTTAGGACCTCTCTTTCTTCCTCTTCCTAGCTCGAATTTGAGAGTTGACATTGAACATGTGCACACATATATATTTGTTTTGTAAGCTAAATTAACCAAGCATGCCAAAAATGAAGAGGAAGGAGTGATTTAGAACAATAGGAATGGGAGGCATCAGGAAACACCAAACTAGATTATCACCTCCGCACAAGAGGTCAAAACCAAGGAAGTTAGGCTTTCCTCCATGTTCCCATTCCCACTACTCTAAGGCCCTCTATTCTTCCTCTTCTGCTCTCACCTTTGAAGTATCATGTTATCTAAATTTATCGACACATGCCTATGGTTTCTCCATATGAGCTATTAAGTAAGCCAAAAGGTAGAGGAAGGAGTGAACAAGAATAGTAGGAATGGGAGGCAGCAGGAAAGGATCCATGACAAATATTTGCACCTCCAACACTAGAGGTCCAATAAACAAGGAGGGCTTTCCTCCATGTTCCCATTCCTATCGCTCTTGAACTCTCTCTTTCTTCCTCTTCCCGGCTTTCTTTCACCTCTCTGGTGCCTAAAAATCTAACAATACAAAAATCTCAAAGAACAAGCTTGAATTATTGGACAAATTGTTTCAACTTTGAGCTATAAATAATGGGTGCACCATATGCATAACCTTTGAGAAGTAAGCAATGAAGACACCTGGTGCATGGAGGCATCATTTACGCAATCAATGATAATGGGGCCACAGAATCACCAGCCATGTCCTATTGTCCTCTACTCTTAAGTAAGGGCATGTGGCGAAGATCTCTCTTGCTTACCTTTATTACCCATATCCGAGACCAGTACATAATATGTGTATCAGCCTTTTTTGAACAATATATGTATCTGCATGAACATTTAAAGTGTCAAAGTATGTAGCAACAAGAAGTTATGAGCTAAAAATAATATGAAATTGGACAAAGTAAACCCTAAGTTAACATGGAAAATTTACAAAACCATGGGTGAAGAACCATTGAGGTGACAATTAATTTGAACACAAGGTACTTTTGACAGGAGCTACATTATATAGATGCCATGATGTGATTAAAGCATGATCTGGGATAACTCATATAAGCAAAACCAAAATGTCTATATGCCATTTTATCAAGAAAAATAATTGTATAGTTCTATTATCCAGTACTAAGCAATTTATTCTAAGGAAACAGATCCCCATAGAAAGAAATATAGGAAAACATATCTCCAAGGAACCATCAAGCACAACTCCTATGAGGAAATATATGAAGACATAATGATTAGATATTTACTCTAAACTTATTGTACACATTAGTTCAACATGGATGGCCTAAGCAACAGGATGAACCACCTAGTATTTTCGGGACAACATTCACACACAAAGAACGAGATCCTGAAGAGACTTCAGTACTTCTTCCACCCATCAAAGTACTTCACAATTACAACCTTGAAGCTCCGCCACCAGCACTAGAAGGATCAAAATAACCCAGGTTGAAATGCAAACACCCACCACCGATTAAAGCCTTATCCCACAGGTCTAAACAATCTATAAGAAAACATCTTTTATAATCATGTAGAAATTCCATTAGATTTTAGAATTTTTGAAGTTGTTGGTTCTTGCTAGCTTGCATATATATCCATTAGTTTACTATGTGCACGTGTGAAGTCTCTAGGCACAATCATTTACTGCTACATGTTTTCTGAGCTAATTACCATCTTTCTTACTCTTGTTTCTACTATAACTCTTACCTACAATGTGTCATTGAACTGATTCTATTTACATAATGGGTTCAACATACGAGAACTAGTGAAGAATCTGTATTAGTTTATATATTAAACTTTTGCGTCACATCTTATAGCAAGTCTTAAGATGTGCTTGTTTTCTACGACTACTCCCTTTTCAGATATAGCGTTGTGTACTTCATATAAATGTCTTGTTTTGTTTTTGGTGCTAGTAAAATCTAAAAAATGAATTACAGTACTACTAAATTATACCATGAAGGAAATATGCCCTAGAGGCAATAATAAAAGTTATTATTTATTTCCTTATATCATGATAAATGTTTATTATTCATGCTAGAATTGTATTAACCGGAAACATAATACATGTGTGAATATATAGACAAACAGTATGTCACTAGTATGCCTCTACTTGACTAGCTTGTTAATCAAAGATGGTTATGTTTCCTAACCATAAACAAGGAGTTGTTATTCGATTAACAAGGTCACATCATTGGTTGAATGATCTGATTGACATGACCCATTCCATTAGCTTAACACTTGATCGTTTAGTATGTTAATGCTTTCTTCATGACCCATACATGTTCCTGTAACTATGAGATTATGCAACTCCGTTTACGGAGGAACACTTTGGGTGCTACCAAACGTCACAACAATCGGGTGATTATAAAGGAGTACTACAGGTGTCTCCAAAGGTACTTGTTGGGTTGGCGTATTTCGAGATTAGGTTTTGTCACTCCGATTGTCGGAGAGGTATCTCTAGGCCTTCTCGGTAATACACATCACTTAAGCCTTGCAAGCATTACAACTAATGAGTTAGTTGTGAGATGATGTATTACGGAACGAGTAAAGAGACTTACCAGTAACGAGATTGAACTAGGTATTGGATACCGACGATCGAATCTCGGGTAAGTAACATACCGATGACAAAGGGAACAACATATGTCGTTATGCGGTTTGACCGATAAAGATCTTCGTAGAATATGTAGGAACCAATATGGGCATCCAGGTTCCGCTATTGGATATTGACCGAGAATGGTTCTAGGTCATGTCTACATAGTTCTCGAACCCGTAGGGTCCGCACGCTTAACGTTTCGATGACAGTTCATTATGAGTTTATAAGTATTGATGCACCGAAGGTTGTTCGGAGTCCCGGATGTGATCACGGACATGACGAGGAGTCTCGAAATGGTCGAGACATAAAGATTGATATATTGGAAGCCTACATATGGACATCGGAAGTGTTCCGGTTGAAATCGGGATTTTACCGAGTACCGGAGGTTACCGGAACCCCGGAGGTCCATGGGCCTAATGGGCCATAGGAGAGAAGAGGAAGGGCCAGCCAAGGTGGGCTGCGCGCCCCCCTCCCCCCTCTAGTCCGAATAGGACAAGGAAAGGGGGGGGGGCCCTTCCCTCTTCCCCCTCCTCCAATCCTAGTCCAACTAGGAGAGGGGGGGGAGTCCTACTCCCGGTGGGAGTAGGACTCCTCCTTGGTGCGCCTCCCCCTAGGGCCGGCCACCTCCCCCTTGCCTCCTTTATATACGGGGGCAGGGGGCACCCCAAGACACACAAGTTGATATACGGATCTTTCCTTAGCCGTGTGCGGTGCCCCCTTCCACCATATTCCACTTCGGTCATATCGTCGTAGAGCTTAGGCGAAGCCCTGCGCCGGAGAAGTCATATCGTCGCGGAGCTTAGGCGAAGCCCTGCGTCGGTGGAGCATCAACATCGTCACCACACCGTCGTGCTGACGGAACTCATCCCCGACACTTTGCTGGATCGGAGTCCGGGGATCGTCATCGAGCTGAGCGTGTGCGTAACTCGGAGGTGCCGACGTTCGGTGCTTGGATCGGTCGGATCGTGAAGACGCGACTACATCAACCGCGTTGTTATAACGCTTCCGCTTTCGGTCTCACGAGTGCGTGGGCGGACACTCTTCCCTCTCGTTGCTATGCCATCACCATGGTCTTGCGTGATCGTAGGAATTTTTTGAAATTACTACGTTCCCCAACAGTGGCATCCGAGCCTGGTTTTATGCGTTGATGTCATATGCACGAGTAGAACACAAGTGAGTTGTGGACGATACAAGTCATACTGCCTACCAGCATGTCATACTTTGGTTCAGCGGTATTGTGAGATGAAGCGGCCCGGACCGACATTACGCCAGACGCTTACGCGAGACTGGTTTCACCGCTCCGAGCACTCGTTGCTTAAAGGTGACCGGCGGTGTCTGTCTCTCTCACTTTAGTTGAACTGAGTGTGGCTACGCCCGGTCCTTGAGAAGGTTAAATGGAGTCTATTTGACGAAGTATCGTTGTGGTTTTGATGCGTAGGTAAGAACGGTTCTTGCTCAGCCCGTAGCAGCCACGTAAAACTTGCAACAACAAAGTAGAGGACGTCTAACTTGTTTTTGCAGGGCATGTTGTGATGTGATATGGTCAAGACGTGATGCTATATTTTATTGTATGAGATGATCATGTTTTGTAACCGAGTTATCGGCAACTGGCAGGAGCCATATGGTTGTCGCTTATTGTATGAAATGCAAGCGCCATGTAATTGCTTTACTTTATCACTAAGGAGTAGCGATAGTCGTAGAAGCAATAGTTGGCGAGACGACAACGATGCTACGATGGAGATCAAGGTGTCGCGCCCGGTGACGATGGTGATCATGACGGTGCTTGGCGATGGAGATCACAAGCACAAGATGATGATGACCATATCATATCACTTATATTGATTGCATGTGATGTTTATCCTTTATGCATCTTATCTTGCTTTGATTGACGGTAGCATTATAAGATGATCTCTCACTAAAAATTATCAAGAAGTGTTCTCCTGAGTATGCACCGTTGCGAAAGTTCTTCGTCTTTGAGACACCACGTGATGATCGGGTGTGATAGGCTCTACGTTCAAATACAACGGGTGCAAAACAGTTGCGCACGCGGAATACTCGAGTTAAACTTGACGAGCCTAGCATATAACAGATATGGCCTCGGAACACGGAGACCGAAAGGTCGGCGTGAATCATATAGTAGATATGATCAACATAGTGATGTTCACCATTGAAACTACTCCATCTCACGTGATGATCGGACATGGTTTAGTTGATATGGATCACGTGATCACTTAGATGACTAGAGAGATGTCTGTCTAAGTGGGAGTTTTTAATATGATTAATTGAACTTAAATTTATCATGAACTTAGTACCTGATAGTATTTTGCTTGTCTATGTTTATTGTAGATAGATGGCTCGTGCTGTTGTTCCGTTGAATTTTAATGCGTTCCTTGAGAAAGCAAAGTTGAAAGATGATGGTAGCAATTACACGGACTGGGTCCGTAACTTGAGGATTATCCTCATTGCTGCACAGAAAAATTACGTCCTGGAAGCACCGCTGGGTGACAGGCCTGCTGCAGATGCTGAGCCAGAAGTTGTGAACGTCTGGCAAAGCGGAGCTGATGACTACTCTATAGTTCAGTGTGCCATGCTTTACGGCTTAGAACCGGGTCTTCAACGACGTTTTGAACGTCATGGAGCATATGAGATGTTCCAGGAGTTGAAGTTAATATTTCAAGCAAATGCCGGATTGAGAGATATGAAGTCTCCAATAAGTTCTATAGCTGCAAGATGGAGGAGAATAGTTCTGTCAGTGAACACAGACTCAAAATGTCTGGGTATAACAATCACTTAATTCAACTGGGAGTTAATCTTCCGGATGATAGTGTCATTGATGTAATTCTCCAATCATCGCCACCAAGCTACAAGAGCTTCGTGATGAACTATAATATGCAAGGGATGACTAAGACAATTCCTGAGCTCTTCGCGATGCTAAAAGCTGCGGAGGTAGAAATCAAGAAAGAGCATCAAGTGTTGATGATCAACAAGACCACTAGTTTCAAGAAAAGGGCAAAGGGAAGAAGAAGGAAACTTCAAAAAGAACAGCAAGAAAGTTGCTGATCAAGAGAAGAAACCCAAGTCCGGACCTAAGCCTGAAACTGAGTGTTTTACTGCAAGCAGACGGACAGGAAGCGGAACTACCCCAAGTATTTGGCGGATAAAAGGATGGCAAGGTGAACAAAGGTATATGTGATATACATGTTATTGATGTGTACCTTACTAATACTCGCAGTAGTACACAGGTATTTGATACTGGTTCTGTTGCTAATATTTGCAACTCGAACAGGAACTACGGATTAGCGAAGATTGGCTAAGGACGAGGTGACGATGCGCGTTGGAAATGGTTCCAAAGTCGATGTGATCGCGATCGGCACGTTACCTCTACATCTACCTTCGGGATTAGTTTTAGACCTAAATAATTGTTATTTGGTGCCGCGTTGAGCATGAACATTATATCTGGATCTTGTTTAATGCGAGACGGTTATTCATTTAAATCAGAGAATAATGGTTGTTCTATTTATATGAGTAATATCTTTTATGGTCATGCACCCTTGAAGAATGGTCTATTCTTGTTGAATCTCGACAGTAGTGATACACATATTCATAATGTTGAAGCCAAAAGATGCAGAGTTGATAATGATAGTGCAACTTATTTGTGGCACTGCCGTTTAGGTCATATCGGTGTAAAACGCATGAAGAAACTCCATCTTGATGGGCTTCGGAATCACTTGATTATGAATCACTTGGTACTTGCGAACCGTGCCTCATGGGCAAGATGACCAAAACGCCGTTCTCCGGAACTATGGAGCGAGCAACTGATTTGTTGGAAATCATACATACCGATGTTTGTGGTCCAATGAATGTTGAGGCACTTGTGGCGGGTATCGTTATTTTCTCACCTTCACAGATGATTTGAGCAGATATGGGTATATCTACTTAATGAAACACAAATCTGAAACATTTGAAAAGTTCAAAGAATTTCAGAGTGAAGTGGAAAATCATCGTAACAAGAAAATAAAATTTCTACGATCTGATCGTGGAGGAGAATATTTGAGTTACGAGTTTGGTTTACATTTGAAACAATGTGGAATAGTTTAGCAACTCACGCCACCCGAACACCACAGAGAAATGGTGTGTCCGAACGTCGTGTCGTACTTTACTAGATATGGTGCGATCTATGATGTCTATTTCCGATTTACCGCTATCGTTTTGGGGTTATGCTTTAGAGACGGCCGCATTCACGTTGAATAGGACACCGTCAAAATCCGTTGAGACGACGCCTTATGAACTGTGGTTTGGCAAGAAACCAAAGTTGTTGTTTCTTAAAGTTTGGGGCTGCGATGCTTATGTAAAGAAACTTCAACCAGATAAGCTCGAACCCAAATCGGAAAAATGTGTCTTCATAGGATACCCAAAGGAGACTGTTGGGTACACCTTCTATCACAGATCTGAAGGCAAGATTTTCGTTGCTAAATTCGGATCCTTTCTAGAGAAAGAGTTTCTCTCGAAAGAAGTGAGTGGGAGGAAAGTAGAACTTGATGAGATAATTGTATCTGCTCCCTTATTGGAAAGTAGTTCATCACAAGAAATGGTTCCTGTGACAACTACACCAATTAGTGAAGAAACTAATGATGATGATCATGAAGCTTCAAATCAAGTTACTACTGAACCTCGTAGGTCGACCAGAATAAAATACGCACCAGAGTGGTATGGTAATCCTATTCTGGAAGTCATGTTACTTGACCATGGCGAACCTACAAACTATGAAGAAGCGATGGTGAGCCCAGATTCCGCAAAATGGCTGGAAGCCATGAAATCTGAGATGGGATCCATGTATGAGAACAAAGTATGGACTTTGGTTGACTTGCCCGATGATCGGCAAGCCATTGAAAATAAATGGATCTTTAAGAAGAAGACTGACGCTGATGGTAATATAACTGTCTACAAAGCTCGACTTGTTGCGAAAGGTTTTCGACAAGTTCAAGGGGTTGACTACGATGAGACTTTCTCACCCATAGCGATGCTTAAGTCTGTCCGAATCATGTTAGCAATTGCCGCATTTTATGATTATGAAATTTGGCAAATGGATGTAAAAACTGCATTCTTGAATGGATTTCTAGAAGAAGAGTTGTATATGATGCAACCAGAAGGTTTTGTCGATCCAAAGGGTGCTAACAAAGTGTGCAAGCTCCAACGATCAATTTATGGTCCGGTGCAAGCCTCTCGGAGTTGGAATAAACGCTTTGATAGTGTGATCAAAGCATATGGGTTTGTACAGACTTTTGGAGAAGCCTGTATTTACAAGAAAGTGAGTGGGAGCTCAGTAGCATTTATGATATTATATGTGGACGACATATTATTGATTGGAAATGATATAGAATTTCTGGATAGCATAAAAGGATACTTGAATAAAAGTTTTTCAATGAAAGACCTCGGTGAAGCTGCTTACATATTGGGCATCAAGATCTATAGAGATAGATCAAGACGCTTAATTGGACTTTCACAAAGCACATACCTTGATAAAGTTTTGAAAAAGTTCAAAATGGATCGTGCAAAGAAAGGTTTTTGCACGTGTTACAAGGTATAAGATTGAGTCAGACTCAATGCCCGACCACAGCAGAAGATAGAGAAAAATGAAAGATGTTCCCTATGCTTCAGCCATAGGCTCTATCATGTATGCAATGCTGTGTACCAGACCTGACGTATGCTTAGCTGTAAGCTTGGCAGGAAGGTACCAAAGTAATCCAGGAATGGATCGGATATGTTTCTCGTATATGGAGGTGACAAAGAGCTAGTCGTAAATGGTTACGTCGATGCAAGCTTTGACACTGATCCGGACGATTCTAAATCGCAAACCGGATACGTGTTTTTATTAAACGGTGGAGCTGTCTGTTGGTGCAGTTCTAAACAAAGCGTCGTGGCGGGATCTACATGTGAAGCGGAGTACATAGCTGCTTCGGAAGCAGCAAATGAAGGAGTCTGGATGAAAGAGTTCATTTCCGATCTAGGTGTCATACCTAGTGCATCGGGACCTATGAAGATCTTCTGTGACAATCTTGGTGCAATTGCCTTGGCAAAGGAATCCAGATTTCACAAGAGGACCAAGCATATCAAGAGACGCTTCAATTCCATTCGGGACCAAGTCCAAGTGGGAGACATAGAGATTTGCAAAATACATACGGATCTGAATGTTGCAGACCCGTTGACTAAGCCTCTTCCACGAGCAAAACATGATCAGCACCAAGACTCCATGGGTGTTAGGATCATTACTTTGTAATCTAGATTATTGACTCTAGTGCAAGTGGGAGACTGAAGGAAATATGCCCTAGAGGCAATAATAAAAGTTATTATTTATTTCCTTATATCATGATAAATGTTTATTATTCATGCTAGAATTGTATTAACCGGAAACATAATACATGTGTGAATATATAGACAAACAGTATGTCACTAGTATGCCTCTACTTGACTAGCTTGTTAATCAAAGATGGTTATGTTTCCTAACCATAAACAAGGAGTTGTTATTCGATTAACAAGGTCACATCATTGGTTGAATGATCTGATTGACATGACCCATTCCATTAGCTTAACACTTGATCGTTTAGTATGTTAATGCTTTCTTCATGACCCATACATGTTCCTGTAAATATGAGATTATGCAACTCCCGTTACGGAGGAACACTTTGGGTGCTACCAAACGTCACAACGTAATCGGGTGATTATAAAGGAGTACTACAGGTGTCTCCAAAGGTACTTGTTGGGTTGGCGTATTTCGAGATTAGGTTTTGTCACTCCGATTGTCGGAGAGGTATCTCTAGGCCTTCTCGGTAATACACATCACTTAAGCCTTGCAAGCATTACAACTAATGAGTTAGTTGTGAGATGATGTATTACGGAACGAGTAAAGAGACTTACCGGTAACGAGATTGAACTAGGTATTGGATACCGACGATCGAATCTCGGGTAAGTAACATACCGATGACAAAGGGAACAACGTATGTCGTTATGCGGTTTGACCGATAAAGATCTTCGTAGAATATGTAGGAACCAATATGGGCATCCAGGTTCCGCTATTGGATATTGACCGAGAATGGTTCTAGGTCATGTCTACATAGTTCTCGAACCCGTAGGGTCCGCACGCTAACGCTTCGATGACAGTTCATTATGAGTTTATAAGTATTGATGCAATCAAGGTTGTTCGAGTCCCGGATGTGATCACGGACATGACGAGGAGTCTCGAAATGGTCGAGACATAAAGATTGATATATTGGAAGCCTACATATGGACATCGGAAGTGTTCCGGGTGAAATCGGGATTTTACCGAGTACCGGAGGTTACCGGAACCCCGGGAGGTCCATGGGCCTAATGGGCCATAGGAGAGAAGAGGAAGGGCCAGCCAAGGTGGGCTGCGCGCCCCTCTCCCTCTAGTCCGAATAGGACAAGGAAGGGGGGGCGGCGCCTCTTTCCTCTTCCTCCTCCAATCCTAGTCCAACTAGGAGAGAGTCCTACTCGGTGGGAGTAGGACTCCTCCTTGCGCGCCTCCCCTAGGGCCGGCCACCTCCCCTTGCCTCCTTTATATCTGAGGCGGGGGCACCCCAAGACACACAAGTTGATCTACGGATCTTTCCTTAGCCGTGCGGTGCCCCCTTCCACCATATTCCACTTCGGTCATATCGTCGCGGAGCTTAGGCGAAGCCCTGCGCCGGAGAAGTCATATCGTCGCGGAGCTTAGGCGAAGCCCTGCGTCGGTGGAGCATCAACATCTTCACCACGCCGTCGTGCTGACGGAACTCATCCCCGACACTTTGCTGGATCGGAGTCCGGGGATCGTCATCGAGCTGAACGTGTGCAGAACTCGGAGGTGCCGTACGATCGTAGCTTGGATCGGTCGGATAGTGAAGACGACGACTACATCAACCGCGTTGTTATAACGCTTCCGCTTTCGGTCTACGAGGGTACGTGGACGGACACTCTTCCCTCTCGTTGCTATGCCATCACCATGGTCTTGCGTGATCGTAGGAATTTTTTTTGAAATTACTACGTTCCCCAACATACCAGTAGCCCCGTTAAGCTGACATCTTATCTTACCTTATGAATGGATTAAGGCATGCCAAAGAAACAAACAAACATAGAAAACTATGCAGGGTCTATGAAGTTGAATGAAATCATATTATACTATGCATCATTTTTTTATGTTGTGTGATCCAGAAGGAAGAGGAAGGAACACGAAAGAACAATAGGGATAGGAGGCATCATGAAAACTCAAAACAAAGCTTCTTTCAGTCTTAGACGAGAAACTGTGTTCTTCAGCCTTCCATCATGTTCCCATGCCCATCACTCTTCGGCCCTCTTTTTTACTCTCCCGTCTCATAGTGGACAACTCATATCACCTGAATATATGCACATACATGTTTTGTTTTTATACTAGAGTGATTTAACAAATGAAAAGGAATAGGAATGGGCACATTAGGATAGGAACGAAAGGCATCAGGAAATATCAAACTAAATTTCCACCTCAACACAAGAAGTGGATCAATAAGTTAGGCTTTTCCTCTATGTTCTCATTCCCTCTGCTCTTAGTCCTTCTCCTTCTTCCTCTTCCTAGCTAGCTTTTGAGATCTCATAACAAATATGTGCACATATATTTTATTTTTACACTAAAGCAACCAAGCAAGCCAAAAAGAAAAGGAAGGAGTGCTTGAGAACAATAGGAATAGGAGACATCGGGAAATACCAAACTAAATTCTCACCTCCAACACTAGAGGTGAAAAAAGAAAGTTAGGCTTTCCTCCATGTTCCTATCCCCACTGCTCTTAGGCTATCTTTTCTTCCTCTTCTCGACTAGCCTTCTAGATCTCAAATTGTCTAAGTATGTACACACATATTTACTTTTTATGCATTAATATAATGCGCAAGAGAAAAGGAGGGGGAGGAAGGAGTGCTCAAGAACCATATGAATGTGAGACATTAGGAAAGCACATAACTAATTATTTGCACCTCCAACATGACGGGTGTAAACAAAAAATTTACACTTTCCTCCATGTTCCCATTCCTAGTGCTCTTATGCTATCTTTTTCTTTCTCTTCCCTTCTAACTCTCAGAGCCTACAAACCCCAACGAAAAAAATACTATCAGACAACAAGCTTGAATTGCTGGACGAAGTATTTCAACATTGATGTATAAATAGACGTGTTGTGCACTATGTCGAGAATCAAAGGGGGATCAAGTAATGAAGACAGCCAGTGCATCTAGTATCACTAAAGTCAATGATAATGGGGCCCATTGCCCAGTGCAGCTCGAGCCTATGCCGGATGCGGCATCCAAAGCAAATTCCACCCGACTTGCGAAGGCGCAGGAGCACGCGGTCCGTAGGATGACTAGTGTCATCTCCTCCTCCGACCAATCTGACTCTCCTATGGCTCCCACGACTCTAGCTCCAACAATGCCCCCTCCCTCCGCTGATGCCTACACAGAGGGGTACAGCCGCACCGGTTGCCGCAAGGGGAAAGGGGCCAAAGAGGAAACGATGATTTCCTCCTCCCTTCTCCTTCTTCGTTTAGTTATTAAGCTATTTTAGTTTAGATCTGTGTTCGTCGGTGTGGACTGTGTATTTTGGTCCGGTGAATTTCATGTTTATATGCCCCTATGCAATTTGGTTGATCTACGTCTGTTTGTTGCTTTGTTTCGTTGATCTACTTAAGATCATCTATGTAGATTCGTTCATGTTGCCTGGATAACAGATATTTGGGGGCTGAATTTGAGTTACACAGATGTGGACGCGCGCATTTGATGGGTTTTCGGTCCCTTTCCATGGGCGCGCCCAGGCAGTTCACGAACATAGAGGGGCTGGATTAGCTACGTCCGACCGTAGATGCTCTAATTAAAGGAAATATGCCCTAGAGGCAATAGTAAAGTTGTTATTCTATATTTCCTTATGTCATGATAACTGTTTATTTTTCATGCTAGAATTGCATTAACCGAAAACTTGATACATGTGTGAATACATAGACAAAACACCGTGTCACTAGTATGCCTCTACTTGACTAGCCATGGACATGTGTTGTCATTTGATGAACGGTATCACATCATTAGGAGAATGATGTGATGGACAAGACCCATCCGTTAACTTAGCATAATGATCGTTTAGTTTTATTGCTATTGCTTTCTTCATGACTTATACATGTTCCTCTGACTATGAGATGATGCAACTCCCGAATACCGGAGGAACACCTTGTGTGCTATCAAATGTCACAACGTAACTGGGTGATTATAAAGATGCTCTACAGGTGTCTCCGAAGGTGTTTGTTGAGTTGGCATAGATCGAGATTAGGATTTGTCACTCCGTGTATCGGAGAGGTATCTCTGGGCCCTCTCAGTAGTGCTCATCACTATAAGCCTTGCAAGAAATGTGACTAATAAGTTAATTATGGAATGATGCATTGCGGAATGGGTAAAGAGACTTTCCGGTAACGAGATTGAACTAGGTACGAAGATACCAACGATCGAATCTCGGCCAAGTAACATACCGATGACAAAGGGAACAACATATGTTGTTATGTGGTTTGACCGATAAAGATCTTTGTAGAATATGTGGGAACCAATATGAGCATGCAGGTTCCGCCATTGGTTATTGACAGGAGAAATGTCTCGGTCATGTCTACATAGTTCTCAAACCCGTAGGGTTCGCACACTTAACGTTCGATGAAAATTGGTATTATATGAGTTATGTGTTTTGGTGACCGAAGGTTGTCCGGAGTCCCGGATGAGATCACGAACATGACGAGGAGTTTCAAAATGTTCGAGAGATAAAGATTGATGTATTGGAAGGTGGTATTCGGACACCAGAAGGGTTCCGGAGTGTATCGGGTACAAACCGGAGTACCGGAGGGGTTACCGGAATCCCCCCTGTGGAAGATATGGGCCATATGGGCCATGGGAAGGAGGATAACCAGCCCACAAGGGGCTGGTGCACCCCCCACAAGGGAGGAGGCCGAATTGGACCAGGGAAAGGGGGTGCCACCCCCTTTCCTTCTCCTACTCCCTCTCCTTCCCCCTTCCACCTCCGTAAGAAGGAAAAAAAAGAGGGGGGCGAATCCTACTAGGAGTAGAGTCCTAGTAGTACTCCCCCTCCCTTGGCGCGCCCCTTGTGGCCGGCCTCCTCCCCTCCTTTATATACGGGGGCAGGGGGGCACCCCGAAGCACAACAATTATTCTTAGCCATGTGCGGTGCCCCCTCCACCATTTACTACTCCGATAGTATCATCGTAGTGCTTAGGCGAAGACCTACGCGGATCACATCACCAATACCGTCATCACACCATCGTGCTGATGGAACTCGTCGACTCCATCAACACTCTACTGGATCAAGAGTTCGAGGGACGTCATCGAGCTGAACGTGTGCAGAATTCGGAGGTGCCGTATGTTCGGTACTTGATCGGTTGACTCGAGAAGACGACTACATCAACCACGTTAAGCTAGCACTTCCCCTTTCGGTCTACAAGAGTACGTGTAAACACTCTCCCCCTCTCGTTGATACGCATCTCCTAGATAGATCTTGCGTGAGCGTAGGAATTTTTTTAAAATTGCATGCTATGTTTCCCAACAGTGGCATCCGAGCCAGGTCTATACGTAAATGATATGCATGAGTAAAGGACAAAGAGTTATGGGCGATAATAGTCATACTGCTTACCACCAATGTCTTACTTTGATTCGGCGGTATTGTTGGATCAAGCGGCCCAGACCGACATTACCTGACCGCGTTCATGAGACTGGTTCTACCGACGTGCTTTGGACACAGGTGGCTGGCGGGTGTCTATTTCTCCAACTTTAGTTGAATCGAGTTTGACTACGGCCGGTCCTTGTTGAAGGTTAAAACATCACACTTGACAAAAAATCATTGTGGTTTTGATGCGTAGGTAAGAATGGTTCTTGCTAGAAGCCCGTAGCAGCCACGTAAAACTTGCAACAACAAAGTAGAGGATGTCTAACATGTTTTTGCAGGGATTGTTGTGATGTGATATGGTCAAGACATGATGTGTTATAAATTGTTGTATGAGATGATCATGTTTTGTAACAAAGTTACCGGCAACTGGCAGGAGCCATATAGTTGTCGCTTTGTTGTACGAAATGCAATCGCCATGTAATTGCTTTACTTTATCACTAAGCGGTAGCGATAGTCGTAGAAGCAATAGTTGGCGAGACGGCAACGATGCTACGATGGAGATCAAGGTGTCAAGCCGGTGACAATAGAGATCATGACAGTGCTTTGGAGATGGAGATCAAAGGCACAAGATGATGATGGCCATATCATGTCACATATTTTGATTTCATGTGATGTTTATCTTTTATGCATCTTATTTTTCTTAGTACACCGGTAGCATTATAAGATGATCCCTCACTAAATTTCAAGGTATAAGTGTTCTCCCTGAGTATGCACCATTGCTACAGCTCATCGTGCCGAGACACCACGTGATGATCGGGTGTGATAAGCTCTACCTTCACATACAACGGGTGCAAGCTAATTTTGCACGTGCGTAATGCTCAGGTTAAACTTGACGAGCCTAGCATATACAGATATGGCCTCAGAACACTTGAGACCGAAAGGTCGAACGTGAATCATATAGTAGATATGATCAACATAGTGATGTTCACCATCGAAGACTACTCCATCTCACATGATGTTCGGACATGGTTTAGTTGATGTGGATCACATATCATTTAGATGACTTGAGGGATGTCTATCTAAGTGGGAGTTCTTAAGTAATATGATTAATTAAACTTTAATTTATCATGAACTTAGTCTGATAGTATTTTGCAAATTATGTTGTAGATCAATAGCTCGCGTTGTAGCTTCCCTGTGTTTTTATATGTTCCTAGAGAAAACTAAGTTGAAAGATGATAGTAGCAATAATGCGGACTGGGTCCGTGATCTGAGGTTTATCCTCATTGTTGCACAGAAGAATTATGTCCTTGATGCACTGCTAGGTGACAGAGCAGATGCAGACATTATGAATGTTTAGCTAGCTCAATATGATGACTACTTGATAGTATAGTACACCATCCTTTACGGCTTAGAACCGGGACTTCAAAAAACGTTTTGAATGCCATGGAGCATATGAGATGTTCCAAGAGCTGAAATTGGTATTTCAGACTCATGCCCGTGTCGAGAGGTGTGAGACCTCTGACAAGTACTTCGCGTAAAAGATGGAGGAGAATTGCTCAGCTAGTGGGCATGTGCTCAGAATGTCTGGGGTACTACAATCGCTTGAATAAAGTGGGAGTTAATCTTCCAGATATGATAGTGATTGGCAGAGTTCTCTAGTCACCATCACCAAGTTACTGGAACTTTGTGATGAACTATAGTATGCAAGGGATGACGAAAACGATTCCCGAGCTCTTCGTGATGCTGAAATCAACGAAGGTAGAAATCAAGAAAGAGCTTCTAGTGTTGATGATTGACAAGACCACTAGTTCCAAGAAAAGGGAAAAGGGAAAGAAAGGGAACTTCAAGTAGAATGGCAAGCAAGTTGTCACTCCCGGGAAGAAGCCCAAAGCTGGACCCAAGCCTAAAACTGAGTGCTTCTACTTCAAAGGAAATGGTCACTAGAAGCGGAACTGCCCCAAACATTTGGAGGATAAGAAAGATGACTAAAACTCCGTTCTCCGGAACAATGGAACAAGCTAATGACTTATTGGAAATAATACATACGGATGTATGCAGTCTGCTGAGTGTTGAGGCTCATGGCGGGTATCATTATTTTTTGACCTTGACAGATGATTTAGGAAGATATGGGTATATCTACTTAATGAAACATAAGTCTGAAACATTTGAAAAGTTCAAAGAATTTCAGAGTGAAGTGGAGAATCATTGTAACAAGAAAATAAAGTTTCTACGATCTGATTGTGGAGGAGAATATCTGATTTACGAGTTTGGCCTTCATTTAAAACAATGTGGAATAGTTTCACAGCTCACACCACCTGGAACACCACAACTAATGGTGTGTCCGAGCGTCGTAACTGCACTTTATTGGATATGGTGCGATCTATGATGTCTCTTACCGATTTACCACTATTGTTTTGGGGTTATGCATTAGAGATAGTTGCATTCACTTTAAACAGGGCATCATCAAAATCCGTTGAGACGACACCATATGAACTGTGGTTTGGTAGCAAACCTAAGCTGTCGTTTCTTAAAGCTTGGGGTTGCGATGCTTATGTGAAAAAGCTTCAACCTGATAAGCTTGAACCCAAACCGGAGAAATGTGTCTTCATAGGATACCCAAAATAAACTGTTGGTTACACCTTCCATCACAGATCCGAAGGCAAGATATTCGTTGCTAAAAATGGATCCTTTCTAGAGAAGGAGTTTCTCTCGAAAGAAGTGAGTGGGAGGAAAGTAGAACTTGATGAGGTAATTGTACCTTCTCCCGAGTTGGAAAGTAGTTCACTTAAATAAGTTCCAGTGATTCGTACACCAATTAGTGAAGAAGCTAATGATGATGATCATGAAACTTCAGATCAAGTTACTACTGAATCTCGTAGGTCAACCAGAGTACGGTCCACACCAGAGTGGTACGATAATCCTATTATGGAAGTCATGTTACTAGACCATGATGAGCCTACGAACTATGAGGAAGCGATGATGAGCCCAGATTCCGCGAAATGGCTTGAGGCCATGAAATTTGAGATGGGATCCATGTATGAGAACAAAGTGTAGACTTTGGTGAATTTGCCCGATGATCGGCAAGCCATAGAAAATAAATGGATCTTCAAGAATAAGACTAACGCTGACGGTAATGTTATCATCTACAAAGCTCGACTTGTTGTAAAAGGTTTTCGACAAGTTCAAGGAGTTGACTACGATGAGACATTCTCACCCGTAGCGATGCTTAAGTCTGTCCCAATCATGTTAGCAATTGCCGCATTTTATGATTATGAAATTTGGCAAATGGATGTCAAAACTGCATTCCTTAATGGATTTCTTAAAGAAGAGTTGTATATGATGCAACCAGAAGGTTTTGTTGATCCAAAAGGTGCTAACAAAGTGTGCGAGCTCCAACGATCCCTCTGTGGACTGGTGTCGGTGTCAAAACCGGCGGATCTCGGGTAGGGGGTCCCGAACTGTGCGTCTAGGCGGATGGTAACAGGAGACAAGGGACACGATGTTTTTACCCAGGTTCGGGCCCTCTCGATGGAGGTAATACCCTACTCCTGCTTGATTAATATTGATGATATGGGTAGTACAAGAGTAGATCTACCACGAGATCAAGGAGGCTAAACCCTAGAAGCTAGCCTATGGTATGATTGTTGTTCGTCCCACGGACTAAAACCCTTCGGTTTATATAGACACCGAATAGGGTTAGGGTTACACAGAGTCGGTTACAGTGGTAGGAAATCTACATATCCAGATCGCCAAGCTTGCCTTCCACGCCAAGGAAAGTCCCATCCGGACAAGGGACAAAGTCTTCAATCTTGTATCTTCATAGTCTTGGAGTCCGCCAAAGATGATAGTTCGCTACCGGACACCCCTAGTCCAGGACTCCCTCAAGAGCTCTCGAACCAGACTTCAATGACGACGAGTCCGGCGCGCATATTGTCTTCGACATTGCAAGGCGGGTTCCTCCTCGAATACTTCATAGAAGGTTTTGAACACAAGGACGGTGTCCGCTCGCAAAAACAAGTTCCACATACCACCGTAGAGAGAATAATTTTTGCACAGATCTGCTGACGTATTCCGCGGTGTGACATCACACCACGGCCAGGCCTTTATACGAATCGTTTTTTACTGTTCCACCTTAGCGCATTTAGCGAGGCAGTTTCCTTGGCACGTCTTATCAAAGCGGAGATCGTGCCCCCCTTATTCCGGGATTCCCATCAATACAGACGTGGGTAACCCAACCGTGCCCGTTGGCACACCTCCTCTATCGGCGAGTCCCAATCGACCACGGGAGGGCTCTTGGTATTCAACCTCTTTATAATGAGACCAAGGCCCTCTTCTTTCCACCCTCCATTGAGTTCGCCTCGGCCGAGTTCTAACACCCAAAGCTTCAGATTTAGGCGCTTCGGACCTTCGACGATGTCCGGCTCCGACCAGCTCGGCCGATGGATGTCTTCTTCCGTCACAGAAGAAGATGTGCTAAAGCTGCGAGACGCCAGGTATCTAACCGGCGAGATTTCGCATAGGCTGCCTGCTCCAGGGCAGGTCATTCCCACTCCCGAGCCCGGCGAGAGCGTGGTGTTCGTGTCTCACTTCCTTCGGGGTTTAGGCTTCCCGACGGATCCCTTTGTGCGGGGGCTCATGTTTTATTATGGGCTGGATTTCCATGACTTGAATCCGGAGTCCATCCTCCATATCTCGTCATTCATTGTCGTATGTGAAGCCTTCCTCCATATTACCCCTCACTTTGGATTGTGGCTCAAGACCTTCAAGGTGGAGCCGAAGATGATCGAGGGGCAACAAGCAGAGTGCGGAGGGGTGGTCATAAGCAAGTGTGCTGATGCTCCGTGGCCCGAGGGCTCTTTTCAAGAGGAGCTTGGTTTGTGGCAACGGGAGTGGTTTTATATCACCGCTCCCAGGGGCACCAAATGGGTGGCGCCACCCGCCTTCCGCTCAGGTCCACCATAGCGGCTGGCATCATGGGTCAACCGGGGGCTCGACTGGGGGCCGTCCAAGGACGTTCCTCTGTTGCAGGGCCGTATTCGAGACCTCCAAGAAAGAGAGATCAATCTGGTCATGGCGGCACAGGTTATGCTGATTCGGCGCCTTCTGCCCTGCAAACGTCGCCCCCTCCGTCTGTGGGAGTTTAATCCGTAGGGACCACGAGCTCTCCAACATTTTATGGGCGCGACGCCCAAGGAGATGTACAAACTGTTCTTCGGATCACAAGAGAAGTGTCCGGATTTGACCGAGGACGCAGGTCTAAGCTGCAATCACCCAGATACTCAAGTAAGTAACCCTGTAACCGGATATGCTATTCATTCATTTATTATAAATATATGCCCTTTAAGGAGCCGTTTCTTGAACATGAGTGGATAGCCAAGGCAAAGTTAATAAGGTGTCCGGCTCCCCTCCCAGAGACCACGCCGGATCCCATGCTGACCAAGATGTTGAAGGCCGCGCCTTTTAAAGAAGGCGAAGGGGGGAGCAGGGAAGCAACTGCCTCCACGAAGGAGGCTTTCGAGGAAGGGGGGATCAAAAGTCCCACCCTCCAAGGAGAGAAGAGGACCGCTTCGGAAGATCCGGAGGTCAAGGCCTCAAAGAGGGGAAAGAAATCTTCGTCAGAGAGTCCGGCGCTGGGAAGTACCCCAGCCGCACTATTTCCCCAAGGGGATCAGCCCTCTAGCGAGCCGTAAGTAAAAAGAAGGAGTCTTGTAATAAGGGACATCCCTGTATTTATTTCTGAAGATAACCGAAATTATACCTTGTAGTTCGGATCTTATCCCTTCTCAGCAGAGCTCGTCTTCGGGGGATCTTCTTCCGGAGATGATGGAGAGTGAAACGCCTCCACCTGTCGCACCTTCATGCGAGGCGGACGACCACGAGGTGTCGCCGCGAGGGTTTCCCCAAGTCCGCGGGACCGGAAGGTCCGCGCCAACCGGGCGTAAGGTCGGAGGAGCTGAAGGATCTGCTTGGGCGAGCGGCTATCTCAGAAGATCACCGTGTGCTAATGGGTACGGTGATTGAAAGAATTGCATCCGCCGAGAGCGGATTGCATGAAGCCGTCAGAAGCTTACTGACAGGGTTCGAGGTACGCAAAAATGATGTACCTTCTGCCAGTTATGCATATAGAATGCGCCCTGTATAGATAGTTTCCGAGACTCGGTATGTTGTCAAAATTGACAGCGTCCCGAGGATCATAATCTCAGTTATAACATATCGCCGCTCCTAAATAGGTGGCGGGGCGTCCGGTGGCCAGCTGGACTGATGAATTTGCCGAACTAAAGCGGCAACTTGACGAGGCAGATGCGGACATCGCGCTTGTCAATAAGCGGTTTGACGAGTCACAAGGTATGCGACTTCTTCGCGGACGCCTGGTAAGAGAGCTTGACGCCCGTGCCTTACTACTTGTATGCTTAATGCAGGTGGTGCCGCTGCTGTGGAGGAGCTGCGGGCGGAACTCGCCTGAGCTAAAGAGCAAGCCAGAAATAGTAATGCGGCCGCTTTAAGGGCGGCCGAAGAGATAAAAGCCGAACGGGCCGTTCACTGCCGAAGCAAAGAGGAAATGGTCGATATGGCCATAAAGTTGAAGAATGCTACCGACCGCTGCGGGGTTCTTGAAAAAGAACGTCAAGCGGAGCAAGAGGACCTGAAAAAGGCCGCCGCCGAATCCAAGGATGCCCGTTCAGCTATGAGAGCTGCCAAGGAGGAGCCGAGTCAGGCCGGGGCTATTGCGGCTGGAAAACCGTTTCTGCCGCGGAGGAAATATACGGATCCGAAGTATGCTCAGTTGGACAAGTTGTGGAGTTCGGAGGATGCTTATCTGGACTTAGCGGTGAGCGCTGCGAACGCGATTGAGCACTTCCGAGGCCAGAAGGGGCGCAGAAGGGAAGAGCTATATTGGTCGCAATTCCATAGTCCGGAGCGTCCTCTTCCGTTGACCGATCGGTTGGCCGAATGGGCCGAGCTGAATCGGCTATCCGGACTTGCCATGAAGCATGTCATGACTCATTTGTGGCCAGGCGGACCCTAGCCGAAGAGTTATTTTGGCTTAGTGCAGCAGTTCCTTGGTGCGGTACCGCGTATCGACGCAATGAAGCGGTTGGCGTGTATTGAGGGAGCGCGGATGGCTCTTGCCCGTGTCAAGACATACTGGGCGGAGATGAAGGCCACCGACGTTGCATCCCAAGATTCGGACAGAAGCCGAGTACCTGCCGAGCACTATTTTGAGGAAGTCCTGCAGGCGCTCGTTTAATAGAGACGCAGTGCTCGAAGGATATTATGTTTAAATGATATGTATGATTTGTGAAAACAATGTTTCAATATAATATAAGAGCTTTTTATACTTGTGCGTTCAAGTAGTAAACTACTCCCTGTGCGGCCGTTGATGTATACGTATATATAACCTGAAATATTGCAGTCTTTGGCTTCAGCCCCC
The DNA here is from genome assembly GCA_021605145.1 of Aegilops bicornis. Classification (NCBI taxonomy): domain Eukaryota; kingdom Viridiplantae; phylum Streptophyta; class Magnoliopsida; order Poales; family Poaceae; genus Aegilops; species Aegilops bicornis. The sequence goes on from CM038669.1 coordinate 47,654,998, forward strand.
ACGCACATAGTGTGGGGGTGTTTGCAAAAAAGGCGCTTTTTTCACACTTAATCCAACGTCTTGGTCCTATTAAGGAGGTGGTAGCGTAGCAAACTAGGCAACCGGACTATAATGCTTTATCACTTTCACTTAGCCATAGGAGTTCGATGGTGGGGCTACTATATAGCCCCTAGGGGCACCGCGCTCTCCCGAATTCGGGGCGCGTATGTGCCTGACCGGGAAACGGCCCTTCGTCAATGCGGGGGAATTCTAAACATTCCGCTGGGTCATCGAGTGGTTGACCAGTCTCACGCTATATCATGACAGTCAGTTTTAGCTTTCTCCACTGAGGTGCTCAACCCAGCTCAACCGGGGCACAATCGCAGTGGTTCTCCCAACGCTACCTTAGCCGATATAACGGAACGTAAGGTACCAAAACATGGGAGCCGGGCAAACCCAACATTTGACCAAAGACATGATTCGGAACTGATGCATATAAGGCCTAACTCGGGACGCCGAACACTCCCTAAGGTATTCGGTCTTTATGAAAATGGGCAGAATAATGCCCTAAGCCCCTGGTGTCCAGGTACCCGCAAAATTCTGGTGCGGCCGATGCCAAAACGCCAGCCTCCTCCTCGGTTGTAGTAAGAAACTGGGGGATGTTATCAACAAGAGACAGTAAAAAAGGTTTACACAGGGTCTTAATCTGAAAAGAATCCTTGCGACGGGTCCCTGCTGCACGTGCGCTACCGTGTCTCCGTTGTGCCGTATCCTGGACGGGTGTAGCACGGTGTTCATCTGTAAAAGAGAAGAACTTAGTTGAAAAGAAAAAATATCGTGCGAGAAATGTACTTTATATTAAATAAACAGAGTACGGTTCGGAAGGTGAATAAAATTGAGCTTTATTGTCTCTTGTTGTACGTGCGTGCAGCCCCTTGTATGGGGGTATGCCGCTTGTAGGCGCCGGACTCGTCTAGCCGTGTCCGGGGTTTGAATGACCTATTCAGGTGCTTTTATTAGCGGAGCTAGATTGGTGTGGGGCTGTCAAGGCAGTCTCACGTTCTTCCGTGCTCGAGGTAACACTTAATACTTCCTTTTAAAGAGATGATGCCGCGTGGACCGGGCATTTTAAGTGTAAGAGATGCATAATGCGGTATTACGTTAAAGCGGGCAAAAGCTTCACGCCCCAGTAGTGGTTGATAGCTACTTTCGAATGGGGCGATGTGGAAGGTTAACTTTTCGCGGCGGAAGTTGTCGGATGAGCCGAACACAACTTCTAGCAGTAGGGAGCCCGTACAATGGGCATACAGGCCTGGCATTACCCCTTTGAAGGAGGTGTTGCTATGGCGAATTTTGGTTGGGTCTATCCCCATTTTGCGAATTGTGTCCTGATATAGCAGGTTTGGATCGCTACCTCCGTCCATTAGGACTTGTGTAAATTGGAGTCCGTCGATTATAGGATCTAATATCAAGGCAGTCCATGCTGCGCTCCGAATACTTCCGGAATAGTCCTGATGATCGAAGGTGATTGGTTTTGACAACCATCGTTGGGACTCTGCTGGGATAGACCGTGCGGCACGTGTTTCTATGGGCGCCGCTCTGTTTTTCCCTTTTGTCACTTGAAGTTAGTTCACTGTTTTGACTTTTTATGGGAAATTCTTTTGTTTTCCGGTGCTCTGCTTGTGGGCTTCGTCATCGTCCTCGCTTGGTGTGTCGAGCCCCTTGTGTTCGGCGTTGAGTCTGCCGGACTGCTTGAAGACCCAACAATCTCTGTGGGTATGGTTTGCAGGCTTCCCGGGAGTACTGTGGATTTGGCATATCTTGTCCAAGATTTGGTTTAAGTTGGATAGCTCATCGCTATTGTCCTTAAGGGGCAGCTTTTTATTGTTCTGCCGTGAGCTTTTGAATCCGGCGTTGACTGCCGCGCTCTTTGGACCGTTCCCCTTAATCCGGCGCTGGTCCTTGCGGCGTCGTGGTTTCCCATTCTCATCCCTGACTTCGGATGTACTTGGGCTGCTGGTACTGCATCTTGCCAGCCAACTATCCTCTCCCGCGCAAAAGTGGGTCATGAGGCTTGTTAATGCAGCCATGGTTCTCGGCTTCTCCTGGCCGAGGTGTCTGGCGAGCCATTCGTCTCGGACGTTGTGTTTGAAAGCTGCTAAGGTTTCAGCGTCCGGACAGTCGACTATTTGGTTCTTTTTGGTGAGGAACCTGTTCCAGAATTTGCGGGCTGACTCTCCGGGTTGTTGAGTTATATGACTTAAATCGTCCGCATCCGGAGGACGGACATAAGTCCCTTGAAAATTTTGCCCGATAAGCTTCCTCGAGCTCTTCCCAACTTCCTATGGTATTTTCAGGGAGGCTTTTGAGCCTATGCCGGGCTGGCCCTTTGAGCTTGAGGGTAAGTATTTTATGGCGTGGAGATCATCTCCTCTAGCCATGTGTATGTGGAGGATGTAATCCTCAATCCGCACTCTGTGGTCTGTTGTTCCGTCATATGCCTCTATGTTTACGGGTTTGAACTCACCGAGAATTCATGATCCAGCACCTCATCGGTGAAACACAGGGGGTGTGCAGCACCCCTATATTTGGGTGTGCCGTGATGTTCGGATATTTGGCGTGTTGCATTGCTTTGAAGAGCTTGCTTTCTCGGCCATAGATGGACCTGACTGGGCCATCCTTTTGATGTGAATCCTTATGCGGATCACGTACCGGCTTGTGTGCGGCGCCATTTGCCGCTCTCTGTTTGCCGTGGGGTCGTCCATCTGACCGGGTGGCCTTCTTGCTTTTTGATTGTGGGGTTTCACGGCCTCCTCATCAAATTCGGGCAGTAGTTTTCTCTTTGGGTAGCTCTTTGTTCGTTGTCGCCCGTATTTGTCTGCGGTGTTGAGTACTTTGCTCCATCTGATTCTCGAGTGCATCTTCCGCTGTTTTGAGCTTCCGCTTCGCTTTTTCAGGCTACGCGCAGCGATGGCGACGAGCCTTTTGTGGAGGTTCTTCGCTCCAACAATTTGTCCGGCGTGAGATCGTCCGGACTGTTATCTTCGCCGGGACGGGTTGTTTATCCAAGTTGTCCTGTTCGGACGGTTGCTTTCGATAGCATGTTCGTCCACCAGTTCGCCCTGCTCTGTGGCTGGGTCTTTGTCGAGGCGGGACTTGGTGCGGCGTTTACGTTGCCGATTTGACTGTTTTTCGAGGGATTTATCCTTCGTAGTGTCCCGTTGTTCCTCGTCGTCGCTTCCTTTAGGTGTATCCACCATGTATACATCATGGGATGAGGTGGTTGTCCAATATCCTATAGGTGCTGGTTCATGGTTGTCTCCTACATCGTCGTCCATACTGTCGATGTCTTCGGAGTCGAAATCGAGCACGTCGTTTAAGCTTTCGACAGTGGCTACAAAGTGGGCGGTGGGTGGGCGTTGAATTTCTTTGTCGTCCGCATCCCAACCTTCCTGACCGTAGTCCGGCCAGGGCTCTCCTGATAAAGAGAGAGACTTTAGTGAATTCAGGATGCCACCAAAGGGAGAGTGCTGAAAGATGTCCGCGGTAGTGAACTCCATGACCGGCGCCCAATCGGATTCAATCGGTAGGGGCGCGGAGGGTTCAGAGACCGGAGAGGAGTCCGGCAACTTGGAGTCACGGTCTTCGCAAAGGACAGGGATGGAGTTTGGCTCAATCGCCGTTGAGATCGTAGCCCCCGAGGCGGTGTCCAACCACTCGTCCTCGATCGGGGGAGTCGGCTCCGAGCTAAGGGTCGGAGCGGACTCTGGTGTGGCCTCCAAGGCACTGTTCGGCGGCAAAGCTAGATCATGCCCATCGAGACAGTGCGGCGCACTTGGCTGTGGCTCGAATCCGTCGAAGATCAAGTCTCCGCGGATGTCGGCCGTATAGTTCAATCTTCCAAATCTGACCTGATGGCCAGGGGCGTAGCTTTCGATCTGCTCCAGATGGCCTAGCGAGTTGGCCCGCAGTGCAAAGCCGCCGAATACGAAGATCTGTCCGGGGAGAAAAGTCTCACCCTGAACTGCGTCGTCATTGATGATCGAAGGAGCCATCGGGCCTATAGGTGACGACACAGAGGAACTCTCAATGAATGCACCAATGTCGGTGTCAAAACCGGCGGATCTCGGGTAGGGGGTCCCGAACTGTGTGTCTAGGCGGATGGTAACAGGAGACAAGGGACACGATGTTTTTACCCAGGTTCGGTCCCTCTCGATGGAGGTAATACCCTACTCCTGCTTGATTAATATTGATGATATGGGTAGTACAAGAGTAGATCTACCACGAGATCAAGGAGGCTAAACCCTAGAAGCTAGCCTATGGTATGATTGTTGTTCGTCCCCACGGACTAAAACCCTTCGGTTTATATAGACACCGAATAGGGTTAGGGTTACACAAAGTCGGTTACAATGGTAGGAAATCTACATATCCAGATCGCCAAGCTTGCCTTCCACGCCAAGGAAAGTCCCATCCGGACAAGGGACGAAGTCTTCAATCTTGTATCTTCATAGTCTTGGAGTCCGGCCAAAGATGATAGTTCGGCTACCCGGACACCCCCTAGTCCAGGACTCCCTCAACTGGTGCAAGCATCTTGGAGTTGGAACATACGCTTGGATGAGTTGATCAAGGCATATAGTTTTATACAGACTTGCGATGAAGCCTGTATTTACAAGAAAGTGAGTGGGAGCACTACAACCTTTCTGATAAGTATATGTGAATGACATATTGTTGATCGTAAATGATGTAGAATTTTCTGGAAAGCATAAAGGAGAGTTTGAAAGGAGATTTTCAAAGAAAGACCTCACAACCTGCTTACATATTGGGCATCAAGATCTATAGAGATAGATCAAAGACGCTTGATAAGATTTTTAAATGAGTACATACCTTGACAAGATTTTGAAGTAGTTCAAAATGGAACAGTCAAAGAAGGAGTTCTTGCTTGTGTTGTAAGGTGTAAAGATGAGTAAGACTCAAAACCCGACCACAACAGAAAATAGAAAGATAATGAAAGTCATTCCCTATGCCTCAGCCATAAGTTCTATAAAGTATGCTATGCTGTGTACCAGACCTATTGTGTACCTTATCATGAGTTTGGCAAGGGGGTACGATAGTGATCCAGGAGTGGATCACTGGACATCGGTCAAAGTTATCCTTAGTTAACTAAGAGGATTAAGGAAATGTTTCTCGGTTATGGAGGTGATAAAGAGTTCGTCGTAAAGAGTTATGCCGATGCAAGCTTTTACACCGATCCGAGTGACTCCGAGCCTCAATCTGGATGCACATTGAAAGTGGGAGCAATTAGTTAGAGTATCTCCATGCAGAGCATTGTAGACATAGAAAATTTGCAAAATACATACAGCTCTGAATATTGCAGACCCATTGACTAAACTTCTCTCACAAGCAAAACATGATCACACCTTAGTACTCTTTGGGTGTTAATCACATAACGATGTGAACTAGATTATTGACTCTAGTAAACCCTTTGGTTGTTGGTCACATGACGATGTGAACTATGGGTGTTAATCACATACAAATGTGAACTATTGGTGTTAAATCACATGGCAATGTGAACTAGATTATTGACTCTAGTGCAAGTGGGAGACTGAAGGAAATATACCCTAAAGGCAATAATAAAGTTGTTATTTTATATTTCCTTATATCATGATAAATGTTTATTATTCATGCTAGAATTGTATTAACCGGAAACTTGATACATGTGTGAATACATAGACAAAAACATCGTGTCCCTAGTATGCCTCTACTTGACTAGCTCGTTGATTAAAGATGGTTAAGTTTCCTAGCCATGGACATGTGTTGTCATTTGATGAACGGGATTACATCATTAGAAGAATGATGTGATGGACAAGACCCATACGTTAGCTTAGCATAATGATCGTTTAGTTTTATTGCTATTTCTTTCTTCATGACTTATACATGTTCCTCTAACTATGAGATTATGCAACTCCCCAATACTGAAGGAACAACTTGTGTGCTATCAAATGTCACAACGTATCTGGGTGATTATAAAGATGCTCTACAGGTGTCTCCGAAGGTGTTTGTTGAGTTGGCATAGATCGAGATTAGGATTTGTCACTCCGTATCGGAGAGGTATCTTTGGGCCCTCTCGATAATGCTCATCACTATAACCTTGCAAGCAATGTGACTAATGTGTTAGTTCTCGGATGATGCATTACGAACGAGTAAAGAGACTTGCCAAGAATCTAGATTGAACTAGGTATGAAGATATCGATGATCGAATCTCGGGCAAGTAACATACCGATGACAAAGGGAACAACATATGTTGTTATGCGGTTTGACCAATAAAGATCTTCGTAGAATATGTGGGAACCAATATGAGCATCCAGGTTCCGCTATTGCTTATTGACCGGAGAAATGTCTCAGTCATGTCTACATAGTTCTCGAATCCATAGGGTCCGCACGCTTAACGTTCGATGACAATTTGTATTATATGAGTTATGTGTTTTGGTGACCGAAGGTTGTTCGGAGACCGAAATGAGATCATGGACATGACGAGGAGTCTCGAAATGGTCGGGAGGTAAAGATTTATATGTCGAAAGGTGGTATTTTTGTACATCGGAAGGGTTCGGAGTGTATCGGATACAAACAGAGTACCGGAGGGGTTACCGGAACCCCGGTGGAAGATATGGGCCATATGGGCCCTGGGAGGGAGGATAACTAGCCCACAAGGGGCTGGTGCGCCCCCCACAAGGGAGGAGGCTAAATTGGACTAGGGAAAGGGGGCGCCACCCCCTTTCCTTCTCCTACTCCCTCTCCTTCCCCTTTCCACCTCCGTAAGAAGGAACAAAAGAGGGGGGGGGGGAGAATCCTACTAGGTGTGGAGTCCTAGTAGGACTCCCCCTCCCTTGGCGCGCCCCTTGTGGCCGGCCGCCTCCCCTCCTCCTTTATATACGCGCGCCTTTGATGCATTACAATTATTCTTAGCCGTGTGCGGTGCCTCCTCCACCGTTTACTCCTCCGATAGTATCACCGTAGTGCTTAGGCGAAGCCCTGCACGGATCACATCACCAACACCGTCATCACACCATCATGCTAACGGAACTCATAGACACTCTGCTGGATCAAGAGTTCGAGGGACGTCATCGAGCTGAACGTGTGCAGAAATCAGAGGTGCTGATGCTCGGTACATGATCGGTTGACTTCGAGAAGACGTTTGACTACATCAAACGTTAAGTTAGCTCTTCTACTTTCAGTCTACGAGGGTATGTGGACACAGTCTCCCCGTCTCGTTGCTATGCATCTCCTAGATAGATCTTGCATGAGCATAGGATTTTTTTTTGAAATTGCATGCTACATGTCCCAACACTAACCTCCACAGTGTTGGACTCTGCTTCTATCTATTAAGGCCAAGAGAATTACTAAGATGGAGACCATCCTTCATGGCCAGCGCCTCCATAGTCGCAACATCAGTTGCATACGGATAGAAAATGCACTTGCCCGTGATGAAAGAACCATTAACATCTCTTAAACTATCAGTTGTCGCTCCCACACCCGAGTCCACCTAAAATAATGCATCAACATTCAACTTCATATACACATGGTTTGGTCTGGTCCATGGGAGGTTTGTACGGAGGTATTCTTCCGGTCCCTGTTTGCAGCATTAGCAATGAAAGCTAGAACCGAGACTAGCCATCGATCCATCGGTGAAACCGCACAATAAAATATCAAGTCAATGAACATCACATTATCATAGGTTGCACCGCACAATACACTATCAAACCAATGAATGGTAAGTACGTTATCTTAATTATTCACCGTATTTGCGGATGCTTGCATAAAGGTTATAATAAAAATTACTTTGTTTGTTCAAATAAGAACATCACATTATCATAGTTCCACTTCACAATAAACTATCAATGCAATGAATGGTAAATCAATGAATCTTGATGAAAGTAACTTGGTGAAACTTTCATGTGTCCTTGAGAACGCCTTGATCCCTATAAGTAAAATAACCAGGTTGTCCTTGGCACAATCAAGGATTTGGCCATTTGTTGCACCATTGAACTTTTTTACTATTTACTTTTCTTGCAATTCCTCTTGCTTTATAACAAACCATCAAACACTCTTTGCATCTTTTTAGTGAACTCTTGCTAGTTTCCATCAACCAATTCATTCTACTCCTCGTTGGGTTCGACACTTTTACTTATTGAAAAGACTACTATAGATTCCCTACACTTGTGGGTTATCATTGTGCTACCACCTTCAACAAAATTTCTTTGCCACCAGTAGATAGCTGCTTCTCCTTCCAGCCACTAATGGTTTTCACCAATTTTGTCCAAAAAATGTTTGAAACAATTACTCCTATCCACTCCCAGCTGCAGAGTTGCTCTAGGCAGCTATTAATGATGCTTTCCACTAAGGCAGACTTGATCTTCCGTTTCCATGTATTGGGAAAACTGATTACCCAGTACTTCAATATTCCAATGATACGCTTATTGTCCTTCCTGCATGCACTCGCCAAGCCACTATTGTTAAGCAGATTTTGACTGAATATGCCTCCTCGATTGGCCTCGGGATCAGCTTTCACAAATCCAGGTTGATCCCGATTAATTTAGATGCAGATGCTACGGCCAATCTTGCCAGTATCTTTGGGTGTGAGGTTGGGACGATGCCATTTACTTATCTAGGCCTCCCAATGGGCACCACTCGACCTACGCTGCAAGAGTTTATGCCCCTGGTCTGCAGATTAGAGCGACAACTGACACCTAATATTGCGTTGATGTCGTATGGTGGCAAGCTATCTTGCTGAATGCCTCGGTCACGTCCCTCCTGGTGTTTGCCATGTGTACTCTCAAATTTCCACCGAAGCTCATCGAGATCCTTGACAAAATCCGACGCAGATGCCTCTGGACTAAAAAACAGAACAAGGTGATATGTGTAACTCACTGGCTGCACAGGGATGCAGTGCATCGACTAAAGAAGATTGGGGGTTTAGGAGTGATAAATCTGAAAGTTCATAATGAGGCCCTGCTTCTAAAATTTCTACACAAGTTCTACAACAAACTCAATGTGCCCTGGGTCAGCCTAATCTGGGACAACCACTATGATGGCAAAATTCCACATGCCGTTGACCCTGTTGGGTCGTTCTGGTGGAAGGACATTCTCAAACTGACCCACATCTATCATGGCGTTTCTTGCGTTCAAATAGTGGATGGCGTGTCGACACTCTTTTGGAAAGATCTCTGGCAGGAAGAAGTGCTGCAAACCTCGCATCCTCATGCTTTCTCTTTTGTCGTGCATGAGGATCTTTCCGTTGCTGAGATGATGAACTCTATGGACATGCGTGCAACCTTTCACCTTCCTCTATCGCCTGCTCTTAACAAGATCCAAGAAATCCAACAACAAGCAACGTGGACCTCTCCATCGACATCTCTACATGATGTTTGGCACTACTCTTGGGGACTACGCTTTACAAACCAAAGGACTACTACAACAATTACTTCAGAGACGGGGATTCCCACCAAGCATTTCACCAACTTTGGAAGTCAAGATGCACTATGAAAATCAAAGTTTTTGGTTAGCTCATCTTCCATGATCGACTCAACACTCGCAATATGTTGAAGAGGAGGCATTACAACATTGGCAACAACTTCAATTGCGGCCTCTGCAACCACCATGTCGAGGAGACAGTGGATCACATGATTTTCTCTTGCCCTTTTAGTCAAAGCTGCTGGGCGAGACTCAACATAGCTTGGCCAACTTTCTCCTGCCGCCTCAACCTTCTACAACACACAAAAGGAAGCTGGCCAAACCCATTCTTCTATGAAACTTTCCTAACCGCGGCGTGGAGTATTTGGAAAGAGAGAAACAATCAACACTTCAGAGGCCTGGCCCCCAGTGTTGGATCCTGGCTCACAAGATTCAAGGAAGACTTCTCTCTTCTGCAACATAGAGTTAAAGCAGCACATAGAGCTGCTCTCATCACCTTTTGTACTTCTATTGTATAGCATATTCCTTCCCTTTTTGATGGAGCAGCCACACTCTGGTTGAGCTGACTCCTTGTGTGATGTGTTGTAAGTTGATATGTCTATGTAAACCTCCCATTTATATAGATATATGATCTTGTAGTAGGGGTTTTCCCCATACTGTCTCTCCTAAAAAAACTATTCACACTGATCATGCTGCTATTAAATATCTTATGGAAAAGAAAGATGCTAAGCCTAGACTTATTAGATGGGTTCTCTTCCTCCAAGAATTTGATTTGCATATTATTGATAGAAAGGGAGCTGAGAACCCCATTCCAGACAACTTGTCGAGGTTAGAGATTGTTCTTGATGACCCACTACCTATTGATGACAGCTTTCTTGATGAACAATTAGCGGTCATAAAGGCTTCTCGTACTACTCCATGGTATGCTGATTATGCTAATTACATTGTTGCTAAATTTATACCACCTAGTTTCACATACCAGCAAAAGAAAAGGTTCTTCTATGATTTAAGACATTACTTCTGGGATGACCCACATCTTTATAAAAAAGGAGTAGATGGTGTTATTAGACGTTGTGTACCTGAGCATGAACAGGAACAGATCCTATGCAAGTGCCACTAGTAAGTTTGAAATTTTTTGAATTTTTTGCCTCTAGATCTTGAAAGCCCCGTAACTTTTTTTCTGTTAGGTTTTTGGGGATTTTGAAAATGTTTAACGGGGTTCCCCCTGTGAAATTTGGATGTAACTTTTCGAGTAGATGATTTTTCATATAAAAAACTTTTTCATCCGACTTCGTATGCAAAAGTTATGCCCATTTTACAAATTTCCAGAGAGATTTTGCAAATAAAGTCAAAATTCATATTTGTAAATTTTCCCAACAACTAGACCACATATCACATGGGAAACTTATTTTCTTTTATTTTTTTGACATTTCCATAATTTTCTTTTATTTTTTTAAAACTGAAAAGGCGATCCACAGGGGGGGTGCATTCGGTGTTGGGGCAAGTTAGATGGCGCACCGTGGGGTGGTGCGCCATTACTAGTTAAAATTAGTAATGGCGCACCGAGACATGGTGCGCCATTAGTAACAAATATATTTTTATTTTTTTTACTTTTTTTTCAAAACTACTAATGGCGCACGGCGGATGTGGTGCGCCATTACTAGTTAAAACTAGTAATGGCGCACCGAGACATGGTGCGCCATTAGTAATGGCGCACCGAGACATGGTGCGCCATTAGTAACAGATGCACCATAGTTCATGTGGTCATATGGAAATAAAAGAATGGCATGTTCAGCAACGCGAGGTGGTATTGGAGAGGGTTGGTCATTGGCAAAGGGAAAAAATTGTTCATCAAAGATAACATCGCGTGATATATATATACGAGCTGTAGGTACGTGAAGGCATTTGTAGCCTTTGTGGCGTATACTGTACCCGACAAAAACACACTGTTGGGATCTAAAACACGAGTTTGTGAGTGTTATCTGGCGCAAGTTGGGCCAACATGCACACCCAAACGTGCGAAGGGAGACATAGTCCGCTTGTGGTGGAAAACAATTTTTCCATGGGGCTCATATTGCCAATGACACGGCTGGGTAATCGATTGATAAGGTAACATGCGGAGAGATACGCCTCGTCCCAAAAGCGGAGGGGCATGGACACATGCGATAACAAGGAGAGACCCATGTCAACAATGTGACGGTGCTTCCTTTCGGCCGAGCCATTCTGTTGATGTGTGTGTGGACAAGAAACGTGATGAGCAATGCCAAGTTGACGAAAAAATGTGTTGCTAAGTTTTTCGTATTCCCCACCCCAGTCGGATTGAACACACAAGATTTTACGAGAAAGAAGGCGTTCAACATGGGCAAGAAAATCACGAAAGACATCAAACACATCACACTTTCGTTTAAGAAGATAAATCCACACAAATTTACTATAATCAACAATGAATGAAACATAGTATTGGAACCCACCAGAAGAGGTTTTGGCAGGTCCCCACGCATCTGAAAAAAATAAGTTCCAAAGAAAACGAAGACACACTCGAGGATCTAGGAAAGGATAGCTGATGTGCTTTGCCTTGTTGACAAGCATTACACACATGGGTCAAAGCCCGACTCGACGACGCTAATTTATTGGACGCCAAAACGTGTTGAATAACTTGTGTGGATGGATGGCTGAGCCTAGCATGCCAATCTTCAGCAGAGAGCCTAACTGAGGACAGGACATGAGAACGTGAGGGCCGAATGGGATAGAGCCCATTTTCACATCTGCCTTGAAGAAGAACCCGCTTGGTTGTCAAATCCTTCATAAGAAAATGAGTAGGATAATATTTTAGATAAGCATGATTATCAGTGGCAAGGCGATTAACAGAAAGGAGATTCTTATCGGCATTGGGGACATGTAGTATGTTGCGAAGTTTGAGATTGGCAGAGGGAGTAGGAAGGAGAGCATGACCACGATGAGCTATGTGCAAACCTGATCCATCGGCAGTGTGGATGCGGTCCTGTCCAGGATATTTCTCCCTCACGGTGAGGCGGTCCAGATCCGACGTGATGTGATCGGTGGCCCCCGTGTCGGTGAACCAGGTAGGATCACCGAGGATGGATGGTGGTGATGCAGCTGCTATGCCCGCCATCTTGGAGTGCTGAGGCTGGAAGGTGTGGTTGTAGCGTTGAGCACACTCCCAGGCATAGTGCCCAGGGCCCCGGCAGAGTTGGCACTGCAGGCGTGCATCACTGCCACCACCGTGGTCACCGCGGTCACCACCGCCGCGGTAGCCGCCGCGGTTGTTGTTGTTGTAGTCACCGCGGTCAACGGAGTTGCCGCGACCCTTGCCGCGGTAGTTGCCCTTGCCGCGGTTGTTGGAGTTGCTGCTGTTGTCGCGAGCGACGTAGTTGACAGAGGAGCCACCCGTGTGAAGTTGAAGACGGGCCGCGTGATACTCACGGCAGCGCTCGAAGGAGATGGCGTGGGAGTAGAGTTCGCCCAGCGTCATGACGTCGATGCGGGTGGTGATAGCCGTGATGAGTGGCTCATAGTCGCTGTCGAGGCCGGTGATGAAGGCGGTGATGATGTCCTCCTCTCGCATGGGGCGGCCCGCAGCAGCGAGCTGATCGGCGTTGGAGCGGATCTTGGCGAAGTAGTCGACCATGGAGAGGTTGCCCTTGCGGAAATTCATCATGTCCATCTTGATCTGCACCACACTGGCACGGCAGTGCGTGACGTACATCTCCTCGAGGTGCGCCCAGATGGCGCGAGAGGTGTCGAAGAGGTGGACCTGCTGAAGCACATCGTCGGTGAGCGAGGCAAGCAGGTAGCTCAGGATGATCTGATCCTGACGGAACCAGGTAGCGTACTCCGGATTAGGAGCGCGCTCCCCCTTGTCATCGGCCGGGAGGAGGCGAGCAGGAGTGGGGGTGGTGCCGTCGACATAGCCGATGACACCGGCGATGCGAAGGGGAGGAGAATCTGAGCTTTCCAGAGAAGATAGTTGGAGGAGGAGAGCTTGGCAGTAATGAGGCTAGCAGAGGGTTGGGGAACAGCGGAAGACGGCGGCGCCGCGAGGCCGGACGACATGGGCAGAGAAGCAAGAGCCGAGGAAGTCATGGCAGCGGTGGAGGGAGAACCCATCGAGCAGATTATGCGAGATGGCCTGATACCATGTGAAACGAGAGGAAATAGATTGGATCGACACACCTAGGCCGGTGGTCTCGATAGCATTATATAGGGTGCCTCTAGGAGCTGCCGCTAGGGTTTACGAAGAGATAAGTACAGGTTGTTATACAAGATAACTACAACCTAGATACTAACCATATCGGTTATCTATACAGTTTAACATAATCAAGATAACTCTTGACAATCGCCTAGCTAGTCGACCAATTGCAGTTCAAGCTTACTTAACTGTGAGACTGGAAGATGCATCAGTGCCGTTGTGCGTGGTTCTTTGACACGTAGAACTCCTACTCATAAATCTCCCAATTTCAGCAAACACCTTTGCCATCAAATTAACATTAAAAATGTAGGAACTAGGTGTTGCTCATAAAATTCAGCTGCACCTACTGTAAGCTACTGCAGAGAGCAAGTCACTACGATATAATTCAGAATCCTAATTAGTGCAATTAACTTAATATGATCATCTAAAGACCTCGAGGCTGATAAAATTTATCCTAGGTTGTTATACGAGCTAACAAGTCTGAAGTATGTGCATTATTCCTGTCAGTAAGGAAATCAGGTAAGCATAACTAAATGAATGACTTCACATCATCGCAACAGAGCTAAATGTTGATATGTCCACATTAATGCATAAAGGAATAATTTAAGCACATGTATGAATCTGCATGAGAACTTAGAAAACACACACATATCTTATTCTAATAAGAAGAAATGAATGTTCTATAAAAAAAACTGATAAGCATAACCTACTCACTCCGTTCCTAAATATTTGTCTTTCTAGAGATTTCAAATGGTCACTACATACGGATGTATATAGACATATTTTAGAGTGTAGATTCACTCATTTTGCTCCGTATGTAGTCACCATTTGAAATATGTAGTCATCATTTGAAACCTCTAAAAAGACAAATACTCCCTCCGCCCGAAAATACTTGTCATCAAAATGGACAAAAAGAGATGTATCTAAAACTAAAATACATCTAGATACATCCTCTTTTATTCATTTTGATGATAAGTATTTACGGACAGAGGAAGTATTTAGGAACGGAGGGAGTACATGTTTAAGAAAATTGATGAAATATAATGAACATGTTTAAACTGATAAGTTTTGCAGGGAACAGTGAATAAGAACAAGGACAGTGGGTCATGATTTCCCATAAACAGAATGACACGATTTGAAGAGACCATGAGATAGACCATTAGTTGCCAAAAGGATCGATTCGACACCATAACAACCAAACTCCAAAGGCAGTAAAATTTCATCAGGTTGCAGATATCCCAAATGTGCTGCCACTACATTTCCTACATGACTTGATTGTTAAAAGTATAATTATGTTTAAGTTAGAGATTAGGAGTTAGAGATAGGATTGGTTTAAACCATGTACGACTTGTCCCCTACTCCAAGTCTCTTCACATATTGTACTCTATATATATCCCACACGTAGGTCAGATCAATAAAAACAACACAAATATTCAGCCATCCTATAATTTCCCACATGATATTAGAGCGGTTAGTCTCACGACGCCGATCCTAGGTTCCTTCACCACTTCCGCAGCGCGCCGCCCCCGGGGAGATTAATCTTCTCTCCCCGAGGGTGCGGCATCCGATTATCAAAGATTAATCGGTTCATTAAATAGGTTAGATCCAATTAGATTTTCATAGGTTTCCAATTTCGAGTTTTCTAAAATTCATCTACTAAATCGATCCAATTAGCCACCAAATAAATCCTGCTACCCTCAAATTCCAGCAAAAATTGGTGCTTCCAACGACGGCCAATCCTAGATCTATCGACGTATGCGGCGGCGATCACCCGCGGCATCGACCTACCGTCTCGTGGCTTTGGGCGGCTCCCTCGACTTCAAGCACACGAGGCACCTTCGATCAAGCCTCGGGCTAGCTAGCTTTGCACACGCCGAGCGTCACCAGCGCCGATTCGATCCGCTCGGACCGATCTACCTGGCTTCCTTGACGCCACGGCATCCACGGCGATACCTGCTCCAGCCTGACCGGACGCGCCGGATTTTTCTGAAACTATGATGATTTTTATAGCAAATTCAAAAACTATACGCCCTAATGCATAAAAATCGAAACTATGACCCCATCGGCCTTCTATTGGCCGAAGAGGGACTTTTCGGCCTACCGTTGGCCGAAGTGGGCTCTTCAGCCTCCCGTTGGCCGAAGAGTGCCCAGCTGGGCCGAGGAGCACTTTTCGGCTTCCTGTTGGCCGAAAAGTGTCAGGGGCACAAAACGTAGTTACGATGGCCTCAAATGAAAAAGTTATCAACACGAAAAATCTTTGTCTCGTCGAAACGGTTGATTTTGATATAAAATTTATCTTAATCCGACATCGTATGCAACCTGTAGAGGCAAAACAAGGTCAGGGGCAGAAGCTGCAGAGTTACTTCGGACAGACCGAATGGATGTCAGAAAATTTGTCACGGGACACCCGGTGCACTCGGTGAGACCGTGTGGAATACAGAAGAGTACACAAGTTTGGTCATGTTCACTCGGTGAGACCGAACCAAACCACTCGAGGTTCAAAAATTGCCAAAGATTTTGGATAGAATTTTTAGTCCTTTTATTGTACGGGAAGTCCAGCCGCCTCATAAATCGACGTGGGCATTGTTCGTCTGCACCAGGAAGACACATGCCGGCATTGAAGAAATGTCTCTGTTGCGATGGCAGGAATTGAGAAGAAAACTTTCGGTGGTGGCGTCATCCACCATGCAAAGTAGAGGCAATGGTCACCTCTCAGGCCCGTCACCGTGCACCGTCGACGCCGGGGGTGATGCACACAAAACGCCACCGTGTACCCTCAACGCTGGGGGTGATGCACCGTAGCTCTCGTCGAAGGAGACCCGCAGGAAGCGCGTAAGCAAGCAGTCTTTCGGTGCAGACGAACAATTTTTCGGATCAAAATCCTAACTTTAACTCGGACAGGAATCTTTGGTAATTTTTCGGATCCATTCGGAGCCTCCGAGTGGTTTGGTTCGGTCTCACAGAGTGAACGTGACCAAACTTGTGTACTCTTCTATATTCCACACGGTCTCACCAAGTGCACCGGGTTTCCTGTGATAAATTTTCTGACATCCATTCGGTCTGTCCGAAGTAACTCTGCAGTTTCTGCCCCTGACCTTATTTTGCCTCTACAGGTTGCATACGACGTCGGATTAAGACAATTTTTATATCAAAATCAACCGTTTCAACGAGACGAAGATTTTTCATGTTGATAACTTTTTCATTTGAGGCCATCTTAATTACGTTTTGTGCCCCTGACACTTTTCGGCCAACGGGAAGCCGAAAAGTGCTCTTCGGCCCAGCTGAGCACTCTTCGGCCAACGGGAGGCTGAAGAGCCCACTTCGGCCAACGGTAGGCCGAAAAGTCCCTCTTCGGCCAATAGAAGGCCGACGGGATTATAGTTTCGAATTTTATGCATTAGGCCGTATAGTTTTCGAATTTGCTATAAAAATCATCATAGTTTTAAAAAAAAAATCGGACGCGCCGGCACGGACTTCATCGACGACACGGCCCACGAACTCGGCGGCAACCCCGATCCAGTCGATCCGACTAGGCGGGTAGCAACCCTGAGCGCATGGAGGGAACGACGACGCCACGTTCGTCCGGTGCACATCGGCTACTTCAGCGCACGCACGATCGGGCAGTTCCACGGCAACATATCACGGGAGGGATCCAACTCCCGCACGTATCCACCAGATGCGTGCAAGCCGCGGCACCGTGCATTAGCACTAGCAGGACGCGTTGCATCGACTACTTCAGCGCATGTATGATGCATGCTCACGCCGGTTGCAGGAGGTCTCCACGTATATGTCTACATCGTATCCTGCAGCACTCGAGCTACATCGACTCTGCATCGCCAGCCGAGCCATCGCCGAGAAAATTAGAGCATCACAGGTACGAGCCGGCGACCGGACGCACGCGGACACCCTGCACCAAGCGATCTACACCAAGCTGCACGACTACATCACGAAAGAAAATCTTCGTCGAGCACGTACATATGAAGTGACCACGACAAGCATCGTCCACACGCCATGCAGATGTGGAACGAGGTGCAATCATCATCGACTTCTTCGGCAAGCACGGCATCGACACTTCGTCGCCGCGGAGGGACGCCTTCAAGCGACGCATCATCGTCGACACGCCGCTGCTACGCCAACGCCAACACTTCATCGCCAAGGTCTTCATCAACGTGGTCTTCATCAACATCTTCGTCAACACACCGCCACTGCCTTGTTCATAAGATGGACACCTAGCGTCCTCTGACAGACTTTTCTGCAAGACGCGACCACGACGACGGCAATGACCGCGTCACGACGACGGCATCGACCACGTCATCCACGACGGCACGACTGCATCGACATGGCGTCACTACAGTGACGACCCTACACGGCCGCACGGTTCTGGCAAAACCGATGTGTGCTCGATGGGCTTGCTCCGGTCTCGGCAAAACCGGTGGACTCATCGCCGACGGCACCCTCTGACATCCGCAAGGTGCACCGTCCATGTCTGCAGCTTCGTCATAGCGCATTTTTTTTGCGCCTCCGGCTTTGTGCGGTTTCATCATCCACGATGGCTACACCATCGACCACGACTACCTCGACCACGGCTACATCACCATGATTGGCTATCTCGACGTTGACATTAATGGCTACGTCTACAGCAACTCATCGGCAACAACTCCAGTCAACAGCGTCCGCGTCGTCATTAGCGTCCACGCCACTCCCGCTGTGACTGCGGGAGGGAATAGAGGAGAAGGCAGGAAGGCACCAGAAGGGGACGCAGTCACCACCCTAGGTGGCGACCCATCAGAGACGCAGTTGATGATGGCGTGGCGGAGAAGACGATGGGAGCACAAGATTTCAAATTCAGTCGCCATCATCCGCTTCACTCCCGCTACGACTGAGGGGGAATGTTAGAAGTATAATTATGTTTAAGTTAGAGATTAGGAGTTAGAGATAGGATTGGTTTAAACCATGTACGACTTGTCCCCTACTCCAAGTCTCTTCACATATTGTACTCTGTATATATCCCACGTCTGGGTCAGATCAATAAAAACAACACAAATATTTAGCCATCCTATAATTTCCCACATTGATGACTGTAAATAACATGCCACAGTGTGACATGGGGAAAGCCCTGGTCACACAAATCACTGAACATGCGTGAAGGCCAACGCTTCCCACGCTATGTGATCACAGAAGTAGATAGGTGTAGGCAAAGCTAGATTTTGATGTATCAATTCCAACTGTCAACTCTGTTATTTTAGATCGGCCAGGACTAGCCCTTGGTGGCATTATTTTATAGAAGAGGCAACCGTGAGTACCAAGCGCGCGAGTCGGGACTTGAATGCAGGCTGCGCGCCTTGCCAACAGAGCAATGCGGTTGATGATATATACACTAGATGAGAACTCTACAATATTCATATAGCCTAATGACAGATCTCAGTGAACATGCATGTAGACCAATGCTTCCCACGCTATGTGATCACAGAAGTAGGTAGTAGATAGGGGTAGGCAAAGGTAGATTTTGATGTTTCAATTCCTTACTCTTATCAAATCATGATCAGACAGTTGATATCCTATATCCAGCTAACATGTTCCCTCTTCCTCGATTTCCTCAATTAAGTTCATGTTCAGTCAAATCAAACTTGGATGATTTAAACACTAGATCAGCTCTATAATATTCAAATTTACGTGTGTTCTAGGAATGCAAGTGGGGTATCCAGCAGATAGCCTGCACTGTTGTTAGTACACGAATCACTCACTGGATACAAGAGTTGGTTGCAGAGTAGCAAGAATGGAGATCCGAGGGAGAAAGAAGAAGCCACCGTGCAGTGCCTTGCCTTGTGTTCTCTCTGGATACCCGCTTCCGTGTGCTTGCATCGGCTCGACTGCAGCTCCTATTACTCAAAATCCATAATACCAACCCAAGTCATGGAATGTGTGTCATGTGTGGGAGGTGAGCCGCGAACTTCCATTCCATACCTCCTTGAAAACTGGCATACCCGCAAGCCGGTGTCATATTGAGTGTGAAAAGCTCCAAAATCCAGACACCCGGATCCGATGATACTTGATGTAGAATTCCTTTTCAGACTCGCCAAACAGTAAAACACTAGCACCTGACACCTAGGTACTTCTAATAGAATGATGCCAATAATGCCAAGTTCAGAACAGTGTCGATGGTTGGCCTCCTATCTCTAGGTACTTGCAGATCGGAGTAAATCATATAAGCGCTCGCATCGATAATCCCTCTTTCAATTGATGCACAGCCATGATATAATCCATCCAAGGCAGATGCCCAAACAGTCCACTTGCTGTTTCTAAAGTGTATTCCTCTCAGTCTCAGGTCAACATAATAGAGATCATAAGCGACACATGATATAAACTGTAGTTGTATGCAGCTCAGAGGAATCCCATAAAACATATTGTATCACCTTGCATTGCTTTCTGTGCTTGGAAACCCAAATCAGCAAGTGTAGGCCATAGGATCGTTTGCCGAAGACAATGCAAACACCCCAGAAAAACTGCAATCATGAGCAAGACCTCAGCATGGAAAGAAACTGTGAATAAATTTCAGAATCGGTGCTCATCCTATGCAAGTTGCAACTGGTAGGATAATGCAGGAAAATTGATATAGCTCACCAATACATTGTTTCATATGCATGCCTGAGGTGATGCCCATGCCTCCTACAGGTGAACTACAAAATTACAACAACAATTAGCAGATATCATCCATGGTCGATGATTTGAATTAGCATGTCTACAAGCCAACATAGCAGAAGCTTGCCACGGCTGACAGTGCTCAGCTGATGAAGTGCACTTGAACAACCAGGGATTCATTCATGTACTTAGAACTGAAATCCTTATTGTTTTGTCATGTCTGAATAACCCAAGCAATAGGACATCTCCCGATGGTGGTGGCCAGGCACAGTATCTTGAGCTGGATCTTCCCTTGAGCGAACTCTGTCAACAGCCACGGTCTTGGCCAGATCATCTGCCTCCATCAGTGACCTGAGGTTGCAGAGGCGGAGGTCACAGCTGCACTTCGCCCAACAACTCATGCAGCACGGCGACGCCCTCGATGTCGGCACACAACTGAATACCATAATTGGGATTATGGGGTTGCAGTAGACGTGGGACGAGCAGTACGGAAACTAAAAGACACCCAGAGACGATGCTCGCAGCACCCTGCTGCCATCGTCGCTCAAGCATTATGTCGAGCACCTGGTGGGCGTAGGCGTGTCAAGCTCGAAGGACGGCGAATGGTTGCAGAAGGGGAGGGTCGGCCGTCGGCAGGGGATCTATTGGTGACATGACGGACCTAGACGCACCCAGCGGGGTCAGTGACACGACCCTTGCGGTTTCACATGCGGTGGGCGTCGGGGCGGGTAAGGTTGAGGGCGTCGGCGTCATGCAAGCCGCCACCCGCCACTGCTGCAGAGAGCTCGGCGGAGGCGCCGGTGGTGATCATGAACGAGGTCGGTGCTGCAGCAGGGAGCAAGAGGCGCAACCCGGCGTGCTCAGGTCGGTAAACTAGCTCGCACCCCATTTCAGTTTGCCACGCGACAGTGTATTCGGTCAGCGCTAAGGGCAACTCCGAAGCGTCGATGCATTTGGTCTGCGCCTGTCCGATTGGTTGAAACCGGTGAAATATAACACGCCTACGCAAACTCAAAAACTGTCCGCGTGTGGACACATTTCCAGCCATATATGCGCCTGATTTACGTCCACACAGACACGAGATGCTCCGTGTCCGTCTGTCTTAGGCCCACGGTCATATTTAATGCAACCCACCTACCTCGGCCCCGTATGGCAGCCGCTAGAAGCGTCCGGAGTCCACGATTATTTTAAATGGCAAGCGTGCGGGCTGGCCTCATCTCCTCCCCACTTCAGTCCACATCTAGCCACGCCAGCTCCCTCGCCGGTGACAAGAAACCCTAGCCCTAGCCATTGTTGGCTTCTTCGGAAAGGGGAAAGGCAAGGCGAAACACGATACCGAGGCCAGCTCATCACGCGGGCCGGCACGGTGGGAGCTGGTGCCAGAGGTGCATCGGGATCGTGTATAAGTTTCAGTGCATCACCGTCGGACTTTGTTGATCTCACCAGCTCTGAGGATGAGGGCGATGCCTAGGGCTGCGTGCTGGGCGGCTGGGAGGTGCCTTTCTTTAAGTTTTAAAATTTATGTTTAAGTGGACTTTGGTCGCCAGTTGACCGGCCAGTTTATTGTATAATTATGTTTAACTTATTTGCATGCTTTAAATTTTATGAGTATTTAGTTTTTTAATGAGCATGCCGATAATGCGTCGGTCATGTTGGGCTCATCGGCCGACTCAAACCAAAAAGCAAACATGCCTGTCTGCTCGGCCGACCCAAACAGACAAAACACAGACAAAATCCGTGTCCGTTTACGTCGGCACATTGGAGCTTCCCTAACAGAAGAAATGTGTGAAAGCCACGGTTCCAATCAACAAAGCCATGTCGAGTATCCGCATAAATAGGTGGTGCAAGTCCCACCATTGCGGTTGCCCTTTTAGGTAAATTCTGAGCCTACAGCCGGGCTTCTCAAATTGATCAGATGGACGCCCAGTGTCCAGTCACAAAACCATGATCAAGTCGAGTTTCCCTATCCCGGCTGCGGACGTCCGGACTGACCGACACCTTTCAAACCCAACCCAAATCTGGGACACGTACGGGAGGCCTGGCCGTGCCTAAGCGTGTCTGCCGTGTCGGGCCATTCCATCTGAACCCCACATAAATCACCACTGGACGAACCCTAGACCGCCGTCAAACCCTCACTCCGCTCCACTTCTCTTCGTCTCCTCCTCTCCTCCTCCACTCCTCTTCCGATCCATGTCAAGCAACGACAGTAGTGCAACGTCCGATGGCGCATCTAACACCGACGACGATTGGAAGTCGCGGTTTATCGGGGAAGAAGCAGAAGCTCTGGCACGTCGTCGTCCCCTTCACCCAACAACGCAGTGCGGACGATGGCGCCGGCCGTTGCGTCCGCGCAGCACCAGGCTCTCCGTGCCCTTTTGGTCTGTCACCCCTCCCTCTCTGCCTTCTCCGTCTGCTCCAGATGGCGCCCCTGGCCACCTCACTCACAACAGCGGAGACTGACACACGGCAGCTTCGTTGCAAAAACCTCGGCTCGCCATCAAGCACTCGCAGCTCGAGCCAATGCCGATGCGGCAGCCAAAGCGAACCCGACCGGGCGAAGGCGCAGGAGCACACGGGTCCGTAGGGATGACTAGCGTCATCTCCTCCTCCGACGACTCGACCTCTCCAATGGCTCCCACGACTCCAGCTCTAACAATGGCACCCTCCCTCCGCTGATGCCTACACGGAGGGGTACAGCCGCACCAATAGCCGCAAGGGAAAGGGGCCGAAGAGAAAATGGTGATTTCCTCCTCCCTTCTCCTGCTTAGTTTAGTTCTAAGCTATTTTAGTTTAGATTTGTGTTCGTTTGGTGTGGACTGTGTATTTTGGTCAGGTGAACTTTCATGTTTATATGCCTGTATGCAATTTGGTTGATCTATGTCCGTTTGTTGCTTTGTTTCGTCGATCTACTTAAGATCATCTAGTAGATCCGTTCATGTTTGCCTGGATAACAGAGATTTGGGGGGCTAAATTTGAGTTACACAGATGTGGACACGCGCATTTGAGGGGTTTTCTGTCCCTTTCCATGGGCGCGCCCAGGCGTGTTCACACACATATAGGGGCTGAATTAGCTACGTCCGACCATAGATGCTCTAGCCTCCACAGTGTCGGACTCTGCTTCTATTCTGTTAATGCCGAGAGAATTACTAAGATGGAGACCATCTTTCATGGCCAGTGCCTCCATAGTCGCAACATCAGTTGCATACGGATGAAAAAATGCACTTGGCCACGATGAAAGAACCATGAACATCTCTCAAAATAATTGTTGTCGCTCCCACACCCGAGTCCACCTAAAATAATGCATCAACATTCAACTTCATATACACACGGTTTGGTCTGGTCCATGGGAGGTTTGTACGGGAGGTATTCTTCCGGTCCCTGTTTGCAGCATTAGCAATGAAAGCTAGAACCGAGACTAGCTAGTGATTCATCGGCGAAACCACACAATAAACTATCAAATCAATGAACATCACATTATCATAGGTTGCACCGCACAATACACTGTCAAACCAATGAACGGTAAGGACGTTATCTTAATTATTCTCATGTATTTGCGGATGCTTGCATAAAGGTTATAATAGTAATTACTTTGTCTGTTCAAATAAGAACATCACATTATCATAGTTCCACTTCACAATAAACTATCAAAGCAATGAATGGTAAATCAATGAATCTTGATGAAAGTAACTTGGTGAAACTTTCGTCTGTCCTTGAGAACGCCTTGATCCCTATAAGCAAACAACCAGGTTATCCTTGGCACAATCAAGGATTTTGCCATTTGTTGTACCGTTGCACTTTTTTACTATTTACTTTTCTTGCAATTGCTCTTGCTTTCAAACAAACCATCAAACACTCTTTGCATCTTTTTAGTGAACTCTTGCTAGTTTCCATCAACCAATTCGTTCTACTCCTCGTTGGGTTCGACACTCTTACTTATTGAAAAGACTACTATAGATTCCCTACACTTGTGGGTTATCATTGTGCTACCGCCTTCAACAAAATTTGTTTGCCACCAGTAGATAGCCGCTTCTCCTTCCATCCACTAATTCTTTCCACGAATTTTGTCCAAAAAATGTTTGAAACAATCACTCCTATCCACTCCCACAAGCATAGGGAGACCCAATAACAGTTAGGCAATGCTTCTGTGTCAGTATGGAGCTAATTACAAATTTCAGCCTTAGCAACAATACTTTGTATGAGGAGTACTAAAAATATACTAGACTTTGCTCCCCTCACCAATTGTCCAAAATTTTGCATTTAACAAATCAGCATTCATGCGTATTAGAGAATCATCGGCAAAAACGAGTTATGACACCGGTGGCACATTTCTGCACACTCTAATCCCATCAATGCCGCTAGCTTCTTCTTCATGCATCAGTAAACTTCATAATGTTACATGTTATGTTTGCTAACTACCATCTTTCTTACTCTGTTTTATGCTCTTGTTCGCATTAGTGGTCAGGAATGGTGTGTCGTTGATCTGATTCATGTGTAGATTGAGTTCAACTTAAGGGAACTAGTGAAGAATATGTACAGCTGCCTATGTCAAAGTTGTATGTCTCATGTTGCTAAAATTTTGAAAAATGTGTTAGTGTATGACTAGATCGATATTTTTAGATTTAGATGTGTGCTTAATATATTGGCATAATATGTACTCATATGCAGAATAATCCTGGGCTAAAAGATGTTTGGTTCTGCTTGTAGAATCTGAAACGTAAATTACCAGACTATATTGTAAAGTATAAACCAGTTAGCAATCCACCTCTTATCTTACCATGGATTAAGGCATGCAATTAAACATGCAAAATAACCCTCATACTGTGAAGAGTATATGAACTTGAACCAAATCATGTCATACTATAAATCCATTTGATGATGTGTTGTCCAAAAGCGAAGAGGAAGGAGTAGCAAAGAACAATAGGCATGAGAGCATAAAAAACTAAAACCAAAGCATCCTCTAGTGTTAGGCGATGAACGGGGGCTTTAACCTTTCAGCAGGTTTCCACCCATACTGCTCTTAGGCCCTCTTTACTTTGTCTTCCTGTCTCACAATGGACATATCATATCATCTCATTGTGTCCGCATATATGTTTAGTTTTCCTTCTAAACGATTTAGCAAACAAAAAGCAAGAGGAAGGAGGTGCTTAAGAACGATAGGAATGAGAGGAATTGTGAAATACCAAATGGGATTTCCGCCTCAATGAAGAGGTGAAGAGCCGATAAGTTAGTTTTTCCTCTATGTTCTCATTCCCGTTGCTCTTAGGACCTCTCTTTCTTCCTCTTCCTAGCTCGAATTTGAGAGTTGACATTGAACATGTGCACACATATATATTTGTTTTGTAAGCTAAATTAACCAAGCATGCCAAAAAATGAAGAGGAAGGAGTGATTTAGAACAATAGGAATGGGAGGCATCAGGAAACACCAAACTAGATTATCACCTCCAGCACAAGAGGTCAAAACCAAGGAAGTTAGGCTTTCCTCCATGTTCCCATTCCCACTACTCTAAGGCCCTCTATTCTTCCTCTTCTGCTCTCACCTTTGAAGTATCATGTTATCTAAATTTATCGACACATGCCTATGGTTTCTCCATATGAGCTATTGCGTAAGCCAAAAGGTAGAGGAAGGAGTGAACAAGAATAGTAGGAATGGGAGGCAGCAGGAAAGGATCCATGACAAATATTTGCACCTCCAACACTAGAGGTCCAATAAACAAGGAGGGCTTTCCTCCATGTTCCCATTCCTATCGCTCTTGAACTCTCTCTTTCTTCCTCTTCCCGGCTTTCTTTCACCTCTCAGTGCCTAAAAATCTAACAATACAAAAAATCTCAAAGAACAAGCTTGAATTATTGGACAAATTGTTTCAACTTTGAGCTATAAATAATGGGTGCACCATATGCATAACCTTTGAGAAGTAAGCAATGAAGACACCTGGTGCATGGAGGCATCATTTCGCAATCAATGATAATGGGGCCACAGAATCACCAGCCATGTCCTATTGTCCTCTACTCTTAAGTAAGGGCATGTGGCGTAAGATCTCTCTTGCTTACCTTTATTACCCATATCCGAGACCAGTACATAATATGTGTATCAGCCTTTTTTTTGAACAATATATGTATCTGCATGAACATTTAAAGTGTCAAAGTATGTAGCAACAAGAAGTTATGAGCTAAAAATAATATGAAATTGGACAAAGTAAACCCTAAGTTAACATGGAAAATTTACAAAACCATGGGTGAAGAACCACTGAGGTGACAATTAATTTGAACACAAGGTACTTTTGACAGGAGCTACATTATATAGATGCCATGATGTGATTAAAGCATGATCTGGGATAACTCATATAAGCAAAACCAAAATGTCTATATGCCATTTTATCAAGAAAAATAATTGTATAGTTCTATTATCCAGTACTAAGCAATTTATTCTAAGGAAACAGATCCCCATAGAAAGAAATATAGGAAAACATATCTCCAAGGAACCATCAAGCACAACTCCTATGAGGAAATATATGAAGACATAATGATTAGATATTTACTCTAAACTTATTGTACACATTAGTTCAACATGGATGGCCTAAGCAACAGGATGAACCACCTAGTATTTTTGGGACAACATTCACACACAAAGAACGAGATCCTGAAGAGACTTCAGTACTTCTTCCACCCATCAAAGTACTTCACAATTACAACCTTGAAGCTCCGCCACCAGCACTAGAAGGATCAAAATAACCCAGGTTGAAATGCAAACACCCACCACCGATTAAAGCCTTATCCCACAGGTCTAAACAATCTATAAGAAAACATCTTTTATAATCATGTAGAAATTCCATTAGATTTTAGAATTTTTGAAGTTGTTGGTTCTTGCTAGCTTGCATATATATCCATTAGTTTACTATGTGCACGTGTGAAGTCTCTAGGCACAATCATTTACTGCTACATGTTTTACGAGCTAATTACCATCTTTCTTACTCTTGTTTCTACTATAACTCTTACCTACAATGTGTCATTGAACTGATTCTATTTACATAATGGGTTCAACATACGAGAACTAGTGAAGAATCTGTATTAGTTTATATATTAAACTTTTGCGTCACATCTTATAGCAAGTCTTAAGATGTGCTTGTTTTCTACGACTACTCCCTTTTCAGATATAGCGTTGTGTACTTCATATAAATGTCTTGTTTTGTTTTTGGTGCTAGTAAAATCTAAAAAATGAATTACAGTACTACTAAGTTATACCAGTAGCCCCGTTAAGCTGACATCTTATCTTACCTTATGAATGGATTAAGGCATGCCAAAGAAACAAACAAACATAGAAAACTATGCAGGGTCTATGAAGTTGAATGAAATCATATTATACTATGCATCATTTTTTTATGTTGTGTGATCCAGAAGGAAGAGGAAGGAACACGAAAGAACAATAGGGATAGGAGGCATCATGAAAACTCAAAACAAAGCTTCTTTCAGTCTTAGACGAGAAACTGTGTTCTTCAGCCTTCCATCATGTTCCCATGCCCATCACTCTTCGGCCCTCTTTTTTACTCTCCCCGTCTCATAGTGGACAACTCATATCACCTGAATATATGCACATACATGTTTTGTTTTTATACTAGAGTGATTTAACAAATGAAAAGGAATAGGAATGGGCACATTAGGATAGGAACGAAAGGCATCAGGAAATATCAAACTAAATTTCCACCTCAACACAAGAAGTGGATCAATAAGTTAGGCTTTTCCTCTATGTTCTCATTCCCTCTGCTCTTAGTCCTTCTCCTTCTTCCTCTTCCTAGCTAGCTTTTGAGATCTCATAACAAATATGTGCACATATATTTTATTTTTACACTAAAGCAACCAAGCAAGCCAAAAGAAAAGGAAGGAGTGCTTGAGAACAATAGGAATAGGAGACATCGGAAATACCAAACTAAATTCTCACCTCCAACACTAGAGGTGAAAAAGAAAGTTAGGCTTTCCTCCATGTTCCTATCCCCACTGCTCTTAGGCTATCTTTTCTTCCTCTTCTCGACTAGCCTTCTAGATCTCAAATTGTCTAAGTATGTACACACATATTTACTTTTTATGCATTAATATAATGCTAAGAGAAAATGAGGGGGAGGAAGGAGTGCTCAAGAACCATATGAATGTGAGACATTAGGAAAGCACATAACTAATTATTTGCACCTCCAACATGACGGGTGTAAACAAAAAATTTACACTTTCCTCCATGTTCCCATTCCTAGTGCTCTTATGCTATCTTTTTCTTTCTCTTCCCTTCTAACTCTCGAGCCTACAAACCCCAACGAAAAAAATACTATCAGACAACAAGCTTGAATTGCTGGACGAAGTATTTCAACATTGATGTATAAATAGACGTGTTGTGCACTATGTCGAGAATCAAAGGGGGATCAAGTAATGAAGACATCCAGTGCATATAGTATCACTAAAGTCAATGATAATGGGGCCCATTGCCCAGTGCAGCTCGAGCCTATGCCGGATGCGGCATCCAAAGCAAATTCCACCTGACTTGCGAAGGCGCAGGAGCACGCGGTCCGTAGGATGACTAGCGTCATCTCCTCCTCCGACCAATCTGACTCTCCTATGGCTCCCACGACTCTAGCTCCAACAATGCCCCCTCCCTCCGCTGATGCCTACACAGAGGGGTACAGCCGCACCGATTGCCGCAAGGGGAAAGGGGCCAAAGAGGAAACGATGATTTCCTCCTCCCTTCTCCTTCTTCGTTTAGTTATTAAGCTATTTTAGTTTAGATCTGTGTTCGTCGGTGTGGACTGTGTATTTTGGTCCGGTGAATTTCATGTTTATATGCCCCTATGCAATTTGGTTGATCTACGTCTGTTTGTTGCTTTGTTTCGTTGATCTACTTAAGATAATCTATCATGTTGCCTGGATAACAGATATTTGGGGGCTGAATTTGAGTTACACAGATGTGGACGCGCGCATTTGATGGGTTTTCGGTCCCTTTCCATGGGCGGCGCCTGTGCAGTTCACGAACATAGAGGGCTGGATTAGCTACGTCCAATCGTAGATGCTCTAATTAAAGGAAATATGCCCTAGAGGCAATAGTAAAGTTGTTATTCTATATTTCCTTATGTCATGATAACTGTTTATTTTTCATGCTAGAATTGCATTAACCGAAAACTTGATACATGTGTGAATACATAGACAAAACACCGTGTCACTAGTATGCCTCTACTTGACTAGCTCATTGATCAAAGATGGTTAAGTTTCCTAGCCATGGACATGTGTTGTCATTTGATGAACGGGATCACATCATTAGGAGAATGATGTGATGGACAAGACTCATCCGTTAACTTAGCATAATGATCGTTTAGTTTTATTGCTATTGCTTTCTTCATGACTTATACATGTTCCTCTGACTATGAGATTATGCAACTCCGAATACCGGAGGAAGACCTTGTGTGCTATCAAACGTCACAACGTAACTGGGTGATTATAAAGATGCTCTACAGGTGTCTCCGAAGGTGTTTGTTGAGTTGGCATAGATCGAGATTAGGATTTGTCACTCCGTGTATCGGAGAGGTATCTCTGGGCCCTCTCAGTAGTGCTCATCACTATAAGCCTTGCAAGAAATGTGACTAATAAGTTAATTATGGAATGATGCATTGCGGAATGGGTAAAGAGACTTTCCGGTAACGAGATTGAACTAGATGCGAAGATACCAACGATCGAATCTCGGCCAAGTAACATACCGATGACAAAGGGAACAACATATGTTGTTATGTGGTTTGACCGATAAAGA
This sequence comes from Aegilops bicornis, assembly GCA_021605145.1. Taxonomy (NCBI): domain Eukaryota; kingdom Viridiplantae; phylum Streptophyta; class Magnoliopsida; order Poales; family Poaceae; genus Aegilops; species Aegilops bicornis. The sequence goes on from CM038669.1 coordinate 47,685,069, forward strand.
TCTTTGTAGAATATGTGGGAACCAATATGAGCATGCAGGTTCCGCCATTGGTTATTGACAGGAGAAATGTCTCGGTCATGTCTACATAGTTCTCGAACCCGTAGGGTTCGCACACTTAACGTTCGATGAAAATTGGTATTATATGAGTTATGTGTTTTGGTGACCGAAGGTTGTCCGGAGTCCCGGATGAGATCACGAACATGACGAGGAGTTTCGAAATGTTCGAGAGATAAAGATTGATGTATTGGAAGGTGGTATTCGGACACCAGAAGGGTTCCAGAGTGTATCGGGTACAAACCGGAGTACCGGAGGGGTTACCGGAATCCCCCCTGTGGAAGATATGGGCCATATGGGCCATGGGAAGGAGGATAACCAGCCCACAAGGGGCTGGTGCACCCCCCACAAGGGAGGAGGCCGAATTGGACCAGGGAAAGGGGGTGCCACCCCCTTTCCTTCTCCTACTCCCTCTCCTTCCCCCTTCCACCTCCGTAAGAAGGAAAAAAAAGAGGGGGGGCGAATCCTACTAGGAGTAGAGTCCTAGTAGTACTCCCCCTCCCTTGGCGCGCCCCTTGTGGCCGGCCTCCTCCCCTCCTTTATATACTGGGGCAGGGGGGCACCCCGAAGCACAACAATTATTCTTAGCCATGTGCGGTGCCCCCTCCACCATTTACTACTCCGATAGTATCATCGTAGTGCTTAGGCGAAGACCTACGCGGATCACATCACCAATACCGTCATCACACCGTCGTGCTGATGGAACTCGTCGACTCCATCAACACTCTACTGGATCAAGAGTTCGAGGGACGTCATCGAGCTGAACGTGTGCAGAATTCGGAGGTGCCGTATGTTCGGTACTTGATCGGTTGACTCGAGAAGACGTTCGACTACATCAACCACGTTAAGCTAGCACTTCCCCTTTCGGTCTACAAGAGTACGTGTAAACACTCTCCCCCTCTCGTTGATACGCATCTCCTAGATAGATCTTGCGTGAGCGTAGGAATTTTTTAAAATTGCATGCTATGTTTCCCAACAGTGGCATCCGAGCCAGGTCTATACGTAAATGATATGCATGAGTAAAGGACAAAGAGTTATGGGCGATAATAGTCATACTGCTTACCACCAATGTCTTACTTTGATTCGGGCGGTATTGTTGGATCAAGCGGCCCGAACCGACATTACCTGACCGCGTTCATGAGACTGGTTCTACCGACGTGCTTTGGACACAGGTGGCTGGCGGGTGTCTATTTCTCCAACTTTAGTTGAATCGAGTTTGACTACGGCCGGTCCTTGTTGAAGGTTAAAACATCACACTTGACGAAAAATCATTGTGGTTTTGATGCGTAGGTAAGAATGGTTCTTGCTAGAAGCCCGTAGCAGCCACGTAAAACTTGCAACAACAAAGTAGAGGATGTCTAACATGTTTTTGCAGGGATTGTTGTGATGTGATATGGTCAAGACATGATGTGTTATAAATTGTTGTATGAGATGATCATGTTTTGTAACAAAGTTACCGGCAACTGGCAGGAGCCATATAGTTGTCGCTTTGTTGTACGAAATGCAATCGCCATGTAATTGCTTTACTTTATCACTAAGCGGTAGCGATAGTCGTAGAAGCAATAGTTGGCGAGACGGCAACGATGCTACGATGGAGATCAAGGTGTCAAGCCGGTGACAATAGAGATCATGACAGTGCTTTGGAGATGGAGATCAAAGGCACAAGATGATGATGGCCATATCATGTCACATATTTTGATTTCATGTGATGTTTATCTTTTATGCATCTTATTTTTCTTAGTACACCGGTAGCATTATAAGATGATCCCTCACTAAATTTCAAGGTATAAGTGTTCTCCCTGAGTATGCACCATTGCTACAGCTCATCGTGCCGAGACACCACGTGATGATCGGGTGTGATAAGCTCTACCTTCACATACAACGGGTGCAAGCTAATTTTGCACGTGCAGAATGCTCAGGTTAAACTTGACGAGCCTAGCATATACAGATATGGCCTCAGAACACTTGAGACCGAAAGGTCGAACGTGAATCATATAGTAGATATGATCAACATAGTGATGTTCACCATCGAAGACTACTCCATCTCACATGATGTTCGGACATGGTTTAGTTGATGTGGATCACATATCATTTAGATGACTTGAGGGATGTCTATCTAAGTGGGAGTTCTTAAGTAATATGATTAATTAAACTTTAATTTATCATGAACTTAGTCTGATAGTATTTTGCAAATTATGTTGTAGATCAATAGCTCGCGTTGTAGCTTCCCTGTGTTTTTATATGTTCCTAGAGAAAACTAAGTTGAAAGATGATAGTAGCAATAATGCGGACTGGGTCCGTGATCTGAGGTTTATCCTCATTGTTGCACAGAAGAATTATGTCCTTGATGCACTGCTAGGTGACAGAGCAGATGCAGACAGTATGAATGTTTGGCTAGCTCAATATGATGACTACTTGATAGTATAGTACACCATCCTTTACGGCTTAGAACCGGGACGTCAAAAAACGTTTTGAATGCCATGGAGCATATGAGATGTTCCAAGAGCTGAAATTGGTATTTCAGACTCATGCCCGTGTCGAGAGGTGTGAGACCTCTGACAAGTACTTCGCGTAAAAGATGGAGGAGAATTGCTCAGCTAGTGGGCATGTGCTCAGAATGTCTGGGGTACTACAGTCGCTGGATGAAAGTGGGAGTTAATCTTCCAGATATGATAGTGATTGGCAGAGTTCTCTAGTCACCATCACCAAGTTCTTTGGAACTTTGTGATGAACTATAGTATGCAAGGGATGACGAAAACGATTCCCGAGCTCTTCGTGATGCTGAAATCAACGAAGGTAGAAATCAAGAAAGAGCTTCTAGTGTTGATGATTGACAAGACCACTAGTTCCAAGAAAAGGGAAAAGGGAAAGAAAGGGAACTTCAAGTAGAATGGCAAGCAAGTTGTCACTCCCGGGAAGAAGCCCAAAGCTGGACCCAAGCCTAAAACTGAGTGCTTCTACTTCAAAGGAAATGGTCACTAGAAGCGGAACTGCCCCAAACATTTGGAGGATAAGAAAGATGACTAAAACTCCGTTCTCGGAACAATGGAACAAGCTAATGACTTATTGGAAATAATACATACGGATGTATGCAGTCTGCTGAGTGTTGAGGCTCATGGCGGGTATCATTATTTTTTGACCTTGACAGATGATTTAGGAAGATATGGGTATATCTACTTAATGAAACATAAGTCTGAAACATTTGAAAAGTTCAAAGAATTTCAGAGTGAAGTGGAGAATCATTGTAACAAGAAAATAAAGTTTCTACGATCTGATTGTGGAGGAGAATATCTGATTTACGAGTTTGGCCTTCATTTAAAACAATGTGGAATAGTTTCACAGCTCACACCACCTGGAACACCACAACTAATGGTGTGTCCGAGCGTCGTAACTGCACTTTATTGGATATGGTGCGATCTATGATGTCTCTTACCGATTTACCACTATTGTTTTGGGGTTATGCATTAGAGATAGTTGCATTCACTTTAAACAGGGCATCATCAAAATCCGTTGAGACGACACCATATGAACTGTGGTTTGGTAGCAAACCTAAGCTGTCGTTTCTTAAAGCTTGGGGTTGCGATGCTTATGTGAAAAAGCTTCAACCTGATAAGCTTGAACCCAAACCGGAGAAATGTGTCTTCATAGGATACCCAAAATAAACTGTTGGTTACACCTTCCATCACAGATCCGAAGGCAAGATATTCGTTGCTAAAAATGGATCCTTTCTAGAGAAGGAGTTTCTCTCGAAAGAAGTGAGTGGGAGGAAAGTAGAACTTGATGAGGTAATTGTACCTTCTCCCGAGTTGGAAAGTAGTTCACAGAAATAAGTTCCAATGATTCGTACACCAATTAGTGAAGAAGCTAATGATGATGATCATGAAACTTCAGATCAAGTTACTACTGAATCTCGTAGGTCAACCAGAGTACGGTCCACACCAGAGTGGTACGATAATCCTATTATGGAAGTCATGTTACTAGACCATGATGAGCCTACAAACTATCAGGAAGCGATGATGAGCCCAGATTCCGCGAAATGGCTTGAGGCCATGAAATTTGAGATGGGATCCATGTATGAGAACAAAGTGTAGACTTTGGTGAATTTGCCCGATGATCGGCAAGCCATAGAAAATAAATGGATCTTCAAGAATAAGACTAACGCTGACGGTAATGTTACTGTCTACAAAGCTCGACTTGTTGTAAAAGGTTTTCGACAAGTTCAAGGAGTTGACTACGATGAGACATTCTCACCCGTAGCGATGCTTAAGTCTGTCCCAATCATGTTAGCAATTGCCGCATTTTATGATTATGAAATTTGGCAAATGGATGTCAAAACTGCATTCCTTAATGGATTTCTTAAAGAAGAGTTGTATATGATGCAACCAGAAGGTTTTGTTGATCCAAAAGGTGCTAACAAAGTGTGCGAGCTCCAACGATCCCTCTGTGGACTGGTGTCGGTGTCAAAACCGGCGGATCTCGGGTAGGGGGTCCCGAACTGTGCGTCTAGGCGGATGGTAACAGGAGACAAGGGACCCGATGTTTTTGAAGGAAATATGCCCTAGAGGCAATAATAAAGTTATTATTTATTTCCTTATATCATGATAAATGTTTATTATTCATGCTAGAATTGTATTAACCGGAAACATAATACATGTGTGAATATATAGACAAACAGTATGTCACTAGTATGCCTCTACTTGACTAGCTTGTTAATCAAAGATGGTTATGTTTCCTAACCATAAACAAGAAGTTGTTATTTGATTAACAAGGTCACATCATTGGTTGAATGATCTGATTGACATGACCCATTCCATTAGCTTAACACTTGATCGTTTAGTATGTTAATGCTTTCTTCATGACCCATACATGTTCCTGTAACTATGAGATTATGCAACTCCTGCCATCGGAGGAACACTTTGGTGCTACCAAACGTCACAACGAATCGGGTGATTATAAAGGAGTACTACAGGTGTCTCCAAAGGTACTTGTTGGGTTGGCGATTTCGAGATTAGGTTTTGTCACTCCGATTGTCGGAGAGGTATCTCTAGGCCTTCTTGGTAATACACATCACTTAAGCCTTGCAAGCATTACAACTAATGAGTTAGTTGTGAGATGATGTATTACGGAACGAGTAAAGAGACTTACCGGTAACGAGATTGAACTAGGTATTGGATACCGACGATCAAATCTCGGGTAAGTAACATACCGATGACAAAGGGAACAACGTATGTCGTTATGCGGTTTGACCGATAAAGATCTTCAGAGAATATGTAGGAACCAATATGGGCATCCAGGTTCCGCTATTGGTTATTGACCGAGAATGGTTCTAGGTCATGTCTACATAGTTCTCGAACCCGTAGGGTCCGCACGCTTAACGCTTCGGCGATGACAGTTCATTATGAGTTTATAAGTATTGATGCACCAAGGTTGTTCGAGTCCCGGATGTGATCACGGACATGACGAGGAGTCTCGAAATGGTCGAGACATAAAGATTGATATATTGGAAGCCTACATATGGACATCGGAAGTGTTCCGGTGAAATCGGATTTTACCGAGTACCGGGAGGTTACCGGAACCCCCGGGAGGTCCATGGGCCTAATGGGCCATAGGAGAGAAGAGGAAGGGCCAGCCAAGGTGGGCTGCGCCCTCCCCTCTCTAGTCCGAATAGGACAAGGAAGGGGGCGGCGCCTTCCCTCTTCCCCTCCTCCAATCCTAGTCCAACTAGGAGAGGGGGGAGTCCTACTCGGTGGGAGTAGGACTCCTCCTTGCGCGCCCCCTAGGGCCGCCACCTCCCCTTGCCTCCTTTATATCACGGGGCAGGGGGCACCCCAAGACACACAAGTTGATCTACGGATCTTTCCTTAGCCGCAGCGGTGCCCCTTCCACCATATTCCACTTCGGTCATATCGTCATGAGCTTAGGCGAAACCCTGCGCCGGAGAAGTCATATCGTCATGAGCTTAGGCGAAGCCCTGCGTCGGTGGAGCATCAATATCGTCACCACGCCGTCGTCGACGGAACTCATCCCGACACTTTGCTGGATCGGAGTCCGGGATCGCCATCGAGCTGAACGTGTGCAGAACTCGGAGGTGCCGTGACGTTCGGTGCTTGGATCGGTCGGATCGTGAAGACGACGACTACATCAACCGCGTTGTTATAACGCTTCCGCTTTCGGTCTACGAGGGTACGTGGACGGACACTCTTCCCTCTCGTTGCTATGCCATCACCATGGTCTTGCGTGATCGTAGGAGAATTTTTTTAAATTACTACGTTCCCCAACAGTGGCATCCGAGCCAGGTTTTATGCGTTGATGTCATATGCACGAGTAGAACACAAGTGAGTTGTGGACGATACAAGTCATACTGCCTACCAGCATGTCATACTTTGGTTCAGCGGTATTGTGAGATGAAGCGGCCCGGACCGACATTACGCCAGACGCTTACGCGAGACTGGTTTCACCGCTCCGAGCACTCGTTGCTTAAAGGTGACCGGCGGTGTCTGTCTCTCTCACTTTAGTTGAACTGAAAAGTGGCTACGCCCGGTCCTTGAGAAGGTTCAAACGGAGTCTATTTGACGAAGTATCGTTGTGGTTTTGATGCGTAGGTAAGAACGGTTCTTGCTCAGCCCGTAGCAGCCACGTAAAACTTGCAACAACAAAGTAGAGGACGTCTAACTTGTTTTTGCAGGGCATGTTGTGATGTGATGTGGTCAAGACGTGATGCTATATTTTATTGTATGAGATGATCATGTTTTGTAACCGAGTTATCGGCAACTGGCAGGAGCCATATGGTTGTCGCGTTATTGTATGAAATGCAAACGCCATGTACTTGCTTTACTTTATCACTAAGGAGTAGCGATAGTCGTAGAAGCAATAGTTGGCGAGACGACAACGATGCTACGATGGAGATCAAGGTGTCGCGCCGGTGACAATGGTGATCATGACGGTGCTTCGGCGATGGAGATCACAAGCACAAGATGATGATGACCATATCATATCACTTATATTGATTGCATGTGATGTTTATCCTTTATGCATCTTATCTTGCTTTGATTGACGGTAGCATTATAAGATGATCTCTCACTAAAAATTATCAAGAAGTGTTCTCCTGAGTATGCACCATTGCGAAAGTTCTTCGTCTTTGAGACACCACGTGATGATCGGGTGTGATAGGCTCTACGTTCAAATACAACGGGTGCAAAACAGTTGCGCACGCGGAATACTCAGGTTAAACTTGACGAGCCTAGCATATAACAGATATGGCCTCGGAACACGAAGACCGAAAGGTCGAGCGTGAATCATATAGTAGATATGATCAACATAGTGATGTTCACCATTGAAACTACTCCATCTCACGTGATGATCGGACATGGTTTAGTTGATATGGATCACGTGATCACTTAGATGACTAGAGAGATGTCTGTCTAAGTGGGAGGTTTTTAATATGATTAATTGAACTTAAATTTATCATGAACTTAGTACCTGATAGTATTTTGCTTGTCTATGTTTACCGTAGATAGATGGCTCGTCTTGTTGTTCCGTTGAATTTTAATGCGTTCCTTGAGAAAGCAAAGTTGAAAGATGATGGTAGCAATTACACGGACTGGGTCCGTAATTTGAGGATTATCCTCATTGCTGCACAGAAAAATTACGTCTGGAAGCACCGCTGGTGAGCGAGCCTGCTGCGAGATGCTTGAGCCAGAAGTTGTGAATGTCCGCAAAGCAGAGCTGATGACTACTCTATAGTTCAGTGTGCCATGCTTTACGGCTTAGAACTGGTCTTCAACGACGTTTTGAGCGTCATGGAGCATATGAGATGTTCCAGGAGTTGAAGTTAATATTTCAAGCAAATGCCCGGATTGAGAGATATGAAGTCTCCAATAAGTTCTATAGCTGCAAGATGGAGGAGAATAGTTCTGTCAGTGAGCACATACTCAAAATGTCTGGGTATAACAATCACTTAATTCAGCTGGGAGTTAATCTTCCGGATGATAGTGTCATTGAAAGAATTCTCCAATCATCGCCACCAAGCTACAAGAGCTTCGTGATGAACTATAATATGCAAGGGATGACTAAGACAATTCCTGAGCTCTTGGCGATGCTAAAAGCTTGAGGTAGAAATCAAGAAAGAGCATCAAGTGTTGATGATCAACAAGACCACTAGTTTCAAGAAAAGGGCAAAGGGAAGAAGAAGGAAACTTCAAAAGAACAGCAAGAAAGTTGCTGATCAAGAGAAGAAACCCAAGTCTGGACCTAAGCCTGAAAGCGAGTGTTTTACTGCAAGCGCATCGGACCTCGGAAGCGGAACTGCCCCAAGTATTTGGCGGATAAAAGGATGGCAAGGTGAACAAAGGTATATGTGATATACATGTTATTGATGTGTACCTTACTAATACTCGCAGTAGTACTGGTATTTGATACTGGTTACATTGCTAATATTTGCAACTCAAACAGGAACTACGGATTAAGCGAAGATTGGCTAAGGACGAGGTGACGATGCGCGTTGGAAATGGTTCCAAAGTCGATGTGATCGCAATCGGCACGCTACCTCTACATCTACCTTCGGGATTAGTTTTAGACCTAAATAATTGTTATTTGGTGCCAGCGTTGAGCATGAACATTATATCTGGATCTTGTTTAATGCGAGACGGTTATTCATTTAAATCAAAGAATAATGGTTGTTCTATTTATATGAGTAATATCTTTTATGGTCATGCACCCTTGAAGAATGGTCTATTCTTGTTGAATCTCGACAAGAGTGATACACATATTCATAATGTTGAAGCCAAAAGATGCAGAGTTGATAATGATAGTGCAACTTATTTTTGGCACTGCCGTTTAGGTCATATCGGTGTAAAACGCATGAAGAAACTCCATCTTGATGGGCTTCGGAATCACTTGATTATGAATCACTTGGTACTTGCGTAACCGTGCCTCATGGGCAAGATGACCAAAACGCCGTTCTCGGAACTATGGAGCGAGCAAGCGATTTGTTGGAAATCATACATACCGATGTTTGTGGTCCAATGAATGTTGAGGCACTTGGCGGGTATCGTTATTTTCTCACCTTCACAGATGATTTGAGCAGATATGGGTATATCTACTTAATGAAACACAAATCTGAAACATTTGAAAAGTTCAAAGAATTTCAGTGAAGTGGAAAATCATCGTAACAAGAAAATAAAATTTCTACGATCTGATCGTGGAGGAGAATATTTGAGTTACGAGTTTGGTTTACATTTGAAACAATGTGGAATAGTTTAGCAACTCACGCCACCGGAACACCACAGAGAAATGGTGTGTCGAACGTCGTGTCGTGCTTTACTAGATATGGTGCGATCTATGATGTCTATTTCCGATTTACCGCTATCGTTTTGGGGTTATGCTTTAGAGACGGCCGCATTCACGTTGAATAGGACACCGTCAAAATCCGTTGAGACGACGCCTTATGAACTGTGGTTTGGCAAGAAACCAAAGTTGTCGTTTCTTAAAGTTTGGGGCTGCGATGCTTATGTAAAGAAACTTCAACCAGATAAGCTCGAACCCAAATCGGAAAATGTGTCTTCATAGGATACCCAAAGGAGACTGTTGGGTACACCTTCTATCACAGATCTGAAGGCAAGATTTTCGTTGCTAAATTCGGATCCTTTCTAGAGAAAGAGTTTCTCTCGAAAGAAGTGAGTGGGAGGAAAGTAGAACTTGATGAGATAAGCTGTATCTGCTCCCTTATTGGAAAGTAGTTCATCACAAGAAATGGTTCTGTGACAACTACACCAATTAGTGAGGAAACTAATGATGATGATCATGAAGCTTGAGATCAAGTTACTCTTGAACCTCGTAGGTCAACCAGAGTAAAATACGCACTGTGAGTGGTACGGTAATCCTATTCGGAAGTCATGTTACTTGACCATGGCGAACCTACAAACTATGAAGAAGCGATGGTGAGCCCAGATTCGCGAAATGGCTGGAAGCCATGAAATCTGAGATGGGATCCATGTATGAGAACAAAGTATGGACTTTGGTTGACTTGCCCGATGATCGGCAAGCCATTGAAAATAAATGGATCTTTAAGAAGAAGACCGACGATGGTAATATAACTGTCTACAAAGCTCGACTTGTTGCGTAAAGGTTTTCGACAAGTTCAAGGGGTTGACTACGATGAGACTTTCTCACCTGTAGCGATGCTTAAGTCTGTCGAATCATGTTAGCAATTGCCGCATTTTATGATTATGAAATTTGGCAAATGGATGTAAAAACTGCATTCTTGAATGGATTTCTAGAAGAAGAGTTGTATATGATGCAACCAGAAGGTTTTGTCGATCCAAAGGGTGCTAACAAAGTGTGCAAGCTCCAACGATCAATTTATGGTGCAGTGCAAGCCTCTCGGAGTTGGAATAAACGCTTTGATAGTGTGATCAAAGCATATGGGTTTGTACAGACTTTTGGAGAAGCCTGTTTTTACTAGAAAGTGCGTGGGAGCTCTGTAGCATTTATGATATTATATGTGGACGACATATTATTGATTGGAAATGATATAGAATTTCTGGATAGCATAAAAGGATACTTGAATAAAAGTTTTTCAATGAAAGACCTCGGTGAAGCTGCTTACATATTGGGCATCAAGATCTATAGAGATAGATCAAGACGCTTAATTGGACTTTCACAAAGCACATACCTTGATAAAGTTTTGAAAAAGTTCAAAATGGATCGAGCAAAGAAAGGTTTTTGCTTGTGTTACAAGGTATAAGATTGAGTCGGACTCAATGCCCGACCACGGCAGAAGATAGAGAAAAATGAAAGATGTTCCCTATGCTTCAGCCAAAGGCTCTATCATGTATGCAATCTTGTGTACCGGACACTGGCGTATGCTTAGCTGTAAGCTTGGCAGGAAGGTACCAAAGTAATCCAGGAATGGATCATCGGACAGCGGTCAAGAACATCCTGAAATACGAAAAGGACTAAGGATATGTTTCTCGTATATGGAGGTGACAAAGAGCTAGTCGTAAATGGTTACGTCGATGCAAGCTTTGACAGCGATCCGGACGATTCTAAATTGCAAACCGGATCGTGTTTTTATTAAACGGTGGAGCTGTCGGTTGGTGCAGTTCTAAACAAAGCGTCGTGGCGGGATCTACATGTGAAGCGGAGTACATAGCTGCTTGGAAGCAGCAAATGAAGGAGTCTGGATGAAAGAGTTCATTTCGATCTAGGTGTCATACCTAGTGCATCGGGACCTATGAAGATCTTCTGTGACAATACTTGGTGCAATTGCCTTGGCAAAGGAATCCAGATTTCACAAGAGGACCAAGCATATCAAGAGACGCTTCAATTCCATTCGGGACCAAGTCCAAGTGGGAGACATAGAGATTTGCAAAATACATACGGATCTGAATGTTGCGGACCGTTGACTAAGCCTCTTCCACGAGCAAAACATGATCAGCACCAAGACTCCATGGGTGTTAGGATTATTACTTTGTAATCTAGATTATTGACTCTAGTGCAAGTGGGAGACTGAAGGAAATATGCCCTAGAGGCAATAATAAAGTTATTATTTATTTCCTTATATCATGATAAATGTTTATTATTCATGCTAGAATTGTATTAACCGGAAACATAATACATGTGTGAATATATAGACAAACAGTATGTCACTAGTATGCCTCTACTTGACTAGCTTGTTAATCAAAGATGGTTATGTTTCCTAACCATAAACAAGAAGTTGTTATTTGATTAACAAGGTCACATCATTGGTTGAATGATCTGATTGACATGACCCATTCCATTAGCTTAACACTTGATCGTTTAGTATGTTAATGCTTTCTTCATGACCCATACATGTTCCTGTAACTATGAGATTATGCAACTCCCGTTTACCGGAGGAACACTTTGGGTGCTACCAAACGTCACAATGTAACTGGGTGATTATAAAGGAGTACTACAGGTGTCTCCAAAGGTACTTGTTGGGTTGGCGTATTTCGAGATTAGGTTTTGTCACTCCGATTGTCGGAGAGGTATCTCTAGGCCTTCTTGGTAATACACATCACTTAAGCCTTGCAAGCATTACAACTAATGAGTTAGTTGTGAGATGATGTATTACGGAACGAGTAAAGAGACTTACCGTAACGAGATTGAACTAGGTATTGGATACCGACGATCAAATCTCGGGTAAGTAACATACCGATGACAAAGGGAACAACGATGTCGTTATGCGGTTTGACCGATAAAGATCTTCGTAGAATATGTAGGAACCAATATGGGCATCCAGGTTCCGCTATTGGTTATTGACCGAGAATGGTTCTAGGTCATGTCTACATAGTTCTCGAACCCGTAGGGTCCGCACGCTTAACGTTTCGATGACAGTTCATTATGAGTTTATAAGTATTGATGCAAGAAGGTTGTTCGAGTCCCGGATGTGATCACGGACATGACGAGGAGTCTCGAAATGGTCGAGACATAAAGATTGATATATTGGAAGCCTACATATGGACATCGGAAGTGTTCCGGGTGAAATCGGGATTTTACTGAGTACCGGGAGGTTACGGAACCCCGGGAGGTCCATGGGCCTAATGGGCCATAGGAGAGAAGAGGAAGGGCCACCCAAGGTGGGCGGCGCGCCCCCCCCCTCTATTCCGAATAGGACAAGGATGGGGGGGCGGCGCCCCTTCCCTCTTCCCCTCCTCCAATCCTAGCCCAACTAGGAAAGGGGGGGAGTCCTACTCCCGGTGGGAGTAGGACTCCTCCTTGCGCCTCCCCTAGGGCCGGCCACCTCCCCTTGCCTCCTTTATATCTGAGGCAGGGGCACCCCAAGACACACAAGTTGATCTACGGATCTTTCCTTAGCCGTGTGCGGTGCCCCCTTCCACCATATTCCACTTCGGTCATATCGTCGCGGAGCTTAGGCGAAACCCTGCGCCAGAGAAGTCATATCGTCGCGGAGCTTAGGCGAAGCCCTGCGTCGGTGGAGCATCAATATCGTCACCACGCCGTCATCTTGTGGAACTCATCCTCGACACTTTGCTGGATCGAGTCCGGGGATCGTCATCGAGCTGAACGTGTGCAGAACTCGGAGGTGCCGTACGTTCGGTGCTTGGATCGGTCGGATCGTGAAGACGTACGACTACATCAACCGCGTTGTTATAACGCTTCCTCTTTCGGTCTACGAGGGTACGTGGACGGACACTCTTCCCTCTCATTGCTATGCCATCACCATGGTCTTGCGTGAACGTACGAGAAATTTTTTAAATTACTACGTTCCCCAACAGTTTTTACCCAGGTTCGGGCCCTCTCGATGGAGGTAATACCCTACTCCTGCTTGATTAATATTGATGATATGGGTAGTACAAGAGTAGATCTACCACGAGATCAAGGAGGCTAAACCCTAGAAGCTAGCCTATGGTATGATTGTTGTTCGTCCTCACGGACTAAAACCCTTCGGTTTATATAGACACCGAATAGGGTTAGGGTTACACAGAGTCGGTTACAATGGTAGGAAATCTACATATCCAGACGCCAAGCTTGCCTTCCACGCCAAGGAAAGTCCCATCCGGACAAGGGACAAAGTCTTCAATCTTGTATCTTCATAGTCTTGGAGTCCGGCCAAAGATGATAGTTCGCTACCCGGACACCCCTAGTCCAGGACTCCTCAAGAGCCCTCGAACCAGACTTCAATGACGACGAGTCCGGCGCGCATATTGTCTTCGACATTGCAAGGCGGGTTCCTCCTCCGAATACTTCATAGAAGGTTTTGAACACAAGGACAGTGTCCGGCTCTGCAAAACAAGTTCCACATACCACCGTAGAGAGAATAATTTTTGCACAGATCTGCTGACGTATTCCGCGGTGTGACATCACACCACGGCCAGGCCTTTATACGAATCGTTTTTTACTGTTCCACCTTAGCGCATTTAGCGAGGCAGTTTCCTTGGCACGTCTTATCAAAGCGGAGATCGTGCCCCCCTTATTCCGGGATTCCCATCAATACAGACGTGGGTAACCCAACCGTGCCCGTTGGCACACCTCCTCTATCGAAGGCGAGTCCCAATCGACCACGGGGAGGGCTCTTGGTATTCAACCTCTTTATAATGAGACCAAGGCCCTCTTCTTTTTTCCACCCTCCATTGAGTTCGCCTCGGCCGAGTTCTAACACCCAAAGCTTCAGATTTAGGCGCTTCAGACCTTGACGATGTCCGGCTCCGACCAGCTCGGCCGATGGATGTCTTCTTCCGTCCTGAAGAAGATGTGCTAAAGCTGCGAGATGCTGTATCTAACCGGCGAGATTTCGCATAGGCTGCCCTTCTCCGTGGCAGGTCATTCCCACTCCGAGCCCGGCGAGAGCGTGGTGTTCGTGTCTCACTTCCTTCGGGTTTAGGCTTCCGACGGATCCCTTTGTGCGGGGGCTCATGTTTTATTATGGGCTGGATTTCCATGACTTGAATCCGGAGTCCATCCTCCATATCTCGTCATTCATTGTCGTATGTGAAGCCTTCCTCCATATTACCCTCACTTTGGATTGTGGCTCAAGACCTTCAAGGTGGAGCCAAGATGATCGAGGGGCAACAAGCAGAAAAGCGGAGGGGTGGTCATAAGCAAGTGTGCTGATGCTCTGTGGCCCGAGGGCTCTTTTCAAGAGGAGCTTGGTTTGTGGCAACGGGAGTGGTTTTATATCACCGCTCCAGGGGCACCAAATGGGTGGCGCCACCCGCCTTCCGCTCAGGTCCACCATAGCGGCTGGCATCATGGGTCAACCGAGGGCTCGACTGGGGGCCGTCCAAGGACGTTCCTCTGTTGCAGGGCCGTATTCGAGACCTCCAAGAAAGAGAGATCAATCTGGTCATGGCGGCGTAGGTTATGCTGATTCGGCACCTTCTGCCCTGCAAACGTCGCCCCCTCCGTCTGTGGGAGTTTAATCCGGAGGGACCACGAGCTCTCCAACATTTTATGGGCGCGACGCCCAAGGAGATGTACAAACTGTTCTTCGGATCACAAGAGAAGTGTCCGGATTTGACCGAGGACGCAGGTCTAAGCTGCAATCACCCAGATACTCAAGTAAGTAACCCTGTAACCGGATATGCTATTCATTCATTTATTATATATATATGCCCTTTAAGGAGCCGTTTCTTGAACATGAGTGGATAGCCAAGGCAAAGTTAATAAGGTGTCCGGCTCCCCTCCCAGAGACCACGCCGGATCCCATGCTGACCAAGATGTTGAAGGCCGCGCCTTTTAGAGAAGGCGAAGGGGGGAGCAGGGAAGCAACTGCCTCCACGAAGGAGGCTTTCAAGGAAGGAGGGATCAAAAGTCCCACCCTCCAAGGAGAGAAGAGGACCGCTTCAGAAGATCCGGAGGTCAAGGCCTCAAAGAGGGGAAAGAAATCTTCGTCAGAGAGTCCGGCGCTGGGAAGTACCCCAGCCGCACTATTTCCCCAAGGGGATCAGCCCTCTAGCGAGCCGTAAGTAAAAAGAAGGAGTCTTGTAATAAGGGACATCCCTGTATTTATTTCTGAAGATAACCGAAATTATACCTTGTAGTTCGGATCTTATCCCTTCTCAGCAGAGCTCGTCTTCGGGGGATCTTCTTCCGGAGATGATGGAGAGCGAAACGCCTCCACCTGTCGCACCTTCATGCGAGGCGGACGACCCTGAGGTGTCGTCGCGGAGGGTTTCCCCAAGTCCGGCGGACCGAAGGTCCGGTGCCAACCGGGCGGCGGTCGGAGGAGCTGAAGGATCTGCTCGGGCGGCGGCTATCTCATATGATCACCGTGCGCTAATGGGTACGGTGATTGAAAGAATTGCATCCGCTGAGAGCGGATTGCATGAAGCCGTCAGAAGCTTACTGACGGGGTTCGAGGTACGCAAAAATGATGTACCTTCTGACAGTTATGCATATAGAATGCGCCCTGTATAGATAGTTTCCCCTGAGACTCGGTATGTTGTCAAAATTGACAGCGTCCCGAGGATCATAATCTCAGTTATAACATATCGCCGCTCCTAAATAGGTGGCGGGGCGTCCGGTGGCCAGCTGGACTGATGAATTTGCCGAACTAAAGCGGCAACTTGACGAGGCAGATGCGGACATCGCGCTTGTCAATAAGCGGTTTGACGAGTCACAAGGTATGCGACTTCTTCGCGGACGCCTGGTAAGAGAGCTTGACGCCCGTGCCTTACTACTTGTATGCTTAATGCAGGTGGTGCCGCTGCTGTGGAGGAGCTATGGGCGGAACTCGCTGAGCTAAAGAGCAAGCCAGAATAGTACGCGGCCGCTTTAAGGGCGACCGAAGAGATAAAAGCCGAACGGGCTGTTCACTGCCGAAGCAAAGAGGAAATGGTCGATATGGCCATAAAGTTGAAGAATGCTACCGACCGCTGCGGGGTTCTTGAAAAAGAACGTCAAGCGGAGCAAGAGGACCTGAAAAAGGCCGCCGCCGAATCCAAGGATGCCCGTTCAGCTATGAGAGCTGCCAAGGAGGAGCCGAGTCAGGCCGGGGCTATTGCGGCTGGAAAACCGTTTCTGCCGCGGAGGAAATATACGGATCCAAGTATGCTCAGTTGGACAAGTTGTGGAGTTCGGAGGATGCTTATCTGGACTTAGCGGTGAGCGCTGCAAACGCGATTGAGCACTTCCGAGGCCAGAAGGGGCGCAGAAGGGAAGAGCTATATTGGTCGCAATTCCATAGTCTGGAGCGTCCTCTTCCATTGACCGATCGGTTGGCCGAATGGGCCGAGCTGAATCGGTTATCCGGACTTGCCATGAAGCATGTCATGACTCATTTGTGGCCAGGCGGACCCTAGTCAAGAGTTATTTTGGCTTAGTGCAGCAGTTCCTTAGTGCGGTACCGCGTGACGACGCAATGAAGCGGTTGGCGTGTATTGAGGAGCGTGGATGGCTCTTGCCCGTGTCAAGACATACTGGGCGGAGATGAAGGCCACCGACGTTGCATCCCAAGATTCGGACAGAAGCCGAGTACCGCCGAGCACTATTTTGAGGAAGTCCTGCAGGGCGCTCGTTTAATAGAGACGCAGTGCTCGAAGGATATTATGTTTAAATGATATGTATGATTTGTGAAAACAATGTTTCAATATAATATAAGAGCTTTTTATACTTGTGCGTTCAAGTAGTAAACTACTCCCTGTGCGGCCGTTGATGTATACGTATATATAACCTGAAATATTGCAGTCTTTGGCTTCAGCCCCCACGCACATAGTGTGGGGGTGTTTGCAAAAAAGGCGCTTTTTTCACACTTAATCCAACGTCTTGGTCCTATTAAGGAGGTGGTAGCGTAGCAAACTAGGCAACCGGACTATAATGCTTTATCACTTTCACTTAGCCATAGGAGTTCGATGGTGGGGCTACTATATAGCCCCTAGGGGCACCGCGCTTCCCGAATTCGGGCGGCGTATGTGCTGACCGAAACGGCCCTTCGTCAATGCGGGGAATTCTAAACATTCCGCTGGGTCATCGAAAGTGGTTGACCAGTCTCACGCTATATCATGACAGTCAGTTTTAGCTTTCTCCACCGAGGTGCTCAACCCAGCTCAACCGGGCACAATCGCAGTTGGTTCTCCCAACGCTACCTTAGCCGATATAACGGAACGTAAGGTACCAAAACATGGGAGTCGGGCAAACCCAACATTTGACCAAAGACATGATTCGAACTGATGCATATAAGGCCTAACTCGGACGCCGAACACTCCCTAAGGTATTCGGTCTTTATGAAAATGGGCAGAATAATGCCCTAAGCCCCCAGTGTCCGTGCACGCCAAGAAAATTCTGGTGCGGCCGATGCCAAAACGCCAGCCTCCTCCTCGGTTGTAGTAAGAAACTGGGGGATGTTATCAACAAGAGACAGTAAAAAAGGTTTACACAGGGTCTTAATCTGAAAAGAATCCTTGCGACGGGTCCCTGCTGCACGTCTGCGCCTGTGTCTCCGTTATGCCGTATCCTGGACGGGTGTAGCACGGTGTTCATCTGTAAAAGAGAAGAACTTAGTTGAAAAGAAAAATATCGTGCGAGAAATGTACTTTATATTAAATAAACAGAGTACGGTTAAGAAGGTGAATAAAATTGAGCTATATTTTCTCTTTTTGTACGTGCGTGCAGCCCCTTGTATGGGGGTATGCCGCTTGTAGGCGCCGGACTCGTCTAGCCGTGTCCGGGGTTTGAATGACCTATTCAGGTGCTTTTATTAGCGGAGCTGGATTGGTGTGGGGCTGTCAAGGCAGTCTCACGTTCTTCCGTGCTCGAGGTAACACTTAATACTTCCTTTTAAAGAGATGATGCCGCGTGGACCGGGCATTTTAAGTGTAAGAGATGCATAATGCGGTATTACGTTAAAGCGGCAAAAGCTTCACGCCCAAAGAGTGGTTGATAGCTACTGTCGAATGGGGCGATGTGGAAGGTTAACTTTTCGCGGCGGAAGTTGTCGGATGAGCCGAACACAACTTCTAGCAGTAGGGAGCCCGTACAATGGGCATACAGGCCTGGCATTACCCCTTTGAAGGAGGTGTTGCTATGGCGAATTTTGGTTGGGTCTATCCCCATTTTGCGAATTGTGTCCTGATATAGCAGGTTTGGATCGCTACCTCCGTCCATTAGGACTTGTGTAAATTGGAGTCCGTCGATTATAGGATCTAATATCAAGGCAGTCCATGCTGCGCTCCGAATACTTCCGGAATAGTCCTGATGATCGAAGGTGATTGGTTTTGACAACCCTCGTTGGGACTCCTTTGGGATAGACCGTGCGGCACGTGTTTCTATGGGCGCCGCTCTGTTTTTCCCTTTTGTCACTTGAAGTTAGTTCACTGTTTTGACTTTTTATGGGAAATTCTTTTGTTTTCCGGTGCTCTGCTTGTGGGCTTCGTCATCGTCCTCGCTTGGTGTGTCGAGCCCCTTGTGTTCGGCGTTGAGTCTGCCGGACTGCTTGAAGACCCAACAATCTCTGTGGGTATGGTTTGCAGGCTTCCCGGGAGTACTGTGGATTTGGCATATCTTGTCCAAGATGTGGTTTAAGTTGGATAGCTCATCGCTATTGTCCTTAAGGGGCAGCTTTTTATTGTTCTGCCGTGAGCTTTTGAATCCGGCGTTGATCGTCAGCGCTCTTTGGACCATTCCCTTAATCCGCGCTGGTCCTTGCGGCGTCATGGTTTCCCATTCTCATCCCCGACTTCGGATGTACTTGGGCTGCTGGTAATGCATCTTGCCAGCCAACTATCCTCTCCCGCCAAAAAGCGGGTCATGAGGCTTGTTAATGCAGCCATGGTTCTCGGCTTCTCTGGCCGAGGTGTCTGGCGAGCCATTCGTCTCGGACGTTGTGTTTGAAAGCTGCTAAGGTTTCAGCGTCCGGACAGTCGACTATTTGGTTCTTTTTGGTGAGGAACCTGTTCCAGAATTTGCGGGCTGACTCTCCGGGTTGTTGAGTTATATGACTTAAATCGTCTGCATCCGGAGGACGGACATAAGTCCCTTGAAAATTTTCCCGAAAAGCATCCTCGAGCTCTTCCCAACTTCCAATGGTATTTTCAGGGAGGCTTTTGAGCCAATGCCGGGCTGGCCCTTTGAGCTTGAGGGTAAGTATTTTATGGCGTGGAGATCATCTCCTCTAGCCATGTGTATGTGGAGGATGTAATCCTCAATCCAGACTCCAGGGTCTGTTGTTCCGTCATATGCCTCTATGTTTACGGGTTTGAATCCCGCTGAGAATTCATGATCCAGCACCTCATCGGTGAAACACAGGGGGTGTGCAGCACCCCTATATTTGGGTGTGCCGTGATGTTCGGATATTTGGCGTGTTGCATTGCTTTGAAGAGCTTGCTTTCTCGGCCATAGATGGACCTCGATCGGGCCATCCTTTTGATGTGAATCCTTATGCGGATCACGCATCGGCTTGTGTGCGGCGCCATTTGCCGCCTCTCTATTTGCCGTGGGGTCGTCCATCTGACCGGTGGCCTTCTTGCTTTTTGATTGTGGGGTTTCACGGCCTCCTCATCAAATTCGGGCAGTTTTTCTCTTTGGGTAGCTCTTTGTTCGGGCGATCGTCGCCGTATTTGTCTCATGCGGTGTTGAGTACTTTGCTCCATCTGATTCTGAGTGCATCTTCCGCTGTTTTGAGCTTCCGCTTCGCTTTTTTAGGCTACGCCAGCGGGCAACGAGCCTTTTGTGGAGGTTCTTCTGCTCCAACAATTTGTCCGGCGTGAGATCGTCCGGACTGTTATCTTCGCCGGGGACGGGTTGTTTATCCAAGTTGTCCTGTTCGGACGGTTGCTCGATAGCATGTTCGTCGTCCACCAGTTCGCCCTGCTCTGTGGCTGGGTCTTTGTCGAGGCGGGACTTGGTGCGGCGTTTACGTTGCCGATTTGACTGTTTTTCGAGGGATTTATCCTTCGTAGTGTCCCGTTGTTCCTCGTCGTCGCTTCCTTTAGGTGTATCCACCATGTATACATCATGGGATGAGGTGGTTGCCCAATATCCTATAGGTGCTGGTTCATGGTTGTCTCCTACATCGTCGTCCATACTGTCGATGTCTTCGGTGTCGAAATCGAGCACGTCGTTTAAGCTTTCGACAGTGGCTACAAAGTGGGTGGTGGGTGGGCGTTGAATTTCTTCGTCGTCCGCATCCCAACCTTCCTGACCGTAGTCCGGCCAGGGCTCTCCTGATAAAGAGAGAGACTTTAGTGAATTCAGGATGCCACCAAAGGGAGAGTGCTGAAAGATGTCCGCGGTAGTGAACTCCATGACCGGCGCCCAATCGGATTCAATCGGTAGGGGCGCGGAGGGTTCAGAGACCGGAGAGGAGTCCGGCAACTTGGAGTCACGGTCTTCGCAAAGGACAGGGATGGAGTTTGGCTCAATCGCCGTTGAGATCGTAGCCCCCGAGGCGGTGTCCAACCACTCGTCCTCGATCAGAGTCGGCCCGAGCTAAGGGTCGGAGCGGACTCGTGTGGCCTCCAAGGCAATCGCTCGCGGCAAAGCTAGATCATGCCCATCGAGACAGTGCGGCGCACTTGGCTGTGGCTCGAATCCGTCGAAGATCAAGTCTCCGCGGATGTCGGCCGTATAGTTCAATCTTCCAAATCTGACCTGATGGCCAGGGGCGTAGCTTTCGATCTGCTCCAGATGGCCTAGCGAGTTGGCCCGCAGTGCAAAGCCGCCGAATACGAAGATCTGTCCGGGGAGAAAAGTCTCACCCTGAACTGCGTCGTCGTTGATGATCGAAGGAGCCATCGGGCCTATAGGTGACGACACAGAGGAACTCTCAATGAATGCACCAATGTCGGTGTCAAAACCGGCGGATCTCGGGTAGGGGGTCCCGAACTGTGTGTCTAGGCGGATGGTAACAGGAGACAAGGGACACGATTTTTTTACCCATGTTCGGTCCCTCTAGATGGAGGTAATACCCTACTCCCGCTTGATTAATATTGATGATATGGGTAGTACAAGAGTAGATCTACCACGAGATCAAGGAGGCTAAACCCTAGAAGCTAGCCTATGGTATGATTGTTGTTAGTCCCTACGGACTAAAACCCTTCGGTTTATATAGACACCGAATAGGGTTAGGGTTACACAAAGTCGGTTACAATGGTAGGAAATCTACATATCCGTATCGCCAAGCTTGCCTTCCACGCCAAGGAAAGTCCCATCCGGACAAGGGACGAAGTCTTCAATCTTGTATCTTCATAGTCTTGGAGTCCGGCCAAAGATGATAGTTCGGCTACCCGGACACCCCCTAGTCCAGGACTCCCTCAACTGGTGCAAGCATCTTGGAGTTGGAACATACGCTTGGATGAGTTGATCAAGGCATATAGTTTTATACAGACTTGCGGTGAAGCCTGTATTTACAAGAAAGTGAGTGGGAGCACTACAACCTTTCTGATAAGTATATGTGAATGACATATTGTTGATCGTAAATGATGTAGAATTTTCTGGAAAGCATAAAGGAGAGTTTGAAAGGAGATTTTCAAAGAAAGACCTCACAACCTGCTTACATATTGGGCATCAAGATCTATAGAGATAGATCAAAGACGCTTGATAAGATTTTTAAATGAGTACATACCTTGACAAGATTTTGAAGTAGTTCAAAATGGAACAGTCAAAGAAGGAGTTCTTGCCTGTGTTGTAAGGTGTAAAGATGAGTAAGACTCAAAACCCGACCACAACAGAAAATAGAAAGATAATGAAAGTCATTCCCTATGCCTCAGCCATAAGTTCTATAAAGTATGCTATGCTGTGTACTGCACCTATTGTGTACCTTATCATGAGTTTGGCAAGGGGGTACGATAGTGATCCAGGAGTGGATCACTGGACATCGGTCAAAGTTATCCTTAGTTAACTAAGAGGATTAAGGAAATGTTTCTCGGTTATGGAGGTGATAAAGAGTTCGTCGTAAAGAGTTATGCCGATGCAAGCTTTTACACCGATCCGAGTGACTCCGAGCCTCAATCTGGATGCACATTGAAAGTGGGAGCAATTAGTTAGAGTATCTCCGTGCAGAGCATTGTAGACATAGAAAATTTGCAAATTACATACAGCTCTGAATATTGCAGACCCATTGACTAAACTTCTCTCACAAGCAAAACATGATCACACCTTAGTACTCTTTGGGTGTTAATCACATAGCGATGTGAACTAGATTATTGACTCTAGTAAACCCTTTGGTTGTTGGTCACATGACAATGTGAACTATGGGTGTTAATCACATACAAATGTGAACTATTGGTGTTAAATCACATGGCAATGTGAACTAGATTATTGACTCTAGTGCAAGTGGGAGACTGAAGGAAATATACCCTAAAGGCAATAATAAAGTTGTTATTTTATATTTCCTTATATCATGATAAATGTTTATTATTCATGCTAGAATTGTATTAACCGGAAACTTGATACATGTGTGAATACATAGACAAAAACATCGTGTCCCTAGTATGCCTCTACTTGACTAGCTCGTTGATTAAAGATGGTTAAGTTTCCTAGCCATGGACATGTGTTGTCATTTGATGAACGGGATTACATCATTAGAAGAATGATGTGATGGACAAGACCCATACGTTATCTTAGCATAATGATCGTTTAGTTTTATTGCTATTGCTTTCTTCATGACTTATACATGTTCCTCTAACTATGAGATTATGCAACTCCCCAATACTGAAGGAACAACTTGTGTGCTATCAAATGTCACAACGTATCTGGGTGATTATAAAGATGCTCTACAGGTGTCTCCGAAGGTGTTTGTTGAGTTGGCATAGATCGAGATTAGGATTTGTCACTCCGTGTATCGGAGAGGTATCTTTGGGCCCTCTCGATAATGCTCATCACTATAACCTTGCAAGCAATGTGACTAATGAGTTAGTTACTGGATGATGCATTACGGAACGAGTAAAGAGACTTGCCAGTAACGAGATTGAACTAGGTATGAAGATATCGATGATCGAATCTCGGGCAAGTAACATACCGATGACAAAGGGAACAACATATGTTGTTATGCGGTTTGACCAATAAAGATCTTCGTAGAATATGTGGGAACCAATATGAGCATCCAGGTTCCGCTTATTGCTTATTGACCGGAGAAATGTCTCAGTCATGTCTACATAGTTCTCGAATCCATAGGGTCCGCACGCTTAACGTTCGATGACAATTTGTATTATATGAGTTATGTGTTTTGGTGACCGAAGGTTGTTCGGAGACCGAAATGAGATCATGGACATGACGAGGAGTCTCGAAATGGTCGGGAGGTAAAGATTTATATGTCGAAAGGTGGTATTTTTGTACATCGGAAGGGTTCCGGAGTGTATCGGATACAAACCAGAGTACCGGAGGGGTTACCGGAACCCCCCGGTGGAAGATATGGGCCATATGGGCCCTGGGAGGGAGGATAACTAGCCCACAAGGGGCTGGTGCGCCCCCCACAAGGGAGGAGGCTAAATTGGACTAGGGAAAGGGGGCGCCACCCCCTTTCCTTCTCCTACTCCCTCTCCTTCCCCTTTCCACCTCCGTAAGAAGGAACAAAAGAGGGGGGGGGGGAGAATCCTACTAGGTGTGGAGTCCTAGTAGGACTCCCCCTCCCTTGGCGCGCCCCTTGTGGCCGGCCTCCTCCCCTCCTCCTTTATATACGCGCGCCCCTTGATGCATTACAATTATTCTTAGCCGTGTGCGGTGCCTCCTCCACCGTTTACTCCTCCGATAGTATCACCGTAGTGCTTAGGCGAAGCCCTGCACGGATCACATCACCAACACCGTCATCACACCATCATGCTAACGGAACTCATAGACACTCTGCTGGATCAAGAGTTCGAGGGACGTCATCGAGCTGAACGTGTGCAGAAATCAGAGGTGCGGTACGTTCGGTACATGATCGGTTGACTCGAGAAGACGTTTGACTACATCAAACGCGTTAAGTTAGCTCTTCTACTTTCAGTCTACGAGGGTATGTGGACACAGTCTCCCCGTCTCGTTGCTATGCATCTCCTAGATAGATCTTGCATGAGCATAGGATTTTTTTTTGAAATTGCATGCTACATGTCCCAACACTAACCTCCACAGTGTTGGACTCTGCTTCTATTCTATTAAGGCCAAGAGAATTACTAAGATGGAGACCATCCTTCATGGCCAGCGCCTCCATAGTCGCAACATCAGTTGCATACGGATAGAAAATGCACTTGCCCGTGATGAAAGAACCATTAACATCTCTTAAACTATCAGTTGTCGCTCCCACACCCGAGTCCACCTAAAATAATGCATCAACATTCAACTTCATATACACATGGTTTGGTCTGGTCCATGGGAGGTTTGTACGGGAGGTATTCTTCCGGTCCCT
Source organism: Aegilops bicornis (assembly GCA_021605145.1). NCBI lineage: Eukaryota > Viridiplantae > Streptophyta > Magnoliopsida > Poales > Poaceae > Aegilops > Aegilops bicornis. Next base: position 47,709,922 of record CM038669.1, read on the forward strand.
GTTTGCAGCATTAGCAATGAAAGCTAGAACCGAGACTAGCCACTGATCCATCGGTGAAACCGCACAATAAAATATCAAGTCAATGAACATCACATTATCATAGGTTGCACCGCACAATACACTATCAAACCAATGAATGGTAAGTACGTTATCTTAATTATTCACCTGTATTTGCGGATGCTTGCATAAAGGTTATAATAAAAATTACTTTGTTTGTTCAAATAAGAACATCACATTATCATAGTTCCACTTCACAATAAACTATCAATGCAATGAATGGTAAATCAATGAATCTTGATGAAAGTAACTTGGTGAAACTTTCATGTGTCCTTGAGAACGCCTTGATCCCTATAAGTAAAATAACCAGGTTGTCCTTGGCACAATCAAGGATTTGGCCATTTGTTGCACCATTGAACTTTTTTACTATTTACTTTTCTTGCAATTCCTCTTGCTTTATAACAAACCATCAAACACTCTTTGTATCTTTTTAGTGAACTCTTGCTAGTTTCCATCAACCAATTCATTCTACTCCTCGTTGGGTTCGACACTTTTACTTATTGAAAAGACTACTATAGATTCCCTACACTTGTGGGTTATCATTGTGCTACCACCTTCAACAAAATTTCTTTGCCACCAGTAGATAGCTGCTTCTCCTTCCAGCCACTAATGGTTTTCACGAATTTTGTCCAAAAAATGTTTGAAACAATTACTCCTATCCACTCCCAGCTGCAGAGTTGCTCTAGGCAGCTATTAATGATGCTTTCCACTAAGGCAGACTTGATCTTCCGTTTCCATGTATTGGGAAAACTGATTACCCAGTACTTCAATATTCCAATGATACGCTTATTGTCCTTCCTGCATGCACTCGCCAAGCCACTATTGTTAAGCAAATTTTGACTGAATATGCCTCCTCGATTGGCCTCGGGATCAGCTTTCACAAATCCAGGTTGATCCCGATTAATTTAGATGCAGATGCTACGGCCAATCTTGCCAGTATCTTTGGGTGTGAGGTTGGGACGATGCCATTTACTTATCTAGGCCTCCCAATGGGCACCACTCGACCCACGTTGCAAGAGTTTATGCCCCGGTCTGCAGATTAGAGCGACATAACCGACACCTAATATTGCGTTGATGTCGTATGGTGGCAAGCTATCTTGCTGAATGCCTCGGTCACGTCCCTCCTGGTGTTTGCCATGTGTACTCTCAAATTTCCACCGAAGCTCATCGAGATCCTTGACAAAATCCGACGCAGATGCCTCTGGACTAAAAAACAGAACAAGGTGATATGTGTAACTCACTGGCTGCCTGGGATCTGGTCTGTCAGCTAAAGAAGATTGGGGGTTTAGGAGTGATAAATCTGAAAGTTCATAATGAGGCCCTGCTTCTAAAATTTCTACACAAGTTCTACAACAAACTCAATGTGCCCTGGGTCAGCCTAATCTGGGACAACCACTATGATGGCAAAATTCCACATGCCGTTGACCCTGTTGGGTCGTTCTGGTGGAAGGACATTCTCAAACTGACCCACATCTATCATGGCGTTTCTTGCGTTCAAATAGTGGATGGCGTGTCGACACTCTTTTGGAAAGATCTCTGGCAGGAAGAAGTGCTGCAAACCTCGCATCCTCATGCTTTCTCTTTTGTCGTGCATGAGGATCTTTCCGTTGCTGAGATGATGAACTCTATGGACATGCGTGCAACCTTTCACCTTCCTCTATCGCCCCCGGCTCTTAACAAGATCCAAGAAATCCAACAACAAGCAACGTGGACCTCTCCATCGACATCTCTACATGATGTTTGGCACTACTCTTGGGGGACTACGCTTTACAAACCAAAGGACTACTACAACAATTACTTCAGAGACGGGGATTCCCACCAAGCATTTCACCAACTTTGGAAGTCAAGATGCACTATGAAAATCAAAGTTTTTGGTTAGCTCATCTTCCATGATCGACTCAACACTCGCAATATGTTGAAGAGGAGGCATTACAACATTGGCAACAACTTCAATTGCGGCCTCTGCAACCACCATGTCGAGGAGACAGTGGATCACATGATTTTCTCTTGCCCTTTTAGTCAAAGCTGCTGGGCGAGACTCAACATAGCTTGGCCAACTTTCTCCGCCGCCTCAACCTTCTACAACACACAAAAGGAAGCTGGCCAAACCCATTCTTCTATGAAACTTTCCTAACCGCAGCGTGGAGTATTTGGAAAGAGAGAAACAATCAACACTTCAGAGGCCTGGCCCCCAGTGTTGGATCCTGGCTCACACGGTTCAAGGAAGACTTCTCTCTTACGCAACATAGAGTTAAAGCAGCACATAGAGCTGCTCTCATCACCTTTTGTACTTCTATTGTATAGCATATTCCTTCCCTTTTTGATGGAGCAGCCACACTCTGGTTGAGCTGACTCCTTGTGTGATGTGTTGTAAGTTGATATGTCTATGTAAACCTCCCATTTATATAGATATATGATCTTGTAGTAGGGGTTTTCCCCATACTGTCTCTCCTAAAAAAACTATTCACACTGATCATGCTGCTATTAAATATCTTATGGAAAAGAAAGATGCTAAGCCTAGACTTATTAGATGGGTTCTCTTCCTCCAAGAATTTGATTTGCATATTATTGATAGAAAGGGAGCTGAGAACCCCATTCCAGACAACTTGTCGAGGTTAGAGATTGTTCTTGATGACCCACTACCTATTGATGACAGCTTTCTTGATGAACAATTAGCGGTCATAAAGGCTTCTCGTACTACTCCATGGTATGCTGATTATGCTAATTACATTGTTGCTAAATTTATACCACCTAGTTTCACATACCAGCAAAAGAAAAGGTTCTTCTATGATTTAAGACATTACTTCAGGATGACCCACATCTTTATAAAAAGGAGTAGATGGTGTTATTAGGCGTTGTGTACTGAGCATGAACAGGAACAGATCCTATGCAAGTGCCACTAGTAAGTTTGAAATTTTTTGAATTTTTGCCTCTAGATCTTGAAAGCCCGTAACTTTTTTTCTGTTAGGTTTTTGGGGATTTTGAAAATGTTTAACGGGGTTCCCCCTGTGAAATTTGGATGTAACTTTTCGAGTAGATGATTTTTCATATAAAAAACTTTTTCATCCGACTTCGTATGCAAAAGTTATGCCCATTTACAAATTTCGGAGAGATTTTGCAAATAAAGTCAAAATTCATATTTGTAAATTTTCCCAACAACTAGACCACATATCACATGGGAAACTTATTTTCTTTTATTTTTTTGACATTTCCATAATTTTCTTTTATTTTTTTTTAAAACTGAAAAGGCGATCCACAGGGGGGGTGCATTCGGTGTTGGGGCAAGTTAGATGGCGCACCGTGGGGTGGTGCGCCATTACTAGTTAAAATTAGTAATGGCGCACCGAGACATGGTGCGCCATTAGTAACAAATATTTTTTTATTTTTTTTACTTTTTTTTCAAAACTACTAATGGCGCACGGCGGATGTGATGCGCCATTACTAGTTAAAACTAGTAATGGCGCACCGAGACATGGTGCGCCATTAGTAACAAATATATTTTTTATGTTTTTTACTTATTTTTAAAACTACTAATGGCGCACGGCGGATGTGGTGCGCCATTACTATGTCAACTACTAATGGCACACGGCGGACATGGTGCGCCATTAGTAACAATTTTTTTTTTATGTTTTTTTTCAAAACTACTAATGGCGCACCACACATCAGGTGCGCCATTAGTAATGTATTACTAATGGCGCACCGAGGCATGGTGCGCCATTAGAATATAGTAATGGCGCACCACATGAGAGGTGCGCCATTAGTGGCCATTCGATCTATAGCCCTTTTTGTAGTAGTGCCACAAGCATAGGGAGACTCAATAACAATCATGCAATGCTTCCGTGTCAGTATGGAGCTCATTACAAATCTCAGTCTTATCAACATTACTTTGTATGAGGACTAAAAATATACTAGACTTTGCTCCGCTAACCAATTGTCCAGAATTCTGCATTTAACAAATCAGCATTCATGTGTATTAGAGAATCATCGGTAAAATGGAGTTATGACGCCGGTGGTCCACTTCTGCACACTCTAATCCCATCAATGCCGCTAGCTTCTTCTTCAAGCATCAGTAAACTTGATATGTTACATGGTATGTTTGCTAACTACCATCTTTCTTACTCTGTTTTATGCTCGCTACAGTGGTCAGGAATGGTGTGTCATTGATCCGATTCATGTCCAGATTGAGTTCAAATTAAGGGAACTAGTGAAGAATATGTACAATTGCCTATGTCAAAGTTGGATGTCTCATGTTGCTAAAATTTTGAAACATGTGTTAGTGTATGACTAGAAGGATTTTTTTTAGATTTGAAACGTGCAGAATAATCCTGTGCTTAATATATTGGCATAATATGTACTCATGTGCAGAATAATCCTGGGCTAAAACATGTTTGGTTCTGCTTGTAGAATTTGAAACGTAAATTACCAGACTATATTGTAAAGTATAAACCAGTTAACAATCCACCATGGCATGCCAATAAAACACGCAAAATAACCCTCATACTATCCAGAGTATATGAACTTGAACCAAATCATGTCATACTGTAAATCCATTTTATGTTGTGTTGTCCAAAAGGAAGAGGAAGGAGCAGCAAAGAACAATAGTCCTGAGAGCATCAAGAAACTAAAACCAAAGCATCCTCTAGTGTTAGACGATGAACGGGGGCATTAAACTTTCAGCAGGTTTCCATGTACACTGCTCTTAAGCCCTCTCTACTTTGTCTTCCTATCTCACGATGGACATCTCATATCATCTCACTGTGTCCAATATATGTTAAGTTTTCCTTCTAAACAATTTAGTAAACAAAAAGCAAGAGGAAGGAGGTGGTTAAGAACGATTGGAATGAGAGGCATTGGGAAATACCAAACGGGCTTTCCACCTCAACGGAAGAGGTGAAGAGCCGATAAGTTAGTTTTTCCTCTGTTCTCATTCCCATTGATCTTAGGACCTCTCTTTCTTCCTCTTACTAGCTCGCTTTTGAGAGTTGACATTGAACATGTGCACACATATATATTTGTTTTGTAAGCTAAATTAACCAAGAAAGCCAAAAAATGAAGAGGAAGGAGTGCTTTAGAACAATAGGAATGGGAGGTATTGGGAAACACCAAACTAGATTATCACCTCCAACACAAGAGGTCAAAACCAAGGAAGTTAGGCTTTCCTCCATGTTCCCATTCCCACTACTCTAAGGACCTCTATTCTTCCTCTTCTGGGCTCACCATTGAAGTCTCATGTTATCTAAATTTATCGACACATGCCTATGGTTTATCCATATGAGCTATTGCGTAAGCAAAAGAGAAGAGGAAGGAGTGAACAAGAACATTAGGAATGAGAGGCATCAGGAAAGGATCCATGCCAAATATTTGCACCTCCAACACTAGAGGTCCAATAAACAAGGAGGGCTTTCCTCCATGTTCCCATTCCTATTGCTCTTGAACTCTCTCTTTCTTCCTCTTCCCGGCTTGCTCTCACCTCTCAGTGCCTACAAATCAAACAATACAAAAAAATCTCAAAGAACAAGCTTGAATTATTGGACAAATTGTTTCAACTTTGAGCTATAAATAATGGGTGGTGCACCATATGCATAACCTTTGAGAATTAAGCAATGAAGACACCTAATGCATGGAGGCATCATGCTGCAATCAATGATAATGGGGCCACAGAATCACCAGCCATGTCCTATTGTCCTCTACTCTTAAGTAAGGGCATGTGGCTAAAGATCTCTTTTGCTTACCTTTATTACCCATATCCAAGACCAGTACATAATATGTGTATCAGCCTTTTTTCTGAAAAATATATGTATCTGCGTGAGCATTTAAAGTGTCAAAGTATGTAGCAATAAGAAGTTATGAGCTAAAAATAGTATGAAATTGGACAAAGTAAACCCTAAGTTAACATGGAAAATTGACAGAATAGTGGGTGAAGAACCACTGAGGTGACAATTAATTTGAACACAAGGTACTTTAGGCAGGAGCTACATTATATAGATGCCATGATGTGATTAAACCATGAACCGAGATAACTCATATAAGCAAAACCAAAATGTCTATATATCATTTTAACAAGAAAAATAATTGTATAGTCCTATTGTCCAGTACTAAGGAATTTATTCTAAGGAAACAGATCCCCATAGAAATAAATATTGGAAAACATATCTCCAAGGAACCATCAAGCACAACCCCTGTGAGGAAAATATATGTAGACATAATTATTAGATATTTACTCTAAACTTACTGTACGGATTAGTTCAGCATGGATGGCCTAAGCAATAGGATGAACCACCTAGTATTTTCGGGACAACATTCACACACAAAGAACGAGATCCTGAAGAGACTTCAGTACTTCTTCCACCCATTAAAGTACTTCACAATTACAACCTTGTAGCTCTGCCACCATCACTAGAAGGATCAAAATAACCCAGGTTGAAATGAAAACACCCACCACTGATCAAAGCCTTATCCTGTTGGTCTAAACAATATATAAGAAAACATCTTTTTAGAATTTTCGAAGTTGTTGGATCTTGCTAGCTTGCGTATCCATTAGTTTACTATGTGCACGTGTGAAGTCTCTAGGCACAGTCATTTACCGTTACATGTTTTGTAAGCGAATTACCATCTTTCTTACTCTTGTTTCTGCTATAACTCTTACCTACAATGGGTCATTGAACTGATTATATTTACTTAATGGGTTCAACATACGAGAACTAGTGAAGAATCTGTATTTGTTTATGTATTAAAGTTTTGCGTCACATCTTACAGCAAGTCTTAAGATGTTCTTGTTTTCTAAGACTACTCCCTTTTCATATATAAATGTCTTGTTTTGTTTTTGGTGCTAGTAAAATCTATGAAATGAATTACAGTACTACTAAATTATCTAAACCTGTAGCCCCGTTAAGCTGACATCTTATCTTATCTTATGAATGGATTAAAGCATGCCAAACAAACAAAGAAACATAGAAAACTATGCATGGTCTATGAAGTTGAATGAAATCATATTATACTAAGCATCATTTTTTATGTTGTGTGATCCAGAAGAAAGAGGAAGCAACACCAAAGAACAATATGGATTGGAGGCATCATCAAAAACTCAAACAAAGTCAGTCTTATATAGACGAGAAACTGAGTTCTTCAGCCTTCCATCATGTTCCCAGCCCCATCGCTCTCCGTCCCTCCTTTTTACTCTCCCCGTCTCATAGTGCACAACTCGTATCACCTGAATATATGCACATACATGTTTTGTTTTTATGCTAAAGTGATTTAACAAACGAAAAGGAAGAGGAAGGGGCACATTAGGATAGGAACGAAAGGCATCGGGAAATATCAAACTAAACTTTCATCTCAACACAAGAAGTGGATCAATAAGTTAGGCTTTTCCTCTATGTTCTCATTCCCTCTGCTCTTAGTCCTTCTCCTTCTTCTTCTTTGTAGCTTGCTTTTGAGATCTCATAACAAATATGTGCACATATATTTTGTTTTTACACTAAAGCAGCTAAGCAAACCAAAAAGAAAAGGAAGGAGTGCTTGAGAACAATAGGAATAGGAGACATCGGGAAATATCAAACTAAATTCTCACCTCCAACACTACACTACTAGAAAAACGGCTATAGCTAATATGGACATTAGTGGCGCACCACGTATGTACGCCATGTATATAGCAATGACGCATCATATATAGGTACACCATTAAACTCCAAATACTAATGGCGCACCACATCCACGGTGCGCCACTACTATCAATTTTTTTATTTTTTTCAAAGTTAGTAATGGCGCACCGTGGTGTGGTGCGCCATTACTAACTTTGACCAAAAATTCCACCAAATGCACCCCCCTCCCCATGGACCGCCATTTTAGTTTTTAAAAAATAAAAGAAAATGATGGAAATGTCAAAAAAAATAATTAAGTTTTCCATGTGATATGTGATCTAGTTGTTGGGAAAATTTACAAATATGAATTTCGAATTTATTTGCATAATCTCTCTGGAATTTAGTAAAATGGACATAACTTTTGCGTACGAACTCGGATTAAAAAGTTTTTTATATGAAAAATCATCTACTCGAAAAGTTACATCTGAATTCAATCGGGGGAACCTCGTTGAAGATTTTCAAAATCCTCAAAAACCTAACAGAAAAAAGTTTCGGGGCTTTCAAGATCTGGAGAGGCAAAAAAAATCAAACTCAGTAATGGCGCACCTGCCCATGGTGCGCCATTACTATCTTCCCGCCTTCAAAATTCAAACTACATCACAAAAAAAAAGTTAGTAATGGCGCACCTGCCTAAGGTGCGCCATTACTATCTTCCCGCCTTCAAAATTCAAAATAAATAAATAAATAAATAAAGTTAGTAATGTCGCACCTGCCCACGGTGCGCCATTACTATGCCATATATATGGCTAGGCGGGGTCCTCTCCTCCTTACCTCTTCATTTTTCTCATCCACTCCACCTCTCCTCCACTTCATCTCCTCCTCTCCTCCACTTCATCTCCCCTTCTCTCCTCCACCATACTCCCCTCCTCCTCTCCGGCGACCTCCTCCTCCTCCTCCTCTCCGGCGATCTCCTCCTCCCTTCTCTCCGGCGACCTCCTCCTCCCTCCTCTCCTCCCCTCCCCTCACGGTTTCTCCTCCCTCCTCTATGGTGAGCTCCTCCTCCCTCCTCTCCTCCCCTCCCCTCACGGTTTCTCCTCCCTCCTCTCCGGTGAATTCCTCTCCGGCGATGTAGGCGAGGTCCTCTCCGGTGACCTCCTCCTCCTCCTCTCCAATGATGTAGGCGAGCTCCTCTCCGTTGACCTCCTCCTCCTCCTCACGGTCTCTCCTCGGCCCTCCTCTCCGGCGAACTCCTCTCCAGCAAAAGAACGTACAAGATCCAAAAACGAGAACAAAATTTGAAAAAATGTCGTGCAAAAAATGAGCAAAAAAATGAGCAAAAAAAGGGCAAAAAAATCGCGATCCAGATCCAAATTCAAAATTCAAAAATAGCAATGGCGCACGGTGGGGGTTAGACGGTGCGCCACTACTATTTTTCCCGCCTTCAGAATTCAGAAAAAAATCAAAAATTTCAAAAATAAAGTTACCAGTGGCGCAGCTGTAGGAATAGTAATGGCGCACTACAAGGTGCGCCACTGTTAGCTGCAATACTAATGGAGCAGCAGAGGTTACAAAATATATTATTGGACAGAATATAGACAGCAACACACAGCAACAGCAGATTCATCAAATACAATAGAAGATTAGTCTCCGAATACAATTCATCATATTAGTCTCCGAATTCAAAAGATCAAACAAAGATAAAACATTACAAGTCTCAAGACCGCGAGTATCGAGTTTGTCTTCACATTACAAGTCGATATCGATCATCTAAACTACCATCACATAGAAGAGAGCTGCGGTCATCACGATGAGCATCATCGTGATCAAACTGGTCTTCATCCGGTTTCTCCAACGCTCCCTCCTCTCGCCCGCTAGATAGCGGGCGTATCTAGATTCGGCCTCCGCCCTAGTGGTGTACCCTTTGTAACTGTTACCGCTGAAACGGTGAACCTGTCTTCGACACTCCTCCCAGTCATCATAGACTCCGGGAACCTCACCCTTGTACACGACATACGACGGCATCTCTATGCACAAGCCAAACAACAGACAATACATAAGCAATATGTAAGTATGCAACAAAAGGATCGGAAGAGAAAAGCAAGACATTAATAGCACGATTCATGGTCCTACTAATAAATAGCATTGATTACATCTAAGTTGAACGACTGTCCAAACCAAAGAGACATACGAATTCATTAAAGTTTAATTACAACATGAGCCAATTAATGTTTCAGAACTACACATCACTACTTTCGACTCGACTCATCGGACAGGAGCGTGGATGAAGCCGCCGTCTGTCGTGATGGTCATGAAATCGCGGTTGTTGTCAGCCTGCATTTGTAGCATTTTGTCTATCTCACTGTTGGACGGTTGATATCTGAGGAAGAACTGCCCCTAGGTATGAAGGACATCTTGATGGATGATGTCCGCAAACTCCGACTGGATGCAAAAGAATTCTTGTCTGAGGTACGCATCCTAGATTGCCGACAAGCTCGTGGCCCAATCTTTGAGATTATCTGGTAGCAGAAGGTGATGATGTTCCCTTAGGATCGCCCGCATGTGATGGAGGGCGTAGTAGGCATCCTTCTGACCGCCAAGCGGCTGCTTGACGCAGCAGAACTTCGTATTGTGTGAGAACATGTGCTTGTCGTACTTACAAACTGCCCTGGTGAAGGTGCCTCCAGATTTGGCGTAGCCGGGGAGAACATCATCAAGAACTTTCTTGACATTTGTGTAGCCTTTCTTGGAGTTACTGTTCGGGTCGAAATACGTGGCCATGGAATATTTCGGGGTTAAGAGGATGAGTGTGCAATGTGTGTCACTGCACAGAACACGGAATGTTAAATAAAAAGAAGGATCGAAATCTAAGAAATCATATGTTACGGGGCGGTTAAGGGATGAGTTACTCGGGAAAGTAAGCCACAAGGAAGTTATCCTTATCTGGGTTTGCCAGAATGACGCCTTCGAGGTGTGAACTCGCAACTTGGCGGTCCCTAGCGCTGCTCAAGTGCTTGGCACGCATGTAGAAGGGGTCGACTATCACGATGTCCGGGGTCTTGTCTCTAATGATCCGCATCTCCATACTCAGCGGAAACAGCCAAACGAAGGTGTAGTGCAGCGGATGAAGGTTAAACATAGGAAAGATGTCATCAAACCGCGGGACGATCGTACCCCCGATGTCGCCATCCACAAAGCCCTTGCCCTCTGGCACCTTGGCCACGAAAACCGGGTATGCCACATCATTCTCTTTAAGACGCCACTTCTCCAAAGAAAGAACACTGTCGTGCAGACTCCGCATAGCACCGGTTGCAGCATTTAGCATATTTGGCGGTAGCATCACCCTACCCGCCACATGCACCCTCCTTGAGATATCCTTAGGTGAAGGTGGCCCGTCCTGAGCACGGATCGAACTCGGTGCCGGCTGGCTCGCACCGGCGCCCTTATTAGTCTTTCGTTTCCGTCCCTTCTTCTTGATCTCCTGTAATGGGACCGAGTTCTGCTCACAGACCGCCTTCTTGAGCGTGTTGGGGTTGATAATATTTCGCACCTCAGCTATCTGAGGCTCGGTGAAGGCGGGAACTGGAGGCGTCTCCTGAGAACTGAACGCCAGATGACGCCTGTTGCAATTGGATTTCTCCGCTGTACCAGCTAGATCGCGGTCGTCTTGGTTGGGTTCTTGAGAAAGAGGCCCGCAGAACTCGTCAGCGTACCCATGTTCGGCAAAGTACTTATCGACTTTGGTAAATGTACCGTTGTCATTGTCATCGTCGTCCGGATCCTGTGCCATAGGGATGTCCGGCATAGGGATGTCCGGCAGGTCCGGTAGCGTTGCGGCGTTCTTGCCATGGCTTACGCCGCACGACCGGGCGGTCTTGTTTGTGGGGTGGTGTCCCCGCCGAACGAATCTGGCTCTTCGGCCAAAGCAGGGGCCAGTTTACGCAGGCGCTGAGGGTCATCTCATCTCCTTCGTCGGCCCCAGCGGGTCGAATCGGAAGTAACAGCTCGTCGCAGCCTGGCAGCACCCGAACCACTTCAACCCTATACACTGTGGGTGGCATTGGATTACCGTGGAACATGGGGTTGCCCAGTTGAATGATTCTGCCCTTGGCGACATCGACCAACTCGCCACCCACGAAGTGTAGAAGAGTGCAAGGAACGTCAGCGACGCCCTGCGAAAACATGTAGGGCGTCAGGGATGCCCAGTCAAAGGCAAGGAGATGAAGTCATCGGCCGAGAGGCTTAGTTACCGTGATGCCGTCGAGCTCGGCTAATGTCGAGGCATCGCCAACGGCGGGCGTGCAAATGACGGAGGGGCCGCTTGCTGGCGAGGTGCCGGCCGGCGTACACCCGGGTGCATTAAGCTCCAATTCTTGTGCCGGCGCCGGAGACACGAATACCGCCTCCGCCGGAGACACCAATGGCGCCGCTCAAGGCCAGCGAAGTTGTCGGCCGTGAAGCCGGGAACCGGGAGGCCTCGCTGGCCGCCCGCAATCCACGCCGTCAGCCCATGAATCAACGTAGGCACCATGGCGTTGAGCTTCGTTCCCAGTTGTTGTTCCACTTGCTCTTGGACAAGCTCCGAAATCCGCGCCACTTGTGCCTTGAGTGCTTCAACCTCGCGCGACTGGCTTTTCGAGCTTGTCTTTTTCTCCTTTCGCCCACCAGCGGTATAGTATGACGATCATTTTGTGGACAAGCCTTTGCCGGCCACACGACCAGCCGACGCCGGCCATCGAGCTTATCCTTGTTTTTCATTACGCTCAACGCCCTATTTAAAGGGGTGTCGAAGGGGAGCTACGAGGCGACCCCGCGCCATCGCTTTGGTGTCCTGCAGAAGGAACGTGAACCATTTAGAAATATTGGGGATTAATTAGAATGCAACCATATGGAGCTAATTACGCGGGGGTGTATTCCTTACCAGAACAAGCTCGAGCGCCCTGATATTCGGATCCGTGGTAAGCTCCTTTGTTACCGGGTCCTCCTTGTGCCGGGCCCTGAGAAAGTTCCTGGTCTGCTTGTCACTGTATTTCTCGAAGCGGGGCGGTAGGCCTTGCTCGGCACGCTCCGCGTCCTCCTTGTCCCATATGGGTTCCGCCACTCTGTAACCGCCGGGACCGAGTTGGTGGACCCCTAAGTTCAACTTCCGCATTTCTTTCCCCCACTGACTTGTTTTGGAGGTTGCACTGCTCTCGCACTTGATCTTGAACTCCTTGTACTGATCTTCGCTCATCAAATGATATTTCACCTTGATCTTGTCATAACTACCACCTTTGTCAATCATTGCCTTCACCATGCTTCTCCAAGTAGACAGGGCCGTGCTCATCCTCGTGAGGGCGGTACTGTTCACTTTATTCCCTGAGAGGCGTGTGTTTGCAAACTCAGGGGGAACTTGTATCGCTCGTGCAGCTTCGTGAAGAGGAGGCTGCGCAAATTCCCGTGGTCCTTATGCCTTAGGTTCTCGGTGTTGATCGAGACGGTGCTCCGGAGAATGCACCCGAGCTGAACCGAGTACCCCTTGACTACTTGTTTGGGCGCCGTCGGATTCCGTCCGGAGTCCACTTCAGTAAATTCCTCCCTGACGGTGCCGAGCACGCTCGGGCGCCGGTCCTTCCATTGCCTCTTCGGTTGGCTGCCATCTATGTGTGCGCCGCCATCATCAGTGGTGGCATCCTCGGCGGCGCCATCGGTGGTGTCATCGCCGACGCCACTAGGGGTTGTGTAGTCAGGATTGGTGTCTTCACAAGGCGTCCTCATAGCGGTGAGGTTCTTCCTCCATCTCCTGGGACAGCTCCCAGAATTGCTTGCCCAAACCGCCGGCCTCATCATTGTGGGCCATGTTTCGCTCTAAATAGGAAAAAAGTTTGGTCAAAAAGTTGGTTATTGTCAAGGAACAAGATCATGGTGTCATCATTTAGGGTTTGTCGACACCGAGGCATCCTAAAAGCTAAGCTTTTATCATTTAGGTTTTGTTGACGCCGAGGCACCCTAAAAGCCTAAGCTTTCATCATTTAGGTTCTTATCGACACCGAGGCACCCTAAAAGCCAAGGTTTTATATTTAGGGTTTGTCGACTCTAAGTTGGGTCTAATCACTTGGCTCTATTGCCACCTATGGTTTAATGCAGCAAGAATAAAGGGGCAGTTGATCCTACTTAATTAAGTACTAAGATACCCCGGCCCATGCTTTAGTAGCAAGTACCCAGATGTCCGATTTTAGCAAAGTCATGCTAAAATTCACAGAAAATTTCAGCATGACCTTTGCTGAAAATAGGACATATGGAGTACCCGAATTTGCCGGAACGGAAGTTAATCGACATTCCGACAAACTCAAGGGCCTCTCGGGGTACCTGCAAAATCATCACGACACGAAGGGCCTCTCAAGGGCCTCAAGCAGCAAGGCGTCTCCAGACCCCATTTTTTGCTAAATTTCTTTGAGCAACAATCAGAGCAGAAAATTCAGCATATTTCTATACAACAAGACCTTTGTAAAGATGAAGAACAGTTCTACAGCAGCCCATTTATATACAATAGCATCTTTGGTCATACCAATTTCTAAAACAATTCAAATCTGAACTGTATCTCCGGTCATACAAATTTCTGAAACAATTCAAATCTGAACTGTATCTTTGGTCATACAAATCTCTGAAACTATACAAATCTGAAATATATATTTGGTCATACAAATTTATGGATGGTCATACAAATCTCTGAAACTATACAAATCTGTGGTCATACAAATTTACGGAACTAATCAAATCTGAACTGTATCTTGCGTAGGCACCACTACTGCAAGTGCCATACTACTGCAAGTGCTATACTACTGCAGGAAAGGAGGATCATCATACACATATATATGTATAGCAATTGACAGGAGCTTCATCATTTTTAGTAACAACAATACATATATAGCAATTGGAAGCAAACTGATATACACATAAGATAAAAATGTAGTGCTGAAAGTTTAATGCTTACAAAAGACTTGCTGAAATAGTGAAAAATATGGAGTCACCAAGCTGGCTAAGAAACTCCCAAAGTCCACTAGCAAATCCAAGATCTAATCCTGTTACACACATCATAACAATTTAAGATAATTAGGATAAGGAGGAAATGAAAAAGAAAGAGCTCAAAAAACAATCACAACAGAAAAATAATAAAAACCTAGTCCTAGAAGAAAAGAAATCCTAAAAGAAAAGAAATCCTAAAATCTGGAGCAAGTCCTAGCAGTAGTAGTCCAACTAGATGGCCACCACTACTACTCCTATCACTAGAGTAAACAACAGTTGTGTGTTCAACATCTTTACTAACAGTAAATTGGCAGTACTCCTGCAACTTCAACTACAATAACATCCTACAACTACTACTATGCATCATCTTCCTACAACTACTCATCTTCAGCAGCAACAACATAAAATTCATGTTTAGTTAAATTCATGTTAAACATCATTTGGACCAGAGCCCTTGACTGCTGTGCAAGGGGGATGAGATGAGGATATATTTGCTTGACTTGACTTGGCAAAACTCACATGCAGGCAGCTCTCCCTTGGTTACTTTCATATTGCTTCAAGATAAGCAAGATTTTCGGCCCACAACAAGGGGTCCTAGATGTATGGCTGGGCGGACTTGTCCAAATGGTTGCTACATGTATGTCAATTATGAATTTCTTGACCGATTTTGATAGCAGCATGTAGGACCAGGCAAAATAATTTTCCTAGACTTGTCTTAACAACATGTGATTTGCACGCATCTATCTATAATGGCCATTACTTATATCTCTATCTGAGAAACCTCAGGAACCCTATGGTTAATTGAAGATAAGCATGGCAGGAATTGAATGTATGGCAAGAATAATTGTCGCCAACAGACAACAACGGGTGGGGTCGCAGTGGAACGAACCTCATGAGAATAAACACAAGCACCTGGTGGGCGGGTGAGAAGAGAACTGAGCCGATGTCGCAGAAAGAAGGCGCAGACGCCGTAGACGGTGGAGGCGTCGGTGTCGTAGAGGCGACGGAGACCTTGCAATCATGACAGAGAGAAGGGGCTGCCACTGCAGTGGGGGGCAAGGGGAGGAGTAGGAGGGGCAAGGGAGGAGGAGGGTCGGGGGCGACGGTCTTGTGTCGCTGCTCAGCACCGACGGGCAGGAGGAGTCCCGAGGGTCGGGCGGCGGGGTGGAGTCCGCGAAGGTCAGGCGGCGGGGTGGGGGGGCGAGGCGGGGTGGAGTCCGGCGAGGGTCGGGGCGGCGGCGTCGTGGGTCGGGGCAGCGCGCGGGCGGATCTGGTGGCGAGGGAGAGAGGGTCGAAGGGGATCTGGTGAGGGAGAGGGAGGATAGCTAGGGGGGAAGCTTACTAATGGCGCACCCCCCGTTGGTGCGCCATTAGAAATCTTTTTTTTAGATAGCAATGGCGCCCCCCCCCCCCCGTCGGTGCGCCATTAGAATGTTTTTTTAAAATGAATATGAATATGAAACAGTAATTTTTTTTTATAAAAACAGTAATAATTGTTGTTTAACAACAATTGTAGTCTACACTTTTTTATTATTATTTGTTAGAAAATGAATATGAATATGAAACAGTAATAATTTTTTATAAAAACAGTAACAATTTTTTAAAAAATATCATCAAATTTGTTACTTGAAAATATCATCGGCAGCGGCGGTGGAGCGGGGGAGGGTGCGGGGGGTGCCCGTTGGCGGCGGTGGAGCGCGGGAGGGTGCGGGGGGCCGGGTGCTCGTCGTCGGCGGTGGAGCGGGGGAGGGTTGCGGTGGGTCGTCGATGGCGGTGGAGCTAGCGGGGGAGGGTGCGGATGGGATCGAGATGGGGGGGATCGAGATCGAGATGGAGGGGGAATCGAGATCGAGATGGAGG
This sequence comes from Aegilops bicornis, assembly GCA_021605145.1. Lineage (NCBI taxonomy): Eukaryota > Viridiplantae > Streptophyta > Magnoliopsida > Poales > Poaceae > Aegilops > Aegilops bicornis. The sequence goes on from CM038669.1 coordinate 47,726,421, forward strand.
GGGATCGAGATCGAGTGTCCTCATGATATCAAAAAGTGCCCATGAAATACAATCGAGAAATGAAGACTATGATTTAAATACAATCGATCTTAGCTAGCTATCTGTTCACAATCTTCTTGCCCTTCTTTTTCGCAAATGGAATTCTTCTGTGGAACGGACGTCCTTTAGGTAGGGTGGTCCTGCTTCTTCTTGTGGTGTGTGCTGCTACTTGATCGTCGTCGTCATGTTCGATCTTCGGTCGCCAGATTTGTCAAGTCTTGCTCATTGGCTACTCTATCCATTCCGATGATCTTCCTTTTGCCTCTCCTCACGACAACACGACTGGGCTTTGACGGGTCGGTAATGAAGAAGCATTGGTCCACTTGGGAAGCCAGTACCCATGGCTCATTTTTCACGGTGACGTTTGCGCCCGTGGTCTTGGATTTGGCTTCGGGTATAACCATGGTGGTGAAATACCGGTCTTCTTTTAGGACGCACTTGGCCCATCTGACACGGAACATCAGGACCTTCTCTCGGCGTAGCTCAGCTCCCAGATCTCCTCGATCCTTCCGTAGTATCTGTCCTTGTCGTTACGGTGTAGGATTCCATCGTTACCTCGGAGTTCGATAACCATCGCTCTTCATGTCCTTGTTCTCGGTGTAGAATGTGTAGCCGTTGATATCGTATGCCTCATAGGTCATCGGGTTGTGCTCGGCGCTCGTGACAAGGCGAATATGAGTTGTTCTTCCGCGGAAGAATCCTCATGTAAAGGGTACGACAGAAGCTTATGCTTGAACCAACGCGTGAAACATGAGTTGTGCTCTTTGATTATATCTCCATCCGTCCTCTGTTGGCCTCGGTCATTGTACGTCTTCTCAATAAAGGTTTTGTGCTCTACTACCCAAGGATCGACCACGTCTATGTGTTGTAGCGCGACTAGGTTTGCTCTTTCAAAGTCGGCGAGTCGACCCTCGAAGTCGACATGCATTTCGCGGCGACCCTCACGGTGACCCCATCCAGCGAGCCTACCGAGGTGCCTATTGACGGGCAGACCAACGGGGTTCTCGATGCCTAGATAATTCGTGCAGTAGGAGATGCACTCTTCGGTCAGAAAGCCCCTGGCAATACTTCCCTCTGGACATGACATGTTGCGAACGTATCCTTTGATGACACCATTCATCCTTTCGAACGACATCATGCTGTGCAGGAACGTCGGCCCGAGTTGAATGATATCCTCCATGATATGGACCAGCAGATGCACCATAACTTCGAAGAATGCGGGCGGGAAGTACATCTCAAGCTCGCATAGTATCACCACGATATCTTCCTGTAGCCTTCTTAGTTGCCTCACGCCAATCGACTTCCGAGAGATGACGTCGAAAAAGTTGCATAGGCCAAATAGCATTTCATGGACGTGTGCGTCCATGATCCCACGGATTGCAACTGGAAGTGTCGTGGAATTGTCACGGCAGATGTCCTCTTGCAAGGACTTAGTCGTGGAGCCATCGCAACTAGGAATCTTAAATGGGTTAATCGGGACAAAGGACACGAGAGGTTTTATACTAGTTCGGCCCCTTACGGTGAAGGTAAAGCCTATGTCTAGTTGGGTTGGTATTGCTTGAGGTTTCGATGACCAGGGAGCGAGATACGCTATGCCCGGTTCTCGATTGGTTGTTTCTTTCCCTAAGCCGCCAACGGGTTAACGACCTGTGCCTACAGAGTCCCGACCGGCTTATAAACAATGTCCGGCTCGGTGACTAGTCAAGTCTACCTTATGATACAAGTCTTGCCATTATGGCGGTTTACTACAACGGGCCTTAAGTCGCCTGTGGGCCTTAGGCCCTTTGTTGAGACGCCACCTTCATGCTTGGACTTGGGCTTTTGCCTGGTAATCTCTTTACGTAACCCAGCCCCTCCTGGGCGGCTTACACAAATAGTTATATCCCCAACATTAGGCCCCAGATTGATCTGAACCTGTTCATGTCAATCTTAAAATAACTTAAAACATAAATCTTCAGTCTTCTGACTGCGCAAAAAGACTTTCTTTAACCCACCGTGACGTCATTCTTTGGATCCGTGTTAACCCGTCATGACGTCATCTTTCCTTTTTATTCCGCCAGACGCCTAACGGATCTCTGTCTTTATTGTCCATTCCGAAATCGAGGCGTCAGGGCCGCTGGATAATAATTCTTATCTCCTCGCTTTCCGCTACCGTCTCGCTTATGCTCTCCTTATAAATAGGTGCGACCTAGGTTTCATTTTCACCCTTCCAGTCGTCTTCTTCCTCTTGCCTCCTCTCGAGCTCCGCCGCCGCTGCCGTCAAGCTTCTTGTCTTCACCGACCCAGGCCGCCGCATCAACCTGAATCGGACAAGAAAAACGTCGGCGAACCTCCGCAGCTCCTCCAGACCCGTAAGTTTCCTTTCCTTCCCCGCATAGATCTGCATTAGAGCTTCTTCGAGTTCGTCGTAGTTTATCACCATTAGAGCCAACTTCTTGTTAGTTTTTTCTCCTAGATGCCACTTCCGATCCGAGAATGATATAAAACAACTGCGGTAGTTGTTTTGCCCTTATCTTGGATACGAAACAGATATCTTTCTCTGTATGAAGGCCTTATTCGAGCCTATGAACGCATCTGCGTCAGTTTTTAGGTCTAGAAAAGCTTTCTTATCAGAACAGATCTTTGATCTCAAATCATAGCAGAAGATTATGAAACCTGTTTTTATCACCCGGAAAACTTCTTATGTTAAATGCCTATAACATAACTGTCCAGGCATCCGGTTTAAATGCATTCCACTTGATCTGTGAACCTTGGCGCCTTCTCAGGTCTTTAAAACCTTTGAACTGTTGCTAACACTTGTAGCGGCTTAAATAATGTTGCTCAATTATCCTTATGTCATTAGGCCCCTTTAAACCGCTACCTTCAGTAATTTGGATATTTTCTTCCGGGTTAAAATTTAAACTGGAACTCCTTATTTTGCAATACGCCAATCTGTTGTCATGGCGCCTAAGTCGACCAAAGCTCCTGTAACCTGCAACTGGGTCCCATCCACAGTCACTAAGAGCAAACTGGCTGAATTTATGAAGTCTGGCCATTTGCCAAAAAAGGAGGTCATGTGTTATCGCGTCCCTGACCCATCTGAAGAGAAACCTCAACCCAAAGAAGGGGAAGTAATAGTTTTCACGGATCACATGAGCCGGGGATTTGCCCCTCCCGGCTCAAAGTTCTTCAGAGAAGTTTTGAATTTCTTTGACCTGAGACCTCCAGACATTGGACCCAATTCCGTGTCCAATCTTTGCAATTTCCAAGTCTTCTGTGAGGTGTACCTGGGAGAGGAGCCAAGCCTGCTCTTGTTCAGAGAAATTTTTTACTTGAACCGGCAGAATGAACGTGCCAACGGGCCGAGTCTTCAAGTTGGCGGTATCTCGATCCAGCGACGGAGAGACTGTCTGTTCCCTTATGCTGAGCTGCCGAGTCACCCCAAATATTGGAACCAGTCATGGTTCTACTGTCAGGATACTTCTTCGGCTGATGAGAAGCCTCTGCCCGGCCTTCGCGCCTTGCGTCTTGAGTCCAACCATCCGCTGGCGGATAAGCTGACCGCTGTTGAACGTCTGCCGCTTAACCCCACCATCAAGAAAATTAAAGCTCTTCTGGGAAATGGTTTAAATGGCATCGACTTGGTCCGGGTCTGGGTCACTTGGCGAATACTCCCATTAAGCCGCCGCTCCGGCTTAATGTGTACCTATACAGGTGAATAGAACGACCCAATGCGCCACAGTTGTGACGACTTACCAGATGATGTAGCAGATGCTACAACCCAGTCACTGTTGAAGGAGGGTACTATTATCAACAACACCTTCGGGTTACTTCCCTTCTGCAAAAAGAACCCAGCCCCCGCAGTAAGTTACCAATCTGAATAAATACTCTTTAACATGTTTACCTCTTTTGTACTTATAATTCCTTATCTTTTCCACAGGCCGGTGATGATTTCTGGACAGTCAGATATGACCACGAGGCCACCCAACAAGCCAGAGCAGCCAAGAAAAATGAAAGGAAAACGCCAAGACGGGGACTTCAAAAAAGAAGAAACCCAGCGCCTCCGAATTGCTCAATCTGGATGACTCTTCTTCAGATGAGGAAGAGGTAATCCCTTATTCGCTTAACTCCTTTGTTACTATTTTATTGATATTTCCGCCTTTCAGGAAGACACTGGAAACAGCCAAGCTCATGGCGAAGAGGTAACTATAATCTCCTCCAACTCAGAGCCTTTGCCAAAGCACAAAACCCGGCGGGTGACCCAGAAAGTAAGATTTTCACATCCCTTAGCTTATCAAGATCCTCAATTTCTTTTGAAGCAACAACAGCTTGAGAGCCGGAGGCAAACCCGGACAAGTTTGGATGTAGTGCTCTTCTGGCTTACCTGATGTGAGCAGGAAGCGTCGAACTGAGGTCATCTCCGCTTTGCGTTCTGTTTATCCTTTGGCGGGTTTAATTCGTCAGCCTCTCAATTCATCTGACTCCAATTATCAGGATACCTCTCCTTCCTCTAGCGAGTCTATGCAATCCAACATGCCGCCTTCAAGACTGCCCTCGGTAATGTACCTTTGTTATCCCCATGCTTTGCCTTACTCATATTTTGTACTCATGCCTTTGTTTTATCCACGCAGTGTGCAAAGCCCAAGAAGAGGGCAAAAAGAATAAGCCGATTGAAAACCCGGTAGCAACGGAGCCGGAACCGGAACCACCGCCTCGATGCTTCTACTCATCAACCTCCTCCCGAGCCGCCCATGAAATTCCGACACCATCTTCCGACCCGCCTCAAGAAGACACTCTTGACATCTCCGATAAACCGGAAATTCCTAGCCCGGTCCGGACGGCTGAGCCGGAAGTTGAATTCTTGAAAAGCCAGTATGTTGAACCGGGGCGGCCGACTGTCCTAGCCAAATGTACCGCCAAGGAAGAACTTCTCAAAAGCCGGAAGCCCAAACAGGACATCGCTGATTATGCTCACTTAAGCATTGGCGATATAGTCTCAGGCTATCTGAATCAAGTGCATAGCAGCCGTGACCTGGAAATTGACATGGTGAAACATATACAACATAAATCTGAGGTATAACTTCAAATATTTCTCCTGAATCTTACTTACTGTACCAGCCCCCAAGTCTACTGCTTATACCTAAATATGCCGTAGACTTAGATACCTGCTTATTGTTAGTTCATCCGGTTTACAAGAAAGGATTTTTAATCCGGCCATAATATAGCAACTTTAAAACGTATTTTACACATTAGCCCCCAAGTGTCAAGTATCTTTACTTGTAAAGTGCTTGAGACTTTAATATGCATAATCTGGCCTTATAAAGTAAAATTTTCTTCAGCATACATTAGCCCCCAAGTGTCAAGTATCTTTACCTGTAAAGTACTTGAGACTTTCATAAGCATAATCATAACCTTGATTATAACCTGGCGTCAATGCAGGTCTCCACCAGTCAATTCGAATTGGAGATTGCTGATCTGAAGACCCGGCTGGCGACCCAAGAACTTGAAATTCAAAAAGCCAACTCCAAATTCGCATTTAGCGTCTCTGAGCAAGAAAAGATGAAGAAGGATTTTGACGCAGCGAAGAAAACCTGGGCAGATGAAAAATCTTCACTTGTGACCCGGGCCGAGACAGCAGAAGCAGCTCTTGCCGAAGCAACTACCGAACTGTCCGGCTTAAAGCACCAGATATCCCAAATGGTCTCAGCAATTTTTGGTAAGTTACTATGTGTAACTTTTGAACATCACCATGATTTATTTGATAACTATTTCAGATATTATCTCCGGCTTAATCTTATATGTATAAACGCAGGCCCCAGGAGTACCAACCTGAAGCAGAATATGCTGATCAAGCTTAAGGCGGTGTACACTCTAGTGGAACAACAGACACCGGTCACAACGTGCTTTGGCCGTTGTGGCTTTATCAAATGATACTCCTTATCTCCTGCAGGATGTGCTCAAACGGCTTGCCGTGTTACCTCAACGGATTCAGGAGTTAAGGCGGGCATCTGGTAGAGCCGGGGCCATAGCCGCCTTAAGCCGGGCCAAAGCGTTGGTTCCAGAGCTAGACTTAGCCGATGTTGCTCTTGGATATCCTAGCTTGAAGGAGGATGGCTCTGCATTCAATGAATCAGACTTCACCACCTGTGTGAGAGTCGTACGTCCTGTGGCCACCATCATCGGCAACGATATTGATCCTACGAAGTATCAGCCGGGTTATGACAACGAGAACCGGAGGATTCCAACTCCGCATTATGATGATGTCAGCCTGATCACTCCAACTCGTAAGCATACCTTTGCTCCTGAAGTTGACCCGGCCAGTTTAATAGATGATGAAGCTGAATTTGAAGCCTTAAGCGTCACTGACTGGACCTCATCAACCTTCCAGGACAAAGCAGCAGAGGAAGAGTCGGAGAAGGATAACCCGGAGTCGTCAAGTCCACCAAAGGAGTAACCCGCCTGGCACTAAGTCTTTGAAAAAATAATGCTTCATTATTCAGACTCGGGGAATCTTGTAATAAGGTAGAGAAACTTCTTAACTCTGTCATGCCTTCGCGCATGTTTGTGGTGCTTAACAATGTCTCAAGCCGCTATCATTGTATACTGCCGGCTTACATGAATTGCTTCTTGACATCCAAAAGCTTTTTGCTTTACCCTGTGTATAAAAACAAAAAATTCCTTTGGCGTCTCACCACATCCGGGGTCGTGTAAAATAATGTTAACCCGGAGTATGAACCAAAACATCATAAGTATCAGCCGGTTCATGATCATGACCATAATAATATACCTGTTATCTTATTGAAGCATACATTACCGGCTTACGTGATCCCAAAAAGCAGACAATTACACTTAACTTCTGAAAATTGGCACATATAATGTTTACCTGGCCCTTAATATTATTTACTCTTATAGAATAAAGTAAACCTAATTTTCAAAGGCCTCTGATTTGAATACGATCAGTAGAACCATTCCAAAGGGGTTAAGCTAAGATTCGGATACGATCATATAGCCCCCAATGGCTTTGGCGATGCCGATCAATTGGGTATCGACAACTATATTCTCTTTGGTTCGAATACGACCTATGTTTGAACAGGAAGCTCCCAAGTGACCATGAGAGTTGTTTAATGACGCTGATTCGAATACGATCCACGTCAGACCCAAAGAGGTTAAGCTATGATTCAAATATGATCAAGAAGCCCCCAAGTGGGTTTGGCAGTGTGCCGATCAATTGGGTATCGACCGCTATGTTCTCTTTGGTTCGAATACGACCTATGTTTGAACAGGAAGCCCCCAAGTGACCATGGCTAGATTCAGATATGATCATAAGCCGGACCAAAGGGAAAACCGGATTCAGATATGATCCGCTCCCTGTTAGTTGTTTCCACCACCTGGTAAAGAAGACACATAAACCTTGTATGATGGAAAAGGAAAGAGGTCCTGCTTTATTGCCTTACATAATATATACATTGCTAAAAAAGAAAAAGAAATATACTCTGAAAGCCGGTGGCTCAAGTATAGTAGGGCCGGAGATGCGCTATGTTCCACGGCCGGCGGGTCTCTTCCTCCGACTTACGTGAGTCTTTGTGCTCTCGAACATCGATGAGGTAATATGACCCGTTGTTGAGATTCTTGCTGACCACAAAAGGTCCTTCCCAAGGAGGGGACAGCTTGTGCATATCATATTGATCCTGGATGAGCCGGAGCACTAAATCGCCTTCCTGAAAAGTTCTGCTTCTAACCCGTCGGTTGTGATAACGACGCAGGTCTTGCCGGTAAATCGTCGAGCGGGCTATTGCCAAGTCTCGCTCTTCATCCAACAAGTCAAGTGCATCCTGACGAGCTTTTTCATTATCAGCCTCAACGTAAGCCGCCACCCGGGGTGAATCATGCCGGATATCACTTGGCAGAACCGCCTCTGCTCCGTACACCATGAAGAAAGGTGTATAACGATGAGACCTGTTAGGCGTTGTGTTGATGCTCCATAGCACAGAGGGTAACTCCTCCACCCAACAACCAGGAGTTTGCTGTAAGGGAACTAAGAGCCGGGGTTTAATACCTTTCAAGATCTCTTGATTAGCTCTTTCTGCTTGACCATTAGACTGGGGGTGAGCAACAGCCGAAACATCAAGCCGGATGTGCTCTTGTTGATGAACTCTTCCATGGCACCCTTGGAGAGATTAGTACCATTATCATTTATAATGCTGTGCGGAAAACCAAAACGAAAGATCACCTTTTTGATGAACTGAACCGCCGTGGCTGCATCACACTTACTGACCGGCTCTGCTTCAACCCACTTGGTGAATTTATCCACTGCCACCAACATGTGTGTCTTCTTATCCTTAGACCTTTTGAAAGGTCCAACCATATCAAGCCCCCAGACTACAAACGGCCAAGTAATCGGAATCATCCTCAATTCTTGAGCCGGCACATGAGCTCGTCGTGAGAATTTTTGACATCCGTCACATTTACTGACCAGATCCTCCGCATCAGCATGAGCCGTCAGCCAATAAAAACCATGACGAAAAGCCTTGGCTACCAGAGACTTTGAACCGTCATGATGACCGCAATCACCTTCATGAATCTCACGAAGTATCTCCTGACCCTCCGTAGGTGATACACAACGTTGAAACACCCCAGTGACGCTGCGGTGATGCAACTCGCCATGAACAATCGTCATGGATTTGGACCGCCTGATGATTTGTCTTGCCAAGGTCTCGTCCTCAGGCAACTCTCCCCGGGTCATATAGGCCAAATATGGGACCGTCCAATCCGGGATGGCATGGAGAGCCGCCACCAGCTGCGCCTCCGGGTCTGGCACTGCAAGCTCTTCCTCTGTAGGCACTCTGACAGAAGGGTTATGCAAAATGTCAAGGAAAGTATTAGGCGGCACCGGCTTACGCTGAGACCCCAGCCGGCTTAAAGCATCAGCCGCCTCATTCTTCCTTCGATCAATGTACTCTACTTGATAACCTTTGAAATGCCCAGCCACCGCATCAACTTCACGACGATAAGCCGCCATAAGGGGATCCTTAGAATCCCACGTGCCTGACACCTGTTGAGCGACGAGGTCTGAATCGCCCAAGCATCTTACCCGACTCAAATTCATCTCTTTGGCCATCCGGAGGCCATGGAGTAAAGCCTCGTATTCAGCTGCATTGTTAGTACAGGGAAACATAAGCGGAGCACATAACAAAATTTGTCACCTCGGGAAGTTAAAACGACTCCAGCCCCGAGCCTTCCAACTGCTGGACCCATCAAGTGAATAGTCCAATATGTGTTATCCGGCTTCTCCTCCGGTGCTCGCAACTCCGTCCAATCATTGATAAAGTCCACTAGGGCTTGAGACTTGATAGCTGTGCACTGCATATACTTCAAACCGTGAGGCCCAAGCTCGATGGCCCACTTGGCAACTCGTCCCTGTGGCTTCCTGCTCGATGATGTCTCCCAAGGGGCTGAACTTACCACGCTTATAGGATGACCCAGAAGTACAGCTTTAGCTTCCGACTTGCCATGAACACCCCATAAACAAGTTTCTGCCAATGCGGATACCTTTGCTTGGATTCTATGAGCACCTCACTGATGTAATAAACCGGCCGCTGAACTGGATGCTCCTTGCCAGTCTCCTTACGCTCCACCACAATGGCCACACTAACAGCATGTGAGTTAGCAGCAACATACAACAGCAATGGCTCTTTATCAATTGGAGTCGCGAGAACCGGCGGCTCAGACAACTATCTCTTTAAATCTTCAAAGGCAGCATCAGCAGCCTCACTCCAGACAAAAGTTTCTATTTTCTTCATCATCTGATACAGCGGTAGAGCCTTCTCCCCTAGCCGGCTTATGAATCGGCTTAAAGCAGCAACACGACCCGCCAGTCGCTGAACATCATTGATGCACACCGGTTTAGCCAGAGAGGTAATCGCCTTGATCTTCTCCGGGTTAGCTTCAATGCCCCTGTTTGAGACCAGGAATCCCAAAAGTTTGCCTGCAGTAACACCAAATACACACTTGTCCTGGTAAAGCATCATCTTGTAGACCCGGAGATTATCAAAGGTTTCCTTTAAGTCGGATATCAAGGTTTCCTTCTTCTGGACTTCACCACAATGTCATCCACATAAGCATGAACATTGCGCCCAATCTGATTGTGGAGGCAATTCTGCACACACCGCTGATAAGTCGCTTGGGCACTCTTGAGCCCAAACGGCATAGATACATAGCAAAAGGCTCCAAACGGAGTAATGTAAGCCGTATTCTCCTGGTCCTTAACTGCCATCTTGATCTGATGATAACCAGAGTAAGCGTCCAAAAAACTCAAACGCTCGCAACCCGCTGTAGCATCGATGATTTGATCAATGCGGGGCAGAGCAAAAGGATCAGCCGGACAAGCTTTATTCAAGTCCGTGTAGTCCACACACATCCGCCAGGTGCCGTTCTTCTTGAGCACAAGCACCGATGAGCCAACCACTCCGGGTGAAAGACTTCCACGATGAACCCGACTGCTAAGAGCCGAGCGACCTCCTCCCCTATAGCTTTTCGCCTTTCCTCATTGAATCGCCAGAGAAACTGCCTGACCGGCTTATACTTTGGATCAATATTAAGAGTGTGCTCAGCGAGTTATTTTGGGACACCTGGCATGTCAGAAGGTTTCCATGCAAAGATGTCCCGGTTCTCACGGATGAACTCGATGAGCGCGCTTTCCTATTTGGGATCCAAATTGGCACTGATACTGAACTGCTTGGAAGAGTCGCCTGGAGTGAAGTCAACCAGTTTTGTCTCAGCGACCGACTTAAATTTCAACGCCGAGTCTTGCTCCGTGGTTGGCTTCTTCAAAGAGGTCATATCCGCCGGGTCAACATTAGTTTGATAAAACTTCAGCTCCTCTTCGGCACAAACAGATTCAGCGAAGCCGCGACGCCTTCCTCGCACTCTAAGGCTACCTTTCGACTCCCATGCACAGTGATGGTGCCCTTGTAACCCGGCATCTTGAGCTGCAGATAAACATAACACGGCCGTGCCATAAACTTGGCATAAGCCGGCCGTCCAAACAGAGCGTGATATGGGCTCCTGATTTTGACTACCTCAAACGTCAGCTTCTCAGCCCTGGAATCATATTCATCTCCAAAAGCTACTTCTAGCTCGATCTTTCCAACTGGATATGCCGACTTACCAGGTACCACCCCATGAAAAACAGTGTTAGACGTCCTCAAGTCCTTATCAGTCAAACCCATGCGGCGAAAGGTCTCATAATAGAGAATATTGATGCTACTTCCTCCGTCCATGAGCACCTTAGTGAATTTATATCCACCGACCTGAGGGGCCACCACCAAGGCCAACTGACCCGGGTTATCAACCCGGAGGGGGTGATCTTCTCTACTCCAAATGATAAGCTGCTCTAACCACCTCAAGTAACGGGGAACCGCCGGCTCAACCGAGTTCACAGCCCTTTTATGAACCTTCTGGTCACGTTTACACAAGTTAGTGGTAAACACATGGTATTGCCCACCGTTCAACTGTTTTGGATGGCTCTGATATCCTGATCGCTTCTTCTGCTGTCCTCCTTGACCGGACTACTGCTGATTATAGCCACCTTGACCGCCCTGAAAGCCGGAACTTGAACCGCCACCCGGGCCATGGAAACCACCTGCTCCTGAACCGCCGCCTGGTCCCTGATTGCCATCGAACATGTTTGAATTCTTGAAAGCCTTCATGATCGCAGTCCTTCCACAAGTGGGTGGCAGGATTTTCCCGAGTACCGTGTCTTGGACAAGGCTCACTCAAAAGCTGCTCAAGAGATGGACCTGAGCCACCAGATCGAGGGGGTGCTCTCCCCTTACGCTTCTTGTTATTACCTTGGGCATTAGCATTGGCCACAAACTCCGGGTTACTCTCCGGCTTACGCTTTTTGCCTCCTTGACTTACCGGGTGATGCTGGTGTCCCTTTCCATTGTCGTTCTTCTTTCCTTTCCCTGTCTTTTCCTCCTCAGACGCGGGATCGTTGGTAGTATCGGAATCGGCATATTTAACCAAAGCCGCCATCAGCATACCCATGTCATTGCAATCACGCTTAAGGCGCCCGGCTTCGCTTCACCGCTCAAACGACAATTCGATGGAGCATAAGTATCATGAGCGGCATCCATCTTATCAGATGAATGTATTATTTCCTTGACCCGGCGCACCCAATGAGTTGTGGACTCACCCTCCTCCTGCTTACAATTGGTCAAGTCCACAATTGACATAGATTGCTTGCAAGTGTCCTTGAAGTTCTGGATAAAGCGGGCCTTTAACTCTGCCCATGAACTGATGGAATTGGGAGGAAAACTTTTCAACCAAGATCGGGCTGTTCCATCTAACATCATGGTGAAATACTTAGCCATTGTCGCGTCGCTGACCTCCAATAACTCCATGGCCATCTCATAGCTTTCAATCCATGCCCCTGGCTGTAAGTCGGCCGTGTAATTCGGCACCTTTCGAGGTCCCTTGAAATCCTAGGGCAGACGCACATCCCGCAGAGCCGCACTGCATAAGGGACACCACCGGTTCTAGTGGCCACTCCTCGCCCGGCAAGTCGTTGGATACTCCGGAGACGTTCATATGCCGTCCGCTGAGCCGCTTAATTGAGCCGCCTGCTCATCCTCCCCGACGCAATCGATCCTGCCGGGTTATAGCCACCGGGTTGGTTACGACGCTGGCATTGCTGGATAAAGCTTCGACTCCATGTGCCTCATCAGAACTCGGACTCCGGTTTGGACGAGGTGCTAACCAAGGCTGAGGAGTGGAATGAATCCTGTCCCTGCTGTAAGAATAGGTCTCTTGCTGTGCCAAGGCCATCTGAAGAAGATCCCTGACCCTCCGGGTTTCCACCGCCGTCGGGTCATCACCATCCACTGGAAGAGCCGCCAGACGCGCCGATGCTGCTATCAAGTTCTCCATGGGGTTGGAGAAGTGGCCCGGCGGTGTCGGTATGTATCGGGGCGGGGCCATGCTCCCGTGAAGAGGTGCCATCTCTCAAGGCTGAAACGACCCTCCAGCTCCGGGTGTTGTAAACTGATTGGCTTCGGGCGGGTTTCTAGGACCGGCTCCGGGTGTTGTGAAAAGATTCTGAGGATCGTAAACCGGAGGCAGACGGGACTATGTCTTCTGATGTCTCCTTCTCATCACCTCATTGGATGCATTCAGACTCATATTAAGCTGGAAAGCCTCTGACTGGAGTCACTGCGCCCGTGCATCCAAAGCCGCCCGCTCCGCAGCTAGTCTGGTGTCCTCAGCCGCCAAGGCCTCCTTGGCCAGGGCTATCTCCTCACGCACCTTTGCCACCTCCGTGTTGTGCTCATCCAGATTTGCAGGAATAACCATGGTGGTTAATAGGGCCGTCAACTTGTCCATAAGATCTATCAGCACCTGAGCCGGCGGGCGCGCAGAGCCTCCTGCCCCAGCTGCTCCTGAACCGGACATTATTGCTGTCGCAGCCGTCGAGTTTTGACCGGGTTGAGTACCGGCCATGAAGACTCCTGCCCATCTTGGCGGCTCATAGAAGTCTGGAACGCTAGAGTCGTCAGAACAGCCCCCAAGCATGCCTTCTTGGACCTGATACAGAGAATCTGTTGAACTGGAGGACGAATCATCATCTGATGGGACGGCTGTCTCCTCACCATCTTTAGATCCTTCCGAAAGTGCCTCTCCGTGAATACAACCCACAAAGGCACGCTTCATGGTAGATTGAATCCGGGCGGGTCTCGCGCGCTGAGCCATCTCAATGAGGTCGGTGCAGCTATCCGGCTCTGGGCCTGGCTCACCAATCCGGCCGATGAAGACGTGGATTCCGCCAAAGGGGACCCGGTACCCGTACTCAATTGAGTCGGCTTCGGGGCCCCAGCCTTCGTTGTCGATGTAGATGTTGCCTGACGACTCTTGGTCATCCGCCCATCACAGTATCCCTTGAGCCCTTGAAGCTGCCCTTCAAGAACCCAAATCCACTGCGGCGCTGGCCCCACGGTGGGCTTAATCGTCGTGGAATTGCCACGGCAGATATCCTCTTGCAAGGACTTAGTCATGGAGCCATTGCAACTAGGAAGCTTAAAGGGGTTAATCGGGACAAAGGACACGAGAGGTTTTATCCTAGTTCGGCCCCTTACGGTGAAGGTAAAGCCTACGTCTAGTTGGGTTGGTATTGCTTGAGGTTTCGATGACTGTGGAGCGAGATACGCTATGCCCGGTTCTCGATTGGTTGTTCCTTTCCTAAGCCGCCAACAGGTCGTCCCCTTATATACACGGGTTGACGCTCAGCCCTCTGTAGTCACGGCCGGCTTATAAACAATGTCCGGCTCGATGACTAGTCAAGTCTACCTTATGATACAAGTCTTGCCATTATGGCGGTTTACTACAACGGGCCTTAAGTCGCCTGTGGGCCCTAGGCCCTTTGTTGAGACGCCATCTTCATGCTTGGACTTGGGCTTCTGCCTGGTAATCTCTTTACGTAACCAGGCCCCTCCTGGGCGGCTTACACAAATAGTTATATCCCCAACAGGAAGTATCTGCGTCATCAGCACGTGACAGTCGCGAGACTTCATCCCGCTGAACTTCTGCTTCACTGGGTCTAGGTACCTGCTTATCTTCCCCGTGTAACCATAAGGAAGTTTTACTCCTACGAGGCAGGTGAAAAACTGCTTGATCTCCTCCTGACTTAGAGTGAAGCACGCGGGAGGGTAGTCATTTCCGGTCTTCTTGGCCTTTTTGCCTTTGCGACGACTTTCTGTGTCCTGCTTCGCCTCATCATCATCATCATCATCATCATCATCATCATCATCATCATTAGCATGAAGCTCCTGCCTGATGCCCATTGATTTCAAGTCTGCCCTTGCTTTCGGCCCATCTTTGGTCCTCTCTAGCATGTTGAGCAGGGTACCAAGCAGACTCTTGCACACGTTCTTCGTGATATGCATGGCATCAAGGCTGTGAGGCACACGGTGGATCTTCCAGTACGGCAAGTCCCAGAAAACGGACCTCGTTTTCCATACCTTCAGCAGCGGCTCTGGCGCCTTTCGCTTCTTTCCGGCTCTGGCGCCTTTCGCTTCTTTCGGCGGTGGGCAATCTTTCCAATTTTTCAACAACTTCGTCTATTTCCTCGCCGCTCCTCGTCTGGCTGGCGTTTCGGGTTCGGTTTCACCATCGAACAGATCCTTGCATTTTCTCCACGGGTCATCGTCGCAAAGCCACCTTCGATGTCCCATGAACACGGTTTTTGAAGACCCGGGATCTCTATCTAGCTGGCGATACGTTGTGTCATCCATGCACCTTACGCATCCAGAAAATCCGTGGACTACCTGCCCCGCGAGATATCTGTAACCGAGATAGTCGTGCACCGTCGTGAGCAGTGCGTCTCTCATAGGGAAATATTCTTTCTCTGTGGCATCCCACGTATTGGCTGGCGTTTTCCACAGCATGTCTAGCTCCTCTTTCAGCAGCCCCAGATACAGATTGATGTCGTTCCCTGGTTGTTTCGGCCCTTCAGTTAGCATCCTCATGTGAATGTACTTCCTCTTCATGCACAACCAGGGGGGGAAGGTTGTACATCCACACAAACACAGGCCAGGTGCTATGTGTGCTTCTCTGGCTGCCAAACGGATTGACTCAATCGGTGCTCGCGCCCAGCACGATGTTCCTTGGATCCTTCCCAAATTCTGGGTATTCAAAGTTCAACACTTGCCACTGGCTCGCATCCTTAGGGTGACTCAGCATCTTGTCTTTTTTATTTATCTCCGGATCATTTCCGTCATCTTCCCGCTTCTTCTCCCCCCTATCCGCGTGCCAACGCAGGAGCTTTGCTACCTTAGGGTCCACGAAATACCACTGCAGACGAGGAGTGATCGAAAAGCACCACACCGATTTTCGAGGAGCTTTCTTCCTCTTGTTGTATCGAGTGACGCCGCACACCGGACATATGGTAGACTCCGCGTGCTCGTCCCGATAAATGATGCAATTGTTCATGCACACATGGTATTTCACGTGCGGTAAATCCAGAGGACACACGATTTTCTTCGCCTCCTCGAAACTGGTCGGGCACTTGTTCCCCTTGGGAAGAAGTTCGTGCCAGAATGACATGTTCTCGTCGAAGCATGCGTCGGTCATTTTGTGTTTTACCTTCATCTCCAGAGCCATGAGCGTTACTTTCGGCGGTATCCTCGGGCCTGCATCCTTCATACAATGGAGTAACCGCGTCTATCTCCAGTTGATCCAGCTTGGCTTTCTCTCGAGCGGCAACTCTTGCGTTATCCGTCTGCTTGAGAAGCAGCTCTTGAGTATGAGGGTCCTGCACCCAGCCTCCATTGTCGTCTGCTCCGGCATCTTCATCTTCATGATCATGCCCTTCGTCTTGATCTTCCTCATCATCATGTACGACATCTTCTACATGATGACTGTGTACAGCATCACCGTCGTGATCATGTCCTGGAGATTCTTCAGATTCTCGCCCTCGCCGCGGTGGTTGTCTTGTTGCCCTTCCTCATTTCTTGCCCGACCCCATGGGCGACTTCATAGTCATCTTCATCACCATGCCACCGATATCCATCCATGAAACCACACAAGAGCAGGTGGTCCCGCACCTGCCGGAATCCGGTTCTGCAATAAGGCTCTTCAGCTTGCATCTTCGACACGGACATCATATCTCCGTCTCGTTCTTTTGAAGCATCTCGGCCTTCGCGGAGCTCAAAAACCTATTCACGATGCCTTCGGTCATCATGCGGACCATGCCTGCGGGGTAAAGCAAAACGATATTTTAGAACCAAGAAATTTTTTGGCATGACCTTCCCTAAAAATAGGACCAAAAAGAATGCATAGTGCCAAAATTCTCGCCGAAACAGAAATGAATCAACATTCCGGCAAAATATTGACAACTGTCGTATTTCAAATACCGGTACCTGCAAACACAAACATATATGCAACACCACAAACATACATAGATCTAGCTAGGCCACAAAAAGTGCATGTGCACGTTGTTGGAGCGAGCTAGGGAGAAAAACGAGATCTACAACATGAAGATAGGTTTCCCCTTACTTACCTATCAAAAAAAGGTAATTTCACCACTTAATTTTGATGAACCTATGGTGCAAATGAGGTGAGGAGGAGGAGGCAGCCGACAAGCTTGGAGAAGGAGGTGGAGGGAATGAAGTGGGGAAAGTGAGTGGGTAGGTGTGGCTGTCCAAAATATCTTGTTGGGGTCCCAGGTTACTAATAGCGCACCACCTGCAAATGCGCCATTAGTAACCCTGGTTACTAATGGCGCACCTGCAGGTGGTGCGCCATTAGTAGTTTTGCAAAAAAGTAAAAAAATATAAATATACTAATGGCGCACAATGTCATAGTGCGCCATTACTAGTTTAAACTAGTAATGGCGCACTGTGACACGGTGCGCCATTAGTAGTTTTGCAAAAAAAGAATAAAAAAAAGAATAAAAAAAAGAATACAGTACTGGCGCACTCTGTGGCTGGTGCGCCATTACTAGTTAGAACTAGTAATGGCGCATGACGCTCGGATGCGCCATTAGTATGTACTGAAAAATGAAAAAAAAATATTACTAGTGGTGCACCTTTTGTCTGGTGCATCACCAAATGGTGCGCCATTAGTATATAGTAGTGGCGCACTACTTCTCTGGTACACCATTAGAGTCCATCCCATCTATAGTCCTTTTCCTAGTAGTAACAACAGAGCCAAATTTTAATAACTTAATATGCCCGCACTAAAGCACAAAGTAATATTTTAACCACATGTATGAATCAACATAAGTACTTAGAACATGCACATATCTTACTCAAGCAAGAAGAAATACACGTTCCATAAGAAACTAAGAACCTAATATTTTTGCCTTTTTCTGTGTAGGAAGAAAAACAACTAAAAACTAGGGGTGAATTCGGTGTATGCTTACCGAGGCAACACTGGAAATCTGATACCAAGATGATATGGGGTGGCCTGATCTTCTCAGTAAGCTGGTGGTGGTATGATGATGATGATAGATAACTGGGTGTCGCGATGATCTCTCCTCGCTAGATCCCTGATGCCAATGCAACAGCTCTTTACCCTTCGCATATTCACGACTTCACACACTTGCGCAACGTAGCCATCGACCACGAAACAATATAATTGCAATTCACTAATTCCTAATGGAACAACAGATTACACTCAACTTGTCGTTCAAATCTCTAGATCGATACGAATTGGAGATACAATTTCAGATGAAAGCTTGATAGCAAGTTCAACAAAACTAGGGTTTAATTTTAACGTGGTCTAACCCTAATTGTGGGCGCCCCAAGAGTACTTATGGAGGTAGGGGCGTCCACCACACAAACCAGACCCGAACCCAACTTGGGTTCAGCCCAAACCGACTCAGTTTGACTCAAATTGATACAAACTGACCCAATGGTTGGGTGTAGCCAACTAGGCGCGCTGGCCTTATGTGTATGGCGCACTAGCACTTGGTGGTGGGCATAGGTGGCCTCCTGCGTGGTGTCTTCCTCCTCCTCATGCTGGTCGCCAGCCTCCCTCTCCTCCCTCGCGTCCATGTGCATGATCACCACGTCTTGCTCCAGCTGCTTCAACTCCTCGTTCCCTCGTGCTATGCCTTCTTCTCCCATGAACCTGAGTATGCAAACACACAAAGACTTTGGCAGTAAACAATTCTCATTAATGAAATAGCCAGAATCTATTAGGAGCAAATTCACCTGTTGTTCTATTAGCTTTGCACGGGCTCTTGTAATAGGTCCAATTCTGATTTCATCATTGGACTTCTTCTTTGCAGTAATTGGTTGTTCAACATCATGAGGTGAAAATGGAACAAAAGTAGGGATGTTCTCATCCCTTGGCCGGTTTGCCGCTTCAATGCCGGCTTCAATGAGCGGTCACATCCACTCTAGGCCGGTATGAATGCGGCACTGGTGCTCTGAAGCGGCATTGATCGCTTTGGTGGTTGGGCCATCGTTTTCAGATGCGGGCATGGCAACGGTCTAGATGCCCGTAAAAGGCCCCCAATTTGTTTATGGTTTATGGGAAAAATCACGTCCGAACCGACCGGTGGACCGATATAGATCCACGTTGGACAACAAAACACATCCGGACCATGCAGTCTGGACAGTTGCGGGCGGTTCGAGGGTCAACGTTGGAGGTGCCCTAACAGAAGAAATGTGTTTCAATCGACAAAGTCGTGTCCACATAGTGTGCATAATAGCTACTGTAGAGGTCCATCGTTACAATTATGGGTTTGTAAAGGTCCATCGTAAATTTATAAGAGTATATGTAATCGGGCTCCCCAAACTGACCGGTGGATGAGACGAGTGTCCGGTCACAAAACCATGAGCCAGTCGAGCTCCGCAAACTTGCCAAAGACGTCTGGGCTGACCAGTATCCCTCCAACCCAACCCAAAATCTAGGGCGGGTATTGGAGGTCTGGACGCACCTAAACACCACATAAATCCCCACCCAGACGAACCCTAGACCGTCATCTAACTGTCACTCCCTCACTCTATCTCCTCTTCTCCCAGTCCACTCCCCTTCTCGCTAGGAGTCGCGGTTGCGCGAAGCGAAGCCGGACGACATGGAGGAGCTCGCCGTTTGCATCGCTCTTGCGCTCGCGGCTTGACCGGGGCGGAAGTGGAACCTCTGGCTCCGCATAGTCCCTTGTTGCCCTGTGATGCAGGGCGGACTACGGCACCGGCCACTCGCATCCGTGCAGCTCCTGACTCTCCACGTCCCTTCCGGTGAGCCGCCCCTGCACCCCTCTCTGCTTTCTCTGTTTGCTTTGGATGGCATCCCCGGCCACCGCTAGGTCCTCATTCTCACGCTGGCGTTGGTGCGGATGCGAACGCCTGAATCCGAGGCATGCCTTGCACATCGTGAGCGGTATCGGACGAGGAAGAGAGCGACGGATGCAAGGGATGCATTGTCCCCCCGACGGGCCCCTACACGCGCCGGTGGATCCAAAGGGTCGTCTGCCGCTCCCTCTTGGCAGCGGAGACCGGCGCTCGGTGTCCCCGCCACAAAAACCTCAAGCTAGCCATCGAGTAGTTAGGTCTTGAGGCTATGGAGGATGTGGCGACCAAATCAAAGGACGAGGAAGAGCATATGGTCTAGAGGATGACCAGTGTCATCTCCTCCTCCGATGACTCTGACGTCTCCGACGGCTCCACCCCTAACAACGACGCCCCTTGCGCCGCCGATGCCTACACGGAGAGGTAGCCACACCAGCGACCACAAGGGGAAGGGGCTGGTGGGGAAATGGTGATTTCCCCACCCTTCTCCGTCTCTGTTTAGTTATTAAGCTATTTTACTTTCAATCTATGTTCGTTTGGTGATGAACTATGTATTTTGGTCTGGTGAACTTTGAATCTTTGATGTTTGTATGCTTGTATGCAAGTTCGTTGATCTATGTCCGTTTGTTGCTTTGTTTCAATGATCTAAGTAAGATCATCTACATAGTTTCGTTCATGTTGCATGCATAGTATGAATATGGGGGTCCGGATTTGAGTTAGATGGATGTGGACATGGACATTTGAGGGGTGACCGCCGGTCACTGTCTGTGGATGCGTCGTGTGTGTCCATGGACATATAGGAGGCTGGATTAGCTACATCTTTCTGTAGATGCTCTAACCTCCTTAGAGTCGGACTCCGCTTGTAGTCTGTTAATGTGGAGAGAATTACTAAGATGGAGACCATCCTTCATAGTGAGTGCCTCCATAGTGTAACATCAGTTGCGTATGAATAACAAATGCACTTGCCCGCAATGAAAGAGCCATTAACATCTCTCAAAATAGCAGATGTCTGCTCCCCCACCCGAGTCCACATAAAATGATGCATCGACATTCAACTTCATATAAACAGAGTTTGGCTTGGTCCATCAGAGGTTTGTACATAAGGTATTCTTTTGACCCGTATTCGCGACATTAGCAATGATTGCTAGAACTAAGACTAGCCAGCACCCCATCGACCAAACCACACAATAAACTCTCTAAGCAATGAACATCACATTATCATAGGTTCCACCACACAATAAACTATCAAAGCAATTAACAATAAGTATGTTATCTTAATTATTCTCTTGTATTTTTGTATGCTTCCAAAGAGGGTATAATCATAAGTATTTTGTTTGTTTAAGTAAAAATATCACATTATCATAGGTTCCACCGCACAGTAAACTATCAAAACAATGAACCATAACTCGATGAATTTTCATGAAAGTAACTTAGTAAAATTGTTGTGTATCTTTGGGAATGCCTTGATCCCTACAAGTAAAACATCCGGTTTGTCCTTAGAAAAGTGAAGGATTTGGCCATTTGCTGCACCGCTGCACTTTTGTTACTATTTATTTTCTTGCAATTGCTCTTGGTTCCAAACAAAGCATCAAACACTCTTTGCAGCCTTTCAGGGAACTCTTGCTAGTTTTCATCACAATTTTTTCCACACTCTTACTTACCGAAAAGACTACTATAGATCTCCTACACTTGTGCGTTATCAGTGGACTACCGCCTTAAACAAAACTTCTTTGCCACTATCAGATAACTGCTTCTCCTTCCATCCACTATTTTTTTCACGAATTTTGTCCAAAAATTGTTTGAAAAAACACCCTATCCACTCCCACAATCATAGAGAGACCCAAATAACAGTCAACAATGCTTCCATGTCAATATGGAGCTCATTGAAAATTTCAGTTCTAGCAACATTATTTGTATGAGGAGTAAAAAAGATGCTAGAATTTGCTCTAATCATCAATTGTCCAGAATTTGCGCAATGTGCATAAGTAATTGTTGCAAGGAAGTCGTATTCAACAAATAAACGTTCATGAGTACTAGAGAATTGTCGACAAAAAGGAGGTGTGACATAGATGGTGCATTTCTACACACTCTAATCCCATCAATACTGCTAGCTTCCTATTCATCGATAAACTTGGTAATCCTTCCGCACACATCAAAGAAAAGGTAAGGGAAAAAAGGCCCCCCGGTCGTATCCTTATGGTAGGAGTGAAAGTTTATGTCTCTTGAGAATTGCATCTGACTGTTTACTTAATGGAGCTCACAAAATTCATAATCCAATTGACCATTGTTCATGAAATCCAGCATTAACATCATGTTCCTCAGGAAAATCCATTCAGCTCTGTCATAAACCTTATGCATTTTGAGTTTCACAACACATAGTCTGGACTGCCCATCTCTTTTATTCTTTATTTTGTGAACACACTCATAGGCCACCAGAACATGGGTCACCTAGGCAGAAAGCTTAACCACCTAGTATTTTCGTAATAAGGTTCAAACACAAAGGAAGAACGAGATCCTGAAACGAGTCCGATAATTCTACTAGCCACCGACTTCATAGTTAAAACCTTGTGGCTCGGCCACCATCCCTCGAATCAAATCACTCAAGTTGTGATGCAAGAACTACTGAGATTCGACAGTTGGGAAATAAGCCACGCGTGTAAACATTATGTAAAGAAACAACATGTTATGATCAAACATACAAATTACAGTGTATTTTAGAATTTGCGAAGCCGTTGATAAATCGTTCCACAGTCGTGGTTGCTTCTTGCTAGTATGTGTTATTTATCCATTAGTTTGTTATTCCCATGTGTGAACTCTGTAGGAATAGTTTATGTGATTCAAATCATTTTAGAGGGTGGATGCTAACAGATGCTAAAAGTAATCTACAATGCAAATAATGTTACATGTTATGATTTCTAATTACCATCTTTCTCACACTACTTTCTGCTCCTATTCTTAGCTTCAGTGGTAAGGAGTGGTGTGTCATTGATCCGGTTCATCTCCATATTGAGGTAAACACAAGGGAACTAGTGGAGAATATGTACAATTGTGTATGTCAAAGTTGCGTGTCTAGTGTTCGTAAATTTAAAAATGTGTTAGTGTATGTTTTTATGACTAGATTCTAGTGTTAGAAGATGAACGGGGGCTTTAGCCTTTCATCATGTTTCCTCACATTGCTTCCTCTTACTGTCTCGCAATGGACATCTCGTATCATTTGAGCAGATCCACATATATGTTTAGTTTTCCCGCTAAACGATTTAGCAAAAAAAAAGGAAGAGGAAGGAAGCGCTTAAGAACAACAGGAATTAGAGGCATGGGGAAATACCAAACGGGATTTCCACCTGAACACAAGAGGTGAAGAACCGGTAAATTAGTTTTTCCTCTATGTTCTCATTCTCATTGCTCTTAGGACCTCTCTTTCTTCCTCTTCCTAGCTCGCTTTTGAGAGTTCACATTGAACACACACACACACACACACACACACACACACACAAATGTGTCGAGGAAGGAGGTGCTTAAGAATGATAGGAATGAGAGGCATTGGGAAATACCAAACGGGATTTCCACCTCAACAAAGGAGGTGAAGAACCGATAAGTAAGTTTTTCCTCTACGTTCCCATTCCCATCGCTCTTAGGACCTCTCTTTCTTCCTCTTCCTAGCTCGCTTTTGAGAGTTCACATTGAACATAAGCTAAATCAACCAAGCAAGCCACAAAATGAAGAGGAAGGAGTGATTTAGAACAATAGGAATGGGAGGCATCGGGAAACACCAAACTAGATTATCACCTCTGACATAAGAGATCAAAACCAAGTTAGGCTTTCCTCCATGTTCCCATTCCCACTACTCTAAGGCTCTCTATTCTTCCTCTTCTTGGCTCACCTTTTGAAGTCTCATGTTATTAAACTTATCGACACATGTGTATGGTTTCTCCATCAGAGCTATAGCATAAGCCAAAGGAAGAGGAAGGACTGAACGAGAACGGTAGATATGGGAGGCATCAGTAAAGGATCCATGCCAAATGTTTGCACCTCCAACACTAGAAGTGCAAACAAACAAGGAGGGCTTTCCTCCATGTTCACATTCCTATTGCTCTTGAACTCTCTCTTTCTACCTCTTCCTGGCTTGCTCTCAGTGCCTACAAATCTAACGATACTGAAACTCTCGAAGAACAAGCTTGAATTACTGGACAAATTGTTTGAACTTTGAGGTATAAATAATGGGTGGGGCACCATATGCAGAACCTTTCAGAAGTAAGCTATGAACACGACTAGTGCATGGAGGCACCATTCTACAATCAATAATAATGGGGCCACATAATCACTAGTCATGTCCTATTGTCCTCTACTCTTAAGTAAGGGCACATGGCTAAAGATCTCTTTTGCTTACCTTTATTACCCATATCCGAAACTGGTACATAGTATGTGTATCGGCCTTTTTTCGGAACAATATATGTATCAGCTTGAGCATTTATAGTGTCAAAATATGTAGCAATATGAAGTTATGAGCTAAAAATAATATGAATTTTGACAAAGTAAACCCTCTAATTAAGCAAACTTGCGAAAATTATAACAATGGGTGAAGAACTATTGAGGTGACATTTAATCAGAACACAAGGTACTTTAGATAGGAGCTGCGTTATATAGATGACATGATGTGATTAAACCATGATTCGAGAGATTTCATATCAACAAAAGAGATCTCATATCAGCAAAACCAGTGGATTTTCTAAACTCGAGCTCAAATTCTCCAAGATGAACAATAAATTTGAAAAAATAGGAAAAATTCAAAAATTTCTGATTTTCTTGTGGCAAACATTAAGGAATGTTTGGAGTGCATGAAAAAATTCATCACGAAATCACATCGGTGCAAGGCGTGGTATAATGATCAGATATTCAGTCTAACTCATTGTACACATTATTTCAACATGGATGGCCTAAGGAACACGATGAAACAAAGACCGAGATCCTGAAGAGATTTTATCACTTCTTCCACCCATCAAAGTACATCGCAATTACAACATTGTAGCTCGTCCACCATCATAGAAGGATCAAATCACCCAGGTTACACCCTTGTTCATTGGCAAAGGACAGTACATACAGGTTCAATTTCCAGATTAACTTCTAGTCGGAGGTAAATGCGCGTGGCAGAGTATGGCGTAAAAGAACTTCAGAGTTACTGAAGATCCCCAAGTAAAAGAAGGTTGGTTACTGAAACTCAACCCTTGTTCATTAGCAAAGGACAGTATCAGAACATAACAGTAGATGCTACAATTTGGCTGCAGTATTTCACGAGAAGATTAAGTATTCTGTAGACTAAGGACAAATCATTAGTATTCTAGACAGAAGAAAAAAACTTTGTTCTTATCTAGTGTTCGTCTAGGGAACTCGAGTCGAGAAGCTGCTCCCCCTGTATCTTTTTGCATTTAATTGAGCAGAACATAGGTGATGAAATGATGGGAGTATTACCGACTAAATGCATGGCATGTCTCAGCATTGCTTTCAAACAAAGAATTTCCCTCATTGACCATCTTTTCTAGGTGCAAGAGAAGTAGAGAACCCATAAATTCTCTCTTGTTAAACACAGGGCTTCCCATCATCTTTTCTTGATAGATTTTCTTTCCTGGTTGCTCTCTTGAATTACTTTGTTAATCTTGATAGATTAGTATGTTAGGTCAGGTTAGGGATCACGTGAGCAGATTAGCCACTGAGTACACTAAACACTAGACAGTACAGTAGAATCTCTCATGTTTTCAAGAAAGAGATAGTAGAATGCCCTTTACGGAAATATTACAATACAGTAAACTGAACTGCAACTAACGTTTGGTCTTCAGAGTGATATCACAGCTTGATAAGAAATAAAGTGTACCTGCATCGCAAAATATGTGCTAGCCGTGCTGGTATATCAGCGCAACATATCTAGTTTTTTGAACCTTATATTTAGTTGCCATTATCAGCTCTTAAATCTGAATAAATCATGCGCAACTAGCAAAACAGTCAGCAGAACTGGGAAAAACAGGTTTTATTTCGAGATTAACTTATATTCAGAGGTAAATACAGCGGAGTATGGGGTGAAATAACTTCAGAAAGCTATCTAAGATCTTCAAGAAAAAAAAGAATAATTCCTGAAACTTAACCCTTGTTCATTAGCAAAGGACAGTACAAACAGGTTTAGTTTCCAGATTAACTTCTATTCCGAGGTAAATGCAGCAGAGTATAGGGGTAAAAGAACTTCAGAGCTACTGAAGATTTCCAAGAAAGAAAACGATAGTTACTGAAACTTAAACCTTGTTCAGAACATAACAATAGATGCTATAATTTGGTTGCAGCCTTGCAGGGTTTCATAAGTAAATATTAATTAACACATCACACTGTGACATGGGGAAAAGCCTGATGCAGAACTCACTGAAGGAGCGTGAAGGCCAATGCTTCCCACGCTATGTGACCACAGACGTAGACAGGAGATAGGGTAAGGCAAAGCTACATTTTGATGTATCAATTCCAATTGCCAGCTATGTCAAACCATGATCAGCCGCTACTTGGTATCCTATATCAAGCCAACCTGTTCCCTCTTCCTCAATTACCCATTCATTATTATAGTTAATCATAACTTGTTGACATAAAGACTAGAACAGAACCCTGCAATATTCGAATTTGACAGAACCTTTCCCTTAACATTATCATGTGTTCTAGGAAAGTGCTGATGCGGTATTCATAGATTTCACAAGGCGGTGGCTTCTTCTCTTCCACACTGGGTTCTCTCTCTATCTCTCTCGGATCTGCATCTTGCTATTCTGCAACCAACTCTTGTATAAAAGCAAGTGATTCACGTATTGACAACAAGTGCAGGCTGTCCGCTGGATACCCCACATACAGTAGTTGACTGCAGCTCCCGCTGCTCCAAACCCATTATACCATCCCAAGCCATGGAATGTGTGAGAGGAAAGGCCTGAACAAGTGAACATCCATGCCTCCTTGAAAACTTGCTTACCTGCAAGTGGTGCCATTTCGAGTCTGAGAAATTGTGAATAAATTTCAGAATCGGTGCTCATCCTATGCAAGATGGAACTGGTAGGATTACAAAAGGAATTTACGTTGCTCACCAATAGATTGTGTCATATATATGCCTGAGGTCATGCCCATGCCTCCTTCAGGTGAACTACAAAATTGCAACAACAATTAACATATATCATCCATGGTCGTTGATTTGAATTAGCATGTCTACAAGCCAACATAGCAGAAGCTTGCCACGGCTGACGGTGCCCAGCTGATGAAGCGCACTTGAACAGCCAGGAATTCATTCATGCACTTCGAACTGAAATCCTTCCTGTTTTGTCTTGTCGGAATACCCCGAGCATATGGACTTCTCCCGATGGTGGTGGCCAGGCACAGTATCTTGAGCTGGATCTTCCCTTGAGTGAACTCGGTCAATAGCCACGGTCTTGGCCAGATCATCTGCCTTCGTCGCCGACCTGAGGTTGCAGAGGAGGAGGTCACAGCTGCACTTCGCCAACAACTCAGCACGGCGACGCCCTTGATGTCGGCACACAACTGAATACCATAAATGGGATTATGGGGTTGCAGTAGACGTGGGACGAGCAGTACGGAAACTGAAGAAGACCACCAAAGACGATGCTCGCAGCACCCTGCTGCCATCGTCGCCCGAGCATTCTGTCGAGCACCTGGTGGGCGTAGGCGTGTCAAGCTCGAAGAACGGCGAATGGTCGCAGAAGGGGAGGGTCGGCCGTCGGCAGGGGCATAACCATCATACAAACCGGTTGAAAATAATCCGTTCTACAGTCTCTTATCGAATAGATCCAGTAATCAAATGCTTCTTGGCCTCCGTCAGAGTGAGTAGCGACCACATATAGATGAGTGTAATGGCCCTGAAGACAACCTGCAGAAAAGGAATATTTATTGTTCTGTTAAAACTAAGTCGTTTCTGCAGTTCCAAACTGCCTATAATAAAGCCCATACTCGTACACGAATATGCCTCGATGTTTCTGCGTTTATACCATCTAGCCACGTCTCAAATAACGTGTTGATGGAATTTCGAGGAGTTATATTAAAAGCTATGTGGACCGACCTTCATAAAATCTTTGCCAAAGGGCAGTCAAGAAAGAGGTGTTTGATTGATTCATCACTATCACAAAAACTACATCTTTTAGATCCAGTCCATTTGCGCTTCACCAAATTGTCCTTAGTTAGGATGACCTGTTTGTGAACAAACCACATAAACACTTTGATTTTTAAAGGCACTTTGACTTTCCACACATGTTTCGAACTAGGAATAATGCTAGCGTTGATAATATCCAAATACATGGATTTAATCAAAAACTCCCAATTCTTAGCTAGTTTCCCGCATAACTGATCTGGTTGTTGAGAAAGCTGGACATCCATCAATCTTCTCACAAGATGGAGCCAAACTTCCCAACGGTTTCCCACTAGCGTTCTCCTGAATTGAATATTAAGAGGATTGGACTGTAGTATTCACTACTAGAAAAAGGGTTATAGATGGGATTGACACTAATGGCGCACCAGAGAGCTGGTGCGCCATTAGTATATGCTAATGGCGCACCACAATCTGATGCGCCATTAGAGTTTAAACTACTAATGGCGCACTGGCAAAGGGTGCGCCATTAGTATCAAATTTTTAACTAGCGCCTGTCCAAACATACTAATGGCGCATCCTGCCCAAGTGCGCCATTAGTAGTTGTAACTACTAATGGCGCACCAGGCTGTGGGTGCGCCATTAGTATAGAATTTTTTTTGAACTAGTGCGCCTATCCAAACATACTAATGGCGCATCCTGCCAGTGCGCCATTAGTAGTTGTAATTACTAATGGCGCACTGTGCAGTTGGTGCGCCATTAGTATAGAATTTTTTGAACTAGCGGCGCCTATCCAAACTTACTAATGGCGCATCCTGCCCAAGTGCGCCATTAGTAGTTGTAACTACTAATGGCGCAACAGGCAGTGGGTGCGCCATTAGTATAGAAATTCTTTTTTTTTGAACTAGTGCGCCTATCCAAACATACTAATGGCGCATCCTGCTTAGGTGCGCCATTAGTAGTTTTAACTACTAATGGCGCACCATGCAAGATGTGCGCCATTAGTAAGTGGGCAGCAACAAGATATTTGGGGCAGCCTCTCCTACCCACACACTCACTTTCTCCCCACTTCATTCTCTCCACCTCCTCCTTGTCTCGGGTGCCTCCTCTATTTCACCTCATTTCCACCATAGATTCATTCAAATTAAGTGGTTAAATTACCTTGTTTTAATAGGTAAGTAAGGGGGAAGCTATATTTAGGTTGTTCTCCCTACAACAATGTGCACATGCACTTTTTTACGGCCTAGCTAGATCTATGTATGTTCTGGTGTTGCATATGTTTGTGGTGTTGCATATGTGTTTGTGTTTGGAGGTGTACCGGTATTTGAAATGCGATAGTTGCCAATATTTTGCCGGAATGTTGATTCATTTCCGCTTTAGTGAGAATTTTGGCATTAAGCATTCTTTTTGGTTCTATTTTTAGGGAAAGTCATGCCAAATTTTTGTTTGGTTCTAAAATATCGTTTTGCTCTACCCCGCAGGCGACCATGGTCCGCACGATGACCGAAGGCATCGTGAATAGGTTTTTGAGGTCCGCGAAGGCCGAGATGCTTCAAAAGAACGAGACGGAGATAAGATGTCCGTGTCGAAGATGCAAGCTGAAGAGCCTTATTGCGGACCCGGATTTCGGGCAGGTGCGGGACCACCTGCTGTTGCGTGGTTTCATGGATGGCTATCGGTGGCAAGGTGATGAAGATGACTACGAAGTCGTCCATGTGGGCCGGGCAAGAAATGAGGAAGGGCAGCAAGACAACCACCGCGGCTCGGGCGGGCGAGAAGACGAAGAATCCCCAGGAGATGATCACGACTGTGATGCTGTACACAGTCATCATGTAGAAGATGCAGGACATGATGATGAGGAAGATGCCGGAGCAGGCGACGGGCATGATCATGAAGATGATGATGCCGGGGAGCAGACGACGCTGGACCATCGATGGGCTGGGTGCAGGACCCTCATATTCAAGAGCTGCTTCTCAAGCGACGGATAACGCAAGAGCTGCCGCCCGAGAGAAAGCCAAGATGGATCAACTTGAGTTAGACGCGGTTACTCCATTGTATGAAGGATGCAGGCCCGAGGATACCGCTTGAAAGTAACGCTCATGGCTCACGGAGATGAAGGTAAAACACAAAATGACCGACGCATGCTTCGACGAGAACATGTCATTACGCACGAACGTCTTCCCAAGGGGAACAAGTGCCCGACCAGTTTGAGGAGGCGAAGAAAATCGTGTGTCCTCTCGATTTACCGCACGTGAAATACCATGTGTGCATGAACAATTGCATCATTTATCGGGACGAGCGCGCGGAGTCTACCATATGTCCAGTGTGCGGCGTCACTCGATACAACAAGAGGAAGAAAGCTCCTCGAAAAGTGGTGTGGTACTTTCCGATCACTCCTCGTCTGCAGCGCTATTTCGCGGACCCTAAGGTAGCAAAGCTCCTGCGTTGGCACGCGGATATGGAGGAGAAGAAGCGGGAAATGACGCAAATGATCCGGAGATAGATAAAAAAGACAAGATGCTGAGTCATCCTAAGGATGCGAGCCAGTGGCAAGCGTTGAACTTCGAAGACTCGGAATTTGGGAACGATCCAAGGAACATCGTGCTGGGCGCGAGCACCGATGGAGTCAATCCGTTTGGCAGCCAGAGAAGCACACATAGCACCTGGCCTGTGTTTGTGTGGATGTACAACCTTCCCCCTGGTTGTGCAAGAAGAGGAAGTACATTCACATGAGTATGCTAATTGAAGGGCCGAAACAACCAGGGAACGACATCAATCTGTCTGGGGCTCTTTGAAGAGGAGCTTGACACGCTGTGAAAAACGCCAGCCAATACGTTGGACGCCGCAGAGAAAGAATATTTCCCTATGAGAGCCGCACTGCTCACGACGGTGCACGACTATCTCGGTTACGGATATCTCGCGGGGCAGGTAGTCCACGGATTTTTTGGATGCGTAAGGTGCATGGATGACACAACGTATCGCCAGCTAGATAGAGATCCCGGGTCTTCGAAAACCGTGTTCATGGGACATCGAAGGTGGCTTCGCGACGATGACCCGTGGAGGAAACGCAAGGATCTGTTCGATGGTGAAACCGAACCCGAAAAACGCCTGTACGAGGAGCGGCGAGGAAATAGACAAGCTGTTGAAAAATTGGATAGACTGCCCAACGCCGAAGAAGCAAAAGGCGCCAGAGCCGGAAAGAAGCGAAAGGCGCCAGAGCCGCTTGAAGGTATGGAAAACGAGGTCTGTTTTACGGGACTTGCCGCATCGGAAGATCCACCGTGTGCCTCACAGCCTTGATGTCATGCATATCACGAAGAACGTGGTGCGAGAGTCTGCTTGGTACCCTGCTCAACATGCCGAGAGGACCAAAGATGGGCGAAAGCAAGGGCAAACTTGAAATCAATGGGCATCGTGCAGGAGCTTCACGCTATATATGATGATGATGATGATGATGATGATGATGATGATGATGATGATGGCGAAGCAGGACACGAAAGTCGTCGCCAAAGGCAAAAAGGCCAAGAAGACCGGAAATGACTACCCTCCCGCGTGCTTCACTCTAAGTCGAGGAGATCGAGCAGTTTTTCACCTGCCTCCTAGGAGTGAAACTTCCTTACGGTTACGCGGGGAAGATAAGCAGATACCTAGACCCAAATGAAGCGAAGTTCAGCGGGATGAAGTCTCACGGTATCACGTCTTGATGACGCAGATACTTCCGGTTGCAATCCATTGGGATCATGGACGCCGCACGTCCGTGAAACGCTATTTGGCCTATGCAACTTCTTCGACGTCATCTCTCGGAAGTCGATTGGCGTGAGGCAACTCAGAAGGCTACAAGAAGAGATCGTGGTGATACTATGCGAGCTTGAGATGTACTTCCCTCCCGCATTCTTGAACGTTATGGTGCATCTGCTGGTCCATATAGTGGAGGATATCATCCAACTCGGGCCGACGTTCCTGCACAGCATGATGCCGTTCGAAAGGATGAATGGTGTCATCAAAGGATACGTTCGCAACATGTCACTCCAGAAGGAAGCATAGCCAGGGGCTTTCAATCAAGAGTGCATCTCCATCGCACGAATTATCTAGGCATCGAGAACCCGTTGGTCTGCCCGTCAACAGGCACCTCGGCAGGCTCGCTGGATGGGGTCACCGTGAGGGTCGCCGCTGAAATGCATGTCGACTTCGAGGGTCGACTCGCCGACTTTGAAAGAGCAAACCTAGTCGGCGCTACAACACATAGACGTGGTCGATCCTTGGGTGGTAGAGCACAAAACCTTTATTAAAAAGACATACAATGACCGAGGCCAACAGAGGACGGACGGAGATACACTCAAAGAGCACAACTCATGTTTCACGCGTTGGTTCAAGCGAAGCTTCGTCGTACCCTTTACATGAGGATTCTTCCGCGGAAGAACAACTCATATTCGCCTTTGTCACAGGCCGAGCACAACCTCGATGACCTATGAGGCGACGATATCAACGGCTACACATTCTACACCAAGGCCAAGGACATGAAGAGCGATGGTTATCGAGAACTCCGGGTAACGATGGAATCCTACACCGGTAACGACAAGGACAGATACTACGGAAGGATCGAGGAGATCTGGGAGCTGAGCTACGCTGGAGAGAAGGTCCCGATGTTCCGTGTCAGATGGGCCAAGAACGTCATAAAAGAAGACTGGTATTTCACCACCATGGTTTTTACTGAAGCCAAATCCAAGATCAGCGGTAAAGCGTCACCGCGAAAAATGAGCCATGGGTACTGGCTTCCCAAGTGGACCAATGCTTCTTCATTACCGACCCGCCAAAGCCCAATCGTGTTGTCGTGAGGAGAGGCAAAAGGAAGATCATCGGAATGGATGGAGTAGCCAATGAGCAAGACAGCGACACGTACGGCGACCCGAGGATCGAACATGACGACGATGATGAAGTAGCAGCATACACCACAAGAAGAAGCAGGACCACCCTACCTAAAGGACGTCCGTTCCACAGAAGAACTCCATTTGTGAAAAACAAGGGCAAGAAGATTGTGAACAGATAGCTTGCTAAGATCGATTGTATTTAAATCGTAGCCTTCATTTATCGATTGTATTTCATAGGTACTTTTTGAACTATCATGAATATTTTTAAATTTCATGGACACTCGATCTCGATCCCCCTCCATCTCGATCGCTATCCCACCTCGCCAGATCCGGTCCCCCTCGCCGCCGAGCACCCCCAGACCACCGGCTGCCGCCACCCCGCACCCTCGAGTCCCCTCCGCACCCGCCGTCGCCGACCCCCCGCACCCCGCGCACCGTCTAATAAAAAAAATAAGTATGAAACAGCTTTTTAAATGCTACTGTCTTATAAAAAAATATTACTGTTATTATTTAAACAAGTTTGAACATATTTAAACATAAATAAGTATCAAACAGCTTTTTAAATGCTAAAAAAAAATTTGTGGAGCCTGGGAGTCGAACCCAGGACCTCCTGGTGTGAGAACTGGCGGCTGACCACCGAGCTAGTAGAGTGGGCTTGACATGGATAGGTTACGGTACTACATAACCTTCGGCTCGAGTTGAAATAAAAAAAATACTAATGGCGCACCACGGTGAGGTGCGCCATTAGTGGACATGCTAATGGCGCACCACGGTGAGGTGCGCCATTAGTATTGTGCCGATCCCCTGCCCTCTCCCCTTCGCCCGATCCCCGCTTCCCTCTCCGCCAGTTCCTCTCCTCTCGATCCACCGCCGCTGCCTGACCCTCGCCCTCGCCCTCTCCCTCTCCTCGCTCGCCCTCTCCTCGCCTTCCCTCTCCCTCGCCCGCCTCCCAGCGCCGCCCGACTCCGCCTCGGCGCTGCCCGCCACCCCAACGCCGCCTCGGCCCGCC
Organism: Aegilops bicornis; assembly: GCA_021605145.1. Classification (NCBI taxonomy): domain Eukaryota; kingdom Viridiplantae; phylum Streptophyta; class Magnoliopsida; order Poales; family Poaceae; genus Aegilops; species Aegilops bicornis. The sequence goes on from CM038669.1 coordinate 47,760,216, forward strand.
CGGCCGCTGCCCCACCTCGACCCCGCCCCGACGCCGCTGCCCCACCTCGATCCCGCCCCGACCACCCTCGCCGGAGCACCACCACCCCGTGAGCTCCTCCTCCTCCCTCCTCCTCCCCCTCCTCAAGCGCGTTTAGACGGCGTGGTAATCTTGATTGGTTCGCGTGCAGGTGCGGGAATTGCTGGATCTGTCGGAGGTGTTGCATAGGTTTCCGTTGTGAGATTGATGCATTTCTGTAGGAATTCATCGAGAGCGGATTGCCCTCGAATAATTGGCTGCGGATTCCCGTTCCCAAAGCGGTTCGCATAGGGCATAGAACAAATTGTTACCCGTTTGTTTTTTCTTAACAGGGTGCGATTTATGTCGAGACCCTTCCATTGTCGGGTTTCATATAGGCTCACATCTGTAATTTGCCATTTTTATGCGTTTTAGGAACGGACTGTGTCTTTGATCATTAGTAGTAGATGCATTGCCCTCGAATAATTGGATGCAGATTCACATTCTCATTCGGTTCGCATAGGGGGCATATACAAATCTGAATCCTTTTATATATATATATATATATATATATATATATATATATATATATATATATATATGAAAAGGATGCTAGTTTTTGTAGATCCTTTCTTAGATGGATTCATACAGCTTTCTATGGCTAATAATTTGACACTTTCTCTTGTATGTTGGGTCCTGTAATACTTAGAATTGCATGCGTTCCAGATTGGATTTAAATACATGTTGTATGGCTTGTAGTTTCCATTTGGTGTTACACCATTGCCTCTTTGAGTAGCCATTACGGTCATTTATACTGTCTTGGCTTAGTTAGGAGGCACATATGAAATGAGCATCGATGCTCATCCAGGCCATTTGAGGGTGCAACTCATCTGTCTTAACTAGATGTGCTCCCCAAGCAGCCTTAGACATTTCATAACTGTCATGTTCCTGCATTGTATGTTCCTATTAAGTCAAAGTATCTGACCTGTTTTAATTTTTTAATATTGTTGTTATGATAGATTTACAAAGTTTGTGATGTTTGCCTTTTTGAGTAGCCATTATGGTCGTAAATACTATCTTGGCTTAGTTAACAGAGCAGAAGCTTCCTTTTTTCTTATATTGGACAGAACAGAAGGGGTTTTTCATCGGATAAGAATTAGTATTCCTAGTTACTACAACATCTTAAGTCTAGTCTTGTGCGAAAATGTGACTGATAAAGCAAGCATGATCTCCAAAAGTCAGTTTTAGACAGAATGTCCATACTACCAACCTAGTTCAACTTCGGTTAAAGCAGGCCAGGCTTCTTTGTTTGTTCTTGATGGTGATGTCCTAGTTTTCTACTAGTAGTGTGTCGTGGTCTTTTGGTTTAGGAGGGAGAGCTTAATGACAACATGTGTTAATTATATGTATGTAGCTATGAAGAGCTTTTACTACCGTCGTCTTGGCTCTTGTTACCTCCGAATCGACCCGTCGGGGTCGACGATGATGACGTGATGACCCTCGGCCTTTGCTGAGCTGGCCCCTGCTTTGGCGAAGAGCCAGATTCGTTTGGGGCGGGGACACCACCCAAAGACAACACCGCCCGATCGTGCGGCACCAAGTCGGCCCCATGGCAAGACCGCCGTAACGGTGCGGACATCCCTATGCCATCGGATCCAAACATGCATATGGCATGTGATCGTAACGACGACGACGACGACTATGATACATTTGGTAACGTCGATCAGTACTTTGCCGAGCATGGGTACGATGGCGACTTCATGGGGCCTCCTTCTCAAGAACCAAACCCAACAAAAGACGTGTGCGATCTAGATCGCACTGCGGAGAAGCTCAAGTTGCAACAGCGCCGTCTGGCGTTCAGCTCTCGAGACGCCTCACTGCCGACTTCACCGAGCCTCGAGATAGGCGAGGTGCGAAATATTATCAGCCCCAACACACTCAAGAAGGCGGTCTGTGAGCAAAACTCGGTCCCATTACAGGAGAAGAAGAAGGCACGCAAAAGAAAGACTAAGAAGGGTGCGAGCCAGCCGCACCGAGTACGATCCGTGCTCGGGACGGGCCACCTTCACCGCAGGATATCTCGAGGAGGGTGCATGTGGCGGGTAGGGCGATGCTACCGACAAATATGCTCAATGCTGCAACCGGTGCTATGCGGAGTCTGCATGACAGTGTTCTTTCTTTGGAGAAGCTGCGTCTCAGGGAGAAGGATGTGGCATACCCGGTTTTCGCGGCCAAGGTGCCAGAGGGCAAGGGCTTTGTGGATAACTCCATCGGGCGTACGATCGTCCTGCGTTTTGATGACATCCACGCTTTGTTGAACCTTCATCCGCTGCACTACACCTTCGTTCGGCTATTTTCGCTGAGTATGGAGATGCGGATCATTCGCGACTAGACCCCTGTCATCGCGATAGTCGACCCCTTCTACATGCGTGCCAAGTTCTTGGGCAGCGCTGGGACCGCAAGTCGCGAAGTTCTTACCTCGAAGGCGTCATTCGGCAAACCAAGATAAGGATAACTTCCTCGTGCCTTACTTTCCCGAGTAAGTCCTCCCTCAACCGCCCGTAACATATGAATTCTTACATTTCGATCGTTTTCTTTTAACATTCCGTGTTTTCTGCGGTGACACACATTGCACGCTCATCCTCCTAAGCCCCAAATATTCCATGGCCACGTATTTCGACCCGGACCGTCGATGAACGTAGACTACACAAATGTCAACAAGGTTCTTGATGATGTTCTCCCGCCACGCCAAATCTGGAGGCACCTTCACCAGGCCTATTCGTAAATGCACGGCAAGCACGTGTTCTCCCACAATACGACGTTCTGCTGCGTCAAGCAGCCGCTGGCGGTCGAAGGGTGCCTACTCGCCATCCATCACATGCGAGGCGATCGTGACGGGACCATCATCAACTTCGCTACCGAGTAAACTCCAAGATTGGGCCGCGGCGTGTCGGCAATCCAGGACGCGGACCTCCGACAAGAATTCTTTCGCATCCAGTCGGAGTTTGCGGAAATCATCCATCAAGATGTCCTTCGTACCTCGGGGCAGTTCTACCTCAGAAATCAACCGTCCAACAGTGACATCGACACAATGCTACAAATGCAGGATGACAACGCCCGTTCTTTCATGACTCCCACGATAGACGGCGGCTTCATCCACGCTCCGTCCCTTGAGTCGAGTTGTCTAGTTCTGAAACATCGATTGGCTCATGTTGTAATTAAACTTTAATGAACTTGTAGTATGTCTCTTTGATTTCGAGAGTCGTTCAACTTAGATGTAATCGATGCTATTAATGTCTTGCTTTTCTCTTCCGATCGTTCTGTTGCATACTTATATATTGCTTATGTATTGTTTGTGAATTGGTACTAACGTTTCGTTTGGCTAGTGCATAGCGATGCCGACGTATGTCGTGTACAAGGGTAAGGTTCGGAGTCTACGATGATCGGGAGGAGTGTCGGAGACAGGTTCACCGATTCAGCGGTAACAGTTACAAAGGGTACACCACTAGGGCCGAGGCCGAATCTAGATACGCCCGCTATCTAGCGGGAGAGGAGGAGCGTTGGAGGAACCGGATGAAGGCGAGTTTCATCATGATGATGCTCATCGTGATGACCGCAACTCTCTTCTATGTGATGGTAGTTTAGATGATCGATATCGACTTGTAATGTGAAGACAAACTCGCTACTTCGCGGTCTTGAGACTTGTAATATAATGTTCTATCTTTGTTCGGTCTTTTCAATTCGGAGACTAATATGATGAATTGTATTCGGAGACTAATATGATGAATTGTATTCAAAGACTAATCTTCTATTGTATTCGATGAATCTATTGTTGTTGTGTGCTGTCTATATTGTGTCAAATTCTACATTTTGTAACCCGTGCAAAAAACAGAAACTAAAAAAATAGAAAAAACCTAATATTCATACTCATGGTGCATCACATGACGGTGCGCCATTAGTATGACAAAGCATAGTCATGGCGCATCACTTGTCGATGCGCCATTAGTATGCCATGGTTACTAATGGCGCATCATTGGGTAGTGCGCCATTAGTATGTCATGATTACTAATGGCGCATCCAGAGGTGGTGCGCCATTAGTATGACAAAGAACCTGGGTATACATGCTCGGGAGGCATACTAATGGCGCACCCTACGCATATACTAATGGCGCACGGGTGGTGCGCCATTAGTATATCAGATACTAATGGCGCACCACAGTGCGCCATTAGTAAAAATTACTAATGGCGTGCTATTAATGGCGCACCACAGATGCGCCATTAATAGCCAAATTAGGTGCGCCATTAGTAGTGGTTTTTCTAGTAGTGATTGTTGTAACGTAAGCGTCTCTTCGTTGAACAATATTATAGAGAGAAGGATATTGGATTGCAAGGGGCGTCTCCCCTAGCGAGGTATCCTCCCAGAATCTTGTGGAAGTACCATTTCCAACTACGATTTTTGTCCTGTTAAAAAAGACTGATTTCACTCGCATCAGTCCTTTCCAAAAAGGCGAATCAGTCGGTTTTACCGTCACATGGGACAAGGTTTTGGACTGATGGTACTTGTTACGAAAAATCTGGGCCCATGTGGCATCCTTCTCTACAGATAACTTATATAGCCACTTGCTGAGAAGACATTTGTTCTTCACCTCTAAATTTTTAATGCCTAGACCCCCTTGGTCTTTCGGCCTACAAATGATATCCCACTTAGCTAGCCTGTATTTTCTTTTTACTTCATCGCTCTGCCAGAAGAAGCGCGATAGATAGAAATCTAACCTTTTCCGTACTCCAACTGGTACTTCGAAAAAGGACAATAGAAACATAGGCATACATGTGAGAACCAAATTAATTAGGATCAATCATCCTCCGTATGACATAAATTTGCCCTTCCAGCAGCTCAGTTTTTTTTTTCAAATCGATCTTCAATGCTCTTCCACTCCTTGTTTGAAAGCTTGTGATGGTGGATTGGTATACCCAAACACGTGAAGGGTAAAGACCCCAATTCGCACCCGAACAATTCCTTGTAAGCTTGTTCTTCTTCTTTGGCTATTCCAAAGCAGAACAATTCACTTTTGTGAAAGTTAAATCTTTAACCCCGATAATTGTTCGAACAAGCATAAAACCAGCTTCATTTTTCTAGCTTTAGCCAAATCATGCTCCATAAAGATGATAGTATCATCAGCGTACTGTAGGATAGACACTCCCCCGTCAACTAAATGCGAAACGAGGCCACCCACCTGGCCATTATCTTTAGCCCTTCCCATTAGGATTGTCAACATGTCAACGACTATGTTGAACAGAATGGTGACATCGGATCTCCTTGTCTTAGACCCTTGTGTGTCTGGAAATAATGACCTATGTCATCATTTACCCTGATTCCAACACTCCCTTTTGCATAAAAGAATCTACCTGGTCTCTCTAGGCCTGATCGAATCCTTTCATACACAAAGCCTGCTGAAGAAATGGCCATTTTACCTTGTCGTACGCTTTCTCAAAATCCACTTTGAAAACCACCCCATCTAGTTTTTTCGTGTGGATTTCATGGAGCTTTCATGCAGAACCACAATCCCTTCTAGGATGTTTCTGTCCGGCATGAAAGGAGTTTGAGACGGCTGCACCACATAATGTGCAATCTGCGTAAGCCTATTAGTCCCAACTTTGGTGAAGATTTTAAAGATAACATTAAGAAGACAGATTGGCCTAAATTGCTCAATCCTCACAGCCTTTGTTTTCTTAGGAAGCAAAGTAATTGTACCGAAGTTCAAGTGAAACAGTTCTAACTGTCCCAAAAAAAAGATCCAAGAACATCGGGAGCAAGTCCCCCTTTATGATGTGCCAGCACTTTTTATAAAACTCCGCCGGAAAACCATCCGGTCCTGTAGCTTTATTATTTTTCATTTGGGAAATTGCTTCAAACACATCTTTCTCTGAAAATGGGGCTGTCAAAATCTCTTTCTCATCTGCTGCGAGCTGAGGAACATCCTCAACCCTCGACTCATCTAAGGATACAAAATTATCCTCGGGAGGCCCAAATAGTTGCTTATAGTAATTGGTGATATATACCTTTAGGTTCTCCTGAACTAAAATCGTCCCCTCATCTTGCTCAAGCAGAAAGATTCTCTTCTTTTGATGCTTGCTATTCGCAATCATGTGGAAGAATTGTGTGTTATCATCCCCTTGGACGATTTTGTGAACTTTAGCTCGCAGTGCCCACTTCAATTCCTCCTCACGAAGCAGATCTTTCAGTCGTAATTCCGCCTCCACTTTAGTTTCCAGCTCTCTGGTATCTAAAATGTAGGACTCAACCTTTAAATCTAGGGATTGAATAAGTAAAAGGAGCCTTTCCTTCTCAGCCTTATATATCCCACTCAGGTGTTTAGCCCAACCCCGTAAGAATTGCCTCAAATGCCTAATCTTATTCTGCCATATCTCAACATTTGTTCTTCCTCCTGAATCTTTAGCCCATTCTCTTGCTATTAATCCAGGAACCCTTCTCTTTCAAACCATGCTGATTCGAAAGAAAATGTACTCTTGTGCCCCACATGCGTTGCCTCTCCCGAGTCAACCAATAATGGGGTGTGATCGAAGATCCCGCGAGAGAGCGCATGGACCGTCACTAGGGAAACTTATGTTTCCATTCGACGCTCGCTAGGACCCGGTCCAACTTCTCAAACGTCGAGATTGGTAATGTATTGTCCCATGTAAACTTTCTACCAGAAAGCTCAATCTCTCAAAGGTCAAAGCTTTCAATAATTGTATTAAACATAAACGACCATCTGCCGTCAAAGTTATCTTTGGTTTTTTCCTCCCGTCTACGGATAATGTTAAAATCACCTCCAATCAGGATTGGGAGCTGCTCGTTATCACAAATACGGACTAAATCCGCTAAAACATATGGTTTGAGTTCAGGCTGCGCGGAACCATATACCACCACCAAAGACCAATTAAACCCATCGGCCTTCGACCGCACCCGAAACTTAACTGCAAAGTCTCTCATTAAAACATTCCGAACTTCCAAAGAATCGCATTTAACCCCAATTAAAATCCCACCGGATCTTCCTCTTGGAGGTAGACAATGCGAATCAAACTCAACCCGTCTCGACAGAGTACTAAGGAACTCGGGGTGAAATTGTCCCTCCCAGTTTCGGACAGGGCAATAAAGCCCAATTTGTGTTCTATAGAAGCATCCGCTAGAAACCTTCTTTTAGCCAAGTCCTAAGACCTCTGCTATTCCAAAAAGTTCCTTTCATATTTCATCATGAAATTTTTTAGTGGTTCGGATCCTAGCACTTCTACGCACGACCGAAGCCGGATAAATCCTACGATTCCACTTGCGTTTAGGCTTGTTTTTGTCCTCTACCCGGTCCTCACAACCGAGCTTAGTGGACGTATCCACCTAGGAATCTGCAAGAATGGAATCCCTCGGGGAAGTAGAATATTCATCCTCCTTAGTCTCAGGAAGAGAGGGTGCAAGATCCGCACAAAAGCTATCAAGCACATTGACCCCAAAGCATCTACATCTGAATCATTCATAGGTATGACAGCCGCTAGGTTTCTAATCATCTCTAAAGCGCGCTCCGCTTCAAGATCCAAGATATCATTAACGGACTTAGACACTTCAAAATCATTACTACCCAAAGAAACTCCCAACTGATTTGCATTTTGAATAATCTCATAATTAGAAAAATGCAAGATAGAATTGGAATGTTGACTGACATACCAGTAGTGACCTCAATATCACGAAGCTTGGCGGCCTGCATGGCGCACCGTAGCTGCATGTCATCAACATCCGGCTGATCCTGGAGGCGACAACTCATCCATCGACCTTCGGATACAGGATCTGGGATCCCTCCAAAAATGGTGATGTTGTCCCGCGTGGCCCCGTTCGGGGTAGGGCCTCCTGCCCGACCCCCAACAGGGCTCAACTGAGCTGAACTAGCCGGAGAGCTGCCCTGCATCGGCCGCAAAACCGGCGAAGCTCGCCAAGCCATCACCGTCACAGAGCTCGGTGCGCCCGACGATCTCGGTCCAAGACTGCCGCCCGGGGCCCGTGCAGGGGCCACCCCCTCCAGTGACGGCCAGGGAGAGGTAGGGGCAAAGGCCACCTGCCCATGCCCCCCTCCCGATCCGGCACCTCCTACGATGCGCGACGCGTCCACCAAGGGAGAAGTAGGGGCGGGGGCCACCTGCCCACGCCCCCCCTCCCGATACGGCACCTCCAGCAGCGTGAAGTACGTCCGCAGCGACGCACGTCATCGCCGGACTCCTCATCCGCAAAGAAGCACCATCCAGATCAAGGGCAACGGGAGAACGGAGGGCCTCCTAGCCATGATCCTCCCCTCCCTCGAAGCGAAGCTCTACAGTCCGACCAAGCTCCGCCCTGGAAATACCATCGTCCTGGGTTCCGTCCCCGGAGATGCAGGTATCATCGCTGACACACTGCCAGAAACCAACACAGGCGGTAACTCAAGTTCCGCCGAATCGTCTGTCTCCACCCGGTTACTCCATAGCCGACTAGGCGCCGAACGCGCACCAAAAGACCCAAATTGAAGTGAGTTCATCAAAGTCAAGGAACCAGACAGTCCCTTAGCAAATTTATCCACCTTATCGTTCAGCAAAGCCGGCCCCTTAGCCGTCTCCCGTGATGTGCTTTCTGGCTCCTTATTTTGATCCCCGAGGGCCCCATCCCCCTCAGTCGTATCCATATCCTGGGTGTCATCCCCCTCTTGAGGTGTCAGTGTATCCTCAATCTCAATCTCCAGCACATACGTGACTCCGGCATACGTCCAGTTGACCACATCCGGCACAAACTCAACGCTGGCCACACTGCATAGCAACCTCGCAGCCCCATTAGCGCGAGTGAAATGCATATCTACCTTCACCGTCTTGCCAATGAGAGATCCCAAGCTCTATGCCACTAGGAAATGATTGAGCAGTTTAGGTGGCGCACCGTAGAGCCGTACCCAGATCTGCTCCAAAGGTGTACCCTTCGGATCCTTCTGCTTCCATTCGTCAAAGGCCATGATAATACTACTCTACACATTCCCCACTTAAGGATATGCAAATGATCCTCCTTAGTAGGAAAATCGACCTTGTAAGTCTAGTCCTCCAACTTATCAAGGTTCCACTGATAGTTACCCGGAACCAACTCCTACAGCTGTCGCACAATCTGTGCCTCTGTCATAGAACCATTGGTCACCTTGACCATAACTGGGAAGGAGCTCTCCACCACATGAGTCAAAGGTGCGGTGTCTCAAAGAACATTACTCCTTACAGCAAACACCATAGATGTTAACCACTGTCTTGGGACCAGAAAGGAGCGGGCACTCGCCGGACGTATGCTGCAATTTGAGACAATAGTCAAAAAGCTCATTGGTGCACTCAGCGGCGAAGTGCCCCGGCTCGCCACACCAATAGCACGACATCTTCTTCTTCTTAGTAGCCCACTTTGAAAGTTTCTCACCGTCCGTTTTGTCCACCCCTTTGTCTCCGTCCGCTGCCTTAGTAGCATTGTTCACCGGGATGTCGACCGCAGCGAGTGCTCGGACTGTGTCTACAGCCACCTGGGGAAGAGCGGGGGAATCTGTCTACAGCCACCTGTGTGATGATGACATGATGGATCTAGACGCACCCAGCAGGATCAGTGACACGACCCTTGCGGTTTCGTGGTCTGCTGGAATTTAGTCTATATTGGGGCAGCCCAATAACTATTTCAGAAATTCCTAATAAATCCTAGAGGCCCACTTAGCCCATTTGTGCAAGGCAAGGGATACTACTAAAGTTTAGTCCCACATTTCTAGTTGAGTGGGAATTGGACCTCCTTATAAGGGAGGTTCTTTCCCCACTTGTATGAGCATGAGAACAAGAGGGTCATCCACGCGCGCTCCTCCTCCGCCGGCCGCCTCGCCTCGCCTCGTCACGACGCGCCGCGGGTTGCGGGAATGAGCCGATGTCTAATTTTTGCCACGCACTACGGGTATACGAAAGGGCACGCAGAAGCTGAAACGTTTTGCCGTAGTGGGGATTGAATACGAACGACGCACCTCTTCGCCTGCTTCCTGTTCGTTTCATCTCCCTCGTTCTCTTCAGCTCCCAGCGCAGCCTCTCGCCTCCTTCTCTTGCGCCTATAAAAGGGAGGTCGCTCCTCTCAGAGAGATGCACCAGAATCTCTTCCTCCTCTCGCCACAAGTTCCCGAGCACTGCGCTGCTGCTACGTTCTTCCTCATCCCGGCTTGCGGCGTGCACCGCCGCGTCGGGACGATAAAGGCCTCGAGACCGCACCTTTGAGTCCTGTCACGGGAGAAGGGTGATAAGGTTTTGGGGAGGCGCTCAGCGACTACTGGCTGCTTCATCACGGACGACTACTTCCCCGATGACGACTTCTTCCCCGACGTCCACGACCTCCTCGACGACATGGCAGGCGAGGACACCGATCCCAAGTCCAGCGCTTGCTGCTCTTGTCGTCGTGTTCTTCTCCTTTACATTAGAAGTCCTCCTACAGTTCTTGGCTCTAGTTTCTGCCCTACATATGTTAGGTTCGGTTTCGTATAAGCAACTTCATCTAGTGTCTGTTTCTAGATGTGTTTACCTCAAGTTCATATGTCTGACGATGTTTACCTTCTCTCTGTCAGATTGCATGACTTGCTCTATATTTGCTATTGTAGTCATGCTATATCTAGTATTTTTGTTAATAAAATCATTTGGTAAATTGCTCATATTTCCAACATTCCATAAACCTTATTATAGGCAATTTACCCTGAGTGGTTTTGCTGCTTCCATGAGACCTCCTATGTTTGAGGCTATCCACTATAAGAGGTGGCGCGTGAGAGCAGTCTTATGGTTTCAGACCATGAGCTGCTATGACGCCACTCTTAACAAACTGAAGGAGAGCAAGATGCCCAACAGGCACAAGCTTTTCAGAAAATGGATACCTTGTTTAAGGCTGCTCTCTTGAGTGTTCTTGGTGAGAACATAGTTGATGCTTATGCGTCAATTCACAATGGAAAAGATATGTGGGGCCTTTTCGAGGCCAAGTTTGGGGTCTCGGATGCGGCCTGAGCTGTACATCATGGAGCAATTCTATGATTACAGGATGACTGAAGAGCGCTCCGTGGTTGAGCAGGCTCATGAGATCTGATCATTTGCTAGAGAACTTGAGCACTTCAATTGCATGCTACCGGACAAGTTTGTTGCCAGGGGTATCATCACTAAGCTTCCTCCTTCATGGAGGAACTTTGCTACCTTACTGAAGCATAAGAGACAGGAGTTTTTCGTTCCGGATCTCATTGGTACTCTTGATGTGGAAGAAAAGGCGAGAGCAAAGGACACACGTGCTCAAGGTATTGAGCGAGGATCTAGTACCAATGTGGTACAGAAGCAGAACTTCCAGCCCCACAAGCTCAAGAACAAGGGCAAGTTTGATGGTAAAGCAAAGTCTGATGGAAAGAACAAGGCTGTGCAACACACGAACTTCAAGAAGAAGAATGGCAAGAAGAAAGGTGCTTGTCATGTGTGTGGAGATCCTGATCATTGGGCTCCTAGTTGCCCTAATCGCTATGACAAGCGTCATCTTGGGAAAGGCGGCAAGACCGCTAATGTTGTCATTGGAGACACTGACATGAAGGATGATGGGTATGGTATATTTCCCACTATTCTTTCAGTATGTCATTCTCCTGACTGGTTGATTGACACGGGTGCTAATGTGCATGTATGCGGTGATATTTCCATGTTTTCGTCTTATCAGACCGCAGGGACTTCAACCGTGTTGATGGGCAACGGTTCAAGTGCTTCTGTTCGTGGTGTTGGCACGGTCGATCTGAAGTTTACTTCGGGGAAGATCGTGTGGCTGAAGAATGTGCATTATGTCCCCTCTGTCAATAAAAATCTTGTTATCGGATCTCTTCTATGTAGAGATGGCTACAAGCTTGTCTTTGAGTCGAATAAATTTGTAACATCCAAGTATGGAACCTTTGTCGGTAAAGGCTATGACTCAGGAGGCCTGTTTCGTTTATCCTTGTCGACGCGTTTGCAATAAAGTTGTTAATCATATTTGCAACAATAGTGAATCAAATGTGTGGCATTCACGTCTTTGTCATGTTAACTTTGGTTGCATGTCGCGACTAGCGAAGTTGAACTTAATCCCTAGTTTCAGCACTATCAAGGGATCTAAGTGTCAAGTGTGCGTGCAAGCTAAGCAACCTCGTAAGTCTCACGTGACTGCGGAGACGAGAAATCTTGCACCACTAGAACTTATACATTCAGATCTATGTGAAATGAATGGTGTTTTGACAAAAGGTGGAAAGAAATATTTCATACGTTAATTGATGACTCCACTAGATACTGTCGTGTGTATCTTCTGAAATCTAAGGATGAGGCTTTGAACTTTTTCAAGATCTATAAAGCTGAAGTGGAAAACCAACTTGATCGAAAAATCAAGAGGCTTAGGTCCGACCGTGGTGGAGAGTATTTTTCCAATGAATTTGATGCTTTTGTGTGGAACATGGTATAATCCATGAGAGGAAGCCTCCCTACTCACCTCAGTCAAATGGGGTGGCCGAAAGAAAGAACCGTACTCTAACTGATTTGGTTAACGCCATGTTAGACACATCGGGTCTCTCCAAGGCATGGTGGGGGAGGTGATATTGACAACATGTCATGTCCTAAATCGAGTCCCCACAAAGAACAAAGAGATAACTCCATTCGAGGAATGGGAGAAGAAAAGGTTAAAACTCTCTTATCTGCGAACATGGGGTTGTTTGGCGAAAGTGAATGTTCCAATTCCAAAGAAGTGGAAGCTTGGACCAAAGACTGTGGATTGTGTTTTCCTGGGATATGCTTTTCATAGCATTGGCTATAGATTCTTGGTTGTAAAATCTGATGTACCTGACATGCATATCGGTACGATCATGGAGTCGAATGATGCGACTTTCTTTGAAGATATCTTTCCCATGAAGGATATGGCTACCTCATCTAATCGGAGATGCCTAGTTCATCGAATCGGGAACCGATTACAATTATCGAACCTGGCATTTTGATGGAACACTTTGAAAGCCCTGTGGAGGAGAACAATGAAGTTCCTACTAGGAGCAAGAGGCAAAGGACTGCAAAGTCCTTTGGTGATGATTTTCTTGTGTATCTCATAGATGACACTCCCAGTTCTATTTCAGAGGCCTATGCATCTGAAGATCTTGACTTCTTGGCGAGGAAGCAGTTAAATGGCGAGATGGATTCCATCTTGGCAAATGAAACTTGGGAGATAACTGGTCGTCCTTATGGGTGCAAACCTATAGGATGCAAATGGGTATTCAAGAAGAAGCTTAGGCATGATGATACTATTGAAAAGTACAAGGCTCGGCTCGTGGCTAAGGGTTATACCCAAAAGGAAGGTGAAGACTTCTTTGATACTTACTCACCTGTGGCTCGACTGACCACTATTCGAGTTCTACTTTCACTAGCTGCCTCACATGGTGTTCTCGTTCATCAGATGGATGTTAAGACTGCTTTCCTGAATGGAGAGTTGGATGAGGAAATTTATATGGAACAACCGGATGGATTTGTAATAGATGGTCAGGAAGGGAAAGTGTGCAAGTTGCTGAAGTATTTGTATGGACTCAAGCAAGCACCCAAACAGTGGCATGAGAAGTTCGAAAGAACTTTAACAGCTGCAGGCTATGTTGTGAACGAAGCTGATAAATGTGTGTACTATCGCCATGGTGGGGGCGAGGGAGTTATGCTTTGCTTGTATGTTGATGACATACTGATTTTCGGAACAAATCTGAATGTTATTAAGGAGGTCAAGGATTTACTATCTCGTTGTTTTGAGATGAAGGATTTAGGAGTGGATGATGTCATTCTGAACATCAAGTTGTTGAGAAATGATGATGGTGGGATTACATTGCTTCAATCTCACTATGTGGAAAAGATCTTGAGTCGCTTTGGCTATAGTGACTGCAAGCCCTCTCCAACACCATATGATGCTAGCGTGCTGCTTCGAAAGAATCGAAGAGTTGCTAGAGATCAATTGAAGTATTCTTAGATTATTGGCTCGCTTATGTACTTAGCCAGTGCTACAAGACTTGACATCTCTTTTGCTGTTAGCAAACTGAGTCGGTTTGTCTCAAAACCAGGAGATGTGCATTGGAAAGCTCTAGAGAGAGTTTTGTGTTATTTGAAAGGCATTGTAAATTATGGAATTCACTACACCGGGCACCCAAAGGTGCTTGAAGGGTATAGTGACTCAAACTGGATCTCAGATGCTGATGAGATAAAGGCCACCAGCGGATATGTATTCACTCATGGAGGTGGCGCTGTTTCTTGGAAGTCTTGCAAGCAGACCATCTTAACGAGGTCAACAATGGAAGCAGAACTCACAGCACTAGATGCAGCTACGGTTGAAGCAGATTGGCTTCAGCGACTCTTGAATGACTTGCGGTTGTTGAAAAACCTGCACCGGGTGTCCTTATGAACTGCGACAATCAAACTGTGATCACGAAAGTGAGCAGCTCAAAGGATAACATGAAGTCATCAAGACACGTTCAGAGAAGGTTAAAGTCTGTCGGGAAAATGAAAAACTCCGGAGTTATTGCGTTGGATTATATCCAAACGTCTAAAAATCTGGCAGATCCTTTTACTAAGGGTCTATCGCGTAATGTGATAGATAATGCATCGAGGGAGATGGGTATGAGACCCACAATATGAGTTGTTCATAGTGGTAACCTATTCTTTGTGATCGGAGATCCCGTGAATTAGATGTGGAAGACAAGCTGTTGGTCAACTGAGAGGAGAGTATCCCTACTATTCACAATACCACTCCATGAAGATGCAATACTCTCCTAATCTGCATGGCAGGTTGATGTATATCTTAATGTGTTCTAAGTGGCTTATTTAAGCAGAGATGTTATCCTGCAGAACATCTTTTGAAGAACACACCTATATGAGTCTGATTGTCAACCGTCGCAATCTATGAGAGTAGGGTTCTCTCTAGTAAACTCATGAAAGGTCACGGAGTATGACGCATAAGCTCCACCATGGGAAGACCCACGGTAGCCACGTATCGGTCAAGGCTTTATGTGAAGCTAGATTCACAGAAAACTTGCAGTTCAAGGACCAGTCCACTGTTCAAGTTGCTTACTAGTGTAGCATAGAGTTCTAGGTGGAAGTTCAACTTAACAGTCTCCACTGCAGTACCGGTATATAAAACAGTGTTTTGGAACCAAGGGCAAATTTCTGTGTGCCTCTGGGATTTGGTGGGGATTGCTTTGGAATTTAGTCTATATTGGGGCAGCCCAATAACTATTTCAGAAATTCCTAATAAATCCTAGAGGCCCACTTAGCCCATTTGTGCAAGGCAAGGGATACTACTAAAGTTTAGTCCCACATTGCTAGTTGAGTGGGAATTGGACCTCCTTATAAGGGAGGTTCTTTCCCCACTTGTATGAGCATGAGAACAAGAGGGACATCCACGCGCGCTCCCCTCCGCCGCCCGCCTCGCCACGCCTCGCCTCGCCTCGTCACGACGCGCCGCAGGTAGTGGGGATTGAATACGAACGACGCACCTCTTCGCCTGCTGCCTGTTCGTTTCATCTCCCTCGTTCTCTTCAGCTCCCAGCGCAGCCTCTCGCCTCCTTCTCTTGCGCCTATAAAAGGGAGGTCGCTCCTCCCAGAGAGATGCACCAGAATCTCTTCCTCCTCTCGCCACAAGTTCCTGAGCACTGCGCTGCTGCTACGTTCTTCCTCATCCCGGCTTGCGGCGTGCACCACACGTCGAGACAGTAGGCCTCCGAGACCGCACCTTTTGAGTCCTGTACGGGAGAAGCGTGATAAGGTTTTTGGGGAGCGCTCAGCGCGACTGCTGGCTGCTTCATCACAGGCGACTACTTCCCCGACGATGACTTCTTCCCCGACGTCCACGACCTCCTCGACGACATGGCAGGCGAGGACACCGATCCCAAGTCCAGCGCTTCTGCTGCTACTGTGCCGTACGTGTTCTTCTCCTTTCTGTTAGAAGTCCTCCTACAGTTCTTGGCTCTAGTTTCTGCCCCACATACGTTAGGTTCTGTTTCGTATAAGCAACTTCATCTAGTGTCTGTTCTAGATGTGTTTACCTCAAGTTCATATATGCAGACGATGTTTACCTTCTCTCTGTCAGATTGCATGACTTGCTCTATATTTGCTATTTTAGTCATGCTTTATCTAGTATTTTTGTTAATAAAATCATTTGGTAAATTGCTCATATTTCCAACAGTTACGTGGTCAGGATCCGACCTCGAGTATGTGGTGGGCGTAGGGGCGGGTAAGGTTGAGGGCGTCGGCGTCATGCAAGCCGCCACCCGCCACGGCGGCAGAGAGGTCGGTGCTGCACTAGGGAGCAAGAGGGCGCAACCCGGCGTGCTCAGGTCGGTAAACTAGCTCGCACCCCATTTCAATTTGCCACGGAATAGTGTGTTCGGTCAGCGCTAAGGGTAACTCCAAAGCGCCGATGCATTTGGTCTGCGCCTGTCCATTTGGGTTGAAACCGATCAAAATACCGGCCTATAACGCGCTAACGCAAACTCAAAAACTGTCCACGCCTGGACACATTCCCGGCCATATTTGTGCCTGATTTGCGTCCACACAGACATGAGATGCTCGATGTCCGTCCATCTTGGGCCCATGTGTCGGCCACCCAACCACCGTCATGGTCATATTTAAGGCGACCCACCCACTTCAGCCCCGCATGGCAGCCGCTAGAAGCGTCCGGAGTCCATGATTATTTTAAATGGCAAGGGTGTGGGCCGGCCTCATCTGCTCCCCACTTCCGTCCACATCTAGCCGCACTAGCTCCCTCTCCGGTGACAAGAAACCCTA
This sequence comes from Aegilops bicornis, assembly GCA_021605145.1. Classification (NCBI taxonomy): domain Eukaryota; kingdom Viridiplantae; phylum Streptophyta; class Magnoliopsida; order Poales; family Poaceae; genus Aegilops; species Aegilops bicornis. The sequence continues at coordinate 47,777,054 of CM038669.1, forward strand.
GCCCTAGCCATTGTTGGCTTCTTCAAAAAGGGGAAGGGGAAGGCGAAACACGATACCGAGGCCAGCTCGTCACGTGGGCCGGCACGGTGGGAGCTGGTGCCAGAGGTGCATCAGGATCGTGTATACATTCCAGTGCATCGCCGCCGGACTTCGTCGATCTCACCAGCTCTGAGGATGAGGGCGATGCCTAGGGCTGCGTGCTGGGCGGGTGTGCGACTGGGAGGTGCCTTTCTTTAAGTTTTAAAATTTATGTTTAAGTGGACTTTGGTCGCCGGTTCCAGCCAGTTTGTTGTATAATTATGTTTAACTTATTTGCATGCTTTAAATTTTATGAGTATTTAGATTTTTAATGAGCATGCTGATAATGCGTTGGTCATGTTGGGCTCATCGGCCGACTCAAACCAAAAAGCGAACACGCCCGTCAGCTCGCCGACCCAAACGGGCAAAACACAGAAAAAAATCCGCGTCCATTTGCATCGGCACATTGGAGTTGCCCTAACAGGATAAATGTGTCAAAGCCACCGTTCCAATCGACAAAGCCATGTCCAGTATCCGCATAAATAGGTGGTGCGAGTCCCTTCATTGTGGTTGCCCTTTGAGGTAATTTACAGAGCCTATAGCCGGGCTTCCCAAATTGATCAGACGGACGCCCAGTGTCTAGTCACAAAACCATGACCAAGTCGAGTTTCCCTAAACCGGCAGCGGACGTCCGGACTGACCGACACCTTTCAGACCCAGCCCAAATCTGGGATGCGTACGGGATGCCTGGCCGTGCCTAAGCGTGTCTTCCGTGTTGGTCCATTCCACCTGAAACCCACATAAATCACCACTGGACGAACCCTAGACCAGCGTCAAACCCTCACTCCGCTCCACTTCTCTTCGTCTCCTCTTCTCCTCCTCCTCTCCTCCTCCACTCCTCTTCCGATCCATGTCAAGCAACGACAGTAGTGCAATGTCCGATGGTGCGTCTAACACCGATGACGATTGGGAGTCGCAGCTTGTCGGGGCAGAAACAGAAGCTCTGGCACCGCGACGTCCCCTTCGCCCAACAACGCAGTGCGGAAGATGGCGCCGGCCATTGCGACCGCGAAGCACCGAGCTCTCTGTGTCCTTTTGGTCTGTCACCCCTCCCTCTCTGCCTTCTCCGTCTGCTCCAGATGGCGCCCCTTGCCACCTCACTCACGACAGCAGAGACTGACACACGGCGGCTTCGCCGCCAAAACCTCTGGCTCGCCATCAAGCACTCACAGCTCAAGCCAATGCCGGATGCGGCAGCCAAAGCGAATTCCACTCAACTGGCGAAGGCGCAGGAGCACGCGATCTGTAGGATGACTAGCGTCATCTCCTCCTCCGACGACTCTGACCTCTCCTATGGCTCCCATGACTCCAATTCCAACAATGACACCCCTCCCTCCGCTGATGCCTACACGAAGGGGTATAGCCGCACCGATAGCCGCAAGGGGAAAGGGGCCAAAGAGGAAATGGTGATTTCCTCCACCCTTCTCCTGCTTAGTTTAGTTATTAAGCTATTTTAGTTTACATCTGTGTTCATTCGGTGTGGACTGTGTATTTTGGTCAGGTGAAACTTTCATGTTTATGTGCCCGTATGCAATTTGGTTGATCTATGTTCGTTTGTTGCTTTGTTTCGTTGATCTACTTAAGATCATCTGCGTAGATTCGTTCACGTTGCCTGGATAACAGAGATTTGGGGGTTGAATTTGAGTTACACAGATGTGGACGCGCGCATTTGAGGGGTTTTCCGTCCCTTTCCATGGGCGCGCCCAGGCGCGTTCATGGACATATAGGGGCTGAATTAGCTACGTCCGACCATAGATGCTCTAACCTCCACAGTGTCGGACTCTGCTTCTATTCTGTTAATGCCAAGAGAATTACTAAGATGGAGACCTTCCTTCATGGCCAGCGCCTCCATAGTTGCAACATCAGTTGCATACGGATAAAAAATGCACTTGCTCGTGATGAAAGAACCATTAACATCTCTCGAAAAAGTTGTTGTCGCTCCCACACCTGAGTCCACCTAAGATAATGCATCAACATTCAACTTCATATACACATGGTCTGGTCTGGTCCGTGGGAGGTTTGTACGGGAGGTATTCTTTCGGTCCATGTTTGCAACATTAGCAATGAAAGCTAGAACCGAGACTAGCCAGGGATCCATCGGCGAAACCGCACAATAAACTATCAAATCAATGAACATCACATCATCATAGGTTGCACCACACAATACACTGTCAAACCAATGAACGGTAAGTACGTTATCTTAATTATTCTCATGTATTTGCGGATGCTTGCATAAAGGTTATAATCATAATTACTTTTTTTGTTCAAATAAGAACATCACATTATCATAGTTCCACTTCACAATAAACTATCAAAGCAATGAATGGTAAATCAATGAATCTTGATGAAACTTTCGTGTGTCCTTGAGAATACCTTGATCCCTATAAGTAAAACAACCAGGTTGTCCTTGGCACAATCAAGGATTTGGCCATTTGTTTCACCGTTGCACTTTTTTACTATTTACTTTTCTTGCAATTGCTCTTGCTTTCAAACAAACCATCAAACACTCTTTGCATCTTTTTAGTGAACTCTTGCTATTTTCCATCAACCAATTCATTCTACTCCTTGTTGGGTTCGACAATCTTACTTATTGAAAAGACTACTATAGATTCCTTACACTTGTGGGTTATCATTGTGCTACCGCCTTCAACAAAATTTCTTTGCCACCAGTAGATAGCTGCTTCTCCTTCCATCCACTAATTTTTTTCATGAATTTTGTCCAAAAAATGTTTGAAACAATCACCCCTATCCACTCCCACAAGCATAGTGAGACCCAATAACAGTTAGGCAATGCTTCCATGTTAGTATGGAGCTCATTACAAATTTTTGTCTTAGCAACATTACTTTGTATGAGGACTAAAAATATACTAGACTTTGCTGCTCTCACCAATTGTCCAGAATTCTGCATTTAACAAATCAACATTCATGCGTATAAGAGAATCATTGGCAAAAAGGAGTTCTGACACCGGTAGTGCATTTCTGCACACTCTAATCCCATCAATGCCGCTAGCTTCTTCTTCAACTTAAGGGAACTAGTGAAGAATATGTACAACTGCCTATGTAAAAGTTGTATGTCTCATGTTGCTAAAATTTTGAAAAATGTGTTAGTGTATGACTAGATGGATTTTTTTAGATTTAGATGTGTGCTTAATATATTGGCATAATATGTACTCATGTGCAGAATAATCCTGGGCTAAAACATGTTTTGTTCTGCTTGTAGAATCTAAAACGTAAATTACCAGACTATATTGTAAAGTATGAACCAGTTAGCAATCCACCTCTTATCTTACCATGGATTAAGGCATGCCAATAAAACACGCAAAATAACCCTCATACTATGAGGAGTATATGAACTTGAACCAAATCATGTCATACTGTAAATCGATTTTATGCTGTGTTGAACAAAAGGAAATTGAAGGAGTAGCAAAGAACAATAGGCATGAGAGCATTAAGAAACTAAAACCAAAGCATCCTCTAGTGTTAGACGATGAACATGGGCTTTAACATTTCAGCAGGTTTCCATGCACATTGCTCTTAGGCCCTCTTTACTTTGTCTTCCTATAGCACAATCGATATCTCATATCATATCATTGTGTCCACATATATGTTTAGTTTTCCTTCTAAACGATTTAGCAAACAAAAAGCAAGAGGAAGGAGGTGCTTAAGAACGATAGGAATGAGAGGCATTGGGAAATACCAAATGGGATTTCCACCTCAACAGAAGATGTGAAGAGCCGATAAGTTAGTTTTTCCTCTATGTTCTCATTCCCATTGCTCTTAGGACCTCTCTTTCTTCCTCTTCCTAGCTCGCTTTTGAGAGTTGAAATTTAACATGTGCACACACACACACACACACACACACACACACACACACACACACATATATATATATATATATATATATATATATATATATATATTTGTTTTGTAAGCTAAATTAACCAGGCATGCCGAAACATGAAGAGGAATGAGTGCTTTAGAATAATAGGAACGGGAGGCATCGGGAAACACCAAACTAGATTATCACCTCCACCACAAGAGGTCAAAACCAAGGAAGTTCGGCTTTCCTCCATGTTCCCATTCCCACTACTCTAAGGCCCTCTATTTTTCCTCTTCTGGGCTCACCTTTGAAGTCTCATGTTATGTAAATTTATCGACACATGGCTATGGTTTCTCCATATGAGCTATTGCGTAAGCAAATAGGAAGAGGAAGGAGTGAACAAGAACAGTAGGAAAGGGAGGCATCAGGAAAGGATCCATGCCAAATATTTGCACCTCCAACACTAGAGGTCCAATAAACAAGGAGGGATTTCCTCCATGTTACCATTCCTATTGCTCTTGAACTCTCTCTTTGTTCCTCTTCCCGGCTTGCTCTCACCTCTCGGTGCCTACAAATCTAACAATACAAAAAATTTCAAAGAACAAACTTGAATATTGGACAAATTGTTTCAACTTTGAGCTATAAATAATGGGTGCGCCATATGTATAACCTTTGAGAAGTAAGCAATGAAGACACCTCATGCATGGAGGCATCATTCCGCAATCAATGATAATGGGGCCATAGAATCACCAGACATGTCCTATTATCCTCTACAATTAAGTAAGGGCATGTGGCGAAATATCTCTTTTGCTTACCTTTATTACCCATAGCCGAGACCAGTACATAATATGTGTATCAACCTTTTTTCTGAACAATATATGTATCTGTGTGAGCATTGAAAGTGTCAAAGTATGTAGCAATAAGAAGTTATGAGCTAAAAATAATATGAATTTAGACAAAGTAAACCCTAAGTTAATATGGAAAATTTACAAAACAGTGGGTGGAGAACCATTGACGTGACAATTAATTTGAACACAAGGTATTTTAGACAGGAGCTACATTATATAGATGCCATGATGTGATTAAACCATGATCAGAGATAACTCATATAAGCAAAAGAAAAATGTCTATATGCCATTTTATCAACAAAAATAATTGTATAGTCCTATTTTCCAGTACTAAGCAATTTATTCTAAGGAAACGGATCCCCATAGAAAGAAATATAGGAAAACATATCTCCAAGGAACCATCAAGCACAACCCCTGCAAGGAAAATATATGAAGACATAATGATCAGATATTTACTCTAAACTTACTCTACGCATTAGTTCAACATGGATGGCCTAAGCAACAAGATGAACCACCTAGTATTTTCGGGACAACATTCACACACAAAGAACGAGATCCTGAAGAGACTTTAGTACTTCTTCCACCCATCAACGCACTTCACAATTACAACCTTGTAGCTCTGCCACCATCACTAGAAGGATCAAAATAACCCAGGTTGAAATGCAAACACGCACCAAGGATCAAAGCCCTATCCTGCAGGTCTAAACAATCTATAAGAAAACATCCTTTTATAATCATGTACAAATTCCATTAGATTTTAGAATTTTCGAAGTTGTTGGTTCTTGCTAGCTTGCGTATATATCCATTAGTTTACTATGTGCACGTTTGAATTCCCTAGGCAAAATCATTTACTGTTACATGTTTTCTGAGATAATTACCATTTTTCTTACTGTTGTTTCTGATATAACTCTTACATACAATGTGTCATTGAACTGATTCTATTAACATTATGGGTTCAACATACGAGAACTAGTGATGAATTTGTATTAGTTTATGTATTAAAGTTTTGTGCCACATCTTACAGCAAGTCTTAAGATGTGCTTGTTTTCTACGACTACTCCCTTTTCAGATATAGCGGTGTGTACTTCATATAAATGTCTTGGTTTGTTTTGTGGTGCTTGTAAAATCTAAAAAATGAATTACAGTACTACTAAACTATCTAAACCAGTAGCCCCATTAAGCTGACATCTTATCTTATCTTATGAATGGTTTAAGGCATGCCAAACAAACAAACAAACATAGAAAACTATGCAGGGTCTATGAAGTTGGATGCAATCATATTATACTATGAATCATTTTTTATGTTGTGTGATCTAGAAGGAAGAGGAAGGAACACCAACGAACAATAGGGATAGGAGGCATCATGAAAACTCAAAACAAAGCCTCTTCCAGTCTTAGACGAGAAACTGAGTTCTTCAGCCTTCCATCATGTGCTCATGCCCATCACTCTTCGACCCTCTTTTTTACTCTCCCCGTAGTGGACAATTCGTATCACCTGAATATATGCACATACATGTTCTGTTTTTCTACTGTAGTGATTTAACAAAAGAAAAGGAAGAGGAATGAGCACATTAGGATAGGAACAGAAGGCATCGGGAAATATCAAACTAAATTTCCATCTCAACACAAGAAGTGGACCAATAAGTTAGGCTTTTCCTCTATGTTCTCATTCCCTATGCTCTTAGTCCTTCTCCCTCTTCCTGTTCCTAGCTTGCTTTTGAGATCTCATAACAAATATATGCACATATATTTTGTTTTTACACTAAAGCAACCAAGCAAGCCAAAAAGAAAAGGAAGGAGTGCTTGCACTAGTAAAAAAGAGGGCTTTGGTTCACCCAGAAAAGAGCATTAATCCCGGTTGCATTACGAACCGGGACTAATGTGAGCATTAGTCCCGGTTCGAGCGGCTAGGGCACCGTACATGCATTAGTACCGGACCTTTAGTCCCGGTTGGTGCCACGAACCGGGACTAAAGGGTGCGATGCCCATTAGTACCGGTTTGTGGCACCAATCGGTACTAAAGGTTAGACCTTTAGTCCCGGTTCGAGCCACCAACCGGTACTAATGGGGTTTGAGGCATTAGTACCGGTTCGTGCCATGAACCGGTACTAAAGGTCCCATTTTCAAACTCTACCCCCCGTGTGGATCGTCTTTCCAATTTTGTAAAAAGCAAAAGAATATGATAAAAACTTCAAAAATTAAAATCCTTCAAGATGTAGTTATGTTACTACATCTACTAGTTAGGAAAATTTAAAAACTTAAATTTGGACATGTTTTGCTAAAAGTGTAGGAAAATGTAAAACGGCTATAACTTTTGCATACGATGTCAGAAAAAAAACGTATAATATATCAAAATGTTCAGCCCAAAAATCAGCATCCGATTTTGACGGCCTACGGCCTGTTTGCAAATTTTTAGAATCCTAAAATTCTAAAAGGAAAATAAGTTATGCTCACATTTTCAGTTTTTTTGAATTTTTGTTAAATCTGGTCAAACTATGGTCAAGCTACTTATTCAAGAAGTATTAGTGTTACTAAATAATTATTGAAGAATATTAGTATTACTAAATAATGATTTTAGTTTTTTTGAATCTTGGTCAAATCTGGTCAAACTGTGGTCAAACTGTGATCAAACTACTTATTCAAGAAATATTACTGTTACTAAATAATTATTCAGGTTTTTTGAATTTTGGTCAAATCTGGTCAAACTATGGTCAAACTATGGTCATACTACTTATTTAAGAAATATTAGTGTTACTAAATAATTATTATTTTTTAGAACAATAGTTTCAAACTCAAACAGTGAAATGTGTGACTTCATGCTCAACCTAAATTCCTGAGGGTTAATAGGATTGACATCTTAGTATTGTCAGGAAAACAACAAGTGTAGACTTGGAAACGAGGGAGAATAGAACCCGTAAGTTAAGCGTGCTCAGGCTGGAGTAGTGAGAGGATGGGTGACTGTCTGGGAAGTTAGATGATGAGGGGTGATTAGAGATTAGAGGTTAAATTGAGCAGTGATGAGGGGTGATTAGAGATTAGAGGTTAAAATAATTCAGAAATTTGAAAATAAAAAAAATTCAATAAAATTCAATAAAATTTCAAAAAAAATCATAAAATTTCCATTAGTATCAGTTGGTGTTACCAACCGGGACTAAAGGTGGACCTCCAGGCAGCGGCCACGTGGACGGCCTTTAGTCCCGGTTCGTGTAAGAACCGGGACTAAAGCGGGAGGATTTAGTAACGATAGGAATAGGATACATCAATAAATACCAAACTAAATTCTCACCTCCAACACTAGAGGTGAAAAAAGCAAGTTAGGCTTTCCTCCATGTTCCTATCCCCACAGCTCTCAGCCTATCTTTTCTTCCTCTTCTCGACTAGCCTTCTAGATCTCAAATTTTCTAAGTATGTACACACATATTTACTGTTTATGCATTAATCTAATGCGCAAGAGAAAGGGAGGGGGGAGGAAGGAGTGCTCATGAACCATAAGAATGGGAGACATTAGGAAAGCACATAACTAATTATTTGCACCTCCAACATGACGGGTGTAAACAAAAAGGTTACACTTTCCTCCATGTTCCCATTCCTAGTGTTCTTATGCTATCTTTTTCTTTCTTTTCCCTTCTTACTCTCAGAGCCTACAAACTCCAAAGAAAAAAAATACTATCAGACAACAAGCTTGAATTGCTGGACGAAGTATTTCAACATTGATGTATAAATAGACATGTTGTGCACTATGTCGAGAATCACAGGGGGATCAAGTAATGAAGACAGTCGGTGCATCTAGCTAGTATCACTAGAGTCAATGATAATGGGGCCCATTGCTCTGTACTATACATGTAAAGCACTTCAGGGCTACAAAAGATTTCCCAGAAAGAAAAGGATAGTTACTGAAACTTAATCCTTGTTCATTACCAATGGATAGTATCAGAACATAACAGTAGGTGCTATATATTTTTTCGTAGTATTTCGTTAGTAAACATTAAATATTCTATCAAGTATTTTGGAGAGAAGAGAAAAATATTTGTTGTCTAATGTCCTTTTAGGGAACTCGAGAAGTTGCTCCCCTGCATCTTTTCACATTTAGGTAAACATAACATGGGTGACGAACTGACAGTAAATCGTGAGCAGCTCAATGCATTGCATGTCTCAGCATTGCTTGGAACCACATAGCTTCCCTCTTTGATCATATTTTCTAGGTGGAGGAGAACCCATAACTTCTCTCGAGTTAATCTTGGAAGGAAAATTGCAACTTCTATTGAGAAATTCTGTAACCATTTGCGCTAAGAGCATCTCCAGCCGCGCCCCCGACAGGCCTCCCAGGCCACTTTTTGCCACCGGCGCACAAAAAAGGGCCCAGTCGCGCCCCAAGAGCCGTTTTTCACTAGTTTGGGCCAAAACTGGCGCCATTGGACCCAGGCCGAACCCGGCATGCTGGGGCGCATGGGGACACCGGGGAAAGCGATTTTGGCGCGAACGGGAATGGGCCCACCGAGTCAGCGACACGCCGCTTCGTCGTCCTCATTGCCTAGGTTCCGCGGGAATCAATGCCAAGTCTGCCAAGGCTGCCGCGCCGGTCAGCCTCCATTGATAACTCACGGGCGGCGCAGTGAACGCGCCCGACGCGCGTCTCGCCCGCTCCCGCCATGCGTCGCCCGGCATGCCGGTTCTCACCGCCCTGTTTCGGCTATAAAAGCCGATCTCCCCGCTAGTGAACGCCACAGCTGCCACAACTCTCACCTCGTCTCACGCGCAGAAGCCACTTCTCCCCCCTCTTTCCCTCCGACGAGCAATGGCTGAGCGGGTACTCCGGCGACTCCACGGAGGTGAATGGCTTTGGGCGACGCCATCGCCACGAGGATGAGGCGCGCCTCCTCTACGAGGCCGACTATCCGGCACTCCAGACATGCGGGTGCCGGGCACGTGGAAGTTGAGCGCCAGTGGCGTCCCGGTACCACCGGTGCCCACCAGGGCTGAACGGCGGGCCGAGATCGCCCGCATCTGCTCGTCACCGAGGGAGGCACAGCAAAACGAGCCAAGGTACTCCGCCGACAGCCACACGCAGTGGACGATGTACTTCGAGCGCCGCCGTGAGGACCAAATCGCCTCCGCCAATGGCATCATCACCTGCGGCCGCTACAGTGCCGACGGGCGGCGCGAGTGGTGGGGCGTACCCGGCCGCACCCTCGAGGCCGTCCTCGACCACATTGAGACCGGCAACACGCCGCGCCTCGAGTACCCGCCACGCCCATCATTCTCTCACCGCCGTGGCACACTACAAAAAAAACACATCCGTGAAATTTTGGGACGAACGAATTTTTTTTCTGTCATACATATGACACTTCTATGACGATAATTGTGACAGGACCCGGTATCATCATAGATGTGGTGGGCTCCTACTTCTATGACAAAAAATCATGACAGAAAATGGGATTTTCGTCGTGGGCGGGCCGGAGACGCAGCTGCATGACATTCTTTGGGCCGTCCATGATGGAAAAAACCGTGGTAGAAGCGAGGGTGAGGAAAATTTCGGGGAGTTCCCGGTTACGGTGGGAGGTCGGGGGCCGAGCGATGCGCGTTTCTCTCGTACACGTGCGAGGCATTGGCTCTAACTGAACCCGAGCGAGGCGTTGGGCTCTAACTGAACCCGAGCGATTGCACTGCAGGCTACGCGTTACTGAACCCGAGCGATCGATCGATGGCTGTTAACTGAACCCGATCGAGTGATTCCTTCGCTACTGCTGCTAACTGAAGCCGATCGATGCTGCCTCTCTGGATGAACAGTGAGTGTTGCGGGGGGGTTTGGATGAACAGTGAGCGGTGGGAGTGGATGAACAGGACCCGTGGCGTTGCCTCTGGATGAACAGGACCCCGATCGATCGAGCCGGTTGGGGCTGGATGAACAGGACCCCGTGGAGGGCTGGATGAACAGGACGACCCCGTGGAGGGCTGGATGAACAGTAGACGGTGGAGGGGTGGATGAACAGTAGCCCGTGGAGGGGTGGTTGAACAGGAGCCCATGGAGAGGGGTGGTTGAACAGTAGCCGGTGGAGTAGCGCGCGGTGGAGGCTGGATGAACAGGAGCCCGTGGATGAGCGATCGTGGCTGGAGGCTGGAGGAGGTCGACGGTTGATGAACAGTAGCCCGTGGAGGCTGGAGGAGGTCGACGGTGGAGATGAACAGTATCCCGTGGAGTCCCGTTTTGCGGTACGCCACACCCCTCCCGATGAACAGGACCCCCGTTTCGACCGTAGCGGTCCAACACAAGTCCGTTTCGTCCGTTTTGCGGTACGCCACACCCCTCCCGATCAACAGGACCCCCGTTTCGACCGTAGTGCTCCAACACAAGTCTGTTTCGTCCGTTTTGTGGTAGGCCACACCCCTCCCGATCAACAGGACCCTCGTTTCGACCGTAGGAGGTCCGTTTCCTCCGTTCTACCGTACGCCAGACCCCTCCCGATGAACAGGATCCCGTTTCGAACGTGGCCGGTCGAACACAAGGTCGTTTCCTCCGTTCTGCAGTACGCCAGGCCTCGTTTCCATCGCTTGTTCCCTCCAAGCCCTCCCGATGAACACGACGACGCATTCCGTTCCGACCCAGGCGGTTGGCTCCCCATGAACATGACAACGACGTTGTTTCTCCGTTCTGACCCAGACAATGTACATGAGCCCTGGCCGTACGTATATATGCGCGAGTAGGTGTTCGATACCCCGCCCGTATGTACACATACGTGGCCGTATTTTCTTTCTTGCACCCTGGCCGCTGTACGTACGTGTACATGCTACGTGCGCGCCTCTACTACAACACGTGCGCGCCTCTACTCTGACACGTGTGCGCCTCTACATTTACCAGTATGTGCGTACACGTTCGCGACTAGAATGACAACGCTACGTACGCTTCGACCAGGTGGGTCCCGACTATCAGGCAATTCCTTCCGTGCGAAGATGTAGCTGGTGGGTCCCAGCAGCCAGGGGGGCGAATCGTTTTTTTTGCCCAGACGCACTTCCTTGCGTGCGAAGGTGTAGCTGGTGGGTCCCAGTAGTCAGGGGACGACTCGTTTTGTTATTTTTTTGCCCGGACGCACTTCCTTGCGTGCGAAGGTGTAGCTGGTAGGTCCCAGCAGTCAGGGGGGAACATTTTTTCGCGAAATACGGTGGCCCATCCGGTGGGTCCCCGCTGTCAGGTGGAGGAATAATTATTTTGCGCGTAATAAGGAGGCACTTCCTTGCGGCCGCCGTGGACCCAGCTGTCAGCCTCTCCATGTACAGTACTCTTCCGATGGTAGTCGGTCGTTGACCACATTGACCACGCCGCGCCGAGAGCACCACGGCGGAGGACGACGGCGAGGCCTAGGAAGGGAACGACGCGGAGCCGGGGAAGGCGCGGCAGTGGATGCCCACGCGGAGAGGAGTACGACTGTACGAGGGTTTACTGGTTCGTCTACCGTCGCCGGAGAATAACAGCAGGTGTGGGTCAGTAGAGGGATGGCCAGGCCAGGATGGGAGTACCGTGCGGCGGTGAGGCCTGCGCGGCAGCACAGCCGGCCGCGGGGAGGAGGGAGCAGGCAGTCCCGCCGGCGCTTGTTTGAGCGGCTGGAGCATGAAGAGCAAAGATTGAAGAAGCACGACAGCCGTTGGATGGACATCCAACAGTCACTGCTCTCGTGTGTTGACTAAGTTGACAGGGCGTTGCGTGTGCGTCAACCTTTTTTTTTATGAAAGCATACGCGTCAACCTGTAGTAGGCGCACAAGTCAGCCTCAAATCTGTGGAAAACAGCATACAGCCCATCTGCCATTATTTCTAATAATGTATAGCCCATTTGCTAATTCTTAAGAATTTTTTTTGGAGCCCATCTTCTTTTTGTTTAGCATTACACCCCATATTGTGGACACGGTTAAAAAGTATAGGAAATTTTGCATATTTCGGTGCGGTCAACTGTTTTTAATCCAGAAATATCGATTCACATTCAAACTATTTTGAAAAATAATTTATATAAATATAAAATCCAAATAATTATCCACGCATAAAAATCAATGGAATTTAAAATCTTGTAATGAAAAAAAATTGAAACTAATTCCCGGTTTGATGTGTTTTAAAAATGTACAACCCATTTCTAGGCAAACCGAATGAAACTCTCCTCGACTTGGAAGATTTGCACCCCAGTAGGGCCGATAAACCAAGTAGGCCTTGTTTGGGTATTTCTTTAAAACAATAGAGCTGGGCTAGCCATTTTCAGCAAGAAAAAAGCACAACTGGGCTCATGATGTGGTAAACATAAATAAAACCCTGGCTAGACGGGCCACGGCCCCCGCACAGCCCCGTTGTTACCTTGATCCGTCACTAAAACTAGTATAAATAACAACTGCTTGTTCCTCAAAAAAACTGCGTGACCTGCTAGGTCCCTGGTGTCAGCCGCTCGAAGTGTAATTCTCTCGTTTATTGACTACGTTGACAATGGCGTGAGCCCCAGATGTCCAACCATTAGGAGGAACCGTATTTTTGGGCTTATGTCTGAGAGAGGCACTTGCTTGCGTACTGCCATGATGCTGGTGGGTCCCTCTTGTCATCCTCTCCACGTCTGATCATCTCCTTGTTCCTCTCGGTTGTTGACGACATTGACAACGCAAGAGGGCGGCGCACCGCGCACGGCGAGCGAACCAAGGCCACAAGGCGGAGGACGACGGCGAGGCCTCGGACGGAACAAAAAGGAGCCGTGGAAGATGCGCTGGTCCAGTCGCAGGCGGAGGGGAGTACGAGGGTTGACTTGTTCGGGTGCGGGTGCGTGTTGGGGCTGACGTCACCGGAGAATAACAGGACGTGTGGGGCAATAGAGGGAGGGACTGGCCAACGTTGGAGGGTACGTACGGTAGGGCGGCGGAGGCCTACCGTACGTTGGAGCCAGCCATGGGATGCGGGAGCAGGCGGAGACGATGGGGTGATTCGGTTTGGGCGGCTGGAGGAAGAAGACAAGAGATAGAAGATATACGACAGATGTTGGATGTCAATCCAACGACTGGTAGGCAGAATCATTTGTTGACTGGCTTGGCTATTTCCTCGCGGGTCCCAAATGTCAGAATCCAAACCTGTCACGGTCATGCAGCCTTTCCTATGGAAATTTACAGCCATTTGATGTGCTAGTTCGAAATTTACAGCCCACTTGGCTTCTGTAATGCACAGTGAGCTCAAGCAGCCGGTGAGAGTGATGTTATGTCCCTTGGTTGGGTTTTGTTACAATATTTCACTCTAAATTAACGAATGGCAAGCCATGCCCTGTTTCAAAGAAAATATGACAGTCACAGCCGAGTTGAAAAGGGCAGGAACATCTAACTCTATCTTACAAACTGTACAAAAGCACGAGGGTTAATTGTTCATCAGGTTTATAAAAAAACCCAGGTTGAAAATGGCAACAACATCTAACTCCAGCACTGTTTTCGGCAGTCACAGTCAAATGGATCGGTCAGGTCCATAGAATGAACATCCTGGGTCGTAAAATTTACTGGATTATGACCACAATATGTTGTAAATAGAAGCCCGACACGTTCAAATGCTCTTTTGCCCACCTGAAACTCCTTTTTTTGCTCTTCAACATACCCATCCATCAAAACCATGCTGCTGATAAACTTAAGCCTGATGGACAATAGTAACCTCACATTCAGCAGCAAGAATGTGACAAATCTAGTCTTTGCACGGTTGGCTACATATCGTTCAAGCGTTATTGTCTTCAATCGAATCTCATGAGAAGTGAGAAAATCCCGATGCTTACGAATCCACCGATTGGTTATAACTTTCTTACCCCGTCTTGTTGCCTAAATAGACATGAAGATTGAAAATAGTTAAGGTCTAAAAAAAGAGTGTCGAAAGAGCAAGAGCTGAACGGTTAATTCTAGTACACTATATGAAGGCTTCCAATGTGCGTGCGAAATTATCACCTTTATATACAACTTCTCCGGACATGGAAAGCATTGCAGCAAGCCAATAATCTTGTTCAGATCAAAACTAATCATTTGGATATATAAGATCTTGACAGAATCCAGCACCATTGATAGGCCATCCATGGAGAAACTCTTCATTGAGCATAGAACATAATATTAGTACAAAATGTGTACTCCAAGATGATATATAACTTATGGGCAGAAATTTAAAATGCAGCTTATGGTTACAAGTGTAGATGATAATATAAAGTACCTGAAGAACTGTGGAGCCAAACACCATATTGAAATGAGCACAGAGATCATGTATTACACCCAAGGTCTCCAGTTTGGGCGTAGAGAGGACGGTTATTTGCAACGGTGAATAACTAGAATCAAGGATCAACCTTTGAAGTGAAGGGGCATCTTGGATGATGAGCTGCGTTCCGTCAAAAAAATTCCAATTCTTACAAGGTTAGGCGACTTTATTTGGAGACAACCGATTCTAACTGTGAAAACAAGCACCAAGCACTCCAGGGCAGGGCAACTAGAGTGGATGATGCTGTGCAATGAGGCCTACGATATACGAACCCGCACAAGTGAAAGTTTCTTGAGAAATGGGAGTCGAAGGTTTAGTACTAGATTGTCTAGTAGGTAGCACATCGCAAAGGTGGCGGTGTGGAGAGAGGAGGAAAACTGCGAGATGGACATCGGTGCTGAGGGCACAAGTTCATGGCGTTCGGTATGTGGTATGTGATTTCCAGGGGAATAGTAGAACTCAAGCAGCTGTAGTTCTGTGAATTCAGGGGATTTCAGCCAGGCGTCCACCGTGCAGGGCATGGTATGCTTGCTCAGGTAGCATGACGGGATGCAGAGGCTTTGAACGGAGCCCTGGTGGGAGGAGATGATGGCTCTGAGGATTTCAAAATCATTGAAGAGACATAGCTGACGACAGTCGAGATTAAGGGGCACGACGCACCATAGAGGGCGCCACCGAATTGAGAGGACTTGTGTGCGGCAGCAATCCTTGGTGGGGAGAAGCGAGATGATCTCCCCAAGGACGGCGTCCGGGAGATCGCTGATGCGGTCCACCCAAGATTCTACGGGTTCCTGGGATCCGGTGGGGGCGGGTCGCCGCTTGTCCCCGCGCTGCTGGGTGCGGGATCTACAACAGGCGTCGCCGCTGGCGGGAGCCTCATCTTCTTGGCGCTGGGGGTCAGACGACTCCATTTTCCTCGAGGGTGTCGCGTCGCGCTCACAGATTTGAGTAGATTAACGAATGACAAGCCTAGTTGTAGTGCGAGTGAAGAAGAAGGGGAGCTGAGGTTTTTTCTGTAGTAGTGAGGAAGAAGGGGAGCTGGGGTTCTCTGTAGGAGCGAGGTGAGGAATTTGGGGGTATGAGTGGAGCGAGCTGACGTGAGGTGGGTGGGAGCAAGGAGGAAGAAGAGCACCCAGGTTTTTTTGGGGGGCGGTGTGCTGGGTGTGGGTAGCGCCTCTCATTCAGTAAATATAGGGCTTTTGAATTGATTTTACTATATACTAGTGTGGATGGGCTGTTTTGTCTTGGGCCCAGAGAAACAATTACTACTAGTACAGTGGAGACACTCTACAGCTACCCAGAAAAACAATTACTACTAGTATAGTGGAGACACTATACCGCTTCTGGCTCCTCCTAGGTCATTGAAACGTCTCCCTCTACTGAATGCCGTTATACTTTTGTTCATCGACATGCGGGTCATGTAGCGCGCGGGCCCAAATGCCATCCACCAAATTAGAAGGCAGTATGTAGGCGGAGAGTCACCCGGTCAGAAGCGCCGGCAAAGAATTTAGTCGTCAGATCACAAAACCCCACACCCCTCCTCAGTCTAAGTTTGACCGGATGAAGCAACCATCATTTCACTCTTCGCTGAATCCCCTTCTCCCTCAATATATTCAAGAAAGGCAACACTTGCTTTTGACATTGTTCTTCTCTCACAAAATAGGGTAGGTAAGCGGATTAGTGATGTTGGTATATTTTTGTTCAGGATAAAAAAGAACTTTTGCAAAGCAAAGAATCGATCCTCACTCTCTTTTTTGTTTCATTGTCATTGCGATTGTGTTTTCCTTTCAGTGGTCTCCTAGTATTCGTCAGTTTCATGATGAACCAAGGAGAACCAGGCAAAGATCTGCCGATATTGGAGCAGACGTGGGAGGCTGATCCCCACGAGACAGAGAGCTCCAACAAGATGGAGGCAGCCATCGAGCCGACCCCAGATACACTCACGGCCACTACTGAGATGGTCAACGCCCCGTTTGAGGTTACATCCCCCGTGGCACTGCAGGAGCAGTTTTCCCCCTTTGAGGATGTGTCCCCCCCGCTGAGCTACCCAAGGTGATTTTCTTCTTTGCCGATCTCGATTGTGGTTTTTCATCTAAGTATATGGTGATTAATAATGCAAAATTTTATTAGCTTCGATGCCATGCTATACATAGTGGTTTAAATAGCTTGTGTTTCTTATACTGAAAAGTAATTCAGAATTTGTTTCTGTTTCAATTAGAACCCTGATGCAGACAAGGATTGTGTGGTTGTACATGTCACTCGCTATGAGGCGGATGAATATACGCACTGGAAAAACAGAGTTCTTAGGTTGTTGGATCCTGGAAGCCATTTGCGGTTATACCAATGAAGAGTTGTATTCTAGCCTCATTGTTGTCAGGCGTGTTGTCCAGGGTGTACTGAAGCACAAGAAGTTCAAAGCTACTCCTTCGTTTGTGAGGCATATTGTTCTTGTCAAGCTTACGCAGGATGATGACGTGGCATGCCTCCACAAACAAGTTTATCAGTGGCAAGGCCACAAGGTTGTCTTCATGAAGGTTCATAGGATTGAGCTGCTGCGGGACGTCCTCGATGATGTTCATGCCAAGGTCCATCTTGTGTCCAGCCCAAATTCGATCGAGGCATGAAATAGTTTCCCCAGCTAGTGTTTAATAGTAGTTTGGATTGTGTCTAATTATCCGAACCTTGCCTGTTATCGACCCCTCTGGGGCTAGTACTCTATTTGAATCCGTCTATGGGAACTGCTGCTACTTTTGTGTGCCCGTGAATCATGTGAGAACCATCGTAATTGTTGCCGAAACAGATGCGTCCTCACTAGTTTTTTCATGAATATGGCATGGTAAGACATAAGTTGTCACGGTTTTATCATACGAGCAGTGTGTGTTTTGATGAAATAGAGCACTCGTTCGAGAACTGTGCGCCGACGTATACATAAGTACTTGTAAACATTGTTGGTGCTACCCCACTTGTAAGCAGTTGTGCAAAACACGACACATTGGCTCAGCTCGCTTCAACACTAGGCCATCGACCAGCTAACAATCAACAATCTACTGTCTGACATATAAGCAACTATGTATCTTGTTACAGTGGTTCATGCAGTTAATTGAGGCCACAACAGTTAATTGAGGCCACAATGTAATAAATTCCAAACGTTCACACGCTAGTCCAGCGCTCATGTGGAACACTCACATTAAAATCTTCTTCATAAAAAACTTGAAAAGCATAAGTTAAGCAATTTTATACATCTCAATGATTCATAGAACATAACAAACATATACTAGTTCACAACAAAAGACAAAATTGTGAGAAGGTTTACAAATCAGGAAAAAACAAGCAAGGCTTCTCTGAGCAAAGGGCCTCCCAAAGAGGCTTAAATTTCTGGCGTTCACTCTCGTTTTCTTGTTGCCACCATCCAGGGTTAGGTTCTCTCATTCCAGAATAACCAATTATAATTGTGGTCTCAGCTGGAATGCTGAACTGAACCATGCAGTATACTGACCAGTTGAAATGCTTGTGCATTCCACTAAATTTAAGCACCGTTATTTGCAGAAATAAGCAGATCACAATGCCTCTTGTTCGCGCACCTATCCAAAAAACCACCGTGCAGCCATGCCAGCTAGTTCTTGGTCCGTGGATGAACTGGTAGAAAGTGCATTCCGGACTAGGATGCAGTTGTTTTTGCTTGTCCCTGCACTGCAATCAGGAAGTAAAACGTACGAATCATCTTCTTTTAGATTGCGTTGGTCATTCTACCTTAGTTACTACCAATGTAGGAATACCTTGAAGACTGGAGGTTAGACGACGGCAACGAGGGATAGCCATCTCATTTTGCGTAGTTGTACTAAAACTGAGGTGTATGCTTTTGATTGCGCGGATAGAAACGATACGGAGACATACATCCCGAAACGATATGGAGACAGACATCCCTGTTTGCGCAAATACGAAATACAGTTATTTAAACAGTGACAGATATTCGCAGTGGCGTATGATTAACAACAGCATCTATTGTGTTATAATTGGCACTAGCTTGATAGTATGAAGAGTCCTTAAGTAAGTAGCATCACATCACATCAACAATGCCACTAGATTAACATGCAGAACAATAGCATTAGTATTACTTTCATGAGAGTAGCACATGTGCAATCAAATTTGTGCAGTTCCACTGGGATGAAGCAACGTTAGTGGTGTGAGAGTGTAACTGCAAAAACACAATTCATGGGAAATAAAGCAAGACGGAAGCACTTCATAAAATGGTGGTGGCATTGCTTCAATTTATCGATGGCACTTGACCATTACTTATAGTGACATTAGGTGGCATTGCTTAATGCTTCATGTGATTTTACATTAACGGTAGCGATATGGGCGTAGGGACATCAGGGCCATAAAGTGGTGAGGCAGATGTGGCTGCCGAGAGCGGCAAACAATCAGGCAGCATGTCTGCATTTGTCCCATTTTTTATCTCCTCGGCGACATTTTCCTATGTTAGCACAGGAAATCTAGACCTGCTCATTCTCATTTGCGTTGTCCCCCAACACCCGTCATTTTCTTTCCTTTTTCAACCAAGAGATAGGTCCACTTCCCCCCACCCTTCGCCATCCACCATGCATTCTTCGTCTTTTCAACCAAGAGACCGGTTGGGTAGCCAATATCTACTACTTTTCCCCATTTCCTCTTAGAACCAAGTCCTAGATTCATGCTACAGCTTTCCCACTTTCTTCCCTGTTTGAACCAACTCTTAGAGTCGACTGTATGAACTAGCTTTACCTCTAATAATAGTAAAAGTCTAGGTGGCTTTGGAACAGCGGACGGAAGTAGAAAAAGATCCACACGAAGGGAGCTGGGGCAGTAGAGCAAGGCAGGTTTCGAAGGAATATATACCTAAGGGTCGTCGGCATGTGGCAAAGACAGAGTCGGGAGGCCGCATCTTTGCCACAATACCGCAGGGAGGAAGAAGGGGTCGGAGGCACTCCCGAGCCGGCGCTCTCTTGGAGAGAACCGCACGGCCACTGATCGGGATGCGCGGGCAGCCGTTGGTCTCCTCCCTCGCCGCCGACGACAGGTGAACTATGCACCTACACCCCTGCCTCGGTCGAGGTTGTCCGGCCGGATTTGTGACTAGCCGTGAGCTGCGAGAGAGTGTGGCCACCTATGTCCTGCTTAGATCTGGAGAGCATGAGAGAGTGAACGAGAGGAACCCTAGTAAAGCAAGCGCTAAGGCTCCTCCTTATATATATAGTGGAGTGATTTTGTTGTACCAGCTTCAAAAAAATGTGCTCCTACGTGTACCAGTGAGTGGGTGTGAGAGAATTAGTGCGTGCGTGCACCGCTTCTCTGCGTGAGAGTACAATATACTATGCCCAAAGAACGTTCGCCGCAAGATTAATAGTATAAGTGTGTGACGTGTGAGCTAAAATAAAATGTGTGCGACGTCTTTTGTTTTTTAGAAGTTCTGAGGGTTGGGTGTGAAGAGCACATATGTGTGTGACGTCTACCTGCAGATAGACGGTGGGTGCGACGTGCGAGTCTGCGAGAGGACTCGGGAGAGTCGTGACTCCTGAGGGTGCGTGTGCGTGAGAGGGAGGGGGCACGTATCAATACAATGCATGTGTCCGTAAATCATTATCCGACAAACATTCGCCACAAGCCTTTTCCTGACGAACGCCGTAAGAACCGTTAGATCGGCAGCCGACAGTGTCAGTTTTGCCATGTCATTTAACAGAACAGACACTCCTCCTACACACAAATCTTGCACGTGAGTGTTAGCAACTGCCGTATGCTCCCTCCGCTCTGAAATGGAGTGCATATAGCTTTATTGAAAATTCGAACCTCGCAAACTTTTACCGAGTTTTCGTGTACCAAATTGCACATGTAGAATACCCTGTATATATCATTTCATTCATCTTCGAGAGGTAACTATAAAGATGGGGGAGGAGTCTACAAAATAAGACCATCATATCACCCGCATCAATTTCAACCATCCTTTGGTGTCGAGGAATATCATAGTAACTCTATATAATATGATTTTATAGGATTTTTTCCTTTAGAGCCAATTGGTTCATAGGAATAGATTCATATACTCCACATTTCAAAGGAAATAAACATGATATCATTTCTATAGCTTTAGAGCCACTTAGTTCAAATGAATGGATTCCTATACTCCCTTAATTCCAAAGGAAAATAAACATTAGCGTATATTCAATAGAAAAGTTCCTATGATCTGAACCAAATTACATATCTTTTCTAATCCCTCCTCATAGGAATTGAGATACATGTCATCTCTAGATTCAATAGAAAAGTTCCTATGATGTGAACCAAATGACATCTCTTTTCCAATCCCTACTCATAGGATTTGAGATGCTCCATGTCATCTCTTTCCCTACAACTTCCATGTATACATCTTCTATTCCTAAATAGATAGTACAACCCACTAGTAGCTTTTTTCCAAAACATGCAATTATGGCACAAGAACTATATAGTGTGCCAATAACTTAGAAAGATGGTCGCTGGATGAAGCTAATCCGACAGTGCAGAGATGGCGAATCCGAGCACTACTGGCCGTTGGATATCATCAACATTCCACCAGATCTGCCACATGTACAATTTAGAAGACTCCATGGTTGAACTTAAGCATAATGCACAAACCTTAAAACACAAGCACTTCTCCTTTGTTCTAGAATCTTCTAGATCATAATTGTTTTTTTTCTAAATGAATTGCCATTATTTTTTTTTTACTTTATGCTTTACAATGCACAGCCCCATGAATCTTAAATTTTTTAGAAAACTAATTGATTTTGAATGAGATGAACTATAAGAACTAAACGAACATCTACATCATGCATATATGACTCAAAGCTTTACATGCTATAGTGTGTATTTATTCATAATTTGGTTTCAAAATCTCATGCGTTCAATGCATCATTGCCTTTCGGTCGAACCTACATCCACAATTTTTTGTACGTACTATATCTCCACTGGTCCCCGAACCCAAAATGCTGCCTCGTTCCCGTAAAACCAAGCGGCCCACACATGCGTCGACTCGAACCCATTTACTACGACGTGGCCCCGCACGCCGTAGTACTCCTACAAACCCTACCGCCGCACTCATCATCGGTTTTCTTCAAGAGGACGAGGTAGGAGCCGATTTGTAGTGGAGGCGCTTTCAAAAAAAAAGGATATGTAGTGGAGACCCCTACCCTAGGGTGCCCTAGGTAGCTGCCGCACGCATCATTGTTTTCTCTTTCCTTTATGCTCTTGCGCCCTAGAGTGAAATGATGGTTGCTTCGTCCGTCAAGCTTAATGCAGGAAAGGTGGGGCTTTGTGATTTGACCCCTCGTCGCTCATTTTCTACTACTGCAACGCTACGACCGGGGTGCCTCCAGTTCCAACCGCTGCTCCGAACTGTAATTTGGTGCATCGCATGTGGAACAAGACGGTGGATGAGCCACATGTCGGTCAAAGGGGTCCGGTTAAGTGTGTCGCCATTTCATGTGCGGACTGACCCTGCTTGAGTTGCTACGCCAACACGACAGGAGCAGCCTACTACTTGGTTTTGCTCCTTGTTGAATCCCGACTATATTGATCTAAAATGATACGTGCGGAACTACCCTCTGCGTCTCGGTTTTTTATTTTTAGGCGTCTCGGTTTATAGGGCGTGCACGTAGTTCTAGGTCATCCATTTGCCTAACTAAATATGAGTTACTATGTCACAAAAAGTACTACTATATCATTGGATTCTTAAGCGGATGTAGTTGTATTTAAAAGTCAAGGGCGGGGCTTTTCCTGCGCGGTAGGCGGGGCAGTTCCGCCTAGTCGGTCTGACAGAGACGCGAGAAGACGAGGGAGTAGGCTGCTGCAAACGTAGGGTTGTGTGATTTGACAGCAAGTTACTGTTGGACAGGTGGGGCCCTATGATTTGACTTGCCATTATCATTTTAACTGTGGCGCTACGACCGGCGTGAGTCTTCCGATTCCTGACCACCTCCATATAGGTGCCTCTCCCAATGCTCCACCATGTAGTAGAGGCTGGCTCTTGCATGAGAGCCCACTTCTCCAATTTTTCCTTGCCTCTCTTTCCTCCACATATGCAAAAATGTCATGTAAAGCGCACTATTGTACTTACTTTTACTTGCTCCTACAGGTGCTAAGCTTGCCACATAGGCATAAAGTCTGATGTGGCAAGTTAATCAAGAAGAGAGAGACTAGTTTGGTGACCCAAGGAAGAAACGGTGCTAAGCGCGTGTACCTAGGTGAAAAGACAATTTTGAGTCTGTAGCTAATTAAATGGAGGAAACTTAGCAACACCATTTCATTGGAAGAGGTCACTCCTTGGCAAATGCAATAAATACTAGTACTCCCTGTGTCCCATAATATAAGAACGTTTTTGGCACTACAAAAGTGTCAAAAATATTCTTATATTATGGGACGGAGGGAGTACGGAGAAAGAGATACAGAGGAGTAAAATAAATAAATACACTTATAGCCAACCTTATAGCCAACCTTGTTGTAGTATGAGTGACTAAGTGATGACTATGTATGACATGCCAACATCAGATAGCCTAACGCGCCGTGTTAAATCTCCAAGGGCGCGACCGCGCGAGCGACACGACGGTCGTGGTAGGCGCGACCATGATACGGGCTGCTGGCAGCCCTTGGATCTGAGATCAAACGGTCGCATGCTAAGTTGCTGAAAATTTGCAGAATAACCCTCCAAGATAGGATATTCGCCCATAGGTCTAGAATCACGCCATGCAACCGTTCGATCTCAAATCCAAGGGCTCTCAGAAGCCCATATCATGGGAGAATGGAAAGCCAATACCCTGCCATTCGCACGCTGGCACTTCGCTCCTACTCGTCCCCGCACGTCCTTTAATACTACGACGGTTCGCTCCTAGTCATCCCGTCCATTCGCATTACGACAGTTCCACTAATCCTAACCCTCCTCCCAAATCCATGGCGTCCCAAATCTCCATGATCGGCGGTGAGTACAAGGTTAGAACCATCACCGGCGATGAGTTCGACGTCATCTACACCCGTTCTTCCGCTGACGGTGAAAGGATGCCTTTCTCGCTTGACGCATGTTCAAGACTCGAGATGATGAGTGGGTCGCTGGGCTAGATGTTGAGTACACCACAGTCCTGGGACGAGAGAAGGATCTAAAGGACGAAGAGAGGAAGAAGCCCGCCGTGATCCAGGTTTGCGTGCATGACTTATGCTTGGTCTACCACATATGCCATGCCGACATTGAGTGCCAGGATTTTAAGGACTTCCTCGAGAGCAACCTAGTCAAATTCGTTACTGTAGAGTTTGGTAATGACAAAGAAGTCCTGCGTCGGATAGGCCTCGTTGTAGGCAACACCTTCGACCTCCAGAAGAATCGGCCGGTGTCCTCTCGCCAGCCTTCAATGCTGACCCTGGCAGGAGCCATGGTTCATCCTTCGTACGGTAAACTGGAGAAACCTCATTACACGTTTCATCATCATGCATGGCAGCGGAATGTACTAGATATAGACCACATCCACTACGCTACAATGGATGGCTACCTTTGTTTCAATATCTACAAGGGTTGGATGAAGAGCAAGAGCCAAGTGTGCGGTTCAAGCAAAGAAGTATCGGCCAAGAAGAAGAGGGACAAGGACGAAGTCGAGACGTGGGCGAGGACTCCTCCGAGTGAGTAAGGTGTCAGTATCATTGCTCATGGTGGTTCTAATGCAGTGTCTACCGGATTAGTTGCATAGTTTAATGTAGCGACCCGACCTCAGACGGTCAAGCCTCTGTGTTGCTGTGCCATCCCTGGATCAGTATGCTGGCACACACAGTACATCAATGTATATATCAAAGTGCAATCACATGTATAATTAACGTAAAACTGATATATACCTCATAGGTCACAGCGGAAACAAATAGTCGGGTGTGGAGTCCCATCAACGCCATCGGCAGGTTGAGTGTAGACCGTAACCCTCTATCGTAACTCTTACTCGTCGAGGAAATATCTGCAACATGATACGTTGCAGCCGTGTAGGTCAGTACATTGTATGTACCGGCTAGATCACTATAAGAGATAACAGATTATAAACTATACTATATGCAGTATGAGTTTGTGGCTCAGATGTCGAGTTTTGTTTGCATAAAAGCTGGTTTTATTTTCCCTACATCAAAGGAATAAATGAAGTCTGTACTATAGAGTTTTCTATCATGACATGGTTCCGCCAACCGATGTCTCATAGCCCAAATTCATAAGTTGCCCACAATTAAGTTATCAGTCCGGTGTTGAGAGTTCCGAGATAGATCCAGGTCCAGATGCTCAAATTGTCCGTAACCGGGGACACGGCTAATCGATTAGGTTTTTAACCCTCTGCAGAGGTTTGTACACTTTACCCGCAAGATTCGATCCCTCTATTTACGTTCTCGCACTTCGTGGTGTTTGAGAACAAGATGACCAAAACATGGTCTTCGAAGAGTTCCTCGACCACCGTCCGGTGCTCATCCAATCCTACCGTAGTTCTACATCTGCTAGCACCGTCCCCAGCCAGAGTCACAACTAGGGTCAACCAAGCGAGCCCATATTGACTTGCGGTTGCAGGTAAGCTTCCGGGCATGAAGTATTCTTCCGTCTCTTTGAGTCTGGGTGAAGCTTTCCGCAAGATGTCATGGCGCTTCTCCATGCATCCCGCCAACCACTGGTTTCTCCAGGGTGCCCACAACCGTCCTTCACCCAAAGAGTGTGTATTGAATTCTTGTCTCGAGTCTTGAAGTCTTGAGGCCTTGAAGATGCAGTCCTTGCAGATTTCATCATGGTGTTGTCGTCATTGACGTAGATCCTCCCTTCTCACACCACTCCACGAGCACTCATACCAAACCCGTCTACTATAGCGTAGCATTAAAATAAATAACGTCCCGGCTTGGTAACAGGGTGATGGGTTCCTACCTCATGCATACTACTCAACTACAAGGATTCAATAACACTACTGAGGGGTGGTTGCAAAGATGCCACTAAATGCAATAAAACATAGGTATGATAGCATGGTCAAAGTGAACTTGCCTTGCTGACGATCTTCGAAAACTAGGGACTCGTGGTACCAAGCTTCGCACTCCGGAAATTCTACCGAGACAAACAACAATCATAATAAGCATACAACATATGACCACTTAACATAATAGCATGCGAACATAACACACAAAGCACTTGAACCAAAACCCAAAGAAAAACTCAAAGAAATCCAACTCAAAGTTTTCCCATATCCAACAACAATCAAGAAATAGTTTTGCACTACAAAATTTTTCTTAACAGAACCTAAGCATGGGTTTATGCTACCTAACAGAAAAGAATTCATCAAGCAACTAGGAGCAAAAAGAATCACCTTAAAATCTATTATAAAACTCCTATTAGGCCTAAAGCAAATTCTAGTAAGAAAATAAAATAAAAGTTTTATTTATTATAAATAAAAGTTCATGCTCTAAAGTTACAGAAACTAACCTAGAATAATCTATCTCTCATGAAAAATAAATTTATTTGCTAAGTAAAACAATAGGAAAACAGTAGCTAGTTAATTAATTAAGAATAACATGATTCTGATTAAAACTATTAGTTTATTAATCCAAAAATGCCCAAATAAAATCCTACTGTTAGGCAATGTCAAAACAAAGTGGTGACAAAAAGAATCACCCAAAAATAATATTCCTAACTCATTCTATAGCAGATTTACTATTCTGTCTAAATCTACAATAAAGCAATTTTAAATAATTTTAACATGGCTAATTATATTTTCTGCAGAAACTATAAGAAATTTTCAAACCAACAAAAAAAGAATCACTTAAAAATATTAAGTAAATTAAAAGATATGAATTTTTCAAATCTGAAACTATTCTGTTAAAACAGAAAACGAAAATAAAGAAAAAACGGCCTAATGGGCCTATCTAACGCCCTGAGCGTAACATAACTAAAACGGGCCATAGGGTTAAACCGAGGCGGCCGGTTCAACTAAAACAAACCCTAACTAAAATAAACTGGAACTAACCGGGACAAAACCGGTTTTATTTAAATAACATACCCCTTCGGGGGGAATCTAATCTAAACCGTTGGGTTTAGATCCAACGGCGGCGAGGTGTTCCGGCGACGTACCGAGGCGGCGACGGCGACGGCGACTCGGCGGCGAGTGCTCCGGCGACTCCGGTGGTCGGGGGCGTCGGCGGAGATCTCTGGCGGGTGCGGCGGGGCGCGGGGGTTGGTTTGGTGGTGTCGGGCGAGATGGGGGGGGCGGGGGGGGGTCGGGGAGAGGCTAATGGCGGCGGCGGCGCTCGGGTGCTCCGGCGGGCGCGTGCGGTGAGAGGGAGAGGTCGGGCGAGGGGGCGAGGGGGGGAACGGGGTCGGGGGGGTATATATAGGCGGGCGGCCTCGACTTGGAGGAGGGGAAAGATCCGGTGAGGGGATCGGGGCGGATCCCGGGGATCGCGGGGTTTCCGGCGAGCGGCGGCGCGGAGGGGTGGCGTCTTGTGAGGAAGACGGTGGGGGTCCACCCGTCGGGAGGGGGGGGGGAGCGCGTTCGGTCGGTCGACCGACGCGGGAGGCTTTCGGGCGCGGGGGTCGGTCGGCTCGGCGTGGGCCGGCGGCCGTTGGCTGGTTGGGCCAGTTCGGTGGGCTGCCCAGGTGCTGGCTGGGCCAGTCGGCCTGGCTGGCGCCTGGGTCTTTTCTTTTTCTAATTTTTTTTTGAAAATAAAAACAGAGAGAAAATATATAAAATATAAATATTTTATATAGGACATATATATATCAAAATGATTAGGGGAATATTCCCTATCATTTGAACATTTTTTCAGGGGCAAAATCCAAACTTTATAGAAAATCATTTTTTTCTAAAATTCCAAATAAAACTCAAATTTGAAAGGGGTTTTCAAGGCACTTTCAAATGACTTTCAATTTGATTCTTTTTAACTTCCAACTCATATTTCATATAATTGAAGAAGTCATTTTATCTTCCCTCATGAAAATCATTGAGTTGCATAAAGCTTTGAATTTGAAATATTCTCAAATGAAATTCAAATCTTTTTAAAACCCTTTTCATTTCAAATGGAAGAAGTCATTTCATCTTCACTCTAGGGTTTTGTTATTGGAATGGAACTGAATTCATTGAGATCCAAAAAGGGCAAAAGGGGATAGTTTTGGGAAAGTCATTTTTATTCCCTCTCATCCAACTTTTAAAAGTTTCAAATTCCACTCAATTTCACTCAATCAATCAAACAATCAGACAACAAGCATAGTTATTTATCTAATATAACATTCCAAAATTTAGAATTTTGGGATGTTACATTTAATTTCAGGGGTGCTTAGTTGAATTTGAGGGGTGTGTCGTGCTGAGCCCCAACAGAACTATTTTATGTTTCTTCTCGTTACTTTAACTCCTTAGTATGATACGTACTACTAGTATTTATTTAATAGAATTTAGCACCCCAATTAAGCACGTACTAGCTTTTTTAATAGTACTATATGCATAATTTAGCGACGAGCGCTCTCTATATGTACCACCTTTGTTTTAATTTCAATTTTACTACCTCCGTCCGGGTTTATTGGTCCCCATTGTATTTCGTGCCAAATTTTGACCATAGATTAAACTAACAAAATGTTCACGCGTGCCACCAAACATTTTATTTTTGAAAACTACATTCAAATACGAATCCAATGAGATAATTTTTCTTGACATGCATTAACATTTTGTTAGTTAAATCTTTAGTCAAAATTTGGCACAAACTACAAACGGGACCTATAAACCAGGACGGAGGTAGTACTACTGTCCAAAAGTATACATTTTTTTAAAAGGCTAGAGTATTGTTTATCACATATATAGCTAGTTAAATTCTCAACCTAGAACAACGTGCATGCCATGTAGTAAACCGATACAGAGGAAGTATAGTAAAAATGAGGTGATTTTACCGAGCGATCGGTGGGGGGCATGGCCTGTCATGCGGTCCCACGTGTCATGATATACCAAGGCGATGCGCGTGTCCCTCTTGAGGCAGAAGCAATACTACGTGGTTTGATATGATGGCGAACCGAAGTGTGAAATAATGGTTGCTTCATCCGTCTGGGAAGGTGCGGCATTATGATTTGACGTCTCATTGCTCGTTACTACTACTGGGCCGGTACGAGTGGGGTGCATCCCCCCTGCTGTTCTGCACTGTTATTTGGTGCTTGACACGTTGACCCGATTGCTATATGTCCCACATGTCAGCGACAGGAAGTACAGAATTCATGAAAGGGAGCGTCGATGGAGGAGTATACTACATAATTCATGAAAGGGAGCGACTTAGTTTTGGAAAATCTGTTTTTACGGAGTACGTATCCACTAGGGTTTATAGGGCTCATCTAAAAAACATTCGTTTTTCCATTTGATAAGTCTCAATTCTATTATACTAGTAGTAGTACCATTACATGTTAGATTTCGAGGTGCATTAGATCACCCGACGCAAGCAGTATCAAGAGGAAACTAACCAATGCATGTACAAGTTCATGGAAATTTAGTGGCCATTCATGCATTCGTTCTAATTATGCCTCGGTAAACATAACTTCTTGAGAAAAACGAGCGTACTAATTACTTGTGCAAACTATGAAATTAATTCGACCACTCACCGTCTAACTTGGTTGGAGAGCTTTTGAAATTGAGCCATAAACTGGAAAGGAGGGAGTAGTAACTTTTGTCTCGATTACTATTTGTGGCCTTGTATAGATGCAAAACGTATTTTTTATAGTGGCCTTGTATAGGTAAATGGAGGGAGTACTAACCAAGGTGCGTAGTAGGGACGAGGAGTAAACGGAGGGAGTAGTACTCCCTCCGTCTAGGTGTGTAAGTCATCTTACGAAAACCAAATAATCCCAAAACACTTAGGCGCGGTGCATTAAATTCTACCTCGTTTCTTGTTTCTTGACATATCAACCAATAAGAGATGTGGGGTGTGCATGCTTTTAATGACTTGAGACTACCAAACACGACATGCAGTGGTTAGTTCATTGCATGCAATGCTATTAATTAGCAAATGAACATTAAGTTCTCTCGTTTTCTCCTCCTCCTTGGTCACGGTGCACAACCTAAGATGACTTACTCACCTAGACAGAGGGAGTAAAATTTTCTCCTCGTGTTGCGAGCCACCACGCGCGTGGGCGAGGGAGCGGGCGTAAGGCGTACAGTAGTAGGAGTACTACTACTACTACTACTCGTAAGCAAGCTTCACCTCATCCTGCGATCCACCGTGGCCGTGGGCGGGGGAGACGGTGTACTAAGCAAGCTTCTCCTCGTTCTGCGGTTGACGGGACACATCAAAAGTACTCCAGTGTATAGAGCCTTGCCTCTAAGGTAGGCCCCACATGGTTTGCCTCTTTTTTTAACATAACACGTCAAGTCACAATTTGTTTGTTCACCCGTGGTAGACGATCCTCCCTCCACCAAGTAGACAACCAGTACAGGTGCCAAATTACCACGTGGGCTGCCTTTTTCGTACAGAAATGAGCTCCACCGTGTACCCGCGTGGGTGTGGTTGGGAAAGAGACGGGAGTACGTGCGCCTCCCGTGTTCTACTTATCCTCGATGATGGCGGCAGACGCGGAGGCGCTAGCCGTCGACTCGTCGCTCTCCGCGCACCCGGCTTCTGTCGTTGCTTGCATGGCGCGGCCGCCGGCATGGGAGTCTCGGCCACAGAAACGGGAGACGTGGTACGAGGCGGTGGCATGGACGGCAGCAACGACGCCCGTGCGCTGCTCCTCGTCGAGCTGGCCTGGAGCGGCGAAGTTCTTGGCGCGCGCCGGCTTGGGGGCGGCAATCGCTCCGTCGGGCGAGGGAGGGAGGTGGATCGACAAGCTGCATAGCTCGTATCCGGCGGGCTACCCAGCCGCTTGGATGCGGAATAACTACTCTTCGTAAGCCATTGTAAGAGTGGACAACATGGTGGAGGAGATAGGGGAGCGGCGGAGGTGTGCGATTCTTGGCCGGCGTTTGGCCTCGTTTAAATAGGAGATTAAATAGACGGCGGACGGGAGGAGCTCAGCCGGCGTTGCGTTTAACGGCGGCCCGGTCATGAACGGACGTGTGTCTAGAGTGAGTTTCTCGGCTTCCACACGGGCGGGTTTCATGGATGCGTTTGAATGCGGCACGGTGGCGTGTTCAGCTGGGCGTGCAGCGAGTGGCGCCCTCGACTCTGACCTAGGACACCGCGCCGTTCTTCCACTGATGTGTGGGCTCTTTGGGTGCATGGCCGGCATGTCAGTGACCCAACGCAGGCAGCGCACACCATAGGAACCTTTGGTGGGCCATGGCGGTCAGAAGCGGGCATTTCATAAACCGATGATTGTTCATTGAGTGTGACGTCATCTTTTTCATGTAGATAAGCCTACTATGTTGATAGCCCATTCGATACGTTGTGATTCATAAAGACCGCTGCAAACGTCAATGTTCTGCTTTTCACAGATAAGATTGATTAATACCCGTAACAATCCATATCCTTAACAAAGGGTGCATGCACGTATAGGTTGAGCGTGTGTCTTGCGTCGTGTGCTGTGTGCATGCAGGCGGCGAAAGTGTTGCGGCGCGTGCAAGGGTACGTTTCAGTGTTGCATGCATGGGTGCGTACGTGCGTGTGTTTGTGAGTGCATGTGTACGTGCCAGTGTTGCACGCTAGCATGCGTGCGTGTGTACGTGTCAGTGTTGCACGCCTGCATGCGTGTCTTGCGTGCGTGCATGTGTACGTTATGTGTACGTGTCAGTGTTGCATGCCTGCATGCGTGCGTGTGGGGTGAGGCTACACGTCAGTCGACTGACTTTTCATCTCTGGTCATTAGATTTTCTAGCCATTGGATACAAAATCAAGGGCCTCCAGTTTATCATCAAACTCCACCCCCCCTGAGCCGCCAGCCACCACCGGCCGAACCGCCAGCCCCCGCCGCCACGCTGGCCCGCCCTCCCTGAAACCACTCGCCATCACCGTCCGCCAAGACCGCCATCCTCTAGCAGCGCGCCGAGAATCTGTCCTTCACCGCGCGGTTGGGGGGGCGTTCACTGGCCATCCAGAGGTCTCACGACTTCGAATACCCACCGACCACTAATTTATTACCATTTGTATCCTTCATATACGTGCTAACGGGTGGGCCCTATGGTAATGTGCGCTGCTGAATGTGGCCCGTTTGACTGGTCAATTGATCGTGTTATCAACAAATTACGGAGCTGTATGGTGAGCCAGTGACCATATGATCACCCTAAAATGTACTCCTATTTTATTAACACAGTACGGACTCAAACTACCATTTCTTTCTTTCATATACGGGCTGACAGGTGGGCCCCATGGTTACGCGCCCCGATGGTGCAACACTAGTTGCGCCGCGTGGAACGTTTGACTGGTCAATTGATTGTGTCATCAACAAAATACGGAGTTGTACGGGTGAGCCAGTGACCGTATAATCATGACATGTATTTGTTTAACACGGTACAAACGCAAGGGCTCATATATACGCGCAAGCACTCACCGCTATAAGCGCACACACGCGAACCCTACCCCTATGAGCACCTTCGAGAGAGTGGGCCAGCATATATGATCTTGAGATTTTAGGAAGTCACCATAGGTGCCTCGTAGTCGAGTGGAACGTTTCCTCCCACTGAACATGCATCGCCAGAAAATACTGAAATTAACACAAGATAAATGCGAGCACCGGGACTTTAACCTTGGTGGGCTCGAGAAACCACTGTCCTCCTAACCATCCAACCACATGTTGGTTAGCACGACAAAATGTATGTGGTGACCGTGATGAGCTTATTCTGAAGTCCAGTGACCATATCGTTCTTTCGCTTCAAATACAATGACCGTAAGTGTCGTCAATAAAATACGGAGCACGCATCAAATGCAAAGTCCATCAGTGTCATCAAGAAAATGTGGAGACGTATCGTGAGCTAGATACCGTTGTACTATTGTATATGCTTATTTTCTTAGTGGCCGATTGCGTGTGTGGTGTGGTGGGCACATCATTTCTAGTTGTGGTGGGTCAACATGAAGACTCATGGGTCGGTTCCATCCTGCACCACATATAGGTTGGACCGAGACGTGTTATACGAAGACCCATGTGGAGGACTCGGCGTACAACACGAAGCTACCAGAGTCGCGGAGGACTCTATCCCCACTGGTGATAAGCCGACTATATATGACCCTAGGCCCTTAGTATGTTATACAAGCTTGGGGGCTAGTTTGTCGATAGTATACACACACGCACAATGCCTGGTATTCACGTGTACTTTGTACACACCCCTATCACTAATATACAGCACTGTGAGTAAGCTCTTTCTTCAATCAAGGGTCCGGTCCGAACTAGGGTAAAACCTTGCCTCGGATTACCATCCAGCCTAACAGCCAGGGATATCCTACCGAATGATATGATGAAATCATATCTGCCAACTACTAAGAGAGAGGTGTGTCGGGGGGGGGGGGGGCAATGTGTGCGAGAGAGGCCTAAAGATAATGTGCGTGCGGGAGACACATAGGCACACATATACGCTTATAGAGGGCTAGAAGAGACCGTGCGTGTGTATATATGCATGTGAGAGAAATAGTGTTTTCCAACTGAGATTAGTGAAAAGACTGGTACATAGTAGTTAGAAAGAGAGAGAGAGAGAAACAGAGAGAGCATGTGCGCGAGACACCTCGACACCCTGAGAGAGATTGTGAGCATGTGTGAAAGAGAAATGCCGATGCATATAAAGTGTGTGCACTTATGCGTTAGATAGAGAGATATATAACACGCTTGTGAGAACGGGCGAGGCATAGTGCATCTACGTGTAAAAAGTGTTCTACGCATTAAATTAAAATATAAATGACATCATTATTTTTGGATGAGATCATGAATTTTGCAAATTGCGTATGGACGAAAATCGGTCTATCAGACACCCATACTCTATTGAATTCTAGCATGTGCATGTGTTTATTTCATATTATTGATCCATAGAGTGAGAGCGGTTTGAAATACAGGCAATGAATGATTTTGCAATTCATATATAAACATTAATTAGTGCACTCCATGTTGTTAGTGTGAAGCACTTTATACATTTGTCACTTGCATGGATACATTCCAAATTGCTAGCTACTTAAATAGAATACATGTCGAATTAAACATAAAGTGGTTTCGAAGATTCGAATTCATAGGAAGTGCATTCATCTATTTGAACCCGAGATAATGGCATTTGTAAATCAGATGTAAAAGGGGGCATCAATCTTTGTTGTGAGTTTGAACAAGCTATATATATATTCATACGCATATCTAACTTTTTTTTTGCAACCAGGAGATTATATGTGGAACCATGCATGAACTGAGGTAAGTTGCATATTTTTTAATATATACTCATGTAAAATGTATATTCAAATGTACCCCCTCCATTCCAAAATAATCGTAGCTTTAAGATTTTCAAGAGTAAAGATTTGTGAAGTTTGACAAATCCTAAAAGTTCAATTCAAGAGAACCAAAAACATTAATGCTTCTGCTCCCAAATATTGAACGAAGCGCCAAATAGGCCTACGGTCACCAAACCGCTGAGACTAATGTTTGGTGGTAGGAAATTACTGTCCCGACTCTGGCCCGTGTAGCCTATCGGCCCGATGTCCAAAGGTCTAAACCAGGGTAGGTTTGTAACTTCACCAAGACGCCAGTCTCAACCGCCTCCGAGAAGCATTCATACGCCGTGGGCGCCTAAACACCCATGCGCTCGGCTGAAATCTATCCCACCCACATTTGGGACACCTGACATGACTGTCGTACCCCCAACCCGCAATATGTCCGAAATTTCAGATGGGGGCAAAGTTTGTAACTTTCCCCAAATTTCAAACAAGCGTGTCTCAAATCGAAACATTGTTCCCCCTTAGTTCCCCGCCTCCCTCTGTTTCCCCATTCATACTCCGTGGGCGCAAAAACACCCTCTCCACCAGCCGCGAAACCCCAGCCTCCTCCGTCCTCCACCCTATAGCGTCCAATCCACCGCCGCCCTCCTCCATCACGCTGGAGCCGGTACCCCGGCATCGTCGTCAACGCAACCGCAACTGCAACACTCTCAAGGACTTAGCAGCTGAAGCCGAGGCAGAGCTGCCTCCACAACGCCGACGCCGACGTGCGCCATACCAGAACCACTCCGACCACGCCGTCCTGCACCTCACTGCTGCGGATCCACTGTCGCAACCGTCCACCACACCGGAGTTGTTCCCGCTATGCCGTCGTTCGCCGCCTCGGATCTGCTTCCCAGCCGCTGACAGACGGCCACCGCACCATACTCAACAACTTGGCCATGGGTTCGTCCAAGGCTGCACCGTCCTCCACAACTTCTGGTTTCCGGCGAACAACAAGAAGATCGTCGGAAAAACAGAAGGAGGACACAACACTGCCAGCAGAAAGAGGTACTCATCTTCCCTTATTCGTGCAAATCTTACGTCTCCGCTCACACCATATTCATCCCACGAAACACTAGTAGAAAAGGGGGCTTTCGTCCAGGCCAGTTTAGCCCATTAGTCCCGGTTCAATCCAGAACCGGGACCAATGGAGCTATTTGCCCAGTCAGGAGCCCAGGGGGCCGGGCCGGGCCACGGGCCATTGGTCCCGGTTCGTCTGGACCTTTTGGTCCCGTTGGTGGGACGAACCGACCAATGGTCCTGGCTCCTGGCCCACCACTATTGGTCCGGTTGGTGGCATGAACCGGGACCAAAGGCTTCCCTTTAGTACCGGGTTCAAGCCACCAACCGGGCTAATGGTTCTACCTATATATAGCCCCTCGCGCAAAAAGCGAGCACACCGCTCTGTTTTTCCGGCCGAGGGGAGAGGGCTTGGTGGTGCTCTAGCTCACCTCCTATGCACACAAGGTGTTCGATGGAATGCCCGAGCCACACTACTTAAGGTTTCTCCTCTCCAAGCTCGACCGCCAAGCTCCATTTTCCTCAATATTTATCTAGGTTTAGCGGTCCGTCACGCCTGCCCCGTCTTCATCGCCACGATCACCAGCGCCGATCTCATCGCGGCACCACCGTGGTGAGCCTCTTGT
Organism: Aegilops bicornis; assembly: GCA_021605145.1. Taxonomy (NCBI): domain Eukaryota; kingdom Viridiplantae; phylum Streptophyta; class Magnoliopsida; order Poales; family Poaceae; genus Aegilops; species Aegilops bicornis. Next base: position 47,813,070 of record CM038669.1, read on the forward strand.
TCTTATCTTCTTTACGAAAGGAAAAATATTATTACTTGTTTGTTTAGATAGATACTTGTATTATTTTCTTACTTTTATTATTGCATCTTATATAGTGCGATGGTTTTGGTATCCGCCTGCCGCCCTCGTCCTGTCTATGATTCGGATGTGGTATATATTATCTTTTCATAACTATTGGTTCATTTATTGTTTATGAAAATTATGCCACCAACGTGACATAGATTTTATTTATCTAGGAGGTTGTTGAACCGAAATTCCAACCGACCCTATTGTCGAGAGGTTAAATTTAGTTGAAGAACAAAACAATTTCTTGAAGGAAAAAATAAAAAACTTGAGGAGGAGAAGATGATATTGGAGTTGCATGTTGCGGATGTCGTCGATGATCACAAGATCAAGATGGATGCAATGCGCTTGAAGATGAGAAAGATTAGAAAATATGCCATTCATACCGAGGCTTGGTATCATTATGCCGTTAGATCAGTTGTTACCTTGGTTGCGATTATGATCGCATTTGTTTTCGCATTGAAATGTTTTACATAGTTTCAATGTATGGTTTAATTAATTTAGATGCTCTGCAGAGCTTTATGTTGTTAGATGAGAACTATGTATGTACTTTGGTTTTTATGTGATGATGAACTTCTATTAATTTGGTCACTTAATTATCTATTCATGATGTTACGTAATGATTTTGACACACTTAATTATATATAATGCACGCAGATGAACCGGCAATGGATGTACGGTGATGACACACCTCCGAGTACATTAAGGGCGTGCATGATTTTCTCGAAGTGGCTTGAGGCAAACAAGCAGAATGGTTTAATGTGTTGTCCATGCCCTATATGTGGGAATACGAAGTCTTACTCGACCGGAAAATCCTTCACACCCACCTGCTTTTACAAGGGTTTCATGCCACACTATAATGTTTGGACGAGGCACGGAGAAATAGGGGTTATGATGGAAGATGGCGAGGAAGAAGAGTACGATGACAACTATGTGCCCCTGAATACGGTGATGCTATCGAACATCAAGATGCACTGACGATGTGCACGATGGTGCTGGAACGGGCGATGCTGAAGATCAAGAGGAACCAGACGATGTGCCCGATGATGATGATCTCCGCCGGTCATTGTCGATGCAAGGACACAATGCGAAAGTCAAAAGGAGAAGCTGAAGTTCGATCGCATGTTAGAGGATCACAAAAAGGGTTGTACCCCAATTGCGAAGATGGCAACACAAAGCTCGGTACCGCACTGGAATTGCTGCAGTGGAAGGCAGAGAATGCTGTGCCTGATAAAGGATTTGAGAAGCTATCAAAATAATGAAGAAGAAGCTTCCAAAGGATAACGGATTGCCCGACGGTACATACGCAGCAAAGAAGGTCGTATGCCCTCTAGGATTGGAGGTGGAGAAGATACATGCATGCCCTAATGATCGCATCCTCTACCGTGGTGCCTACAAGGATCTGGAACGCATGCCCGGTATGCGGTGCATTGCGATATAAGATCAGACGAGATGACCTCGGTGATGTTGACGGCGAGCCTCCCGTGAAGAGGGTTCTGTGAAGGTGATGTGGTATGCTCCTATAATACCACGGTTGAAACGTCTGCTCGTAAACGGAGAGCATGCCAAGTTGATGCGATGGCACCGTGAGGACCGTAAGAAAGACGGGAAGTTGAGAGCACCCGCTAACGGGTCGCAGTGGAGAAAAATCGAGAGAAAGTACTGGGATGATTTTGCAAAGGACCCAAGGAACGTATGGTTTGCTTTAAGTGCGGATGGCATTAATCCTTTCGGGGAGCAGAGCAGCAATCACAGCACTGCCCGTGACTCTATGTATGTATAACCTTCCTCCTTGGATGTGCATGAAGCGGAAGTTCATTATGATGCCAGTTCTCATCCAAGGCCCTAAGCAACCCGACAACGACATTGATGTGTACCTAAGGCCATTAGTTGAAGAACTTTTACAGCTGCGGAATGGAAACGGTGTACGTACGTGGGATGAGCACAAAAGGAGGAATTTGACCTAAAGGCGTTGTTGTTCGTGACCATCAACGATTGGCCCGCTCTCAAGAACCTTTCGTGACAGACAAACAAGGGATACCACGCATGCATGCACTGTTTACTTGACACCGATAGTATATACCGGGAAGCTGCAGGAAGAATGTGTACACGGGTTATCGCCGATTTCTTCCGACCAACCATCAATGTCGAAAGAAAGGCAAGCATTTTAAAGGCGAGGCAGATCACCGGAAGAAGCCCGCCATGCGCATCGGTGATCACGCATTTGCTATGGTCAATGATTTACACGTAATCTTTGGAAAGGGTCTCGCGCATTAGCTGTTCCGAATGACGCCGAGAATCACGCACCCATGTGGAAGAAGAAATCTATATTTTGGGACCTACCCTCTGGAAAGACCTAGAGGTCCGCTCTTCGATCGACGTGATGCACGTGACGAAGAACCTTTGCGTGAACCTGCTAGGCTTCTTGGGCGTGTATGGGAAGACAAAAGATACACCGAGGCACGAGAGGACCTGCAACGCTTGCACGAAAAAGAAGGCATGCCTCAAGCAAGATGAAGGTCCCGCCACCTACGCTCTTACGAAAGAAGAGAAAGAAATATTCTTTCAATGCCTGCTCAAGATGAAGGTCCCGACCGGCTTCTCGTCGAATATAAAGGGAATAATAAATATGCCGAGAAAAAGTTCCGTAACCTAAAGTCTCATGATCGCCACGTGATTATGACGCAATCGCTTCCGGTTGCATTGAGGGGCTTCTACCGAAAACGTCCGATTAGCCATTGTGAAGCTATGTGCATTCCTCAATGCAATATCTCAGAAGGTGATCGATCTAGAAATCGCATCAACGCTAAGGAGTGATGTGGCGCAATGTCTTGTCGGGCTTCGAGCTGGTGTTCCCACCATCCTTCTTCAATATCATGACGCACGCCCTAGTTCATCTAGTCGACGAGATTGTCATTCTGGGGCCCGTATTTCTACACAATATGTACCCCTTTGAGAGGTTCATGGGAGTCCTAAAGAAATATGTTCAGAATCGCGCTTAGGCCAGAAGGAAGCATCTCCATGGGCCATCAAACAGAGGATGTCATCGGGTTTTGTGTTGACTTCATTCTGGCCTTAAGAAGATAGGTCTCCCTAAATCGCGGTATGAGGGGAGACTGACCGAAAAGGCACGCTTGGAAGAGACTCAATAATATGCAGGACGGATATTCTTGGTCTCAAGCACACTACACAGTTCTCTGTAACTCTACCTTGGTGACCCCAGATGTCGATGAACACAAGAACAGTCTGCACTCCAAACACCGAGCAAAGGCGACGATCGGATTACATGTGAACACATCAGGACTTTCAGCAGTTGGTTGGAAACACGCCTCGAGGTGACAGCACTGTTTGTTATGATCTGTACTTGTTGTTATGTGGACCATCTTCTAATGTAATGATTTGTAAAGGATTAGATATAAATGGGAATACATTTTACACGATTGACCAAGATGAAAAGAGCACCAACCAAAACAGCGGTGTCCGCTTTGATGCAGCAACCGACAAGGGAAATGACACATATTATGGTTACATAGTAGACATATGGGAACTTGACTACGGAGTAGATTTTAAGGTCCCTTTGTTTAAGTGCAAGTGGGTCAATCTGTCAGAGGCGGGTGCAGTGTAGACCCACAAGACGGAATGACAACAGTGGATCTGAAAAATCTTGGGTACACCGACGAACCGCTCGTCCTAGCCAATGATGTGGCACAGGTTATCTATGTGAAGGACATGTCTACCAGACCGAGGAAAAGAAAAGATAAGGAAGCAAATACATCATACGATGAGACAAAGCGCCACATAGTTATTTCAGGAAAAAGTTACATCCTGGGAGTGGAGGGCAAGATCGACATGTCCTCGAAGAGTATGAAAAGTTTCATGAAATTCCCCCCTTCAAAGTCAAGGTTGACCCAAGCATCCTGATAAACGATGAAGATTATCCATGGTTACGGCGCAATAAGGAAACGACACAAGCGAAGAAAAAGTGAAGACTTTCTCCCCCAACTATTATGATGATACCATGCCAACTTTGTAACAGACGAGTATGATACCATTGTCCGTTTTGTACATGCACATGTTATGCCAACTTTTTCGGAGTTTATAATTTTTCTAAAACTAAAAGCAAAAAGAATTAAAAAATAAAGCAAAAAACAACAAAAACTAAATAATGCAGAAAACATAACAAAAAACTGAAAAAAAATAGCAACAATAAGTATTTTGTTGTAAGTAGAAACAAAATAAAATAAATAAAGCAACAAAGAAAACAAAAAAAGAGTTTTCAAATTTGAAAACTAATAGCACTAACAGAAAGTTTATAATTTTTCTAAAACTAAAAGCAAAAAGAATTAAAAAATAAAGCAAAAACAACAAAACTAAATAATGCGTAAAACAGAACAAAAACTGAAAAAAATAAAAATAGCAGCAATAAGTATTTTGTTGTAAGTAGAAACAAAATAAAATAAATAAAGCAACAAAGATATCAAAAAAAAGAGTTTTCAAATTTGAAAACTAATGGCACAAACAGAAAATTTATAATTTTTCTAAAACTAAAAGCAAAAAAGAATTAAAAAATAAAGCAAAAGACCAGAAGAAAAATAAACCAAAACCAAAAAAAATTAAATAAAGCAAGAAATAAAACAAAAAACAAAAAAGTGCCACCCATCGGGCCCCCACGGCCTGAATACGACTAGAAACCCTATGGGCTGTGATTCAGGCCCGCTGAAGGCCCAAGAGGGCCCACAGCACAGATTGCAGAGTTAGGCCCAAAGCCTGCTTTAGAGAGGAGCTCGAGAGGGAAGCCGCACCGCACCTTATAAACAGGTGCGGCTCCTCTCAACTAGCGAGGTGGGACTAAACTTTGGGCTGGGCAGCATGACGCTTTGGTCCCGGTTGGTGGAACCAACCGGGACTAAAGGGTGCATTGGTCCCGGTTGGTGCCACGAACCGGGACTAAAGGGTGCATTGGTCCCGGTTGGTGCCACGAACCGGGACAAAAGCCCCCCTTTAGTCCTGGTTGGTGCCACAAACAGGGAGCAAAGCCCGCCGCGTCCCGCCCTTAGGGCTGCTGAAAAATGGCCTGTGGTCCCGGTTCGTGGCACCAACCGGGACTAAAGGGGGGGCATTAGTCCGGGTTTGTGCCACGAACCGGACCAATGCTCTTTCTATATATACAGGACTTGTGAAAATTTCACATCTCCCTCGCCTCCTAGCCAGTTGCCCCCGCCGCCAGCTGCCCAAATCGCTGGCCTCGCCGCCGGCCGCCGGCCGCCATCCCCTGCCTCCCCGTGCCCCTGCCCGCCGCCCGAGCCCACGCCGCCGCCGCCTGCCCCTGCCCGTCCCTCGAAAGCACGCACGGCCGCGCCTGCGCCCCACGCCGCCGCCGCCTGCCCCTGCCCGTCCTCGAGCACGCACGCCGCGCGCGCCTCACGCTGGCCGCCGCCTGCCCCTGCCCTGTCCCCTCGAGCACGCACGGCCGCGCCTCGCGCCCCATCGCCGGCCGCCGCCTGCCCCTCGCGCCTGCCCGCCTCACCATTGTCGCTGCCGGGCGCCGCCCCCACTGCCGCCTGCCTCGACGCCGCCTCCTCCCTGCTCGGTCCGGCCCGCGACCCCCTTTCCTCCCTGTCCCTCGCCCTCTTCATATAATTTTTTTCATATAATTTTTTTCATATGCATATGTTGATTATATGGATGGATGGATGATTATATGTTCATTATATATATGGATGGATGGATGATGTATGCATGCTTTTTAGGCAGATTTTATGTTCATTATATGTTCATAATTTTAGGCAGATTTTATGTTCATTATATGGATGGATGGATGATTATATGTTTATATGGATGGATGGATGATGTATGCATGCTTTTTAGGCAGATTTTATGTTCATTATATGTTCATAATTTTTAGGCAGATTTTATGTTCATTATATGGATGGATGGATGATTATATGTTTATATGGATGGATGGATGATGTATGCATGCTTTTTAGGCAGATTTTATGTTCATTATATGTTCATAATTTTTAGGCAGATTTTATGTTCATTATATGGATGGATGGATGATTATATGTTCATTATATGGATGGATGGATGATGTATGCATGCTTTTTAGGCAGATTTTATGTTCATTATATGTTCATAATTTTAGGCAGATTTTATGTTCATTATATATTCATAATTTTTAGGCAGATTTTTAGATTTTTAGGAAGATTTTTAGAATTTTTGTGTATGTATGTTATGTTTATATGTATGTATGTATGTTCATATGTATGTATGTTCATATGCAAAGCTTATGCAAAGAAAATGTATGAATGGTCATATGCAAAGAAAAATGTATGTATGGTCATATGCAAAGAAAATGTATGTATGTATGTTCATATGAAAGAAAATGTATGTATGTATGTTCATATGCATATGCAAAGAAAATGTATGTTCATATATATGATGATATGTTCATATAAAAAGGAAAATAAGAAGAGGAAGAAAGGAGAAGAAGAGGAGTGGAAGAAGAGGAGAAATAAATAAGAAGAGGAAAAAAGAAGAAAAAGAAGAGGAGAAGAAGAAAGGAATAGAAGAGAATCGCCGAGGATCGCCGAGGGGTCGAGGGTCAGGAACTAGGGTAGAGGGTCGAGGGTTGCTATAGTGTCAAAGTATTGAAGAAATCCATGGCTTCATCATTAGCCGGAAGTAACCATGGCATGATGGTACGAAGTCCTCCAAAGTTGTTCTGGAATGCAGTCCCGGATAGGATAATTTGCCTTTTTGTATGAATCTCAGCAAAGGGCTTTCAAATAACGATATTCGGAAGGTTCTTGCTGAACTTTGTACCGTAAAGTGAATTATCCTATCCGGGACTCCGCTCCAAAACAACTTTGGAGAGCTTGCACCATCATGCACCTGTTACTTTCGCCTAATGATGAAGACATGGTTTTGTTGAATCCTTTGACACTAGGCAACCTCCCGACCTCGGCGATCCTCCACCCTTGACCTCGACCGCCGGGCGATCCACGACCCTCTACCCCATCATGGGCGCCGATGCCCACGCCACTTGTGGGACATAGATGTAGTGTTCAACGCCGACCCTCCCGATAGCTTCGACACGGGGGGCGAGACATTACCCTCCTAGCTTGAAGCCTTCTCGAGGCCACCCCCTAACCCTTGAAGCGTTGTCGAGGCCACCCCAAACCCTAGAGAAGCAGCGTCGAGGCCACTAATATGATTCCTTATTGTGATTAGCTAGCTAGTTCTACGTTTGCCACTAATATATCCATATCTGTCATGTTTGAATAATAATTGCCATGTTGTAAAAAATTTGTAGAAACTATGGACACCACCCGAGACGAAGCACAAGAAGCGTTGTTGAGGGACATAATCGACGAGGAAGTGATGCCGCCTCCTCGATGATGTTTCTCAACGCCAACGATGGTCTGGAAGAAGAGGGTGAAGAAGCAGCTGGCTATGATTTACATGGCCCGATGACCCAATGCCGGTGCAAGAAGGAGAGGGTGAAGAAGTAGACCGTGAGGACGGCTCGGTGATCACCAAACCGAGTCCGCCAGGTATATATATTAGTTAAGCCTGTGCCGACTAGCTCCGCCTTTGTTTTGGTATGTACACATATTAATTAACTCTCGCCTTTTGTTCTTTTTCTAGCCCTCCGGATCGAGCACAACTTCGGTAAAGAGACGAGGCCCGAAGAAAAAGTTGAGCTCGGATGAAAAGTTTGAGATCATAGAAATCGTGCGCGACGGCCAACCGATTGAACCCTACTGGACAAAGAAGGCATTTGTTTCTCAATGCGGGGTTCTGGTTAGGGACACGATCCCGATCAGCATCCACCAATGGTATAAGCCTAAGAACGAAGACCCTGAGGTGTCTTGTGTCAATGATATGCAGAAAAATGATCTTTGACCGAGCTGAAGTCAAATTTACCCTACCGCTAGAGGATGATCTGGAGAAGCCAGTAATAGAACCATGAATCAAGTCTTTGCTCTTAAGAAGATGGCAGAACTATTCAGGAATTGGAAGAAAGAACTCAATACGTATGTCGAAAAAAATGAGACACCAGAATTCAAGGGCAAATTTGAGAAGATCAGAGATGATTGTCCCGCATGTGTGGCCTACAAGACATCGGACAAGAGTAAAAAGATGTCGGCGACAAACAAGAGAAATGCTGCGAAGAAGAAGCTTCACCATCGACGGGGTCGTGGCTACCTCAGAGTTCGACCTAAGTGGGCCAAGGCTGAGATTGATCTGCTTCATAAAGGGAAAGAACCAGAGACAATGAACTGGCCAGACTGCTGTCGGACTTGGTTCTTCGGGTCATGGATCCTTGGACCCTATAACAGGGAAGTGCATTTGGACGGACGAACAATTGGACATACCAGTCAAGAGGCTTAAGCATTATAGCGAAGCAGCGCAGCAAGGGAAGTTCGTTCCAGACAGGGAGAAGGAGGAGCTCACAATGGCCCTCGGGAATCCTGAGCACTCTGGACGGACACGAGGCATGCCAGCTCCCTTTCGTGGAAGGCTGGATTTCCGGACGCAGGGGTTACAAAACCCATGAGAGGAGGAAGAAATCGAGCAGAGCCTAATGCAGCGCCGCATTTAAAAGGGTAATGGGGCTAGAGGAACGAGAAGAGGAACGAGAAGCAGCAGATCACAACAAACGACCCGTCAAGCTTCCCCGAAGTTACCCCGCCATCTCGGCGGAGAAGCAGCGTGGCTTCCATCGAGCTGCTTCAGCCAGAGCAGCATGCCTTGACGGCTCCTCGCCAGCTATCCCGTGGATGCTATCACGGATGCTGAAAATTGCCACCTTATGGCGCAATGGAGCAATTTGAAGGTCAAGGCGGTTGTTGGCTCTGTTATCTTACTAAACCCGACTCAACTTTTCACTGCCAGCCGATTCCAGAAGGATATGCTAAGGTGATGGTCGATGAAATAACGGAGGGATTTGAGGACCTCCGGCTTGACCACCCTACCGGTGAAGGGGAGTATCGGCTGGGTTCTGCTCTGAAGACTCCATGCCTATGGCGGAAGGATCTCATCAACCTTCCGAACTGGACGCCTCCGCCTCCTCCTCCTCCGGCGAGTCAGGGCACTCCGCCTCCTCCACCGCCTCCTCCTCCGGCGAGTGACGATCAGGGCACTCGGCCGGTTCCTTCTCCGGCGTGTGGCGGCACTCCGCCTCCTTCTCCGCCTGCGCCGGCGCGCCTGAGCAACCAGCCTCGTCCTTCTCCGCCTCGTCAGAAAGGGCGGAAGAGACCCGCCGCCGCTCCGGCTGCTCCGGCGCGTCGTAGTCCTTCTCCTCCGTGTCGTAAGCAAGGAAAGAAGACATCCGCCTGCTCGCTCTGCCGGCGTCTAGCAGTACAGCTAAAGGCGGGAGGAGATACAGATTCGGTCCTTCTCTGAAGACTCCAGAGAAGTTACCGTACGAGAGGAGCGAGGAGGAAAACGCGAAGATCGCGCAGACTGAAGTGGATGACTGGTTTCAAGGGTTGAAAGCAAAGAGACATCCACCTCCGGAGGAGAAGGTAGATCTGGTCAAAGCGAAGCACTCGCTGCCCCGACAAAACCACCCAAGTCTCCGCCAAAGGCAACTATGAGCGCATTATTAGAAAGGCATTTGCCAAAGCGGAGAGGTCGGGAAGTACCGCTGCTGATCAAAGGATGAAAGAACGACGAGCTGGGAAACAAATTGCCTAGCTCGGCGAACAAGCGAACCAATCGTGCCCCCCGCTCAAGGTGCCTGCTAGCGACATCGTTGATCCGAGGATGGTGCCCGGTTATGGCAATCCTGCAGATTACCTGCCCGACGATGTACATTATGATTTCTTGGAGGTGCAGATACAAAGATACGAGTACGGGAAGCCTCTCGTCAAAGATGAAAGCTCTCTATCAACAATGATACGAAGATTGCATGATTGGTACACGAAAACCTGCAAAGAGTATGATGGGAGGAGTACTTTGTATGTGAGAGTTAAAAAGGAGCATGACCTCCTTGGAATTGAACTGTTGCCTATTCCATTTGAGGAGTTCTATCAGTTTTTCAATCAATTGGCCCTCGATAAAGCAACGGTCACCTGCCATCGTTCGTAAGTAGTACTACTTCTATCATGAAGTATCTCTATATAACTCAGCTCTTTCATTGCATGTATTTATAAATATCCTCACTATATTATGCAGATTGAAGATCGCGAAATGAAGAAAAGACAAGTGGGTGATATTGGGTTCATTAACACATATCTCATAGATGCAAATGAGGTTAAATATCGTATGACGAAACCGAGGCCAACTTGCTACGATCGTTGGAAATAAATGAACACAAAAATATAATACTCTTTCCTTACAACTACAAGTGAGTGTTACTTGTCTTGTGGCATATTCGGTTTCCCTTATTAGTCCAGGTTATAGTAATGTAATATTGATGAGTTATGCATGCATGCGCAGGTACCACTATATTCTCCTAGAGATTAAGCTTGAGCAGGAGTAGTAACTGTCTTAGACTCGAGACGAAAAGATCCCAAGGAGTATGCGGACATGACTGAAATGCTCGAGAAGTAAGTTAAATCGATCATTATCCACCATATCAGCAACTTTGTGCATTTCCGATATCAAGTAATTGTTTTCTTTGTATGGCAGGGCTTGGGGAAAATTCACCAAAAAGCTCCGGACTACCAAGAAGCTGCAATTTAGACACCAAAGTAAGTACTATATAGTAGCATATTCCACGCCAAGATCTCCTAGTGATTCAAGCGCTAGTTTCATCAATACCATTTAGCATGCTTGCTAATTATCAGTTTGATTGACCTCTGCTTTCTTGTAAAGTGGTTGTGGCAGGCAGAAGGGAATGATTTCTGTGGATACTATGTTTGTGAGTCCATCCGCCACACGACCTGTGAGAGGGGCTACTCCGACAAACAATATGAAGTGCGTAAATAAAAATATTCACAATTTTATTTTATTACCATCATGTGTGTTGAGTTTCATTCATTCATATATATATGTATTGACCCCTTCTTAAAATTAGATGTTTCGGATGCGGGATGAACTACTAGCACCAGATCGCTCATGAGCAATTCAAGAGGAATTGGCGGCATTCTTTCTTGACCACGTGATCGCTGAAGACGGAGAATACTATGTGGACCACGCGTCCGTATTGTAAAAGATAATTATTGTATATATGTAGCCGGTAGTGTCGGATAGATATACGAGAACTTGTTGTTCGACCAATCTCTCGGAGAAGGAGAGGTGGTCGATATCACTTCTCTCTGTATGCATATATGTTCATGACGATCTTATGTTTGCTTAATTACTAGCTAGCTAGCGTGTCTAGCTAGTCCTCCTATACGTATGTACAATACGTAGCGTCGACCAAGCACGGACAAAAGAGAGGACACTTTTCTCTATTAATTAGCTAGCTATAGCACAATATATGAAACACCTAAATTAACCCCCCAAAACCCCCCAAACCCCCCTTTTAAAAAAAACAAAACCACAGCCATAGAAATGCGGCCGCGTGGATGCCTATTAGTCCCGGTTGGTGCCACCAACCGGTACCAAAGTCCCTCCGCTCGGGCTCGGCGGACAGGCCACGTGGAGGGTTATCATCCCGGTCGGATTGAACCGGGACTAAAGGGCCAGGGTATTAGTACCGACCCTTTAGTCCCGGTTCATGAACCGGGACTAAAGGCCCTCACCAACCGGGTCAATAGGCCCCTTTTCTACTAGTGGAAAGAAACTAGTTGAACGCTTCTTACTGCATCTTCTTCGTGATACTAAATGCACAAGGTTTCCTCCCTTTTACTATTTCACCTTTGCTAGAGGTCAGTAGCCCGCCTGGATTTCAATTCAGGGGCAGTCGAACCGCAATTAAAAGAAACAGCACCCGCTTAGGCGCGCGGAGCACCTAGTCCGCCTGTTCCCCGGGGAAGCGGCGCATCGGTATCTATCATAGGGGTGTGGGGCGCAGGAGCTGCTTGCGCCCGATCTGGAGGTCGGTGGGGCTTGAATGGATGGCTGGGGGTGGTGCCAAGCACGGCGGTGCGGTGAGGTCGAGGGGAGGGCGCAGGCAGGGGAGGAATACTGGGCCGATGGTCGCTAGCGTTCCGAGGAAGATCATCAACACTGACTGGCTGGAGGTAGATGAAGGCGATCTGCCCGTTCTTTATACATTGGACGGTGCCAAAAAAATGGACTGACCTATTTTCTTTCAGTCGACTGCTATTTTCATATAATCATGTAGTAATTTAGTGTGCCATGCATGTTGTAGAGCTATCATATGTCTCCCGTCATTTATTTCTCATCGACCTGCTATCTGCTACCTTTACACTATAGTAATTGTGCACACACTTCACCCATACTCACAGTATTGTTTTTTATGCATGCGTATTTCAGACTCTGACGCAGTGTTGATGAATGTAGAAAAGAAAAGACAGAAGTCGCTCCAGTGTAATTCGAAGATAAGCACTAAGCGTTTCAGCGCTCTAATGGGTGCAGTGGCAGCAATTGAAGACAGTAAATGTAGCTCTGCAGTTGATGATCTCAATTGCACACACAACCATCCTAGGTGCTTGCTTTAACTTAGCACTGTCAAATGTGGTTGCATGTTGCATATGCTGTCTAGCTTGTATTGCTTCCAATTTGGTTAAATTGCATCTGCTTACTTTACACATTATACCTTTGATAATGACATGCCTTCCTGTTTTTGATACATACTACATATGTCTATTAACCATGTTCGTACATCAAACTAAAGCTCATTTGTATCCCTCGTCAATCACTTATGATGAGACAGTCACCCGAGTGGGTTACTGTGAGACGCCCTACTCGTTTAAAGAGTGCAGTGTCATCCTCCCCACATGATTCTCAAGAAACAGCAAGGCTAAATAAAGATAGTCAACGTAGCTCTCTAGTTGATCACCGCAATTCCCCCACACAACCATCGCAGGTGCTTGCTCTTACTTGGCAGTGTGATATGTGGTTGCATGTTGGATATGGTGTCTACCTTGTAATGCTTCTAATTAGGGTAAATTGCATCAGCTTAGTTAACACATTATACCTGTGAATATGACATGCCTTCTTGTTTTTGGTACATACTACGTCTTTCTATTAACCATGTTCTTACATCAAACTATTTTTCTCGTGTATCCCTCATCAATGCTCCAAATTTGTTAAATTGCATCTCCTTAGCTTACACATTATACATGTGAATATGACACGCCTTCCTGTTTTTTGTACATACTACATTTGCCTATCACACCATGTTCTTACATCAAACTATTGTTCTTGTGTATCCTGCATCTATCGCTTATGATGAGACAAATACGCGTGCAGGGTTAATATGAGACGCAATACTCTTATAAAGAATGCAATTTCATCCTCTCTACATGATTCTCAAGAAACATCAAGCCTAAATGAAGATATTGAACGTAGCTCTGTACCTGAAGACCGCACTTCCCCTACACCACCATCACAGGTGCTTGCTCTAACTTCGTAGTGTGATATGTGGTTGCATGTTGCATACGGTGTCTAGCTTGTAATGCTTCTAATTAGGGTAAATTGCATCTGCTTAGTTTACACACTATACCTGTGAATATGACATGTCTTCCTATATTTGTTACACACTAGATCTATGTGTTAACCTTGTTCTTACATGAAACTACCTCTCTTCTGTATCCTGCATCAATCACTTACGATGAGTAACCTTTATTCGTTGCATATTGCATATTATTTCTAGCCTGTTGCCATGTATTGCTTCTAATTTGGTCAAATACATTTGTTAGGGCACCCTTTTAATTTGGCAGAGTGATATTGGTTTCATCTTTCATATGATTTCTAGCTTGCATCGATTCTAACAAGTTCAAGCACCTTGTGCTTAGTTTACACTTTATACATCATACATGTCAATATGTCACGCCCTCCTGTTTTTCATACATATTCCATCCTCCTATCATGCGTCTGCCTTACATGAAAGTAGTGTTCACAAGATCATGCATCAATGAGTTCTGAAGAGCAAATTTTATTCCTTTTTCTTGTGGGTTTGACTTGACAAGGCAAAATCAAGAAAGAGGAAGGAAAAGAGTAAGGAAGGCGATGGTGGTGGTCCTCTGCAGCAACGTAAACGGAGCATCTGTACCGATTCTCCTTGTACTGATTGTGCATTACAAGGTCCAAGTCTCCGCTCCCCTACTCCACCATCCAAGGTGCTTGCTCTAACTTGGCAGTGTGATATCTGGTTGCATGTTGCACATGGTGTCTAGCTCGTATTGCTCCTAATTAGTGTAAACTGCATCTGCTTAGCTTACACATGATACATGTGAATATGACACACTTTCCTGTTTTTTGTACATACTATATCTGTCTATCACACAATGTTCTTACATGAAACTACTCTTCTTGTGTATCCTGGATCAGTCACTTATGATGGGACACCTTTAAGTTGGCAGTGTGATATTGGTTTGCGTCTTGAATATGATTTCTAACATGTATTGCTTCTAGTTTGATGAACGCCACCTATGACGAGACAGCTTTAACTTGGCAAGAGTGATATTGATTGCACCTTCCATATGGTGTCTTGCAGTGTTTCTAATTTGTTGAAGTGCCTTCTGCTTAATTACCACATCATAGGTGTGAGTATGTCAAGCCGTCCATTTTTTCGTACATATTCCATCCTCGTATCATGACTTTGCCTTTCATCAGAATAGTGTTCGTCAGTATCATGCATGAATGAGTTATGAAGAGCGAACGATATTCCTTTTTCTTGTCGGTATGACCTCACAATGCAAAATCAATAAAGCTGAAGGAAATTGGCAAGACATTGGATGATGTGGTCCTTCCGAGCAACTGAAACGGAGGTTCTCTACAGATTCTACTCCGCCATCCTCCCAACAAGATTTGCAAGACAACGCAAGGCTAGACAGTCAACGTAGATGTGTAGATGATGAGCACATCTCCCCTACTCCACCATCACAGGTGCTTGCTCTAACTTGGCACTATTATATGTGGTTGCATGTTGCGTATGATGTCTAGCTTGTATTGCTTCTAACTTTGTTGAATTGCATCTGCTTACTTTACACATAATGCCTATGAATATGACATGTGTTCCTGTTTCTACATCAGACTACTATTCTTGCATATCCCACATCAATCACTTATGATAAGGCACCTTTAAGTCGCCACTGTGATATTGGTTGTGTCTTGCATATGATTTCTAGCATGTATTGCTTCTAATTTGTTGAAACTCCATACAGTTTGAACTTGGCAGGGTGATATTGGTTGCATCTTTCATATGGTGTCTAGCTTGCAGTGCTTCTAATTTGTTGAAATGACTTCTGCTTAGTTACCACATCATAGGTGTGAATATGTCACACCATCATGTTTTTCATACATATTCCATCCTCGCATCATGTGTTTGCCTTTCATCCGAGTAGTGTTCACAAGATCATGCATGAATGAGTTACGAAGAGCAAATTTTATTCCTTTTTCTTATCGCTTTGACTTCACAATGCCAAATCATTACAGCTGAAGGAAATTAGTCCGCAAAGGATGATGGTGGTCCTCGAGCAACTCAAACAGGGGTCTCTACAGATTCTACTCCGTCATCCTCCCAACAAGATTCGCAGAAGACAACACAAGGCTGGATACCAACGAGCTGTATAGATGATGAGCACATCTCCCCTACTCCACCATCACAGGTGCTTCCTCTAACTTGGCACTATTATATGTGGTTGCATGTTACGTATGATGTCTAGCTTGTATTGCTTCTAACTTGAATTGCATCTGCTTACTTTACACATAATGCATGTGAATATGACACGTGTTCCTGTTTCTAGAACATACGTGTACATGATGAGCACATCTCCCCTACTCCACAATCACAGGTGCTTGCTCTTACTTGGAACTGTTATATGTGGTTGTGTTTTCCGTATGATGTCTAGTTTGTATTGCTTCTGATTATGTTGAATTGCATCTGCGTAGCTTACAACTTATACCTGCAACGATCACTTACCCATAAGACACATTTAACTTGGGACTATGATGTAGGTTGCATCTTGCATTGTCTTCTAGCTTGTACTGCTTCTAATTTCTTGAAATGCACTTACGACGAGACACTTTTTACCTGATAGAGTGATATTGGTTGCATGTTCATATGGTTCCTAGCTTTCATTTCTTCTAATTTTGTTGAAATGCCTTCCGCCATTGTTTTTTCATACATATTCCATCCTCCTATCGCACGTGTGAATATGAAACGCTGTCTTTTTTGTATATATTCTATCCTCCTATCCTGCGCTTGCCTTACATCAAAGTAGTGTTCGTCTGTATCATGCATCAACCAGTTATGCAGAGCTAATTTTATTCATCATCTTGTGGTTTTGACTTCATAAGGCAATATCAAAAAATAGGAAGGAAAAGAGTAAGTTAAGGGATGTTGGTGGTCCTCTGCACCGACACAAATAGAGACTCTAGATTTGCCACTGCTACTGCTAATGAAGTTGATGTCCCAAGTCTACATGATGAGTTCATCTCCCGTACTCCACCATCGCAGGTGCTTGCTCTAAGTTGACAGTGTGATAATTGGTTTCATGTTACATATGTTGTCTAGCCTGTATTTCTTCTATTTTGATTAAATTGCACCTGCTGAGTTTATACGTTATACATGTGCATATGACATGGCTTTCTGTGTGTAGAATACACTGCATCTATCTATCATACCATGTTCTTACATCAAAGTACTGTTGTTGTGTATCCCGCATCAGTCACTCATGATTGGACGCTTTTAACATGGAAGTTTGATAGTGGTTGCATCTTGCATTGATTTCTACATTGTACTGCTTCTAATTTTTTGAATTGCCACTTATGACAAGACACTTTTAACTTGGCAGAGTAATATTGGTTGCATCTTTCATATGGTGTCTAGCTTGCATTACTTCTATTTTCTTGAAAATCCTTCTGCTTAGTTTGCACATCGTAGCTGTGAATATGTCATGTCGTCCTGTTTTTCTTACATATTCCATCCTCATACGATTGTCTTACGTCAAAGTATTGCTTGTCTGTATCATGCATCAATGAGTTCTGAAGAGTGATTTTATTCTTTTGTGTTGTGGGTACAGCTTGACATGGCAAAGTCAAAAAAGAGCAAGGAAAATAATATAGTAGGGAGTGCTGTTACTCGTCGGGTGAAACGGAAAAGGCTCTGCCGTCGAGATTCTGCTGGTACTTATAGTGCAGTAGAAGGTCCAAGTCCACGGCTAAATCTAGAAACACAAGATCACCCGCTTCCACCAGCTGCAGCATCCGCTTCAACTGCACCGGCATCTCAACCAGTTACTCGCTCGCTTGCTCCGAATCGCCACTTCCCAAGCTGCCTTCACACCTAACACTACTTCTGAAGCACTGCTGACACAACAGGACTTGGCAAGATCAGATGAACCTCATGAGCATCAACACCAAGACGGTACCTAACCGAGTCAAGTTGTAGTAGCATGCTCCTTTATATGTACTCTCACAGTTTGATGTACACTAACACTTTCCATATTCGTTGTTGAACTAGCACCACGGCGCAAGCGGAAACAGACATCAGGGATAATGCTTGATAGATTAGCAAAATCTAAAGGAGGAAGGATGGAGATCCATCCTGAGGCAGGTTTAAAAAGGCCACGTGATGCTACAGAGTCAGCCAAGTTAGTATCAGAGGCAGCCGTTGTCGTTAGGTGTGATGCACGTATCCTCCCAACGTGGATCCAGTACAGGAATGAGAAAGACAATACCCAGTTTAACACCTTCCTTGACCACTTATCTGTAAGTAATGTTATTCATCGCAATTAGTAATATTATCTTGCTCTGTCCCATACTTTCTAGCTTCCTCCTAATAAGACTCACATTCTTTTTTCAACAGATGAGGTTCAAGTTGGATCCGAAAGATGATGCAACTAAACAAGCATGCACTCATGTTTTTCACCGCTCATGACAAGATCGGTACCACCTTAGAAAATCTTACTTTGAAGGCAAGGCTAATAATGAAATCGCCCAAACATCTCTAGTGGAATATATTACAAATGAAGACTGGACAGCCCTTGTTAAACATTGGTCTGATCCAAAGTATCAGGTAGGCTATATGTATTTGATCAGACCACATATTGAACTTGTATTTATGTATGTGCCTTACAAGTGTATCTTGTTCTAGGCTAACTGTTTGAAGAACAAAACCAACCGTTCTAAAGTGAAATTCCAACAGACAACAGGATCTCGTAGCTATATTGCACACTACGAGGCTCTTGTAAATAGTTGCTACTTCCTTCTTTTTTGTGTGCCATATTATCGTATCTATATTGACTTATTCCAAATACAGAGGAAAACCCGTGCGGACCAAAAAGACCTGAACCGAATGCAGTGCAAATCTTCAAGGATTTCCACACCAGCAAGATGAAGGGCATGATCACACCAGTTCAAGCCGCTGTTATAAGTCCTTACTCCTCCTGCGTTGAACTGATTGGTACTGCGATGTGTTCATTTGACTACTTGGTTTGCAGCCAATGTCAGTTACTCTGTTCACTTTTATACACAGTTGTCTTAACGTATCATTTCACCTTACATGGTTTAAAAGAGATGAAGGATATTCTTTTGGTCTTGATCTGTAATCTAGTTGTTATGTTCACGTGCGGACACAATGATAAAATAGCATGTTTGTTTTATATCTGTTTGCCCATGATATGAATGATGTCATACTATGTTCATCCTACTTTAAACCATGTCTTTTTATCCTTAGATGTCAACGGATGTGAGGAAATAGACAATACAGTAGGCATGCTACATGGACATATGTTCCGAAAGTGATTTGATTATGTAGTTGTCACTACAATACATGCTAATGTATTATAGTAGTTCACCAAAATAAGTTATGTATAAACTTTTAACCTACTTTGTTTGTTTTTGTCTCATTAGTAAATTATCTGGTACACTAATCTACAAGTTCAAACTTTCAGGAAGCTATAGAACAAATGATTGAACAGCCACAACCACCTGAAGGTGACGAGGCTACTACAGGCATAATGTCACCCCTTGGTGCAGTGCGTCAGTATCTCTCCACTAGCAGTGCAAAAAGCACCTTCCTTCGTAATTCTGGGTTGGTTGTAAAGGTAACCTCATCCAAATCGCCTTCTGAACAAAATCTTCCTGCTAGACAGAGTGATATATTTGTGCTCCAGACACAAGTCCAATCCCTGATGGACGTTGTTTCGGAAAAAATAATAGTGGTTGAGTAATGTCCTCAAGATATGAATGGTTTTGAAACCAAACTATCAGACATCCGCTTCGTTGTTCAAGAGCAATGGCGGAAAAAAGATGGAGATCGTGCTGCTCCATCAGATTATACAGCCTGAAACATTAGCACTCAGGTCAAATGATTTGTGCTTCTATACATCTGATGATGCTTTTATCTGGAAGGACTGTAAACTTTATGCCAACAGGCCTTTTGTTGTATGGTTGGAATTTATTTTGTTGTGATACAACATTTATGATGCTTCCACAGGCTGCAGTAATTACGACGCTATTTTTGTATAGTGTAGGTTTATCTTAGTAATGTATTCGGCCGAAAGCTTCGTAGGAGCCCAACATGCCAACATTCGTCGGGATTATTCCAATTGGGCTAAAAACGATTACAGGCCGAAATTGGCATGTAGCCCACTAAAAATATCTAGGCCTAAATCAGCATAAGCTTTCACATGTGCCAATAGTGGGCCTTTAATAGGCCTAAACATAATTTGGGCCCTCGGTAAAATTAGGCCGTTTACAGGTGTAAATATCTCGAGCCCATAAAAATATGGGCCTTTAATAGACCGAAAGTGAGATTGGGCCCTGATTGTGCCAAATAACCCACTGGACTTAGCAGGCCGAAATGGTGGCCCATTTACGATGCGGATCGTTGACAGGCCGAAATTCGGACGGGTCGTAAATGCGCCGACCTAATACACAGGCCTTTAACGGGCCAAAACTTCGGTCGGGCTAGATTATCGTCATTTTTATATGGGCCGTTAATGGGCCCGATATGACGTTGGGCCACATATGGCCCATGGTTTACGTCCAGCGTTAACAGGCCGGAAATGACAACAGGCCGAAAGTGGCCCAAATCTATAATGGGCCTCTAACAGGCCAAATGTCAGACATGGCCAAATATGACCCAAATCCTTGACGGTCGCTTATGGGCCGAAAGTTTTGATGGCCTGTAGATGGGTCCAAATGAAGCCGGACCTTTAACAAGCCGGAAATACACCGGGTCGTAATTCGGCCCAATTACTTAGCGGACAATTAACGGGCCAGAAGTGACCATGGGCCGTGTTGATGACAAGTTTAGAACAGGCCGTTGACGGGCCGATTTGACAGAGAATGTTGGGCCTTTAGCTGGGCCGGCCCATTATGGTCTGCAGAATCTTGTGGGCCTTTAGCTGGGCCGGCCCATTGTGGTCGGCAAAATCTTGTGGGCCTTTAGCTGGGCCGGCCCATTATGGTCTGGAAATTCGTGTGGGCCTTTAGCTGGGCCGGCCTGTTATTGTCCGCTAAATTTTGTCGGCCTTTAGCTGGGCCGGCCCATTATGACCGGCTAAATCTTATGGGCCTTCGGTTGGGCCGGCCCATTTAAACTTTGTGGGCCACTTTTGGGCCGGTCCACGTGTCAACATATCATAGGCCCATCTCGACCGTTGGATGAGTGACACCTGTTAACGCCGAGCCGACGCTCGATCCGGTACCAATGAGAATTTTACACGTGGAAAATCGGCATTGGTCGTGGCTGTTACAGGTTATCAGATCTAAAATCCGACCAGATAGCGTAGCAGCGTTCCGTTACGGTGGATGCCACGTGTCGGTCACCCTTGATGAAAGCACTTCTGTGACGCGCGATTTATCGTCATGGAAGTGGACACTTCGGTGATGATAATTTTGGTAATGTCATGGAACACTTCTACGACAGCACAGGTATGACTATATTGATTCTGTCATAAATTTGTCATGGATGTACATGCATGACAGAAAACGCGAACTACTGTGACAAACACATATCATCACGGAAGTGTATTTTTTGTAGTGGCAGCTCCTGGACGCTGCGGCGAATGGAGGCGGAGACCTCCTCATCGTCGGGCTCCGACTCCCTCTCCACCGGCTCGCCGGCGCTCCGCCCCGTCAAGCCGGAGCCGGAGGAGACGCTGCTTTGGCGCCGCACCCGCAGAGGCGCCTTTGTCATCGGCGAGGGCGGCCGCCCCTCCCCACGTTCCCTCCGCCTAGTCCGACCGAAGACCGAGCCAGGGATGCTCCCCGTGAAGCCGGAGCACGCGGAGATGGCCGCCAACGACGAGACCGGCCTCAAGTAGGTGAAGGAGGACTACGTCCGCGAGCAAGGTGGCGCGCCAGCGCTGGGCGTACGAGGAGATCAAGGCCCGGCGACACGGACGCGAGGAGGGTGGCGTCGTCGTCCTCGACAGCGACGAGGAAGACGAGCCCGGGCTGTCCAACCCCCCGCGTGTCGGTGACCCTGGTCAGGGATCCAGTAGGGACGGCGGTGGCTCCAGCTGGGCGCAGGGCGGCGACGACGACGACGACGACGATGACGGTGATGGTGGTGGTGGCGGCGGCGACTACACCCTCTTCTATAGGCTCCTCGGCATGTAGAAGGCGGGCGGCGGCCGCGGCGTAGCAGGGCTAGGCGTAGTTTGTTTGTTTCTCTGTTTTTGTACAAATTCGAATGAAAACTCGCAGAGTTTGTGCCATATTCGTATCAGATCACCGAGTTTGAGCGATTTTGGGGGCGACCTGGGGCCGACGACTGGGAACGTGATCGCCCTCACACTGAAAGCAAACGCCGGTTCAGCCCCAGACGACGCTTTTTCGGTGTCCTAGGGCCGACGACTGGGAACGCAATCGCCCTCACGCCGAAAGCAAACGCCGGTTCAGCCCCAGACGGCGCTTTTTCGGCTGGGGGGCCGAACGGCTGGAGATGCTCTAACTGGTTCCAGAGGATACATAAAATAGCATATGTGATTCTTTTCCACTTAATCTACAAAATATGTACCTTTTTGCTTTAGGACTGTAATAAGTCTATAGAAGACTACCAGTACAGCAGCATAAGGCGATCCAACACCCTCAAATATGAAAATGGTGTTGCATACTTATCAAGTTAATCCGGTTATTTGCCAAGCTAGCCCACCAATTGCCATTCATATCTCCTACTCAGAAATCTCAAAATTTCACCAAGCAACATTGCCTTTTAAATTAACATTCTGAAAATGCACTCCTACTGTAAGCTAATACAGAGAGTAAGTCGCAATGTGCTGTCCTAGTTAGTGTAATTTACTTAATATATGCTCACCTACAGAACATGGCAGTGATTAATTTTTTTCATAGGTTATTATAAGAGCCAAGAAGTGTGAAGTGTGTTCATTCCTGTCGAAGAAGGAAACCAGGTAAACTGAACTAAATGAATGGTTTCATATCATCACAGAGACATAAGTTTAGAAAGATACAGGGAAGCTGCTCCCCTGCATATTTTTGCATTTAATTAAGCAGAACATGGGTGATGAACTGACGGCGAATGTGAGCGGCTAAATGCATTGCATGTCACAGCATTGCTTTCAAACACAAAGTTTCCCTCTTTGACCATCGTATCTAGGTTCAAGAGAACCAACTCCTCTCTTGTTTATCTTGGAAGAGTGATGGCTACATATATTTAGAAATAGTGTAATCTTTTGTGCTAACTGGTTTCAGAAGCATGCATGATCCATCCCAAGTAGAAACTCCATCTGCACTACATAGAAGGTACATGAGGAAGCAAAGTAGAAAATGATGAAAAACTTGTCCATATAAATAGCTTAGGTGATCTTTCCTACTTAGAGTAATCAACAAAATATGTACCTTTTGCTTTTAGGACTGTAATAAGTTTTGAGAAGACACTAGTACAAAAGCATAAGCTGATCCAGCACCCTCAAATCGGGAAATGGTGATGCATACTGATCATGTTAACTCCAGCTATTCATGATTAATTAACCTGGATATTGAGAAGATGCATAGGACACCAAGCACCTTTGCCTTTAAATTAACATTCTGAAAATGCAGGAACTAATTAAGTGTTGTTCATGAAATTCAGCTGCACCTACTGTAAGCCAATGCAGACAGTAAGTCACAACAATAAAATGTGCAATCCTACTTTGTGCAATTTACTTAATATGCGCAGCTAGAGAGCTTGGGGGTGATAAAATTTATCCTAGGTTACCGTAAGAGCTAATTTTTTTAGCTTAACAGGGAGGCAACCCCCCCCCCCCCCCAACCCCCCTGGCTCCATTTCTGATAGGAAAAACGAAACCAGCTTGATATGAAGACCTCAGCCTAAGACTGCCAAGTTTTGCAAGACTAGAAAAAAGAAAAAGTAAAAGCTAGGATCTACATAGCTGTGCTCAACTAGACTAAATTCCCCCAAACACTAACACTACAGGGAACCGTAAGAGCTGATAAGTGTCAAGTATGTGCATTCCTGTCAGAAAAGGGGAATCAGGTAAACTTAACTAAATGATTGGCTTAACATCGAATTTTTTTCAAAACTGTGATATATTTTATAGCATTTTCGGAAACTATATGCCGTAATGCAAAAAAACCACAACTAGTAGCCCGTCGGCCATCTTCTGGCAGAAGTAGGAGTTTTCGGCCAAAGCTAGGCCGAAGTAGTGCTTTTCGGCCAAAGCTAGGCCGAAGTAGGTGATTTCGGCCACCATTAGGCCGAAGTAGGGCATTTCGGCCAAAGCTAGGCCGAAATAGACTTTTTGGTCAAGTCTAGGCCGAAAAGTACTACTGGGTCTCATGTAGGCCGGTTGCATGGCTCGTGCTGAAATGTTCCCGCCACCCCTTCCGCCACCCGCTTCCCGCCAACCCCTTCCCGCCATATGTTCCCGCCAATTCGCTTTCCCGCCAACCCCTTCCGCCATATGTTCCGCCACCTGCTTCCCGCCAACTCTTTCCCCGCCTTTATTTTCTCCTCTCAGATCTATAAAACCCCTTCAAAGCGAAGGTGGATAAGCATTCCAGTTGTAGTGTAGTCGAGATGTCCCATTATCCATTCGATCGTAGTTTTCACCCTGGGATGAGCAGCACTCTTCTGAGTCTAGTTACTGATTTCAGGATGGACAATAGGATAGTTCCATGGGACGAACTCACCGGTAGTGACACCATAATGAATGAGTTGGCTCACCAATTACGTAGGCCTGGGTGGCCTGAAAGGACCTATGAGGAGGTACGTCAAGAACTTCTTAGGTTGCATGAAAGGTGGAAGAAGGTAGTGGAGCCGAAGAGTGAAACTTTCAGAAGGACTGCAGCAAAGAATACATTTTTATGGACTGAGGAGAGCGAGGACGACGAAGATATCTTCATGCCGCCGCTTCCGGGTTCTGCATCGTCGAAGGGCAAGAGTTCTGCATCGTCCAAAGGCAAGACTTCTGCATCCTCGAAGGGCAAGAGTTCTGCATCCAGCAAGGGCAAGAGTTCTGCATCCAGCAAGGGCAAGAGTTCTGCATCGACGGAGGGCAAGAGGACCGCATCGTCGAAGGGCAAGAGGGCTGCATCAACGGAGGATGACGATGATGACTTCATGTAGTATGTAAGATGTATTCCAGTTTGTATTGTATTATTGTAGGGCATTATGTTCTATCTGAATTTCATTTTGTAGTATGTAAGATGTATTGCACAAGTTCAGCCGCACTGCTTAATTCAGATGTACTTGTATCTTAATTATCGGTTGTAATCTATTTGGAAATGTAACTGGAATAAGAATGCGAATTAATAGTAATATGTCTACGCATACATAAAACAATATATGTCTCCTGTTCAGATAGAAGGAAGTGCGATAGTAACATAGATAATGAGTCATACATAGATAATAAGCATATGCGAATAGTCTGAAACTAACATAGATAATGAGTCATACATAGATAATAAGCATATCACTGCGGGGACGGCGATTTAGTCTGGGTCTTCCTCGGCGAGGACCGAAGGCGATAAGCGCTGAGGCGGTGGACGAGGCTCGCGATAACCACGACCATAGTTAACCTCGCCTGTCACGGTCTGTGTCTCCTGCGCCGGTGGTGGTGGTGGAGTGAAAACGGGTCTGCGAGAAGCCATAAATGTTTGTAGCATGGTCATCATCCTCGCGGTCGCCCTCAAAGTAATCAGCACCACCACTAAGGATGGGTGACTGCTCTGAATGTATGAACGGTTGCGACAGGTTGCCTTTCTTGTAAAGTAAAAACTTGTAAGATTGATACAAATGCATGAACGATTACTACTGCTCAAAAGAATGTAGTGAGTAGGGTTACCTAGTTCCATCTCGGCCGATGCTGAAGAGCTCCCTGGCTGTGAAGTAGGTGGCTCATGCCAGTAAGAGCTCCCTGGCTGTGAAGTAGGTGGCTCATTCCAGGAAGAGCTCCCTGGCTGTGAAGGAGGTGGCTCATGCCAGGAAGAGCTCCCTGGCTGTGAAGTAGGTGGCTCATGCCAGGAAGAGCTCCCTGGCTGTGAAGGAGGTGGCTCATGCCAGGAAGAGCTCCCTGGCTGTGAAGGATGAGGTTCTGCACGGTGCACAGAAGGTCGTGGTTGTGAACGTTGCACAGAGGGTCGTGGTTCTGAATGCTATCTGAGAGGACGTGGCGGACGATGTGCCGGAGGAGGAAGTGCAACATCCAAGACCGTCTACACGTAACAGCAGCGTAAATCCCGCGTAGCTTGTCATCAAGACGCCTCAACCATGAGACGCCCTCTCGCGGTGGGATAGTTTCTCCCCTCTGAAAGCGCCGCATTAAAGCGGAAACCTCCTCTCGCGCCTGTACTGTCAAGTCACCCTGTAGATGAAGAGTTAACCAATTATATTCTCGTTGTATGATAGACACCACGAATAGACACCTGCGAATATGTCCAGATTAACAAAAGACTCAACATATAAGAACCAAGGCATTTACCGCGTGGTGTCCGGTTCCCACAACAGAGGCAGTTGGGTACATATCGCTGGTGAGAGGGGCTTCGATCTGATCAGAGCAGCTGATGGAACCAAGTAGATCCTTGTTGTATGCCGTAACGCTGCAGATACAACCGAACATTTCCCAGTTAAAGGCCCGACCCTCACCCCAGGTATTTGTCGCAGCGGTAGTCCATTCGTGAACGTAAGGGGTAATGCTCTTAAGCCAGTAATCCATGGACTGGTTTCCTCCTAGGCGACTGTCCCTGATATTGACATGCGCGATACATAATTAGGTATATTATGAATGTATAGCTGACAACTAAAATAGTATTAGTACTTACTTGTGCACGTGCTCTGGCAACTGTGGAATTTTTGGAATCTCGGGCTCTTGATATAGACCTAACTGTCTCATTACTCTATGAAGAGACATCTCCTCAACCGTCACATCAAACACCAACTTGGCCTTGGTCATCCAAAATGCCGATCTCTAGTGCACAATCCAGAAATACCAACTGGGTACCTCGATGATATAGCCTCAGCCAGTATGGCTCCCAGATAACTTGATCCTCGTGCAAACTATCAAACTGCGCCGTGAAGGATGGGT
Source organism: Aegilops bicornis (assembly GCA_021605145.1). NCBI lineage: Eukaryota > Viridiplantae > Streptophyta > Magnoliopsida > Poales > Poaceae > Aegilops > Aegilops bicornis. The sequence continues at coordinate 47,839,718 of CM038669.1, forward strand.
AGCATCCCTAACCTGACTATGCTAAACTGTCTCTGTGCATGACAACAAATAAGCATTAGTAATACTAATGAATGGCAAAAATAATTGAATTAATTGTTACTTAATATAAAAGTACCTCTCGCCGTGCCCAAACAGAACCCATAGTAGGTAAGTCGCCGATAGCAGGCACATAAGCCCCAGCTAAGTCCTCCAAACCAAAAGGTTTATCAATGTAGACATAGGGTCGCCCAATAGGGAATCTCTCGTATGACCAGAGCTGCAACAATAATGGACATCCAACAACACCAGATTTTCTAGACTTCAACAAGCAAGCTTTGCACAGGCCTCTCAGACGTAGCCGCTAACACAGCAGAACCAAAACTCCTCTCAGAGAATATCCGGCGGGCAACGTCGTCGGCTATCTCTCGTGCAATACCTATGAGTCGTGCATCGACAAAGGGTCACGTGGTTCTCCGTAAACATCGTCTTGCCGAACAGCCAAAGAATATATGCCTCTAGGGACCGGTCAATCTGTGCCTCCGACAACTCAACATCGGGATGTCCTAACGAGACAATCTACAGAGAAACGTAATAATTGATATGAAAATCGGGCAACTAAAAAACAACATTTGTTTAAGTGGCCGTGATGGTTACCTGAAACTGGCTCAACCATCTAAAAAGAGGTCCATGAGGATCGTTGTCTATGGCCCTAGCAGTCGGGACCGCAGCCAAAAAACGGGTCTGCATCGTTGTTTGCCACCCTGATTCTGCCTCTAAGGGACCTGACATATTACAAATTAAAACATAGTCCTGACATATTACAAATTAAAACATAGTCCTGACATATTACAAATTAAAACATAGTCCTGACATATTACAAATTAAAACATAGTCCTGACATATTAAAACCCACTACGACACATTATATAGCTTCTGAGTTATTTCTTCCTCGTCCGCCCCTTCGGCCTCGACTGCCACGAACACGTCCGCCTCTTCCTCTTGTTGTCGCAGCCGTCGATGTGGAAGCACTCGTCGATGCGGAAGCACCATCTTTGTTCAGGTCGGGACAATATTTCATCCTATGCCCATAAGCCGCACATAACAAACATTGCCTGGTTGCTCCACCAGCTTCAGACTGGTCCATATCGTTCCGGATGCGACGGGCCTTCCATCTGCCCCTACTTGTTCGCCGAAGGTCTGGATGCGGGATATATACTCTCTCACCGTCGTTTACCTTGTTGAAATTGCCGACGACTCTAAACCCTGTCATCTCGCCTGTCTGTGTGTTGAGCACCGCCTCTTTTAAATAGTATGGGGACACGAAGGAGATAGCATCCAACTCAATCTGCCACAGTGCAGCCAACACATGAGAGCAAGGTAGGTGCAACAACTTCGGTTTGTTGCATGTACACTCACACGTTGGATAAAATTCCGTTCCAACTTTTACCTCGTGTGTCTTCACCTCATTTCCAGAACCAAAACCATCGGTAGGAAGCTGAACCTCATACATCCTTACTTGATTCCCTCAGAGACATACAGTGTGCTTCTTTGCTTTCTCTATCATATTTTCAAAGTATTCAATGACACGGCTACAATAACGTGTGTTCTTATTATCAACAATATGCTTCATGCTAACTCGTGCCTTTCTCAAAATATCTCAAAGTACCATGGAATACAGCCTCCACAATAGCTGTGAGTGGCAATGCTCTGTTCCCTCTCAAAGACAAAGTTATACACCTCTGCAAGATTGGTTGTCATGTGGCCATACCTAGCTCCATGTGTGTCATGCAGCAAAGACCAATTCATCGGAGGCTCTTTCTCTATCCACTCGTAAAAATTCTTTATTGCCCTTCCCTTCTTTCTCGTAGTATTAGGAGGGTCAATTCACGGCAAGTCACAAAGACCCACTGGCTCCTCTAGCTCCGCTGATGAGTGCTGCTAATTTAACTTGATCTTCTTCCATTTTCTTCCTCGCACGGACCTGCTTCTTAGTAAACTCATCTAGTTTTGACCAAATAAATTGTATTTGCGCTGCTGGCTCTGCTTGCATAATTTTTGAACAAGTTCATCAACCGCTTGTTCTTGAACTGTGAGAAAAATTAGCCCCAAGATGGCGCATGCACCACCGGCTCTGCAAGTCCCTCCAAGGTGTTCGCTCGTCATCCGTTGGATTACTGAAGTGTCTTCACGGCCTTCAATATACCAGCATGTCTGTCATGAATGACACACACGTTTGGTCGGTCCTTCACGATGGCAATTTTCACTTGGCGGAAGAACCATACCCAGCTGAGAAAGTTCTCACCTCCACAAATGCCATGGCAAGTGGGATGATTTGATTGTTCCGTCCACACCAATAGCAGTCAGGATTTGCCCTCTATATCGACCGGTCAGGAATGTACCATCCACAAACAGAACAGGAGGACAATGCCGGAAAGCTTGATGCACATACCAAAAGAGAAGAACACTCGTTTCAACACCTTGAAATCTGGTATACTCAGCAACCTCATGTGTTGTACGTTCACATAAGTGCCGGATTCCTCTCCTTCAAGATGCCCAGAGACGGACAACATTATCATATGAGTCAAGAACGTCCCAAACCTTTCCTCCATAGCCTTACGCTTAGCCCTCCAAGCCTTCCCATAAGGAATGACATACTTCCATCCGACCTTCACCGCTGTCCGGATGTGTTTTGCTTCCAAATCTTTCTTCTCTACTATCTCAGTATACAAGAGTTGCGCAAAGAGACTTGAAGTCAGGTTCGGATGCTTCACCAGCAGGTTCTTCCTCACACAATTATGTGGGATGACAATGGTCACAACCCAGAGGATGTCAGACTTGGCACGCGTGCTGCACCTTCCCTGGACAACCTTTTTCAACACATTTCACGGTATAGTTTGTTGGACTTGATATGTGTGTCTTGAAAACCCTCTGCGTGAGACATAGCCCACTTTATCACCGCATACTTCAATTTTTTCTTTGTATCAAACATAGCCCCTATTTGTACTTGGTTCAGATTATACCGCCATGGAGTCTCATGGCCATCGTTCACCGTAAGGCCGGTGGATATGTCCTGCTCCCATGCAGAGAAGGAATCGGTACCTCAACTTCATCCTCAGAATTTTCAGAATCCAGTTCCTCCACCAATCCATCCTCGTCCTCTTCCTCCATCACCCTCTGCATTTCATCCCTTCCTCATCCCCATCAAGAAAACCTGAACCAGCTAATATTATCGGTGGCTACTCGCCCAAAGATCGGGACCACAAACATTGTGTGGCACGAGTCGACTCTTTCTCGGGTTGGCTAGCATCCACATCTTGTGGCTGTGACCGGATAAAACAATCTCGTTAGCCACTTCACTGCCTTGGCCGGGTTCATACCCCCTGTGGAGTTCTACGGTATTCTCCTCCTTCGGCACAGGTTGCACAAGTGCATATGGGTGGATTCTTCGGTCTCGACAGCGTCTTAATAGGGACAACCAATGCTGGCTCCTATCTACCGACATCAACTCCCACTTGACATTTTTACAGGATTTGGTCCAGAATGCATGAATAATGACAGAACATACTTCAGGATCCAGACCGAAACTAGTTGTCAACCAGTACTTCAACTGTCTAATGTCCAGTCTGTCCGGGTCAGCTAGTGTCATGACGCCATTTTTAAACTCGCTAAGATCAACCCCCAACTCATTATATCGAACATTACCAGCACCGTAGTAAACAGTCAGATTTACTGATTCAGACATTTTCACCGTCGGACATTGTCATCCTCTCATTAATCACAACAAAGACTAATATTACCCGTTACACTAACTATGCACTAAAATGCCTCCACAAATATATTAACACTGCACTTCACAATATGACTTATCTAAACTAATTAAAATATACAATTCAGAGAAAATTTGTGATGGCATGGTTATACCTTCGAAGCGTGTGTCCCTAGCTTCTTGCTCCTCTCTTTCACTCAACGGCACCGGCCACCTCGCGGAGTACTTGCACCACAGGACAACGGCAGCGCCGCCCCCTCGACGACCGGAGGCTCAGCTCCGGTCACCCCCCAAGCCGCACCTCCTCGTCCACAGCAGCTGCTCCTCCTCACCACCACCTCCTTCCCAACCACACCTTCTCCACCCCACCATGACTCCTCCCTCCAAACGCAGAAAAAACTATCCCATACCCAAAAAAAAACACCGTAGGCTGTTGGAGAATGGTATGATCTATCTATTCTGTGTCTTGGATGTGAAAATGGGTGCAAAATGGTGGAGATCGGCGCGGGCTTGTGAGGTTACAGAGAAGAGCGAGAGAGAGAGGAAGTGCGAGCAGCCAGAGGAAGGAGACGGCCTGGCGAGCCTTATCCCGACTCTTCGGTCAACTCTTGGCCGAAGAGCTCTTCGGCCGCCCGCTGGCCGAAAAGAGCCCACTTCGGCCTCGCGTGGGCCGAAGCTACGATTTTCGGCCGGCCCGCCACCAACACCACCTCTTCGGCCCAGCCGAGCCCTACTTCGGTCAAAGCCTGGACGAAAAGTCCTTTTCGGCCAAACCCGGGCCGAAAACAACCTCTTCGGCCACCGCGAGGCCGATGGGGTCATAGTTTTGATTTTTTCGCATTTAGTGCTATAGTTTCCGAATTTGCTGCACAAAAAGTTATAGTTTTGAAAAAAATTCCTTAACATCATCAAGGATACACAACAGAGCTAAATGTTAATATGCCCACACGGCCGCACTAACGCACAAAGGAATAATTTAAGCACATGTATGAATCAGCATAAATACTTAGAACATGCACATATCTTACTCTAACAATAAGAAATACATGTTCTATAAGAAACTGATAAGCATAATGTACTCCCTCTATTTCTAAATATAAGCCTTTTTAGAGATTTCAGTACGGACTACATACAGATGTGGCCATAGAAGTAGATAGCAGATAGGGGTAGGCAAAGCTAGATTTGATGTATCAATTCACATTGTCAACTCTGTCAAATCATGATCAGACAGTTGGTATCCTATATCCAGCCAACCCGTTCCCTCTTCCTCGATTCATTTCCTTTTTTTGGAAATGGAGGCTCGCACCCGGCCTCTGCATCGGAACGATGCATGCATCCATCTTATTAAAGAGTCTTGGAGTAGCGCAAAGTCATAAAAGTATTACATCTCGCAAGCGCAGCGAAAAAGGAAAAATAAAAGTGAATGCTCAATATCACAACCGGTATGACAATGTAAAGGACAAGCTCGCTAGACTCCTGTCCTGTTGTGCGACCGCCATCCAAACCGTTTGGATATAGCCTGTGCTACCATCTCCCACTAGTTGCACCCAGTAACCAAAGGCTCCCTGGAGTCCGTAGGAGTGAGTAAGAACCACGTACGGATCCATGCGGTAGCTCTGAAGATGACCTGCAAGAAAGTTAAAGTATGTTGTCTGTTAAAAATCATATCATTCCTGCAATTCCATATAGCCCATTTAAGCACACATATTCCAATCCGAATACGAGCCGCAGTAATATGCTCACCCCCAGCTAACCCCTATCTGCTTATGATCAAATGATCTCTCGTTACCACTATCGTGTGATCTAGCAATGCAAGTGGGTATCCAGCTGTTGCCAGTACATGAATCACTAACTGGATAAAAGAATTGGTTGCAGAGCAGCAAGAGTGGAGGTCAGAGAGATACTGCTTTCGTTTGCCATGCATCGGCTCTTTGTAGTTGACTGCAGAAGTGCAGCCCCCGCAGCTCGAAACGCATAATACTAGCCCAAGTCAAGGAATGTGCAAGAGCAGAGGCCAGAACACCCATCCTTCTTGAAAACTGCCTTGTCCGCAAGCCGGTGCCATAATGAGTCTGAGAGCCTCCGAATCCAGACACCCGGATCCGTTGGTACTTAATGCAAGAATGATGCCAATGGTTTCAAGTACAGAATAGTGTCGAAGCTTTGCCTCCTACCTCTAGATACTTGCAGCCTTGCAGATCCGAGTAAATCATATAAGCGCTCGCTTTGCTAACCCCTCTTTTAGTTGATGCCTATCCATTGTTTTCCGTCATTGGAAACCCAAATCAGCAAGTGTAGGCCATAGGACCGGCTGCTGAAGACAATGCAAACACCCCAGAACTCTGTAATCATGAGCAAGAAACAGCAAGAGCTCCCCAGCATAGCAAGAAGTTGTGAATGAATTTCAGAATCGGTGCTCATCCTATGCAAGCTGGCAACCGGTAGGATACCGTAAGAAATTTATGTCGCTCACCGATAGATTGTTTCATATACAAGCCTGAGGTGATGCCCATGCTCTTTCAGCTGAACTCCAAAATTACAACAACAACTAACAGCTATCATCCATGGTCAATGATCCTAATTAGCATGTCCACAAGCCAACATAGCAGAAGCTTGAACAGAAAGGGATTCATCCATGCACTTCGAACTGAAATCCTTCCTGTTATGCCTTGTCTGAATACCCCGAGCCTATGGACATTTCCCAAAGGCGGTGGCCAGCCACAATAGCCTTGAGCTGGATCTTTCCCTTGAGTGAACTCGGACAACGGCCACGGTCTTGGCCAGGATAACCAACGCTTGGATCTGCCTTCGTCGTGACCTGAGGTTGCAGAGGTGGAGGTCACAGCTGCAGTTTGTCGAACAACATGTGCGCCGCGGCGAGGTCCTCGATGTCGGCACGCACCTGAACTACCGCAAACGGCATTGTGGGGTTGGAGTAGACACCCAGAGACGATGCTCGCAGCACCCTGCTTGCTAGCATCGTCCCCCGAGCATTCGGTCGAGCACATCGTGGGCGTCGGCGTGTCAAGCTGAAAGGCCGGCGAATGGTTGCAGCAGAGGAGGGGTCAGCCGTCGGCGATGGCTCTGATGGTGAGTTGGTGACATTACGGACGTAACCCTGCTTCCGGTGCCGTGGTCAGGATCGGACGTTGAGCATGTGGATGTGGTGTGGTGGGTGTCCGGGCGGGTAAGGTTGATGGCGTCGGCGTTGTCCGCCACGGCGCCATCGCGACAGAGAGTTGGGCGGAGGCGTCGGTGGTGGTCATGAACGAGATAAGTGCTGCAGCAGGGAGGGGGATACGGGGTCGCCGCCCGGCGTGCTCAGTTGAGTAAACTAGGCAACTAGCTCTCGCACCACATCAGTTTGCCTCGCGATAGTTTGACAAAAGTTCAGTCAGCGCTAACAGAAGAAACTTTTATTTCCAAAGAAGCAACAAGCATTGAGGTCTGAGTGGGGGCAATTAAGCCACGCGTCTAGAGAATATGTAATAAAAAACACAATTTTATAATTAAGTGTACAAATTGCATTGGAGCTTAGAATTTCCAAAGCAGAGATCCAATTCGGCTCTTGAGAGCATATGCCAAATTATATGTGTTTATTGTCACACAAAAATGCTACATGCAATTTTTTTGTGGAAAATCTTAAGCATTTTGATCTATATGAAAAAAAAATCAAATGCCAAATGTTACCTCCAAATGATACACTTAATTTTGTGTTTTTCATCAACGAAGCACTGCTATCCCGTTTCGAATGAAAATTGTCAAGCACGCTTGCTAGACTAACATGAATATCCACATACACAAAAAAAAGAAAATTTGAAATTTGTTTACTATTATTTTTTTGAATTTACTATTCATCAGGACCATATCCTCTGAGCCAAAACGGCCCTCCCCAAAAACATCGATAAATCATTTCACGGTCGTGATTGCTTCTTGCTTATATGTGTTATTTATCCATTAGTTTCCTATGCCCATGTGTCAACTTTGTAGGAATAGTTTGTGTGATTCATATAATTTTAGAGGGTGGATGCTAACTAATGCTAAAAGTAATCTGCAATACATATAATGCTACATGTTATGTTTGCTAATTACCATCTTTCTCACTCTATTTTCTGCTCCTTTTCTTAGCTTCCGTGGTCAGGGATGGTGTGCGATTGATCTGATTCGTGTTCAGATCGAGTTCAACTTAAGGGAACTAGTGAAGAATATGTACAATTGTTTATGTCAAAGTTGTGTGTCCAATCTTGATAAATTTAAAAATGTGTTAGTGTATGTTTCTATTGCTACATGTACTTTATATATATATATATTACAACTGTTACGGTGATTGGCGATTTTAGGAGCCGTTCATCCACCCTTATCTGACGGTGAGAAAATAGGAGTTACGGGGAGTTACGAAATTGAAATTACGTGAAATTACATATAATGGTGGGACCGTTACAAAATTTAGGTGGGACCAGTTAATTTATGAAAGGGTAAATCCGTCACTAGGGCAGTTTTTTTTTCTTTTGAGTGAATCATTAGGGAAGTTGTGCCGTGGGATAGAAAGTAAAATGGACGTCGGATCTGATGTTTAAGGCCGGCACGGGATTAGCTCCTTCCGTTCGCTAATTGACTCCGTACGATGGAATAATAGAACGTGGGCCTGCTAGGTAGTTTACATGCAGTTTGCTTCCTGACAACTACCCCCACAAATCACGCCAGGTTTAGCCCTCGTTGATCAGTTTTTTGTGCTTCCTCCATATTCTTTGGTTTCTCTATTCCAAAACTAAAGAAAGCATGCACCGGAAGCATGATGGTACTGAATCATTTCCTCTCATCTAATTCAATGTGTGTCCGAAGCATTTTATATGGACCAACGAAGCACTTGTGTTGTGAGGGTTGGAGCATCTACAGCCGGGCGTCCCAAACCCGCTTCATATGCCCGGCGGACGCCGGTGGGTTCCGGAAGCAAGGTAGGGACGCGCGGGTGTGAGACACAAGACATACCTAGGTTTGTGGCCCTTCGGGGGAGGTACCCCTAGTCCTGCTGAAATGGTATGATATGCACAATGAGCTAGCTGTTTGGTGGAGGAGGAAGGAGCTAGCTGTTCATTCTTGCCTCTCGTGTCGTCGTTTAAGAGAGAGGCGGGAACGAGTGTCCACGAGCAAGTCGATGCGAGGAGCCCCCTGGGGTCTTTTATCGACAGACGCCCTGGCGCAGCCGGCCCGGGCAGGCAGGCACCCTGTCCGGCTCGCAGTCTTGGGGCTACCCGGGGGTCATCCTCCCGGCAGTATGTGTGGGCCCTACAACCCAGAGTGATTCTTAGTTCTATATGTTAGCCCGGGCGATCCAGAGTGACTAGTAGTGGCATTGGTGGTCCGGACAACATAAAGGGGCACGAGGTGGTATTGGTGGCCCGACCCATAGTGTTACTTGTGGGCACACAACTGGCACTATGGGTAGTTCGATCCCACTACTAGATATGGGTCGTTTAAACCCAGAACTATAAGTATGGGTCATCCGGGTATACAATCACCACTATGGGTCGTCCGAACTTAGAACTTCAAGTATGGGTCGTCTAGGTCCACCAGCACCACTATGGGTCGTCCGGTCCCACAACTAGAACTATTGGTCATCTGATCCCACTTCTAGCATTATGGGTCATCGAACCCAGAACTACTAGTATGGGTTCTCTGGACTGACAACTAGCATTACCGGTCATCCGGACCCGCAACTACCTTAACAACTAAGATCAGTACGTGTGGGCCTAAATGATTAACATTGATACTAGTGAGCCCAAACGAGTAAGACCGGTACTTGTGGGTCCAGCCGACTAATATCGATACTTGTGGCTCTGAATGACTAAGAGCGGTACCGCCGGTCGAACGACTAAGATCGGTGCGTGTGGACCCGGGCAACTGAAATTAGTTATCCCGAACGAGTAAGATCAGTACTTGTGGGACTAGACGACTAAGAAAGATACTTGTGGGCGTGCAATCTAGCAGCCCCAACTTTATCAATCTTCAGGAGCCCCGACAATACAACTCCCAACAAGGTCATGCACCCGTCTAAATTTCTGTAAACCACAAGGCGAGCAATACAACCCCCAATAGACACACACAAACCCACAAATAGAAAAATGCAACTCGATCGTTACTTTGCCACATTTGAAGAATGCAATCAAGCTACAGGGATGGAAAACCACAAGGCCTAGTTCATCAAAACAATGCTGCTCATATAACCGTAGGATTAGGCATTCACTATAGTCAGAAGAAATGATCCAAGAATGCATCTACAAGAACAAGAAACTGCGGTCTCGCTCAACCGTCTCTGCAGAGATAGCAGCAGGGGAACCCGATATGATCCCAAACACATCCCATTCCGATCAACCCCACCTCATCAACAGTATTTCCTATCTTCATATGCATGACCTCAAAATGCCGTTGTTGAAACAAGTCCCTGCACCGCAACGTCCATCATGGACGCCCACAATCACTGTTCATAGGAGACCATGTGAGCAAACATTAGTCCTACTTCTTTTGGTCAAAAGTATTAGTAACACTTTCCTCAATAAATGAGGCAGTAACTTTGCTAGAATAAAAAGACACTTGCAACCTTATAAATCCCTGAAGTCCAACTCTATTAAGTTCCACTCATTAAAAATCAATAGGAGTAGATATTTTGAGCGAAAGATAGATATTTTCGTAAAATTAAGGAGCTCAAGTGAGCCACTGTCATTCAGCATGAAACGGATAATACAAGCTTAGGTTTGTCCAGTTCAGAGAAAATAACATAAACCATCAGCAAGACGTAACAACATGCAAAGCAGAGCAACAACGATGGCTCTCTGCCAAAACAAAGCAAGCTATCCTTGTAAGGGATCAATTCACTCCAACACCCTTACAAAACAAGCGACTGGTTTAAAAGAAGCTCATCGATCACGCAACTTCCAGCGAAGCTCGAAAGTTTTTCCATCCTTCAATTCCTTGCCCACCCAACATTTTTGTGCAGCCTGCTACCTGCACATCACACAAGTCTTTTCTCTGTAACTTTATCAACTAAACGCTAGAATCCATAGGGAAGATATTTCTGAAGCAAAGCATCGGTCCTCTTTTTCCAAAAATTTACAAATAACTGTCGCTGCCCCATTAGAACCAGATTCTTATCTTTACACCTACAATTTATCACCCAATCACAAAGTCCCTCCAAGCTAACAGAACTGTATTCATCGGAACAAAAAGCACACTGCATAGTCTTCCCAATATTACGTTTGTCCGTAGTTGCCACGGTGAAATTCATCACCCAATCACAAACACCATCCATGCTAACTGAATTGTATGAAAACAAAAGGCACACTCTCCAGTGTTCAAACCGTAACCGCAACTGAACACTTAAACAAGATATGATATCTACTGACTGTTTTCTACTGCAAAAAGATTATTTCCTGTACGACACTACCTCTATCATTCGGATTATTCTGGTTAAGATACTATTTCTAAATTTTAACCACAAGAACATGTTGATCATAAGTGAAACTTTTACATACCAAAATTTTCTACAAGGTCACTTGACTTGTTGAGCTTTCAGAATCGACGGTTATAGACACGGACCTTCTCCGTCCTCGGCGGCGGTGGACGACTGTGCAGGAGAACGGGTCAGAGGATGTACATGAAAAACAGGGCCGTCCTCGGCGGCAGCGGCGGCGGAAGATTAAGCCCTAGGGTTATCTTCCTATGGATTGGGTCGCCGGCGTTGACGGCCTTCAGTGGCTGATCCAGGGAGGAGGCGCTGCCGTGGGGAGGGCCTATTCGACGGGGCGATGCTCGGGGCGCTGGGGCAGCAGAGGAGAGCAGGCGGCTGCGGCTGTGCGAGGGTCGCCGGCGGCGGTGGCACGAGCGATAGGACGCCGACGGCGCCACGGTCGAGGGCAGGGTTGGCGGCGGCTCCTGTGCGAGGGGATTGAGGAGCCTAACAACGACGAGGGCTGTGCCAGGGATTGACTAGCAATTAGATTGACCTGCTAATTTACAACTCTATCCTTTGCACACAAAAAAAAACCCTTTAAGTCATTTCTCAGATCCGACGGTTAGAAAAAAACAGAGACAGAGTTACATAAAATTACGAGTTGTAACTCGCCAATCATCGTAAAAGAGCTCTCTCTCTCTCTCTCTCTCTCTATATATATATATATATATATATATATATATATAATTAATTGCCTTGGCATGATATGGACTCATGTGCAGAATAATCCTGGGCTTAAACATGTATGGTTCTGCTTGTAGAATTTTAAAAATAAATTAGTAGACTATATTGTAAAGAATAAACTAGTCATCAATCCACCATCTTATCTTACCATGGATTAAGGCATGCCATAAAACCATGAAAAATAACCCTCCTACTATGCAAAGTATATGAACGTGATGGTGACACTACGTTCATAAAACCATGAAAAATAACCCTCCATGCCATAAAACCACGGCTCCCGCTGCTCTCATTCCCATTGCTCTTAGGCCCTCTCTTTCTTCCTCTTCCTAGTCTCTTTTGAGATTTCACATCGAATATGTGTACACGCGTATTTGGTTTGTAAGCTAAATCAACCAAGCAAGACAAAAATGAAGAGGAAGGAGTGCTTTAGAGTAATAGGAATGTGAGGCAACGGGAAACACCAAACTAAATTATCACCTCCAACACTAGAGGTAGAAACCGAGCAAGTTAGGCTTTCCTCCATGTTCACATTCTCAATACTCTAAGGCCCTCTATTTTCCCTCTTCCGGGCTCGCCTTCGAGGCCTCATGTTATCTAAATATGTGGACACATGTCTATGTTTCTCCACCAGAGCTATTGCGTAAGCCAAAAGGAAGAGGAAGGAGTTCACAAGAACGGTAGGAATGGGAGGCATCAGGAAAGGATTAATGCCAAATGTTTGCACCTCTAGCACAATAGGAGCAAACAAACAAAGAGGTCTTTCCTCCATGTTCCCATTCCTATTGCTCTTGTGATCTCTCTTTCTTCCTCTTCCCGGCTTGCTCTCAGTGCCTGCAAATCTAACGACACAAAAACTCTCGAAGAACATGCTTCAATTGATGGACAGATTGTTTCATCCTGGAGGTATAAATGATGGGTGGTGCACCACATGTAGAAACTTTGAGGAGTAAGCAATGAAGACACCCGGTGCATGGGGCACGATCTAGAGTCAATGATAATGGGACCACATAATCACCGACCTTGACTTATTGTCCTTACTCTTAAGTAAGGGCACATGGCTAAAGATTTCTTTTGCTTACCTTTATTACACGTATCCTAAATCGGTACATAATATGTTTATCAACCTTTTTCATAACAATATATGTATCAACTTGAGCATTTATAGTGTCAAAATATATAGTAATAAGAAGTTATGAGCTAAAAATAACATCCAATTGGACAAAGTGAACCCTCTTAGTAAAATTGGAAAAACTACAAAATAGTGGATGAAGAACCAGTGAGGTGACAATTAATTGGAACACAAGGTACTGCACACATGATTTGCGTTATGCAGATGACATGATGTGATTAAACCATGATTAGAGAGATCTGGTATCAGTAAACCAAAATGTATATGTGCCATTTCATCAAAAAATTGTATAGTCCTATTGTCCAGTAAGAAATTTAGTATCCAAATTCAAAAGGTTGTGCACAACCACGTATATGGAAGGAAAGAAATATAGGAAAGCATATATCCAAGGAATCCACCAGCCACGACCCCTATGGGAAAAACACATGAAGGTACAACGATCATATATTCAGTCTAAACTAAATTATACACGTCGGTCTAGCATGGATCACCTAAGCACCACGCTGAAAAACTTGGTATTTTCAAAACCAGGTTCAGACACGAAGGAACTCAAGAGAGTATGGTACTTCTTCATTGCGTCGAAGTGCTTCGCAATTAAACCTTGTAGCTTGGCCACTATCTCTCCAAGGTATAATTCACTCAGGTTGAGATGCAAACAACCAACATAGTTCAAGAGTTGTGAATATATATAATAACACCATTTTATGATATGGTGTAAAAAATACATTGGAGTTTACAATTTCAAAGCTAGAAATATATCTTATTGGAGGCATGGTTGTTTCTTGATAGCCGTATGTATCCATAAGTTTGCTATCCCACCATGAGCGCTCTAGGAATTGATGATAAAAATAATCTACAATGCACATATTGTTACATGTTTTATGTGCCATTGAGCATATTTCTCACTATGATTTCTTCTGGTACACTCAACTATAGTGTGTCATTGATGTGGTTTATACCCCACAACTATGAAGAATCATTATAGTTGTTAAAGTTGCGTGTCTCATCTTGTTAAGTCTGAAAATGTTCTTATTTGTGTTTCTACGAAGGCCCTTTTTCAAATAATAGAGATGTATACTTCATACATTAACACCTGATAGGTAAATTAAATGTCTTGGCATGATAAGGACACATGTGAAGGCTAATTTGAAGCTAAACATGTGTGTCGTTATGGACTAAGGGATGCAAAGGGGATGACTCGGTGCCAGAGCTTCCGCTTCCGCCCGGAAAGCTCCGACTCCCAGTCGTCGGCGGTGTTAGATCTGTCGCCGAACGCTGCGCTGCTGCCGTTGCCAGTCATGGATCAGAAGGGGAGGAGAGGAGGAGACGAAGAGAAGTGGAGCGGAGTGAGGGAGAGAGGGTTTGACGCCGGTCTAGGGTTCGTCTGGTGGTGATTTATGTGGGGTTCGGATGGGACGGTCCGACACGGCAGACATGGTTAGACGCAGCCGGACATTTCGTACGTGTCCTAGATTTGGGCTGGGTTTGAAAGGTGTCGGTCAGTCCGGACGTCCGCTGCCATTTTAGGAAAACCCGACTTGGTCATGGTTATGTGACCGTACACTAGGCGTCCATCTGATCAATTTGGGAAGCCCGACTGTAGATATGCTCTATAAATTTATCTAAAGGGGCAATCGCAATGGTGGCTTATCAGTTTGCAATGTTTTCCTCACTCTCCTGTGTCAATATTGGCCGATAAATATCATGACCTAACTCGGATTCCCCTTCAGGACATCACAATGGATCGTGCAAAATCGAGTTCCTGATGCTCGTTTGCCTAGCTTCTTCTCCTTTTTAGTTGTTTTGTGAGATTTCTATTTTCTTGCAAGATTTCTATGTACTTCTATTTGGACCATCACATTTCCTGTTTCAGTGATTTGGTGCTAATTTGGCTGGTATGGTTTTGCCTAAATTGGATGGTTGCTTGCAAATGACACGCTTCACACCGTGACACGCCAGTTGATTTGTTTAGCTAGTCTTGTTTTTATTAACTTTGGTCGGAAGTTCCTTGTCCATTGAGCATTGTTCTTCAGATCCGCCTTCATAGAAGTGAACACTTTTTCCCTACTTTTTAAAAAACATCTTGACGCTTGATTTCGAATTGCTTTCTCACATTGAGTGAATTTTTTGGAAATTCAAAAAAGCTCACGTTTTTTTAAAATGTTTTCATTTTTTTGAAATGTTCAGATTTTCTTAAATGTTCGCAACATTTTTTTAAGTGTGTGCAACTTTTCAAAACAGTTTTTTTTAAGAAAAGTCATGGTTTTTAGAAACCGACCAATAAACCGATTGCTATGAAAAAAATCCCGATGGTTTCGCTTGCTACGTTGGCTATATTCGCTTAATGGCCCTATCAAGTACCGAGGACATATCTTACTTGCACCCCTTCAAAAAAAATCTTAGTAGCAAGAAGAATTACTTTTTTGTCACGAGCTCCTCGAATGTTCAAACTTCACAAAATTTTGCACGGAGTTCGCACACAAACGAGCATCTTGCACAACAAATTTTTTTTGGATTTTTTTTTAAATTTCAGATCTCCATACTGTTCATGCCCGGGCTCATCTGATTAATCTTCTGATCTATTAATTACTACTACCTTTGCCTGTATAAACTAGAGGTAACCCTCTTCTTAACAACCACTATGTTGCAACTCAATTCTACTATCAAACCTTGAAACAAGAATACCTTATCAATTCATATGGTGCAGCATGCCGCCGCCTTAAAACAAGAAAAATACCTTATCAATTCTTATGGTGCAGCATGCCGCCGCGCACTAAACGCTAGTCAATAAGCTAGCCGTCATTCATCCATATATCACATAACATAATAGCACAAAATGCATACATGGTCCTAAAAGGGCAATTCATAATCTCGGATTAAGTGCCACCGAAGGGATACTAAAAGATACTCCCTCTGTAAACTAATATAAGAGCGTTTAGATCACTATTTTAGTATTCTAAATGCTTTTATATTAGTTTACGGAGGGAGTAGTTCACAATCTCCTATTAGCAGCATTCATATCAATGCCAAGCAATGTTGGTGACCATATTGATGCATCAGCTCTAGTTTTTGACCACCGTGGCATGTCACTATGCTCAGCGTTTCCTCTTAAGGCTGCACCGTGGGAGGAGGTACCCGATGACATCCTGCAACGTCGCTTTCCTATTCTCCTTGTTGTTCCACAGCTCGGGCACTGGAGTTCGGCCACTAGGGTTGTACTCGTTCATATCACGCAGAGCACCAACCACAAGCGCGTACGCCTCTTCTCCACACTTTTCTTTCAGTTCTCGCAGCTTCTCATCATCCTCGAGAAGAATTACCTAACACCAATGCACGCACCATTAGATTAGATAAATGAGAGATACTAAGTCCCTTGTGAAAATGGGAGATGTTAACAAACAACTTCAAAACTTACAAGGACCTTGTCGCTGGGCTGGGCTGGCTGGCAAATTATTCATACAAATAGGAATTGCATACTGCGCAAATGTTCTCTGGACCTTAAATACTACTACTATACGTACCACAGTACAACAAAACATGGCGAACAAAAACTGTTTATGCGTTCTCAAGAAAGAAAAAGAAAAACTGTTTATGCATGTTACAAGACGAAGACACTAGTATGCTTACCAAAAGTTCAGGAAAAAAACCCTTGTCGAGCTTTAAGCTCCGACTATCGATGTATGATGCCAAATTTCAGTAGCTAAGAGATGAGATGTGTCCAACTTAGCCAAGCAAGAAGGAACTGAAAATGAACACATGATGAAACAACAAACTTGCCACAGCCGAGTCCGAGCAGGAATACCATTTGCTGTCGCTAATTTAGCTGACTAAGAAATATCATAAACTTGTTATTACCATGCGACAATGTGGCAAGTTTTTTATCAGTGAAAAGTTTGGTTGTATCAAACACAGCCCCAGGAGCAAATACTAGATAAACTCTGTTCTAAGGACTGACGAATTATAGATAACTTAACTGGTATACAACTGACTCAGCTTCAGAGAAAGGTGACAAAAGGAAGAAAGCCAATATCAAGTAAATACAAATCGCCATTTATTAAATTAGATGCTATACATCTCAATCAAGAGCAGCTAACATTAACATAAGGTTCTGCCCCGTGAACTTAACATTGTTGCTTCCCGGCAATTAAGAAGCAGCACATAATCTATGCATTTGCCTGAATTCTCAACGAGGTACTAAATGAAACTTAGCTAATCTGTAACTATAAGCATAGGCACACATGGCTAAATTTCTGATTCCTTCATCAAGCATCCATCGAATAATTACTAATGCATAAAGAACAAATTATTCAAGGCACAGCCTAACTAACTAGCTAATTGATTAATTGTAAAAAAAAACATCATGTGTAGCTTACAAGCACACTAACATGAAAAACAATTTATTTTTAAACTTCTATGGAAAAGATTACTTCGCAGACACAAGAATATTGCCCCTTGGCTGATGACATTTGGTGGTTGTCAGTTTCTTGTTTTCCTCTATGTTTTGCACATAATGAAGGAGACCAAGGAAGTAATATATGAATGAAAGGGAATGGATTTGAATTATTAATGTAAGTACTGTTTTTGGGACAGGCTGAAATACAGCAATATTCAAAACGGTAACATTATTAAGAGCTCTTGATAAGTCCAATGTTTGTATGCCGTAGTATTCTACCTTCAATAATGCTTTGATCAACAGATTTGATTTTCACCATTTTTCTTATTAATGTGGGAATTTCTGTTGCTTATTTCCCTATATTTATGTAAGAATATCAAGGGCAGTAAATTAAACTTGGTGTCTCCAATTTTCAGCTTTCACCACAATTTACTTATAATTGCGTCTACCATGTTAATGTGTGCACAGCAGGAAATTCACTGTGAAATTGAAAGCTCAAGATTACAAGTTAATAGGGAACAATAAATGTGAAGATTATTACCTCACGTTTGCCTTTGCCGTCATCAGGGCCAACACCGAAAGGGTGCCCGTGTGGATTTTTAATATCATCCTCCCACTCTGAGCAAAGAAGGGTAGCCTCAACATCTGACATCTTATGTTTGCAAGCATTGACAAATGATTTTGAATCAAGATCACCCATTCTTTTAATGCCTATACTTGTTTGGCCACTTGTAACATCTCCCAAGCCCTGCAGCATATGCAACAGATAGCTCTAATTAAGATGCAATTCAAGCAAAATACTGGGCAGCTACAAGTGTTCAATCAATGAGCTAACTTGCCTTTATTAGCTCCTTCCTAGCATCTTGCAACTCATCATTGCTCATAAGGTCCTTCGTAACCAGAACCCCGTGCTCTGATTCCATGTCTTTTATTTCATCATCCTTCTCTTGTATCAACTCAGTAAGTTCATCTATTTTCATCTTTGATTCAGAGTCTTTCTTCTTCATCACTTCCAATTCTTCCTTCAGCTGCTTTATTTCAAACTCAAGGTTCTGTGTGGCATCCGGTTTCTGCTGTAACTGCAGTATCGAGTAACAGATGTGACTTTACATTCACATATAATTTGCATCCCTAACTGGGGTAGAAAAAGTGATATGCTATCATTTATGTAGTCGCGGCCTGGCCATGTTGTTTCGTGTTTTATGAATACACGCAGATTCAAAAACCCTTTGAACTGGTGATTTGATTGGTTTCACTAAGGGATGACAGTTGGACAAAGTAAGCTAGCATGAATTTAAAGAACTGGAGGACTCTGAATTAAAAAGTTGCCAGGTAGAACTCTGTTATGAGAAGTGATATATAAGTACTATATATGATAAGCAGGGGATTGGTGACTAAAAAAACTGAATGAAATTTCCTAGTTTTTATTGGGAGACACTAGGCACGTACGTACCATTTCCTTCTCCTTGTCAAGATTCTTCCTTGTGCCAAGCAGCCTAGCAAGGTTCTGCATCTCGGACTCCAGCTGCGCAATAGTTTTAAGACCACCATGCCTTCGTAGACACTCCCCGATGAGCCCCGGAGTGCTCCGATCATCAGCCCTGGCAACCCATCCGAACATCTGCTTCGGTAGTCATCGGCACCATAACTGTACTCCTGCCAGCACTGTTTGCCACGCGCTTGTGCCTTGAAATGATTCTCAAACGCCAAGGCGTTGCCGAGACAAGCAAGGTCTTGTCCAAACAAGACAATGGCACTCCCAGTGTGGCCTGCTTGGTCGTACAGAGGGATGACATTGTGCGGGTAGAAGTGTGAGAGCTGCTCCATCAGGCTGCCCTCGGTTTCCCCGACCTGAATTCCACCTCTCCACTCATACCCATCTCTCCACCTCCAACTATCTCTCCACTGGGTAGGCACATTGGTCAGAACACCCATCCAAGGCCACAAAAACTGCTCGTCTCCATCATCCGAGCTTGCTCCAGTTGCGTGAGTCCTGCCAAATTCGACAATTATTTTTACAGCCGCCACATTCATATCCTATGGAGCGAAATTAAAAAGGAAGGGGCTGGCATCACACGCACCGTTCAGGTTCAGGTGCCTGGCCAGAATCCATGGACAAGAAGCGAGGGGCCGGTGTGATGATTTATTTATTTCGTAAGCTTCGACGAAGTCAGTCGCTAATGTATGCTTTGTGCTTCATTCACAAGAATCTCAGTTAGGAGCCTAGCAATGTATAAATATATCAGAAATATAAAATGGTGGTGCACACTTGGAAGAAATTCATTAACATTATAGGTGCTTATTATGGAACAAAGTGCATAATGGAGTGTCATGTCTTACACAAGTAGTGAGTGAGTGAGATGGGAGGTGCGGTTTCCACAAATCCAAGACAAAAAAGTCACAGACAAGACGAATACCAAGTCCAAGAAAACAGTTTAAACAAAACCAATAGGCATAGTGGCAGGTTAAATAATCGTCCAAATTCAGTTTGGCCTTACTTTATACTCCTCCATAACAATATAAAAAAGGTACGAGAGGGGATAAGGAGATGAGGAGATCAATAGAAATTCAACATGTCTGAGCAATATGTGCTTGGAGACATCTAATAAAAGGAAAAAAAAATAGCCGCATAAAGTTTCAGCAGAGCCAATAGGCACGGTGACATGTTAAATAATTTTCCAAAAATCAATGTGGCATCTCTTTTTTCAATGATATATAAAATTCAAAAAGGATGAAGAGATCAATATCTAATAATTATTTGAGAGCTATGTGCATCTGTACTTGGAGACATATTTTACTTTTAATTTTGTGAACCAACCAGTTTGTCACCATGCAGATTCTAGTTCCAGAATCGACGAGTTTCTTCCATGCTGGATAAAACCAAGAAAACAGGCTTTATCAACAGCGCCAACATTGACACTAATGCGTTTGACACCAATAGAATC
Organism: Aegilops bicornis; assembly: GCA_021605145.1. Classification (NCBI taxonomy): domain Eukaryota; kingdom Viridiplantae; phylum Streptophyta; class Magnoliopsida; order Poales; family Poaceae; genus Aegilops; species Aegilops bicornis. The sequence continues at coordinate 47,860,121 of CM038669.1, forward strand.
AAGTATTCCCCATGGCAAGGTCAAATCCCAAATAAAAGGACACAAGCAGGGTTGGGTTAGCAGAGGAAATGGATTTCAGACAGCAGGCCCAAACCTCAAGGATAGTCATTCCCTGCACAACTGCACAAGCACTCCCTCACACCCCTCCTGTACGGTTTGCGTCACGCACTGTGGGCATGGAATGCTAAGCTTGACAAGACCCTCACTGCACTCGGTTTTGAAAATGCCCAATGGAGCTAGCTGTTTACAAGAGAAGCCTTGGTTAGTCAAAGTTGCTGGTAGGTGTTTATGTGGATGACTTGATCATAACGGGTGAAAGAATGGAGAAAATAAATGATTTCAAAAGCAAAAGGGAGTTTAGTATGGGTGATCTTGGTCTGCTCACTTATTATCTGGGTATTGATTTGAGTGTAACTCCACAAGGTATCTCCCTCAGTTAATCTGGTTATCTATGGACATGGCAAATTCATGATCTACACATGATTCTTGTGCAAGTGCATATAGAGAACATTGCAAACAGAATTATGGATCTCTAGATATGATCGAAACAAGAAACAAAAGGGTTTAAGCGTGAAACAGGAAAGAAATGAAGATAGAAACATAAACTTGGAAAACCAAGTGTGTTTCTGGATTGTTTGCGTCAAGCTGATCGAAATGGACATAAAGATCATAGGATTTGGCTATGGGATGCTCGAGATATGGATGAAACCATGTTGCGGTGTGTTGATGCAAAACAGGAACAAAAACATTGCCCAATTATGGAAACCAAGTCCATAACTGGGTTCTTCAGGGAAAACTAGCTGAAAAGGATATGAAGATCATAGGAAAAGATTTCCTGGAACCCAAGTTATGAATTTCCAAAGTTATGCTAAAACAGTAGCTAAACAAATTTTAACACGTGTGAAAGTTAGATAAACAAAATCTGATGCAATTCTAAGCAATTTACATATACTACAATTTATTTGCATTGGATCTACGGTTATTTAGTTATGAAATTCCAAATGTTTTAATGCCAATATAACCATTTGCATAAACATGTGACCATAATCTAGTGAAAATAGTAGCTAAACAATTTTATACAGTGTTGCAAGTTACACTAACAGAAAATAGATCAGATTTCATAAACGCGCCCCTGAAATATTAACAAAAGAGCGGCCTTGGTTGTGCAGGAACTCGCGGTCGCAGGCAGCAGATGTCATTGGCCTTGCGCGCGTACTCACGATGTCACCGGCCAGTGTGTGTGCGCTCGTGTGCTCGCCCAGCAGCAACAGGTGCGCGTGGACGGAAGGGAGCAGCAACGGCTCCGCGAGATGATTTTATTCCAGCCACGGCTAGAGCATGATGGGCACCAACTTGGCATGATGCTAACGACGCCCACATGACGTAATAGACGACAGGAAGGTGCAGGGAGAAGCGCTGGCAACGTGGAGGACGAGGAGGAGGTGACTTGGCAACGTGGAGGACTCGCTGACGCCGGTGTACTTCGGATCCGTGAAGCAGACGACGGGGACGACGGCGCGGAGGCGATCCAGGAGGCGATCCAAGATGACGCGTCCGTGGATGAAGGAGACGAATTCGAGGATCGTGGTGCCTCCCGTGGCCGCGGACAAAGGTAGGAGGCGGCGGAGCTTAGCCCGAGCTCGAGCTTGAGCTCGCTCGGGCCATGGCGACGGCGTGGGCGTAGCGCCTTACCTTGGCGGCAGCGAGGGCAGGAGAGGGGCGGAATGGGTCTCCGGCCGTCAAATGAAAGAGGAGGGCGGCGTGGACCTCCTGGATGCACTGCCGTACACAAGGAACAAGAAGAACAGAGCGTTCGTCCGTTGATGGGCAGGTGGGCTGCAGTGAACATGCTAGGGTAGTTCGGCCTATCTCTCTGTTTATTTTCTTTCCTTTTCTATTTATTTAAATATAAACAGAACTTACAGAAAACGATCAGAGGGTTTGAAGTATAATTACGGAGAGGACCATATTTCTGGAACCCTTGAATATTAGCAATTTAATAGAAGAGGTTTGGGGATTTTTATAAACTGTAAAATTAAACAAGTTTGGATTTAATTCACACTTGTTTGAATTTGGAATTAAACCAAACCAAACCAAACCCAAATGGGCAAAAACTTTAGTAGGTGGCTAAACACATGAATTGTGAATCATGGGGAAATAGTGAACAATTTTAGAAGGAGGTGAAATTGCAACATAGAATTCGGCAAATTGAAGAAAGAAAAGTTGCAGGTGATGTTGGTTTAAGTGCGAAGTTGAGCACGAGGCTTTTGAAGTTGAGGTGACACACAAGGTTGCAATATGAAGTAATAATGAAAACACATAATGCACAAACATCCATAACATAACATAAGACCAAGTTGAATAAATATTGCAATAATTATAGGAGTTTTGCTATTGGGCTGTTACACCTTCGCATTGAACGTCTAGAGAGCCCTCTGTTTCCTGGTTGCTGTGGAAAAGAAAAGAAGCCACCATCTACCTCAAGAGTCCGTTCAGTCAAAACTCCAGTGATACGTCCACTACTCAATTTACTAGTAGTAATTAATTCATAACTCATACGAATAATTTGAAATGTCATTCTTCATGAAAAAATTCCTCTTGAAGCCTCCTTTGAATTACAGAAATTCTGTAGAAATTCTAAAGAATAGGAATTTTCTGAAAAAAAATCCATCAAAGCCCTTTGGTTTGTAGGAATGGATTTCTATTTATATGTACGATATGAACCAATCCTCCACATTTCAAAGAAAAATACATTGAACTAGACTCGACGGAAAAATTCCAATCTATACATCAAATGGCATATCTTTCCCTATAGAAATGGAGATGCATATTATCTCACTTGCTATGAATTTTCTCAACATGTAGACACACGGACACAGATGAACAAAGACAAGATCCACGTGTATCCACCAAAGACAAACGCCGACGGAATCCCGCAACATCCGCCGGAGACAAACCTCCACACGCCCTCCGATGGTGCTAGAGACACCACCAGGACGGAGGCTTGGCGGGAAGAATCTTATTCCATTTTTAGAGAGCTGCCGCTGCCGCGCCACTTTGAGCAGGACACAAACCCTAACAGTTTTTTTTAAATAAAAGCATGAAAAAACAGAGCCCTCCCTCCGGCAAGGTCCGGGGTCCATCACGCCTCCATGGGCCTAAGACCACAGGAGACGAGGTAGACCGGCGACGGCGCCGACGGAAGGCAAGAGAAGTCCTGGCGCGGATGATTACACAGGCCTACGAGCGGCCCCCGTCGGCATAGGGCCGTCGGCGTAGCCCGAGAGGCCGTCCGCATAGACCCTATCCCGACGGTGTCCATACAACTATGCCGACGGCCCCGGCCGTCGGCAACGTCCCCGCCTAACGACGGCCGCCGTCAAGTGCTGGCCAACGGCTGCGCGCCACGTGGCACCTCTATGCCGACGGCTTAGCCGTCGGCATAGGTTAAAACTACGCCGACGGCTAGACCGTCGGCATAGAGGTGCCATGTGTCAGCCAGTGGGCATTCCTGGGGCAGGCCTATGTCGACGGCTTAGCCACCGGCGTAGTTTTAACCTATTCCGGCGGCTAAGCCGTCGGCATAGCCCTGCCCCAGGAATGCCCAGTGGCTGACACGTGCCAGCTATGCCGACGGCTTAGCTATCAGCATAGTTTTAAACTATGCCGACGGCCTAGCTGGCACGTGTCAGCCACTGGGTGCTCACGCCAGCGCTATGCCGACGGCCTAGCCGTCGGCATAGTTAATATCTGATTTTTTTCTTTTTTCTGTTTGTTTTCAGATCAATTCAATTCAAATATACAACACATATCAGCAGATATATATGATGGAAATAGACATATAGAACACATCTAAGTATCATTCGGCACCGTCACAACAATATATGCATCATCACAAAGCATAAGCATCATCACAATCAACATAAGCATAAACATAAGCACCATCACAAAGCATAAGCATATAAAGAAGCACACAAGTCATCTAAAGGACCATAAAAGACCACAAGTTTATCATCATCACCACACCCAAGTAACCCAAAGGCTTAAGCGCCAGGACGTCGAGCATCGCAGAGGTCGTCATCGCCAAGCCTGCCGAAGCCCAGGTCGTCAGTGCTAGTGGCAGCGCTACCGCCAAGACCGCCTCCACCTCCGCCTCCGCCTCCGCCTCCGTGGATTGGAGTGGTCGGGCTCCGTGACTCGGTAGTGCTGCGAAGACCACCACCAACGGTTGATCCACCGGTTCCCTGGATGTTGAAAAGACATGTACAGCCCCGGCTAGTGTAACTTCAGCAAGACGGTGATGAGGCCGTTGGGAATACGGGCCCCTTTAGGATATATCCAGTTGTCGCAAAAGAATGAAATATTAGCATGTGACAAGCAAAATAAATAACTACCGGAATGAGCATGTGACAAGCAAAATAATGAAATTATTATAAAGTGGCACTTACTCTTTCCTCGTGGGCTCAATGAGCCACTTCTGGTCCTCATTAGCAGGAATCTTCTTTGGTAGCTTTGCGTTACCACGTAGCCACCCCTTGTTGCCAACCCCCTCCCCGCCACCACCATCATCCCCGCCACCACCCTCCTCCACGCCTTCCTCCTCGTCCTCGCCTGCCTCCTCCTCCCCCTCCTCGCCCCCCTCCCCAACCTCCTCCTCGGCCCCATCTCGAACCTCCTCCTCCTCGTCGTCCTCCTCCTCGTTAGAGGGTACCTCACTAGAGGAGGGCCTCGAAGACAACACCCCTAAGTCGGTGAGGGTGCGCTCTTCAGCGGCCCCCCACAGAGTGGCTCTCCCCCCACCACCTCGCCCTCTAGGGGCTCTCCCCGCCCCCTCCTCCTCTAGGGGCATCTCTCCCTCGACCTCCCTGTGAGGAGTCATCGTCAAGTAGCCGAGGGGGAGGAGGATTACGTGCTCGACCACTCCGACTAGGCAGGCCGACGACCTTGCGTAGGAAACCCACGTCGTCGGCCTTCCCCTTGCCCATGTTCCACGAACCTGCATTGAAAAGAGAATAAGCAATTAGTAAATTAATGAAATGAAGGAAAAGGCATAATAATAAGGAATAATAAACACATTAATAAAAATGCATGAAAAGGCATATTCCTACGCTATAGGAAAAAAGACTTGAAACGTACATCTGCTAAAACCCATACGAATCATCACTGTTGTAACCTCTTTCTCGGTCGGTCTCATCATCACTATCAATCATATCAACTTCGTTGTCTGATGGACGTGGAGGCTCTTCCTCGTCGTCAGCGTCTTAGTTTAACTTTTTTAGCATAAGTATGTCATTTTCATTGACAATGGTCTCACCATCATTCTGTGCATCGTCGTCGTTTGAATCCACATCATCATATCCCAATGGTCTAGCGTCATCATTTCTAACCACATCATCATCAATAGCTTGCTCTTGATAGAACACTCCCTCGTATGTCATGGGGTTAATGTTGTAGTAATCGTCTTCATTCGGGTCCGCTAGCTTACCATGTGGCGACACCTTGAAAACAACTTCCCAATCCTTTAAGTACTCTTTCTGGCATGGGTAAGGCAGATAATATACTTGTGTAGCTTGGGTAGCCGCAATGAAGAGATCGGCTCCGGCATAGACGGTTGATGGTTTAACTTCGACCAAACCAATGGAAGGCGTATGTTTTACCCCCTCCCACGGATCAAACCATCGGCATATGAACACAGGCAGACTTAGGGTCTCGCGCCCCTTGCGGAATTTAATCTCGTATATATTTTGTACCCTTCCGTAGTAGTCTACTGAATTTTGACCGGGGGTGTACACTCAGGTATTTATAGTTTTGGGATCAGGCCGGCTGTTCTGGTGCTTCTCTGTATGGAAGCGATACTCATTCACATCATACTTTTTACATGTCATGATGGCAGGGTCAAAACCCATGGAAACCCATCTCAATTCATCATCCATAGATATGTTCGAATCTTTTCCCTACAAGTATAATTAAAACTGTTGCGTGCATTAGTTCGGTTAACTAATATATGTCGAACTAGGTATTTAATAGGGGAATGTGGAAAATTACTTTCTCCATGAACCAAGCAACAATTTTTTTACGTCCAGGGTTTCCATGACGGAGAAGAGTAAGTGCCTCCGCCTCAGTAGGAGGACTCATTCTCGTCCATTCCTCTTGAACGAAATCACTAAAAGAAGAAAAGCGGTGTTAGACCGGGACTAAGTGAACATAGAACATGATTATGTGGAAGACATAAAGGAATGGTGTAGTGGTATTACCTCATCCATACTTCCTCAACTTCCTTGATGTTGTGCAAGATATAGAACATGAGGTCCTCCCACTCTTGTCGTGGCATGTTATAAGATTTCGAGGCTCCAGTCCTCCCACCTTGCACGTTGAATAGATGGAGCCTGGGTTGATACTTGGGCTCTTCTATATTGTATCGAGGCACCTTGTTATGCAGATGGGGAACGTGGTATGGATAGTATGATGTCACGAGGTCGACACGTCCTCTAGGATAACCGCCTCAGCTATGGAAGCTTCAATCTTATCTTTGTTTCCATATTTACGCCGGAGATGCTTGTTACATCTCTCGTGGTCGTCTTGCCGGTGATTACGCACAGCCCCCTCCCCCAATAATACCTCGTTCGCGAGGTGCAGAATATGTGTCATCGGAGTAAAGAAGCCTGGCGGAAAGATCTTCTCTAGCTTGACTATCAACTCCGGTGCCTTCTTATGCAATTTTTCAATCACACCTTACTTACTTCTTTAGCACAGAGCGTGCGGAAGAAATGTCTTAGCTTGGCAAGCACTCGCCAGACATGCTCGGGGACATAGCCTCGAACCATCGCCAGCATTATCCGCTCAATCCATACATGGTAGTCATGACTCTTCAGGCCGGTCACTTTGCTAGTTGAAAGATTGACTCCCTTAATTATATTCGATGCATAACCATCGGTGAACTTCAAAATGTGTTTCAGCCAGATAAGTACTTCCTTTTTTCTGGCGATTTAAGGACAAAGTCAGCATCTGGCTTGAACCAGTTTTTTCGACCGCCTGTGGGAGGCTTCATGTTTAGACGTGGTCTATCACAAATTCTCTATTGATCTGCTCTAGCTTTTATGTTATCCTTCGTCTTATCAGGAATGTTGAGGATCGTGCAGGAAAGGGCTCTGCCACATTCTTTTCGGTGTGCATCACATTGATGTTGTAAGGAAGTTTGAGGTCCTTGAAATAGGGAAGCTGCGAAAAGGGGGTAATGTGAACCCAGTTGTGCGTCTCACCATACCCCTCGAAGCCTTTGGCTTTGGCTTGGGCTTTGCCTTTGACTTTAGGCTTCAGAGATTTTAGCTGAGCAAGAACATTCGCCCCCGAAAATGTTGGAATCTTGGTTACTTCATGTACAACCCGGCCTTTCGTGAAGTTATTCTTGTCTTCACTGTCTGGATGGTCTGGAGGGAGGAACTGTCGATGCAGGTGAAAGGCTACACACTTGCCACCCTTACTTAGCCAAATCATTCGCAGAGCCTGCATGCACACTGGGCATGGCATCTTCCCACTTGTACACCATCCGTAGAATAGAGCATAGCCGGGAAAGTCATGCATGCAATAGTGCAACCAAACTTTCATCAAGAAATTTCTCTGCAGATCCCGGTCGTATGTCAACCTCGGAAAGTACCAAGAATGATGCAAATCATCCACTGCATAAACACATCCAATTGCTTCCCCGGGTATTCAGGCCCCGGAATGATGAGCGACAAGAACACGGTCTTGCATTGCATTAGGGCACTAGGAGGGAGATTGAGCGAAATTACAAACACGGTCCAGGAGCTGTACGGATTGGACGACATACCATATGGATTGAACCCATCACCTGATATGGCTATTCTGACATTCCCAGCCTCGGCTGCTTCCTCGGGGTATTCTTCATCGAACGACTTCCATGCTTCGCCTTCCGATGGATGTACGATTTTATTTGGATTGTACCTTCCTTGTGCCACTTCATCATTTTGCCAGACTCCTCCGTGATGAAAAGGCGCTGCAGTCTTTTTATAAAATCAAGATACCGAAGAACCTTAACGGGGATGGCTAGCTGCTTTTTCTCACCATCCTCACCGACCACCTCAATGTACCGAGACGAACCGCACTCCCTACAGTACTTGTCATCCGCATACTCGTGCCTAAACAAAAGGCAATTCTTGAGCAAACATCTATTTCCTCATAATCCATAGAGAGTGCCTTCATGATTTTCTTTGTATCGTACATGCTTTTCGGCAGTTCATGACCCTCGAGAGGCTGTTAGCCCATACTCCTGTGAATGCTTGAAGCATTTACGCTCTGACCAAATTTCAGCCTTGACTGCAATCAGTTGCGAGATGGCATCCAGCTGAAATATTTCGCACCCGCATAAAGAGGTTTCTTCGACGAGGCCAAGACCTCCAAGAAGGCCTTGGCGGTTGCCTCCGGCTTCTCCGGTTCATTCTATGAAGGAATCGCATTTGCCGTTTCTGCAACAATGACATCATCTAGCATGTCCCTGACCCCGTCGTCCTCATGTCCATCGATGTGTTGTCGCATCACCTCCTCTCTACCACGGTCCTGCTCGGCTATGTTTATCGACGACATGAGTTTGGCATATATCCATGCATGCGAAGGTGCTCAGTCATGTCCTTCTGATTTCTCCGGTGACGTCTGGCACATCTCGCACAGGGGCATGGTGGGATAATTCTCATTGGACGACAGAATATCTCCTTCAAATACACATCGGTTTTCACGGTCCCTACTGATGTTACTCGATTCTGACAGATAAAACCACTGTACATCCACTGATTATCTGCCATCCTCTGCTTTTTTGCAAGGCACACAACATAATTAAGGATTCACTTAAATTAATCACATCAAATTTTCAGTTTCTACTGCGTTGAGTCCACCTACATCTCTAATAGGTAAAGATGGGTCCTAATCCCACCCGAGGATGTGTAGATTGACTACGTTCTCCATTCTACCCCGTTCCGAGACAAAATTTTGGTAGCACCTCCCCACTGTTCTCCAGATACACGTCTCGGCAAATAGCTAAGAGAATGTGCTCCGGAGAACAATAGGGAGGCACCGCCGAAATCCTGTCTCGGAACGGGGTAGAACATGGAGAACATACCCAATCTACACATCCTCGGGCTGTCCGTGAAAAATGCTGGATAATCCGAAAGAGTTGCGGTGATAAATATGCAATTCAATATATTTATCGATGCAACCCTTTCGGACGGGAGACGCCTAGGTTATGTGACTTGACTTGAGAATGAAATCTAGTGACATGAAAAAATGGAGGAGATGGACTTGTAGCTCACCCTCGTCTGTAGCGGAAGGATTCGAACAACAGTGGGATGCTCGGGGACCAACGCGTCGGATGACGGTCACTCCGATGAAATGTAACACCACAAAGCCTGCAAATTCCATCGCGACAAAATTTTTAGAACATCACAACCAACCTAAAAATTTAGAACAACATATTTAAAACATTTAAACATGCATTCATTTACTTTTGCATCATGTAGGCAAAAACAAACTATCATCATCATCGAACCACATATATAGCATCTTAACATAACCTATCAATCTATATATCATGATGCAATATCCACTCATCTATCCATCTATATATCAACAACAGTTTTATTTTTCTCAACTAGCCTATCAACATTTTTATATCTTATAATCCATCTATCTAACTATTTATATATCTACCTAATCTATCCAACTAAACCCTAAACTAACTAACTAATCTATCCAGGCAAGAAGCAGAGAAGCAAGAACAACAGGCAGCAAAGAATAACAGCAAAGCAAAGAAGCAAAGAAAGCAGCAGAGGGCCTCACCGGCGAGGCAGAGGCGGGGCGGGGCGGCGACGAGGCGGAGAAGGCGGGCACGACCAAGACAAAGGGCATCGGGACGGGACGGCCAGCCCAGCGACGGCGGATTTGGGGCAGTCTTGACATGGGGAGGGGATGGGGCGGCGGGCAAGGGGCGGCGCGGCAACAATGGGGAGGGATGGAGGCGGCGGTGGTGTTGGGTCGGGGCGGGCGGACGGAGTTGGGGAGGGATGGGGGTGGCGGCAGCGAGGCTTGGGTGGAGGGGGCGACGGCGCACGAGGGCGGGCGGCGACGTGAGTCGGGATAGGGCGGCCGCGGGGGCTGGAGCAAGGGTTGGGCGGCACAGCGGGTCGGGATCCGGCGGCAGCGGTGGCGCGGGGTGGGATCGGGGTCGGGCGGCGCGACGTGGGTCGGGGTCGGGGAGGAGGAGTGCTCTGAGGAGGGCAGAGAGGAATGGGTGGCCACGGTTGGCCGGTGTGGATAAGGTGAAGCTATGCCGACGGCTTAGCCGTTGGCATAGCTCTGTATGGCACGTGTCACCTATGCCGACGGCCATGCCATCGACATAGGTATATATATATTTTTCATTATTTTAAGGTGCATTTTTCCTAACACATAGCTATTACACATGCTTATTAGTTCTCACAAAAAACAAATTGACTGCATTCTGCCCGTCGGAATAGATAGTTTTCGGCTCGACGTGGCCGTTTCCCCCCTCCGTGACACGACGGTAGCGACGCCCGTGAGGGGGGCACACCCCGAAGCCGCGTGTCGGGTGCCTGCGCCTGCCACCACGCTTCCACAATCGTAGGAGGGCCCATCGCAACACCTGGCGGCATTGCTACCCCCCAGGTACACCGTCCCGTCTAACCCTGACACAGACGACCGTCGGGTCTAGCCCTTTGACTTTCGTCGGACGGATTTTCACCGGTGGACCTTTTCACCTGTTTGTCATAGCCCAGCCCATAGTTACACCCCCCAACACAGTCCCGACCCAACCCACCCCAAGAGTCCCTCCGTGTCGGCCCGACGTGGCCGTTTGCCCTCTCCGGGACACGGCGACAGCGACGCTCGTGAGGGGGGCACACCCCGGAGCTTCGTGCCGGGTGCCTGCGCCTGCCACCACGCTTCCACAACTGTAGGAGGGCCCACCTCAACACCTGGCGGCATTACTACCCTCCCATGTACCCCGTCCCGTCTAACCCTGACACAGGCGACCGCCAGCTCTAGCCCTTTGACTTTCGCCGGACGGGGTTTGACCGGTGGACCTTTTCACCTGGTTTTCATAGCCCAGCCCATAGCTACACCCCCAACACAGTCCCGGCCCAACCCACCCCAAGATTCCCTCCGTGTCGGCCCGACGTGGCCGTTTCCCCTCTTTGGGACACGACGATAGCGACGCCCATGAGGGGGGAGGGGCACACCCCGGAGCCGCGTGCCTGCGCCTGCCACCACGCTTCCACAACCGTAGGAGGGCCCACCGCAACACCTGGTGGCATTGCTACCCCCAGGTACTCCGTCCCGTCTAACCCTGAGACAGACGACCGCCGGGTCTAGCCATTTGACTTTAGCCGGACGGGGTTTGACCCGTGGACCTTTTCACCTGGTTGTCATAGCCCAGCCCGTAGCTGCACCCCCCAACACAGTCCCGGCCCAACCCACCCCAAGATTCCCTCCGTGTAGGCCCGACGTGGCCGTTTCCCCTCTCCGGGACACGGCGGCAGCGACGCCCGTGAGGGGGGGGGGCACATCCCGGAGCCGCGTGCCGGGTGCCTGCGCCTGCCACCATGCTTCGACAATCGTAGGAGGGGCCACCGCAACACCTGGCGGCATTGCTAACCCCCAGGTACCCCGTCCCGTCTAACCCTGACACAGACTACTGCCGGGTCTAGCCCTTTGACTTTCGCCGGACGGGGTTTGACCGGTGGACCTTTTCACCTGGTTGTCATAGCCCAGCCCATAGCTACACCTCCCAACACAGTCCCGGCCCAACCCACCCCGGGATTCCCTCTGTGTCGGCCCGACGTGGCAGTTTCCCCTCTCCGGGACACGGCGGCAGCGACGCCCGTGAGGGGGGGGGGAGCACACCCCGGAGCCGCGTGCCGGGTGCCTGTCCTGTCTAACCTCTCCGTGACACAACGGAAGCAAGGCCCGTGTAGGCGGGGGGTGGCAATCGATATATGTTTTCTGTACATAAGACACATTTAAGTTAATGAAGTTAGTTTTGCAAAAAAATAAAAAAGAGAAAAGAGAAAATAAATAAAATTAGAAATCTATGCCTACGGCAAAGCCGTCGGCATAGCTACGGCCACGGAACGGTAGAGCCCTGAATCGATGACGTGGCGTAGGGCGGGGATCGATGACGTGGCAAGATCCATGGGCTAGGCCTATGCCGACGGCGAGGCCGTCGGCATAGATATGCCACCCCATGGACGAGCGAGCGACGCGGATAGATGACGTGGCGGGCGACGCGGATCGATGACGTGGGCATAGCTATGCCGACGGCCACCGTTAGCCCGTCGTCGTAGCCTGACGCCATCAAACGGCCGTCGCCGCCCGGGTAGCCGGGCCCAAGTGCTATGCCGACGGCTGTCGTAGGCATATTTCTCGCGACGCCGACGGCCGATATATGCCGACGGGGCCGTCGGCATAGATGTATATACGCCGAGGCTGGGAATGTCGGGATAGGCCCATCTGTGCCGACGGGGGCCGTCGGCATAGGTTTGCCCGTAACATCATTTTGTAGATCAAAATTACTGCTTGTCTTTTCAAGCTTACACATAGCCTCGCTAAATACCCTCTAGATCTTTTTTTAGGACGCTATCTTTGGCTCCTTCAGCCTCTTGACATCCATTTTATTCTGATGCATTGTCGTTGATTAATGAAGTGGAGCTTGTTTAGCTTAGAAAAAAAAACGAGCTGGTGGGGTCAGACCAGGTTAAGAGGGGAGCGGTTGTAGTGGTTTCCGCGTCGGAGAACAAGGCACTTGTGCTGTTACCTATTGTAACTCGGATCGAGAGACATGCATATATTCGCGTGTAAATTGGGAGAGAGACACAATGCAAGGATCGTATCTTGACCCTGCTCCAATTGGCTGAAATCCACACACGATCGCCGTCCTTAATACTGGATCGATCCCCCTCCTCACCCGATCGATCTGTAGGAGACTAAGTACGTGCCAGCATGCCACAGAAGGCCCCGGCCGCCGCCAGGGAAGCCCTCGCCCCCAGACGCTGCCCTAGCCTCCCGCCGGAGCTGCTGGACAACATCCACGACCGCCTTGGGTTCCTCGACCGCTTCGCCTTCGCCGCGGTCTTCGCAGCATCCTGCAGCGGCAACGACGACGTATTCAAGCCGTCCGCGCCATGACTCCTCCTCCCCGGCAAGAACGAGGAGACCCTCGAGCTCTTCTCCGTCGCAGACCGGCGTGGCGCCGCCGCGCGCGCCTCGGGCCCCGCGCTGCCCGGCCACGTTGTCCTCGGCTCCTCTCGAGGGTGGCTCGCCACGGCCGACAACCTTGGCCAGATCTACCTCGTCAACCCCGCCACAGGCGAGCAGCACGCGCTCCCGCACATCGCCACCACGGGCGTCTTCAACTACCACAGGAGGCCCCACGACTCGTTCACCGTGCATGTACGGTGCTTTCTGACCATCCGGTATGGCCGTGGGCCGCCGTTCCCAGATAGTTCCTTGGGGTGTGAGGGGTACGGGGGCTACTCGTTCGCCCCCAACTATATGTTCTACCGGAAGGTTGTCCAGTCCCCGCGCCGCCCCGGCAGCTACGACACCGCCATGCTTATCCTCTGGGATGTTTTCGGCGCTCCGGCTTTCGCCATGGTGGAGGACGGTGCGTGGAAGCTGGCGCGGTCAGAGGATGGAGTCGAGGACGCCATCCACCACGACGGCTAGTTTTACTCCGTCTCCTACTCGGGTGTTGTTGAGGTGTGGCAGCGTGACGCGGAGTCTGGCGAGTACACAAGCACGGCTGTCACGCCAAGGCTGACCATCGAGGAAGCCAGCTCGCGCCGCCCTCTTAAGTACCTGGTGGCAGCACCGGGTGGGCGGCTGATGGTGGTGCTCAAGTACCGCTGTGTGACCAAGAAGCGGTACGACCAGCAAGGGTGGACATGCTCATTCAAGGTCCATGTCCTCGGCGACGACAGGCAGTGGAATGAGACTAGAGACATCGGTGACGTTGCGCTGTTCGTCGGGGTGAACAACTCGCTGTGTGTGCCGACGAGGGGACGCCCGGAGATCGAGGCCGGCTGCGTCTATTTCACCGACAACAGACTCAAGGGCATCCGCAAGGAGTATTATTCGCTTTGGGATGATAACGATGTGGACGTTCGTGCTGTTGGGGTGTACAGCCTCAAGGATGGCACGCTGAAGAAGATGGAGGCGCTCGGGCAAGAGTACAACAGGTGCAGGTTCTTGCCGCCGCCGGTGTGGATCACACCTTCTATCCCATGATGCAAGCCCATGAAAACATAGTTAACCGCACAAAGAACTCTCACGTAGATCATGGATTAGTACACAAAGCTTAATGGACAATGCTTACCATACCATGGGATCACTTGATCCCTCATGGCACATCTTGTACGCTTTGTGTGTTGATCAACTTGATTCATTCTTTGACTTAGTCATAATCAACCTTGAGTCATGTCTTCTCTATGACCAATCCTTGGATAATTCCTTGAATAGCACCTTAGTCATCACTAGTCATCAACCCGTGCACCTGCACGGGCTAGATGTATGATCATACAATCTTGTAGATACACTTTGTAAGCCTAAAACTGGAAACATAAGATATGTAACAGACTTTTCAGTTTTTATTTTTATAGTGGTGCTCAGTCCAAATTTCAGGCAGAAGTAAATGTGGACATGTATAAATTCTCACATTCGTTCATCATGAGCATGCAGTTGTTAAGGAATACGTAATCCAACATCTTGAGGACCCAAATGCATGGTTGTAGGAAAAATTAAAAAATCAATATTTGTAAGTCCTGCTTACATCATTACATTCAAACCTACACAAAGAAAATACTCAAATAAAGATTCTTTTTCTTTGAAATAGAAGGATCCAACTGAGGCCATAAAATATTTGTTTTCCTTATACTGGCCTACTATTGCTAAAATAGTTGTACCTGTGTTGTGTAAATAAGATTAACTTAGACATGGTAGAGAGAACTTCCATTAGATTTAGATCATGGCATCAGTGTGAATGTTGCTGCAAAGGCACGGAAGTATGACCCGGCTGGTATTGTCCGCTTTGCGATGATCCTGCCCCATGCGCAGGCTCCATCCTACGCATCATCCGATAAGACGGCGATCAGTATATGCCATGAAAAAAGCTTCTTGGCTGCCACATGCGCTACAAAATTTACGTAAATTTGAAGAGACAACATTTTCCATATTAGAAGAATAATCTAATTATGCTAAATTATGTAATCTAAGTACTCTAAATTATGAAAATATATTTACTCTAAACTATATGTACCTTAGATCGTAGAGGCCACAATCTAACAGGACTATATAGGAAGTAGTTGACCGGTAATATTGTTGAAATACAGAAGTGGAAAACCAATAGTTTATAACAAAATCATATTCTATCACACGTTTAGGCTATACTATGTTGATACACATAGATTTTCTTAGCATATACGCCTGGTACATTAAACAATGGAATCAAACATAGTAGAGAAACGAATGTTGCATTTTTTATCTCAAATCAAAAGCCTGGAAGGGGTGATCCAGGAAAAACATTAATTGCTGCATTGTTGAGTGTCTCATATTGCAATTTTGCGTCCAATCCAGTAGACAGATGTAGGCAGCCGTGAGGAATCAGCAGATAGTTGCCATGAGCTTTTGGATACTTCTTTTTGCTAATCACCAAAGAACACACAGGCGAGCCTAACAATAACTTGATATAGAGGAGATTTCTCTTGTTTGCACCACTGTAACATGAAACAACAGATAGCAGGCTGCACGATGGAAGACGCCAACCACCATATCGTTGATATTGAATGCATGCTTGAAGATTTTTTCTTGACCACTTCGTCCACCCTAACTTTCCACAATGGGATCAATCTTTCTTAAGCTCTGACACTTGAAAACAATACTTACCATCATATTAATCAAACCTTGTCGCATCCACCAATTTTTTTTTTTTTTTTGCAAATACTGCATGTGGAAACCATGGACATTTCATCAGCAAAGTAAGAAAAGAACATAGCTTTGCACTAATAATTATGTCTGTAGTTCAGATGTACTGCTCCTGCAGTATCCACAATAGAAAAACCATGATTTTCCGTTCTCGAGCGCCTGACGAACAGCATCTAGCATCTGCTTCCAATCTTTCCTGATGAGATATGATGTCCGCTGGGGGTTTGGTTATGAATTCAAAAGGATGAAGAACAGTCCAGTGAAGATTGGAATTAAGGGTACTACTACCCTGCTAAATTGGGACAGGAGTGGTGCATTATGCCATTGTTTGGCATCTATAGGATGCGAAACTTTGTGCTGCCTTAGTGATGACGGACATCCATCACCTTACTTGCTTCAAAGAAGACTGTCGGTACTGTATCTCCTTCAAGCCTCGAACCAGCAACAAAATATTTTACAGGACGCCCCATGCCAGTGGTAG
Source organism: Aegilops bicornis (assembly GCA_021605145.1). Lineage (NCBI taxonomy): Eukaryota > Viridiplantae > Streptophyta > Magnoliopsida > Poales > Poaceae > Aegilops > Aegilops bicornis. The sequence goes on from CM038669.1 coordinate 47,876,604, forward strand.
GGGCCGATCCCCGGTGAATTCTTGCACAGAGCCTCTAGTACTGAATATGCTAGTAGTCAACTAAAATAGTTTTTTTAGGGTACTCAACTAAAATAATTGATTGGGCTTAAACCGGTATCATTGCCATCTGTAATGGATATTAAATCCCTCCTCTTGCATGCTAGATCTAAAGATAAAAATTAGCTAAAGTGTACACATCGGTTTTGACTCAACAGCAAGGAACCATAGTATTGCCACCCGAAGGAACAAAACAATGGATGAGTACTTGTGTACTGCTGAAAATTAAATTCCGAAAGACAAAATTGGTTGCAACAAAATCAGTCACTTGACAACAATAATCATATTTGTCAACGAATATTCGAGCCATGGTCTTTACTGCGCCCTGGTCGGGTAGATTAATAATGAAACCAAATCACCCCGTGTTGCTTTAAGTAGGTAGAAATTTGGCAGACACACAAATATTATTACAGTCTCCATTAGTTCTAATAACCGATAAAGAAGTACACTCCTCTAGCTGCTTAGCTATGTGTGCATGTTTGGTGTTGTGTATTTGGATGTGAGATGAGAAATTCTAACTTCCTACAATTAAGATATGAGCCCTCAGTGGAAACTTACCATTGGGAACCATGGATAGGGAGAGCATGTTCAGACCTGCAAGTTGCTGCTGTCAATCTGTTGCCCATGTATATGGATGATTATTAATCTGCTCCTATGTTTACACCTCCACATGCTGCCACCACAAGGACTATTAACATGAACACAGCCATCAACACCATTAAGTTAGCAGCATAGATCAACCTACTCGTCACCATGTCCTGTAGGAAAAGCTTCACGTGTGATGTTCTCTATTGATATGACGTAATCCCTGTAACCAACAGGCAAGAGACATGATCGGCAATCACCAAAGAAAATCTGGAGGAAGGGCAGCCGCTTGATCTGCCAGGGAGAGGGTCTAGAAAAGATGGTGAAGGTGTTTGCGTACCTGTGAGACCAAAATCAAACAGAGGAGGAGCAGATGGTGAAGCCACCGGCATGTACTTGCCTTAAACTTCTGGCATGTGCGCCCTCAAATATGAACGACGCCCCTCCTTCAAACTATCGTGGATACACATGCACATATGTGTAGGCCATCTAGGATTCAGAAATCTGGAATAAAAGGAGATTTCAAAATTGGGGTGGAAGGGTAATGATGAAAGATTAGATTGGCTAATTTTCTTCTAGATGAATGGCATCAGGGGTCGTACCTTGGAGTATATAAGAAGACATTGAAGGAGAACATCGAGAGACGGTGGAGGAGGAGCAGCGACCTCGACAGGCGGTGGAGGAGGAGCGGCGCTGGCCGAAGAGATGCGTTTTTGGGCCTTCATATGAAGACCTCTTTTTTTTCTTACATGGAGACCTACATGTGGGATAATTTGCTAGGACTCTCTTAGGGATTTCATCCGACGGCTGTAGTTATTTCAAACTGAGATCAGACGGTTAATTTTGTTAGTTTTATAGGATTAATGTGGTGTCTCGTTTGGTGCCTCCAATTAGTAAATATAAGATATAAACTCTTTGAAACCAACAAATGGACTTCAACAAATGTCTATGGACAAATCCTACGAATATAACTCAAGGCAACCATTAGTCCATAGAGAATGTCATCAATTACCAAAACCACAGATGGGGCACCATGCTCTTTCAATTATACTCTGTGATCAAGATTATGCTAGGTAGCATTCCACATCAATTTTTTTTATCATTTACCTACTCGAGGATGAGCAGGAATTAAGCTTGGGGATGCTTATATGTGTCCGTCTCTATAATTTTTTATTGTTCCATGCCAATATTCTACAAGTTTTACATACTTTTCGCAACCTTTTATACTATTTTTGGGACTAACATATTGATCCAGTGCCCAGTGCCAGTTCCTGTTTGTTGCATGTTTTTTGTTTCGCAGAAAATCCATATCAAAAGCGATAAAAAACATTTCAGAGATTTTTTAGAATATATGTGATTTTTGGGAAAAAGAATCAACGCGAGACGATGCCCGAGGAGTCCACGAGGCAGGGGGCGCACCCTGGGCCCTCGTGGCCACTCCATAAGGCGTTGGTGCCCTTCTTTCGCCGCAAGAAAACCAATATCCGGATAAAAATCGTGTCAAAATTTCAGCCCAATCGGAGTTACGATCTTCAGGAATTTAAGAAATGGTGAAAGGGCAGAATCAGGGAGCGCAGAAACAGAAGGAAACAGAGAGAGATCATATATCGGAGGGGATCTTGCCCCTCCGCCGCCATGGAGGCCATGGACTAGAGGGGAAACCCTTCTCCCATCTAGGGGAAGGTCAAGGAAGAAGAAGAAGAAGAAGAAGAAGAAGAAGAAGAAGAAGAAGAAGAAGGGGGGCTCTCTCCCCCTCTCTCCCGGTGGCGCCGGAACGCTGCCGGGGCCATCATCGCGACAACGATCTACACCAACAACTTCACTGTTGTCATCACCAACTATTCGCCCCTCTATGCAGCGGTATAACCCCTCTTTTACCTGCTGTAATCTCTACTTAAACATGATGCTCAACGTTATATATTATTTACCAATAATGTATGGCTATCCTATGATGTTTCAGTACACTACTAGGAAAATGACGATAGCTAATATGGACATTAATGGTAGCAGTGGCGCACCAGATACAGGTGCGCCATTAGTGTCCTCATTACTAATGGCGCACCAGACACACGGTGCGCCATTACTAGCAAATTTTATTTTTTTATTTTTCCAAAACTATTAATGGCGCACCAGGGCACAGTGCGCCATTACTAGTTTTAACTAGTAATGGCGCACCACACGCTCTGTGCGCCACTACTAACAATTTTTTTACTTTTTTCAGAACTAGTAATGGCGCACCGGGATATAGTGCGCCATTACTAGTTCAAACTAGTAAGTTCAAACTAGTAATGGCGCACCCCAGTCACGGTGCGCCACTACTAACAATTATATTTTTTTTGCAAAACTAGTAATGGTGCACCAGTAACAGGTGTGCCATTAGTAACCAGGGTTACTAATGGTGCATTTTTATATGGTGCGCCATTGGTAACGTGAGACCAGCTAGATATTTTGGACAGCCACCTACCACACTCACTTTCCCCACTTCATTCTCTCCACCTCCTCCTCCAAACTTGTTTCGGCTGCCTCCTCCTTCTCACCTCATTTGCATCATAGATTCACCCAAATTAAGTGGTTAAATTACCTTTTTTTTGATAAGTAAGTAAGGGGAAAGCTTTCTTTATGTCGTAGATCTACTTTTTTCTCCCTCCAACAACGTGCACATGCACTTTTTATGGCCTAGCTAGATCTACGTATGTTTGTGGTGTTGCATATGTTTGTGGTGTTGCATATATGTTTGTGTTTGCAGGTACCGGTATTTGAAATGCGATAGTTGCCAATATTTTGCCGGAATGTTTCATTTCTGTTTCGGCGAGAATTTGGCACTATGCATTCTTTTTGGTCCTATTTTTAGGCAAAGTCATGCCAAAATTTTTCTTGGTTCTAAAATATTGTTTTGCTCTACCCCGCAGGCGACCATGGTCCGCACGATGACCGAAGGCATCATGAATAGGTCTTTGAGCTCCGCGAAGGCCGAGATGCTTCAAAAGAACGAGACGGAGATAAGATGTCCGTGTCGAAGATGCAAGCTGAAGAGCCTTATTGCGGACCCGGATTCCGGACAGGTGCAGGACCACTTGCTCATGCGTGGTTTCATGGATGGCTATCGGTGGCAAGGTGATGAAGATGACTATCAAGTCGTCCATGGGGGCCGGGCAAGAAATGAGGAAGGGCAGCAAGACAACCACCGCGTAGGGCGGGCGAAGACGAAGAATCTCAGGACATGATCATGACGGTGATGCTGTACACAGTCATCATGTAGAAGATGCAGGACATGATGATGAGGAAGATCAAGACGAAGGGCATGATCATGAAGATGAAGATGCCGGAGCAGACGACGATGGACCATCGATGGGCTGGGTGCAGGACCCTCATATTCAAGAGCTGCTTCTCAAGCAGACGGATAACGCAAGAGCTGCCGCCCGAGAGAAAGCCAAGCTGGATCAACTGGAGATAGACGCGGTTACTCCATTGTATGAAGGATGCAGGCCCGAGGATACGCACCTGAATGTAACACTCATGGCTCTAGAGATGAAGGTAAAACACAAAATGACCAACGCATGCTTCGACGAGAACATGTCATTCTGGCACGAACGTCTTCCCAAGGGGAACAAGTGCCCGACCAGTTTCGAGGAGGCGAAGAAAATCGTGTGTCCTCTGGATTTAACGCACGTGAAATACCATGTGTGCATGAACAATTGCATCATTTATCGGGACGAGCACGTGGAGTCTACCATATGTCCGGTGTGCGGCGTCACTCGATACAAGAAGAGGAGCTTCACGCTAATGATGATGATGATGAGGCGAAGCAGGACACAGAAAGTCGTCGCAACGACAAAGAGGCCAAGAAGACCGGAAATGACTACCCTCCCGCGTGCTTCACTCTAAGTCAGGAGGAGATTGAGCAGTTTTTCACCTGCCTCGTAGGAGTAAAACTTACGGTTACGCGGGAAAGATAAGCAGATACCTAGACTCAGCGAAGCAGAAGTTCAGCGGGATGAAGTCTCACGACTGTCACGTACTGATGACGCAGATACTTCCAGTTGCAATCCGTGGGATCATGGACGCGCACGTCCGTGAAACGCTATTTGGCCTATGCAACTTTTTCGACGTCATCTCTCAGAAGTCGGTTGGCGTGAGGCAACTCAGAAGGCTACAGGAAGAGATCATGGTGATACTATGCGAGCTTGAGATGTACTTCCCGCCCGCATTCTTCGATGTTATGGTGCATCTGCTGGTCCATATCGTGGAGGATATCATCCAACTCGGGCCGACGTTCCTGCACAACATGATGCCGTTCGAAAGGATGAATGGTGTCATCAAAGGATACGTTCGCAACATGTCACGTCCAGAGGAAAGCATAGCCAGGGGCTTTCTGACCAAAGAGTGCATCTCCTACTGCACGAATTATCTAAGGCATCGTGAACCCCGTTGGTCTGTCGGTCAACAGGCACCTCGGCAGGCTCGCTGGATGGGGTCACCACAATGGTCGCCGCGAAATGCATGTCGACTTCGAGGGTCGAATCACCGGCTTTGAAAGAGCAAACCTAGCCCCGCTACAACACATATACGTGGTCGATCCTTGGGTGGTAGAGCACAAAACCTTTATTGAGAAGACGTACAATGACCGAGGCCAACAGAGGATGGACGGAGATATAATCAAAGAGCACAACTCATGTTTCACGCGTTGGTTCAAGGAGAAGCTTCTGTCGTACCCTTTACATGAGGATTCTTCCGCGGAAGAAAAACTCATATTCGCCTTTGTCTGGCGCCGAGCACAACCTGATGACCTATGAGGCGTACGATATCAACAACTACACATTCTACACCGATGGCAAGGACATGAAGAGCGATGGTTATCAGAACTCCGGGGCAACGATGGAATCCTACACCGGTAACGACAAGGACAGATAATACGGAAGGATCGAGGAGATCTGGGAGCTGAGCTACGCAGAAGAGAAGATCCCGATGTTCTGTGTCAGATGGGCCAAGAGCGTCCTAAAAGAAGACCGGTATTTCACCACCATGGTTATACCCGAAGCCAAACCCAAGACCACGGGCGCAAACTTCACCGCGAAAAATGAGCCATGGGTACTGGCTTCCCAAGTGGACCAATGCTTCTTCATTACCGACCCGTCAAAGCCCAGTCGTGTTGTCGTCAGGAGAGGCAAAAGGAAAATCATCGGAATGGATGGAGTCACCAATGAGCAAGACTTCGATAAGTACGGCGACCCGAAGATGGAACATGATGACGACGATGAAGTGACATACACCACAAGAAGAAGCAGGACCACCCTACCTAAAGGACGTCCGTTCAAGAGAAGAACTCCATTTGCGAAAAAGAAGGGAAAGAAGATTGTGAAAAAATAGCTAGCTAAGATCGATTGTATTTAAATTGTAGTCTTCATTTCTCGATTGTAATTCGACATATTGAAATGATATTTCTTCTGTTCTAGTCCTCATGAATATTCATTTATGTTTATTATGGTATTGAATTTCTAACTCACAAAAAGTATTGAAATTGTTAAATGTTTTACCAATTGACACATGAATGCAATTCAAAATAAAAAAAATAAATTTGATGATATTTTCAAATAACAAATTTGATGATATTTTCAAATAACAAATTTGATGATATTTCTTCATATTCATAAATATTTTCAAATAACAAATTTGATGGTATTTAAAAAAAAATTATTACTGTTTCGTATTCATATTCATTTTCTAAAAAATTATTAGATGCAAATAATAATAATAATAATAATAAGTTACTAATGGCGCACCAGAGGTGGGTGCGCCATTGCTATCACTGTTTTTATGGCGCACCCCTAGATGGTGCGCCATTACTAACCTTCCTCCCTCTAGCTATGTATGTGCGTTCTGTCCATCGCTCGACAGATCCCCATTCCCTCCCACGCCAGATCCCTGCGCCCGCTCCACCGCCGTCGTCGACCCCCCGCACCTGTTCCGACGACCCCCACGCCCGATCCGACGACTGCCGCGCCCGCTCCGACGAGGTGCACTGCCCACTGCTTCTTCCTCCTGGACCACCAGCTGGAGCCGGGAAGCTCTCCTCCGCCGGATCGCCTCGCTCCACCACCATCGGCATCGCCGCTGCCGCCGCCTCGACCTGCAACACCGACGCCCCCCGACCTCTCCAAGCACGCCCCGACCTCACTGTGAGCCGCCGTTCGTATCCCCTCTCTCCCCTCACTCCAAGCACGCCCCGATCTCTGCCCGTGGCCGCCATGGACGGACCCTCTTGTCCCCGCGCGCATTGCTTGTTGGTGCAATTTTCTTTCTGCACTTGTATTGAACTACCAGTTATCCTGTGTTACACTTCCAATGCATACTACTAAATTAGGGTTTATTAAAACGCAAGCAGTCAGCCTCATTAGAAGCGAGATGTGCCACACAGCACCGTAGCCCTCCAGAATTCACAGATGTGCCACACAACACCGTAGCCCTCCAGAATTCACCGTGGTCTTGCGCCTGATGGCTTTCACACTCCAGTTGTCTGAAGATATGAACAGATCACTACGTTAGCACTGAGCCAATAAAGAACACAACAAATGGCAAAAGCACAAATTTTGGTGATCGTAAGTGCTCTGCCCGTAAGTGCTCGTTGCTTGATTTACGGTGGATGCCCGTAAGTGCTCTGCCTTTGGTGAATAAATTGTTTTTTAGACTAATGTAAGGGAACTGTGTATGTAATCAGGTATCTGACTTATTAGACTCTAATTGATGATCGAGATGCCGAAAAATTGCCTCATTTTAGCCCTTTTGTGTCAGTACATAGCATCTCTGCAACTGTGTAAAATAACCAGGAAGTGCATTGTAATCAGAGGGCATAGAATGCTCTGGTTTTTAGGCAAATGCTAGTAACTTGTGCTTTCATATCCTAGTTATCAGATATTGCGCTTGTTTTAGAATTGGGTGCTCCATTGTTTCTGAATGACTGAAGTCACTGAACCTTTTTCACTTGTGTTATCACTATCACTTGGCTATTGTGGTACATGATCTCATCTACCATAACTGTCTAAGGAGATGCAGAGTAGTATGACACTGTTTCAGTTATAAGCATCCTTGCCAATTTATCATGGATGGTTATTTTTCATGTAGCTGTGCTGATTGAACCTCCACTTGGAACTGTCAGTTATCTGGTTTTATTATTTCCCATACACATGTAGAATGATTTCTGGTTTTCAAGATTTCAAAGCAGTCCCTTATCTACCCTGCCAGTTAATAAACAAGTACTCTGTTTTCAGATAGCTTGATAGTTAATCAACAAGTACTCTGTTTTCAGATAGCTTGATCATTGCACCTACAATAGTCCTGTATTTTTCTCCCCTTTGCCTTCTCCTTGTGTGTGAAATCTCAGGGTTTACATTAGTTTAAAATGAAGAAAAATAAGAGATCTTGAAACCAATGAATACTGCAGGATATGTTATAACAATCAGTACCCATACCTTTGAGGATGTAGTGATTTGGCATAGGGGAATCTTGAAAAAACAATTTGCTTCTAGGACTGTCATTGTCAATAATATGTGTGATCTGTGAAGTGTACCTGCTAGGAACAAAAATTTTCTTCTATTTCAGTAGAGGTTCTATGTTGGTAAAGGCAACTGCAATACAAGGAATTTATATCTTGATCATGGGATGCTGTATCAGGAATTTCTGCAAGTCTGTTCAGTCAGCAGGGCTATCTAGCCTAGTGACTAGCACTATGGTCTTTCTGTTTCGTACAACTGCAATTTCATTTATGTTGTTATAAGTTTGTTGCTGTCAGCATGAGTTAACTTGCTGTCATTTATCGAAATTCAGAATGTGCTGGACTATATGTTCATTGGTACTACTTGTGATGCTGCTGCTGTACTACTTGGGAATTTTGTCAACTTGTGATGTTGCTGCTGTACCCCGAGAGGCCCTTGAGTTTGCCGGAATGTCGATTAACTTCCGTTCCGGCAAATTTGGGAACTCCATATGTCCTATTTTCAGCAAAGGTCATGCTGAAATTTTCCGTGAATTTTAGCTTGACTTTGCTAAAAATAGGACTTATGGGGTACTTGCGACTATTGCATGGGCCGGGGTATCTTAGTACTTAATTAAGTAAGATCAACTGCCCCTTTATTCTTGCTGCATTAAACACATATGCCAAATTCATGTGTGGACAGACGAAACCATGAGTCGTTAATAGTTCAGGAAAAGAATGTTATCATTATTGTTTGGGGGGTTGAAATAATCTGTTTGTTGCACTTTGTGCACTTTCTAGTTGAAAACTGTTAAATGGAGATACTAGATTAGCTTTTTGAGGTATCCATTAAATATTATTCATTACTGCCCGCTCTTAAATTTTTTTGCAGAACTAATATGCAACTGCTGTGACGCCCCCGATTCAATCGTACACTAATCATGCATGCAAACGTGTACGATCAAGATCAGGGACTCACGGGAAGATATCACAACACAACTCTAAAAACATAAATAAGTCATACAAGCATCATAATACAAGCCAGGGGCCTCGAGGGCTCGAATACAAGTGCTCGATCATAGACGAGTCAGCGGAAGGAACAATATCTGAGTACAGACATGAGTTAAACAAGTTTACCTTAAGAAGGCTAGCACAAACTGGGATACAGATCGAAAGAGGCGCAGGCCTCCTACCTGGGATCCTCCTAAACTACTCTGGTAAATCGCCGGGCTGCACGTAGTAGAAGGCACCTCCGGTGTAGTAGGAGTAAATGCGTCGACGGTGGCGTGCGCTCCTGGGCTCCAGCATCTGGTTGCGACAACCAGGTAGAAAGAAGGGGGAAAAGGGGGAGAACAGCAACCGTGAGTACTCATCCAAAGTACTCGCAAGCAAGGAGCTACACTACATATGCATGGGTATATGTGTAAAGGGCCATATCAAGGACCGAATCGCAGAATGCCGTAATAAGAGGGGATAACTAGTCCTATCGAAGACTACGCTTCTGGCAGCCTCCGTCTTGCAGCATGTAGAAGAGAGTAGACTGAAGTCCTCCAAGTAACATCGCATAGCATAATCCTACCCGGCGATCCCCTCCTTGTTGCCCTGTTAGAGAGCGATCACCGGGTTATATCTGGCACTTGGAAGGGTGTGTTTTATTAAGTATCCAGTTTTAGTTTTCATAAGGTCAAGGTACAACTCCAAGTCGTCCTCTTACCGAAGATCACGGCTATTCGAATAGATTAACTTCCCTGCAGGGGTGCACCACATAACCCAACACACTTGATCCCATTTGGCCGGACACACTTTTCTGGGTCACGCCCGGCTGCGGAAGATCAACACGTCGTAGCCCCACCTAGGACAACAGAGAGGTCAGCACGCCGGTCTAAACCTAAGCGCACAGGGGTCTGGGCCCATCGCCCTTAGCACACCTGCATGTTGCGTCTGTGACGGAAGCGTAACTAGCCCCTTAATACAAGAGCTGGCTTACATTCCAATCTGGCGCGCTTTCGGCCATTGACGTCCACGAAGGCTTGGTGATACCACGACGCCGAGTGCCCATATCTTTCCCACGTAGTTGGTTAGTGCGTATAGACCAAATGGCGGACTCAGATCAAATACCAAGATCGCGTTAAGCGTGTTAATGGATGTAATCATGACACCGACCAGGCCAGCCCACCTCTCACCTAGGCAGTCTCAACCCGCCTGCCGCTCACCCACAAAGATACACTCAGAGGACCGTTGGGACAAAGGTCCTTTCAGCCCCCAATCCGTGAATCACTCGCGGGTGCTCCACAAGCCAACCCGACTTTAGTCACCACATGTATCCTGTATAAAGTATATAGTATATACCCGTAATCACCTCCCAAGTGATCACAGCCCGATAGTATAGCACAGTAGACGGAAAAGAATGTAGGGCCAATGATGATAAACTAGCATCCTATACTAAGCATTTAGGATTGCGGGTAAGGTATCAACGACTGTAGCAACAATGACAGGCTATGCAACAGAATAGGAGTAACCGAACAATAACATGCTACACTACTCTAATGCAAGCAGTATAGAGAAGAATAGGCGATATCTGGTGATCAAGGGGGGGGGGGGGCTTGCCTGGTTTCTCTGGCAAGAAGGAGGGGTCGTCAATACTGTAGTCGAACCCCTTCTTCTTTGAAACATTCCTCACCGCGGCCTGGAGCATTTGGAAGGAGAGAAACAACAAGTATTTCAGAGGAGTGCCCCCCTACGGTGGAGACCTGGTTGACACGATTCAAAGAGGATCTCCAGCTTCTTCAACATAGAGTTAAAGCAGCGCGTACAACTGCCTTTATCACTTTTTGTAACTCTATTGTATAGCCAATAACTTGCATTGTCTTAGAATTCCCTAGCTGCACACTAGGTGCAAAAGGTGCACCTTGTAACTTGGTTGGGTGTCATGTCTATGTAACCACCCCATTTATGTAGATATGTGAAAAAACAGTAGGGGTTTCCCCCCTACTATCAAGTTTCTCAAAAAAAAAAACACTGTAGTCGAACTGGGCAGCAGCAGCGTCGGTCTCGTAGTCTATCGGAGAGAAGAGGGGGAAGAAACAATAAATACAATGCAAACATAAGCATGATGACACATGACATGACAATGATCGGGGTTAGGTGTGCCCTAACGCGGTAGTAGGTGATACCGGCGAAAGGGGGAAACATCCGGGAAAGTATCCCCGGTGTTTCGCGTTTTCGGACAGGTGACCCGGAGGGTGAAAGTTGCGTGTTTGATATGTTAGGGATGTGTAGCGGGCGAGCGGGCTGCGTATTGGGATTCGTCTCGTCCTTCTGAGCAACTTTCATGTAGAAAGTATTTTCATCCGAATTACAGATTATTTTATATGATTTTCTGAAGTTTTAATCATTTTCTGATTTTATTCAATTAATTTAATTCAACATTATCCAGAATAGTGCCTGCTGACGTCAGCATGACGTCAGCAGTCAACAGAGGTGTTGACTTAGTCAAACCGACATGTGGGTCCCGCATGTCATACTATGTTAACTAATTAACCAAATTAATTAGTTTAATTAACAGATTAGTTATGTTAGTCAATTAATTATGTTAATTAAACATGATTAATTTAATTAATTAATTAATTAAATTTATATTCATTATTATTAGTTCTATCCTTTTTTTTAAATCGTTCTAGGGGCGTGGGCCCCATCTGTCATAGGCCCCAGGGGCCTTGGCGGGTTTTGTCACTAGCGGGTGTTGGGGATGGGCATGCGGGCGTAGCCACAGCCCGCCCGTTAGCGATGCGAGGTCGGGGCCATCGGCAGCGCGGGCAGGATGGGTCGGCGAGGCACGTCGTGGCCAGTAGCCGCGCGAGGCGCAGCGGAGCAAGTGGGGCGTCAGGCGGTCAAGGCGGATGGGCCGGCCACGAGGTGGCCGGAGAAGCACGGGGCCAGCGGGATGGACGGGAGGAGCGCCAAGCGGCGCCGGAGCGGGCGTGAGGTGAGCTGCCCAGCGTGAGCTCCGACGCTGGCGTGTGTCTGCATGGCGTACCATGGGAGGCGCGGGCGGCGCGGGGACAGGGGAAGGAGGAGGGCAGAGGCCGTGGCCTCATCGGGATTTGTAGGGACGGGGCAGCGGGGAGGCGAGGAGGAGGAAGCAGACCGGCGAGGGAGCTCCGGCGAGGTCCTCGGGCGGCAGCGTCGGGGCGGCGATGAGGCATGGCCAAGGCTTCACGTGGTGTCGCGCGAGGGAGAGGAGGGCGAGGAGGCAACAACGACGGTAGGCGACGGCGATCCGGCGTGGCGTGACGGGTCGGGCGGGCGGGGGCGAATGCCCGATCCCGATCTGACGGGGAGGAGAGGAGCATGGGGATCATGGGGGTGTGGGAGGTGTCGGTGGGGGTTACGGGTTAGGGTTCGACCTCCGTGGGGGTTAGGGAGAAGTGGAGGGGCGCCCGGGCCAGGTGGGCCGGTTGGGCGGCCTGGTGGTCTGCTGGGCCAAAGGCCAGTGAGGGGGGGGGGGTCCTTTTTTCACTTTTGTTTTATCTTATACCCTTTTATTTCTTTTCTTTACTGTTTTAATTTTATTTCCCAAATTGTTATAGTTTGGTATAAAATTCAATTAGCACCTAACATAGTAACATTAATTATACCACTGCCACAATAACTTTGACACCTAGCTAAAATAGTTTAGTATTTTGTAAAAATATATTAGGAGTATAACTAATTGTTTTGTTGTTGTTTTAACCACTTTAGGGTATTTAATTATTTTATAAAGATGTTGTTTTTGACTTTTGAAAACTTTAATTGTTTGACTTGATTTTAAATTTGAAATTCAAACGGGATTTGAATCATCAAAAGATTAACAACAGTAATCGTGGTGACGTGTCATCATTAGCGGAGGGTTACTGTAGCATAATTATCCGGGCGTCACAATTCTCCTCCACTACAAGAAATCTCGTCCCGAGATTTTAAGAGGGGGAGTAAGGGGGAAGGTGCTGGTAGCGAAAAACCTAACGAGTCTTCTCGGTCCAGGCTGCCCTTTCACAGAGGTTGATCCCTTTCGTTAATGTCTTCATTTCTGCGCTTCAAATCACCATGATCAATTTGTCATCCTTTCTTCGGGATCTCCATCGTACTTACGAAAGAATAAAGAGTGGGCATTCCAGGAGAACAGACCTCTGCAAGGTCGACTATCTGGTCGATAACATCGGGGAGGGTGACGGATAGCAACTCTCGAATTGAAACTTAAGAAAATATCGTGAGCAAAGTAAGAAGGTGCAAAATAGAAGTTTCAAGCGCATAGGCAATCGTTCGTTGCCTGAAACAAAGTGTGAAAGGGGTTTAGAGCAAGGGGAATAAGGATTGCATCTAATAGCAGAACTGATGATCTCTCGGAAGGTGGCTCGTAAATTACTTACGAGGCCACGTGCGAGGAACAAACTTGGCAACAGGGGGTTTACCGGAGTCAGGTTTTGATCCTGTGGAACTGTGGGTTATGGGCCCACCATGTGGGTTAAAGTAAGGAGGGCGTGGACATCTTGCACGGTCATGATAGCAAGTCATGTCAGAGGGTAGGCTATCAGTTATGTTGGCAACAATGTCGGTACCAAGGGCGAGGGACGAAGAGAACCATTTTCCTGCTCGTTGAACGAGGCGGACCATTAGGCAAATTTCTCGTCCATCGGTGGCTACCAGAATGTCATCAATAATAGTAATAGGGTCTTGCTGATAGAATTGTACGCCGAGGTGTTTACATAAGCAGGAGAATATTACTGCTTAGATTATATAGATCACAAGAAACGTTAAACCGACCAATGGAAAGGAAAATATGATTATCAGATTAAACAGAACAATGGAAAGGAAAATTTGTTTAAACACATATTTCAAGGGTATATCCTTCCCAAGGACAAGCAGAGCATGACATCCATGTCAGGATATAATGTAGAAAACTCTTTAGGTAGGGGAGAGAAATTTTCATGACATTACCCATACAACGGTGTTTGGATAATTGAGCAAGAAACAATTAGCATTGGGATAAGTGTTCTTGTTGAAAATCGGAGTACCATAGACATGCTTCGAGATAGCATTGACATGGTCATTAGGTGAAGATCAGACTTTGGAAACACAATGGATCCATCAGGAGCAACTTATAAAATAAGTCTTACAGTCTCCTCCAGGAAGAATGGTTATCCTTGCACAAGAAATTATAATGATAGGTCCTCCAGCTAGGGGGTTCTAGGCATGACATCATATTACCGGGTCATCAAAGGACCAATATCATAACTACTGGAAAATTGTCCCAACCATCATATCTGACCGAGATTCAGATCCGATTGGGGTCATGATACCTCAGACTCAGGATGTTCGAGAAGAAAAGGTGCAACACAAATTGATGGGATGACATTATAAGATTCTTGGGCAATGAACTATGGAAGCGAGTTCCGAAGCAAGAGCTCATCATTAAACCAATGAAGGGATAAGGTGGTAGCTGATGAAGTCAGCGACAATTCATCGAGACTTCCAACAGATGGGTTTGCACAATTATGTGAACAAGGAGATAACATTAGTCAGGTCAAATGATATAATGATGTATGTTCGAGGAAAACATACACAGCTAAACATTGGTTGAAAGGTGCACCCAAAATATGGGCTTAAGTAGCATGATCAATGTTAGAATGGTGGTTCAATAACCAATGGTCTAAGAATGAAAAATTGACCACTAACTTCGATGCAATAGGGCTGCTATAAGTTTTGAAGTCGCACATCATAGTTCGATTCTCGGTTTTCCGGTTTAGAAATAACACGGGGACCAAGGAATGAACAGATATGGCAGAAGGTATCACCTGTATCAAGAATTCTCAAGAGGTGGTGAAATTCTCACGACATTCTTGTCATAAAAGATGGCAATACTTCAGGGTAGGACATAAGACAAGTTGGATAGCTAGGATCTCAAGGTACAGCCACAACACAAACAAGTTTGTGTTGGAAAGACGGTAAGGAAGTAGTCAATGACAACACAATTTACCAAGGGACAAGGATGGTATTTCCCATGAAGAATTCAATAGATATCCTGGAAGAGCATCAAAATGTTGATGATAATTGTCGGTGTCAAAACCGGCGGATCTCGGGTAAGGGGTCCCGAACTGTGCGTCTAGGCAGATGGTAACAGGAGACAAGGGACACGATGTTTTTACCCAGGTTCGGGCCCTCTCGATGGAGGTAATACCCTACTCCTGCTTGATTAATATTGATGATATGGGTAGTACAAGAGTAGATCTACCACGAGATTAGAGAGGCTAAACCCTAGAAGCTAGCCTATGGTATGATTGCTGTTAGTCCCCACGGACTAAAACCCTCCGGTTTATATAGACACCGGATAGGGTTAGGGTTACACAGAGTCGGTTACAATGGTAGGAGATCTACATATCCGTATCGCCAAGCTTGCCTTCCACGCCAAGGAAAGTCCCATCCGGACACGGGACGAAGTCTTCAATCTTGTATCTTCATAGTCCAGGAGTCTGGCCAACGGTGATAGTTCGGCTATCTGGACACCCCCTAATCCAGGACTCCCTCAGTAGCCCCCGAACCAGGCTTTAATGGCGATGAGTCCAGCGTGTAGTTTGTCTTCGGCATTGCGAGGCGGGTTCTTCTCCAAATTCCATATACTTGTCGAATAGTGTCCGGCTTCTGATAAATGCTGCGCTCCTTGGCTTCCACGCCCAATAATGCCCATCTTCCACGTGTTAGAATGAATGCGAAAAGCCAGGGTATTTTTACACTTATCCCCCTAGCTGCGCAAACGAGCCTCCCATAAAAGGGACGAGGATCTAGATCTGATTCGCACCATCCCCCCTCCGCGAGCTTTCATCAGAGCGCCTTCGACAAAAATCCATTCCACCATGGTCAGTCAACGCGGCTCCTCGTCTCGCGCTCCTAGCCCCCAGCGGGGAAATTGGGAGAGATGCTCAGTCCCTCATAGCGAGCTAGTTATACTCCAAACCAAGGGATTTCTTCCCCCGGCCTTCATGGTTCCGGTTCGAGCCGGACTTGCCACCTACAAGGGTGGAAAGCAAGCGGAGAGTGTCCCCGATCCCTCTAAAGGAGAGCGGGTGTGCTTTATCTCTTATCTAGTAAGAGGACTCGGATTTCCAATTCATCCGCTTTCTCCGGGGCTCTTGGAGTTCTATGGCCTCCAGTTGCACCACCTTACGCCTGCCTCCATTTTGCATATCGCGGGCTTCGTGGCCCTTTGCGAACTGTTCTTGGGCGTCGAGGCTCATTTTGTGTTGTGGAAGAGATTATTCTTCCTTGTACCCTGTTCTCATGAGGGGTTAATATATCAAGTGGGCGGAGCCGAACTATGGCGCATCGCCGGGACCGGATATCTATCCGGAACCCCGAAGAAGGCGTCCGAAGACTGGCCTTCGGAATGGTTTTACATGGAGGATGTCCCACTGCCGGATCTTGTTCGGATCGGCCTTCCGGAGTTTAGCAACGCTCCTCTGAAGAAGCGCCTAAGCTGGCGCCCGTGGAGCCCCCAGAGGGAAAATGACCGGGACGTCCTTTACTTGATGAGCCGAATAAGATTACTGGCTCATGCCGGATTGACCATGATTGGAGTCATGGCAGCCTGCATCATGAGGGGAGTGCAACCGCTCCAATATAGGGGCCACCCCATGTGGGACTTCAACGGGGAGGACGATGCCACCCGCCATGGCCGCAAAGGGCCGGGATCGGTCACCGAACTGGTGAAAACCTTGTCCGCCATGTACAAAGGGGAAGAGGAGGATTTTCTCCGTGTCAATCCACTGAACGGGTTTTCTTCGAATAATCCTCGAAGTTGGGTAAGCAAATACCTTAGTGGCCTGTCCGATCCATGTTCCCGTGGTTAAATATCTCATTTCATGGTTTCTACGCAGGAACTGCGCCGGGCCGTGGAGAAGATACACAGCCCGCCCCCACAACCCGAGGATCCGGAATGGTCCCTCGATCCGGCCTCCGAAGAGGATCCGGATATAAAGGTGGAGTTGATCGACGGGGTGTTCCACCAACTTAGCATCAACAATGCTTTGGTTGCCATTACGACCAATTACCCCGGAATACTTCCAGCCTCACAGGTAACTGAGACCGAGGTCCCAATACTCTGATAATGACCCATCCGTGCTTATTTTTTGATCACCGTATACCAATGGTGTTCCGCAGGGGGTGCCTTCGAGGCAGGAGGCCGAGCCCGCGGCGGCTGGCCAACAAGGGGCAGTACGGCCCCGCAGGCTAAAAAGAAGTGCGGTCCGGATCGAAACTCCGCCAAGAACGGTATGGCGCGTCACCATATTGGTGGATTGATTCCTGGAAGGCATACTAACGATGGTGCTCTTTTCAGGAAAAAGAGCGCTCGCCGGACTGAGTCCAGAGAGGTTGCCAATCGAGCCTCCGCCGGCCAGGCTCCAAAGCCGGGTCCAGAAGTGGAGGCGAGCACGAGGCGTGAGTCGGATGCTCCTTCGACAGAGGATTGTCCGCCACCAACTCCGAGGTGGAGAGCGCCATGAATCACAGGCGCCGCCGGACAGTTCTTCGTGACTCATGTTTCTCCCAAGAGGCCTTGAATGCTTTCAATTCGGGAGATGCGCACCTCCGTGCCGCTCAAGATGGTCTAGCCAGAGCCACGGAGCAGTATGTAAAGGACATACGGGAGAGGAAATTTGACAGTTATATATGCCAGTAGCCCACGAGACTTAAAATAGTTAGAATAACTGATTTAAGGATCATTTGTTATGCAGGATCTTACAAAAAAGAATACCCGGCTGTCCCAGGAGCTTGAAGAATGCAAGGCCCAACTTGAGGCCGCACTAGCCGCTACAGGGGGAGCCACAGAGACCCCCTCTGGTAATATATGCCTCAAAAGATAAATAGTTTATGAAGTGCGGCGTGTGTGTAAATCTGACAATAATATTGCAGATGGCACCGGACTAGATCCGGACAAGCAACAGCTCTTGCGCCGGTTGAAGGCCGGCGAGAGCGTGCTTACGAGGGTGCGGCAGGAGAAAAATAACCTCCAAGATGCCAACACCCAACTGGGTGAGGAACTAAAGGATGTCCGTGCCCAGTTGTCTGACTCCGTAAAGGAGAATCGACGGCTTCGTCGCGGCATTTTTAGTAAGTGCTTGAACGAACCATGAAAGAGTTCGGCGAGGAAGGCGACTAACATAAACATTTATGTAGGTTTGCTCACAGGTCGTCCTGAGGAGGAGATGCCCAGTTCTTCGGGTGATCTTCTTCCCGAACTGCGTCAGCTGCATGAACGAGTTCGGCAGGTGATGAAAGGCGTCGCCGTGGCATTGTGGCCATCTATCTACCTGACCGAAGGCATTGGGGAGCTGGCAGAGCGGCTTCAAGGAGCATGGCGGCGCTTCCGACTATGGAAGATATCGGCCTGCCGTCAAGGCGCCAGGGAGGCCTGGGCCATGGTAAAGACGTGGTACACGAAGGAGATCCCTGTAAGCTTAGAGTACAGCCAAGTAGAATTGGCCGCCATGTATTCCCAGCAAGATTGTAAATTAGATAGCCTATTAGATGGCATTGAGGAGGAATACAATGAGTCGAGTTGACTATGTAATTGAAGATGACATGAAAAATGTCTTCCAGCCGGATTGTAGATCGTGTGTCATAGCGGACCTTTTAAACTACCTCGGGACCCAATAGGCGGAGTGTGTCCGAATACCGTCAGCGGTTATATAAGAACCAGGGCATGCATGGAGACAAGGCGAGGGGTCATTATTGCTGTATCAGGACAAGTGCCCAACTAGTTATGTTATATTACATGGATAGTAAGAAACATCTTCCAGGAGAATAGTTCCGTTAAGGGTTCCTTTTCGCTGGGAGGCATGCCCTAAAGTGCATGTCAAAACTGCTAAGAAAGCAGAAAATCATCCGGGGCAGATGGATAAATAGTTAAAATCATCTTTCAGTTCACCGACCGAATATTCCCTTAAGAACGCTTAGCTTTCGGCTTCACCCAGTCTGAGGTACACATCCGGCTGACCCGGCAAGTAACAATCGCAGAGGTGCTCCCTTTACCACCTAGCCGAACAATCGGGAGCGTAGGGGTAAGCACAGGAGCCGAGCAACCCAGCTTCGCCAAAACTTAAGTCATATCGATGCATATAATGGTGAATAAAAGGTACATGCGGAAGTTTGACACATGTGTTGGGCATGAAGCCCGTATAAATAAGCTTCTGTTAAAGAAGCCCCCATGTATAATGAGCGCGGACAGCGCGTCAAATATGTGCGAACAAAGCGCGAACGAGCCTCTAAAGGCTTCAAGAAGAAGGAGGAGGAAGGAGAGAAATAAAAGACAGCAAAAATAGAAAATGTGGACGGAGGAAGGAGACGAACTTGGAGTCCGGCGCTTAGGCATAGAATCTTCATAGACGGGCTGCGTTCCATGGGTTCGGCTCGAGTCGGTTATCCGATGCGTTTCGCAGAAGGTATGCTCCGCCGGTCTGGACCTGGTCGATGATGAAGGGACCTTCCCATTTGGGCTTGAGTTTTCCTTTTTCTTGTTCGGCAGGCGTAGAACTAGTTCGCCAACGTTATAAGCTTTGGCCCATACTTCCCTGCTTTGATATCTTCGAGCCTGCTGTTGATAAAATGCGGAACGAGCTTTTGCCACGTCACGCTCCTCCTCCAATGCGTCCAAACTGTCCTGCTGATCGAGCTCGGCTTCTCTTTCTTCATACATGCGCACGCGAGGTGAGTCATGTATTATGTCGCAGGGCAAGACTGCCTCTGCGCCGTACACCATAAAAAATGGTGTGAATCCGGTAGTACGATTCGGCGTGGTCCGCAGCCCCCAGAGTACGGAGTCGAGCTCCTCAACCCAGTGCGTGTTAGATTCCTTGAGGGACCGCACTAGTCTGGGTTTAATGCCGCTCATGATTAGACCGTTTGCTCGCTCGACTTGACCGTTGGTTTGAGGGTGATAGACCGAGGCGTGTCGAGCTTGATGACCATGTTTTTGCACCATAATTTGACCTCATCGGCCGTGAAGTTGGTGCCGTTATCGATGATGATCTTGTGGGGCGCCAGAACGGTGCACTACCCCTGATATGAAGTCTATCACCGGCCCGGATTCGGCTGTTTTAATAGGCTTGGCCTCTATCCATTTGGTGAATTTATCCACCATGACCAATAGGTATTTTTGCTTGTGGGCTCCTCCCTTAAGGGGTCCAACCATGTCAAGCCCCCAGACTGCGAACGGCCAGGTGATGGGTATAGTTTTGAGGTCGGTGGGTGGCATGTGGCTTTGGTTAGCAAAAAGCTGGAAACCGACGCATTGTTGGACTAAATCCTGCGCATCTGCCCGGGCCGTCGGCCAATAAAATCCTGTACGGAAGGCCTTGCCTACAAGGGCCCGGGCTGCGGCGTGGTGCCAACCCAGTTCGGCATGAATTTCAGCCAGGAGGTTTCGCCCTTCCTCTTCGGAGATACACCTTTGAAGGACTCCTGTTGTGCTTTTCTTATAGAGCTCTCCCTCATGGACTTTATAGGCTTTGGATCGCCGTACTATGCAGCGAGCCTCATTTTCGTCTTCGGGGAGTTCCTGCCTAGTTAGGTAGGCAAGGAATGGTTCCGTCCACGGGGCGATAACCGCCATTATTTCGTGAGCAGAGGGTGTTATCTCGGTGGCAGAGCCTCCGATTGTGTCAGAGTGTTCGGTGTCAGGCAGTGCGGTTGGGTCCGGATTGTTATTTCCGGACTCCCCTTCCCATAGTACGGATGGCTTGAACAGCCGTTCCAGGAAGATGTTGGGCGGGGCGGCATCGTGTTTTGCGCCGATGCGTGCCAATACATCCACCGCCTGGTGGTTATCCCGGGCTATATGATGAAATTCGAGCCCTTGAACCGTCTTGACATTTCTCGGACCGCATTGCGGTATGCTGCCATTTTCGGATCTTTGGCATCAAAGTCTCCGTTTATTTGAGATATCGCGAGGTTCGAATCCCCGCGCACCTCTAGGCGTTTAATGCCCATGGAGACTGCCATCTGGAGGCCGTGCAGAAGGGCCTCGTATTCGGCTGCGTTGTTGGAGTCCGTATACATTATCTGAAGGACGTATTGGACTGTGTCCCTGGTTGGGGACGCCAGGACGACGCCAGCCCCTAGGCCGGTCAACATTTTGGAGCCGTCAAAGTGCATGATCCAATTGGAGTATGCGCCGTACTATTTAGGGAGTTCGGCTTCGGTCCATTCGGCCACGAAGTCGGCCAAAATCTGTGACTTAATAGCTCGTCATGGCTTATAGGTTA
The DNA here is from genome assembly GCA_021605145.1 of Aegilops bicornis. Lineage (NCBI taxonomy): Eukaryota > Viridiplantae > Streptophyta > Magnoliopsida > Poales > Poaceae > Aegilops > Aegilops bicornis. The sequence continues at coordinate 47,898,006 of CM038669.1, forward strand.
TGTCAAATGGAAGGAGCTCTATGGCCCATTTAGCAATCCGGCCCGTCGCGTCGCGGTTGTTTATAATGTCGTTAATAGGTACTTCGGAGGCTACCGTTATCGAACACTCTTGAAAGTAGTGTCGCAGCTTCCGGGATGCCATGAACACGACGTATGCTATCTTTTGATAATGCGGGTACCCGGACTTGCATGGAGTTAGGACAGTGGACACATAGTAAACCAGTTTTTGAAGAGGGAACCGGTGTCCGTCCGTTTCTCGTTCGACGACGAGCACGGTGCTGACAACTTGATGTGTTGCGGCGATATATAATAGCATTTGTTCGCCCATGTTGGGCGCGGCCAGGACCGGATTTGTTGCCAATATGGCTTTTATTTCCTCGAGTCCGGCCATGGCGGCATCCGTCCACTCGAAGTGTTCGGTGCGCCGGAGGAGGCGGTAAAGGGGTAACGCCTTTTCTCCCAAACGGGAAATAAAGCGGCTTAGATCCGCTACGCATCCAGTCAATTTTTCTATTTGTTTGAGGTCTTTTGGAATATCCAATTGTGACAGAGCTCGGATCTTGGCTGGGTTTGCTTCAATTCCTCTACCGGACACAATGAAGCCCAAGAGCTTTCCGGCTGGAACGCCGAAGACACATTTTTCCGGGTTGAGCTTAATGTCGTATTTTTGGAGATTGTCGAATGTGAGCCTCAAGTCGTCGACTAGAGTTTCGACATGCTTCGATTTGACGACCACGTCATCTACATATGCTTCCACTGTCTTGCCGATCTGGTTTGCGGACATATACGAATCATGCTGATATGTTATTGGCGTTTTTTGAGCCCGAAGGGCATTGTGTTGAAGCAGAATGGGCCGTATGGAGTGATGAGTGCTGTTGCAGCTTGGTCTGGCTCCGCCATCTTGATTTGGTGGTAGCCGGAGTACGCATCGAGGAAGCACAATGAGTCGTGTCCTGCTGTAGCATCGATAATTTGATCAATGCGGGGGAGGGGGAAGGGATCCTTTGGGCAAGCCTTATTAAGGTCTTTGAAATCAACACATAGGCGCCAGGATTTATCCTTCTTCGGTACCATCACCAGATTTGGTAGCCATCCGGATGTTTTATATCTACGATGAATCCGGCTTCTAGAAGTTTGGCTAGCTCTTCTCCCATGGCATGTCTCTTGGGTTCGGAAAAGCGCCAAGAGCCTGTTTGGTAGCTTGAATCCTTTTAGGATATTTAGGCTGTGCTCGGCCAGCCGACGTGGGATTCCTGGCATGTCTGAAGGGTGCCAGGGAAATATGTCCCAGTTTTCTTGTTGAAATTCTCGTAGTGCGGCGTCTACATCAGGGTTTAATTGTGCCCCAATGGAGGCCATCTTTGCAGGGTCCGTTGGGTGGACTTGGAATTTGACTATTTCATCTGCTGGTTTAAAAGAGGTGGACTTGGATCTTTTATCAAGTATCACATCATCCCTGTTCACCGTGGAGCGCATCATGATGAGTTCCTCGGCCGCTAGGGCTTGGATAGTGCCTCGAGGGCTAGTGCGGCTGTCTTGTTTTCGGGCGCGAGTGCTATGTTCGGATCACTAGCGAGAGTGATGATTCCGTTAGGTCCGGGCATTTTAAGCTTCATGTACCCATAATGGGGTATAGCTTGAAAAATTGTTAATGCCTCTCGCCCTAATAAAGCGTGATATCCGCTGCTGAACGGGGCCACCTGAAATGTGACCTCCTCGGACCTGTAATTGTCCGTGAGCGAACACTATGTCGGTGTGATTTTTCCTGTGCAGCATGCTTCGGCTAGGGATTATTCCTCTAAAGGTTGTGCTGCTTCGCTCAATGCGGTTCGATCTATTTCCATTTTTCGGAGGGTTTCCTCGTAGATGAGGTTTAGTCATTGCCGCCATCCATGAGTACCTTGGTAAGGCGAAAGTCCCACTATTGGTCCGAGGACCAATGCAGCTGGTGCTCGGGCTGTTCGGAATTTAGGTACGTCACTGGCATTAAAGGTAATAGCCGTGTCACTCCATGGATTTATTGTTGCTACTTGGTAGACTTCGGCAAGGTTGTGGAGTGTTCGTTTCCACATGTTATTTGATGCGAAAGTCTCGAAGACAGTTAATACCGTACTGGTGTTGCTGGGCTGGGATTCTGAGGCTAGAAGCTCTTCACCACTTTTGGCCACCTACCGTAGTATCCAACATGCTCGAAGGCTATGAGTTGGAGTGGCGCCCTCTGTGCTATGAATTTTGCAGGGTCCGTTTGGCCAACCCTCCAGTACGGTTCCGTACCCTTTAGGGGGTTTTTTTGGTGTATAACCCAGGTGCTTGGTGATGGTGCACCCTTTTATTTCGGACTAGGGCTGTATTCGGGGCCGGATTATCCCAAAATTTACTTTCGGTTTCCCAAGCACTCTCCATTGCACAGTACTTTTGTACTATGGTCACCAAGTCAACCAAAGCGTGTAATTTCACGACGACTTATGGCGTTTAGGATTCCCTTGTCCGTGCAATTATTGCAAAAAAAGTGAGATTGCGTCCTCCTCTCGGCAGTCCTTTATCCTGTCCATAACCAGGAGGAATCTGGCCCAGTAATGATGTACTGTTTCAGCGGGCTCTTGCCGAATTCGGGATAGATTGCTAATGTTTGGGTGGGCGGGTGGAACTAGATCCGGAACCCCGTCCAATTTAAGACTCAGGGGCCGAGAAGTTTCCGAACTTGGAAGTTTGGATTTTTGAATGCTTGATCAAGCCCTTGAATGCTTGATCAAGCCCTCTGCGGGCCCGCTGAACCCCGCCGCCTGACTTTAAGTTCACGGCTTGATCGACATCCGTCCCTCTGCGGGAATCCGGCATGGAGGGATCGGGAATCCGGACGTAGCTAGTCCTTGAGATAGAAGAGGAATCGTCGTACTGCTCCTCTATCACATCAACATGATGGGTAGCCTGGGAGAGTTAATATCTCTTAGATCGGTTTTAGGCCCGATATGGTCGTAGTCTGTGGCGACTCCTAGGGCGGCGATGCGATCCAAGAGCTCGTTTACAGAGGAGAGCTCGATCGGATCTAACTGCTCGGCAAGTTCCGAGTAAACGTGAAGATTGGTTTTGATGACCCGAGAGGTCATCGCACGCGATGGCGAACTGGCGGTCATAAGAAAACCACCTAGAGCGAAGAGTCGACCCGGTGGCCAAGGCTCCTTTGGCGATAGTATCGTCTTTAAAGGCGGGATGAGGCATCCTTCACGATGGCGATGGCACAGAGGAACTCTCAATGAAAGCACCAATGTCGGTGTCAAAACCGGCGGATCTCGAGTAGGGGGTCCCGAATCGTGCGTCTAGGCGGATGGTAACAGGAGACAAGGAAGCGATGTTTTTACCCAGGTTCGGGCCCTCTCGATGGAGGTAATACCCTACTCCTGCTTGATTAATATTGATGATATGGGTAGTACAAGAGTAGATCTACCACGAGATAAGAGAGGCTAAACCCTAGAAGCTAGCCTATGGTATGATTGTTGTTCGTCCTACGGACTAAAACCCTCCGGTTTATATAGACACCGGATAGGGTTAGGGTTACACAGAGTCGGTTACAATGGTAGGAGATCTACATATCCGTATCGCCAAGCTTGCCTTCCACGCCAAGGAAAGTCCCATCCGGACATGGGACGAAGTCTTCAATCTTGTATCTTCATAGTCCAGGAGTCCGGCCAACGGTGATAGTTCGGCTATCCGGACACCCCCTAATCCAGGACTCCCTCAATGATCATGACACATTTGTCAAGAGAGTTCATGAAGATGTAATCAATCGGCGATGACATCAAGTCAAAGGAATGATGAAGCGAAAGGTTATTGGAACCACGAGTACGACACAAACTCAAAATCAAACTTGCTGTTCAAGGTGAAATTATATGACAAGGAAAACCGACGTAAGCTTAGCTCATCGTCGAAAGTTGTGCTTCGAGAATAAGGACCAGGTAGCATAGTTAAAATCAGCATGAATGATATAGCCGATCAGGCTAGGAATGACATGATGGAGTATTAAACTACTCAACAACAAAGTACTCGGAGTACTGAATCTCAGTGTTGATTCAATTCACAAATCGGTGTTCTTGATTGACGACAACCCAGAACCCGTGGAGTGACTATGATAGGGGAAGGAACTACTTCATCAGAAATTCATAAGATGAAGTGCAATGGGTTGCTATCCTCGAGATACCAGGGGGTAATACTCGAAGGTAGAACAAAATAAAGGTTGGGCAGGTGTACTGATCTGTAGAAGGCAAGTACTTTAACTTGTCCAAGAAATAGAATCAAAGGAGAATAATCATGGTCGGAACCACGATTGCATAGGATCAATTCACAGATACCAGATGATATTATATCAACAAAATAGTTATTATTACAAGAAGCTTCTATGGTAGGATCTACATCGTGCCCATGGGCATGAACACAAGTTCAAGGTCGACTCCCACTTCTTCAATGTATAACCTTCCATTCACCTCTCGCTTTTCAAAAATGACATTAGTTGTTTGAAATTTTTATCCGGTGCAATACCAGATAAGTATGACCCGTGAAATCTTTCGGGTTCACACAGATTAAGGAAGGCATAGGTTCCACCCATCGGGGCATCGTAGAAACATATACCACAACTTCAAGTGTAGATAATACAAGCTCGAAAGTGCGGCATGGTTGACAAAGCAAAGGATACAGTTTACCAAAGGCATTATTTACCCTAGGAAAGGCTCACAAGGTTATTGAATATGAAGGACGATGTCGGATAAAAACCAATAAAGGATCCGGTGGTCCTCAAGGGATCTGATGTGAGCATCGGTACTCAATCAGAAGAAGAAGGAATACAAGGAGATTAGATTGTAGAAACATCTGACTAATTCAAAGTTCAAGTGCAAAAGAATTATGATTTCCAAATCAGGGGATCAGAAGCAACGCTCTGACCAAGGATGGATAAGTTGAGTAGGCTTAGGGGTACAATTGATGGCAATTTGATTGGTCGAGATCCAGATCATGTTTAAAATGACGTCTGAGCATAAAGGATGAATTCTAGGATCTGATTAAGTATTGCAACATTCACAACATATTGAATCAAGGGACCCAAGATGATAAAGGCGAAGGACATCCATGAATATTGCTAGTCATTTGGAATTAACCAAAATGCAGGCACACAAGCATTTCAAGAGCCATAGGCTAATGAGGATGCTCGAAAAATCGGGTAGTATTTTGAAGGATCTTGTGAAACACATGAACAACTAGGGATGAGAGGATACTTGATAAGTGTGAAGAAACAATTCGTAGGGATATTTTTGCGGCAAGGAACCGCAAGGCATTGGCACAAGGGATTCCTGGAACAACGACGAGTATTACAGGGTATCTTGTAATAACAAGACCAACTGGGGATGAATGTAAGAATGGCAAGTGCATGTAGCTATCTATAAGGGTTGACAGGGGAAGGGGAATTGCAAACACGATGAACACAAGTTCTCGGGATAACATCGGAGAGTATCCTCGGGGTCTTCTAATGAATCAGGCCATCATCTAGAATGAAGGGGGCTCTCCAGGAGGAAGTAGTTACGAGATCCTAGTTTTAGAGTTAGCAAAATCATTTAACCCGAATCGAAGACAGATCAGAGTCCCAGAGTATAGACGAGGAATAAAAGATCCTAATACCACCCAATGGCAACGTGGGCCCGTAAGCCGCACATCCATGTTAGTAAAAGTTTTGCAATGACTAGTGAGGGAGTCCTGGATTAGGGGGTGTCCGGATAGCCAAACTATAGCCTTTGGCTGGACTCCTGGACTTTGAAGATACAAGATTGAAGACTTCGTCCCATGTCCGGATGGGACTTTTCTTGGCGTGGAAGGCAAGCTTGGTGATATGTATATGTAGATTTCCTACCATTGTAACCGACTCTGTGTAACCCTAACCCTCTTCGGTGCGTATATAAACTGGAGGGTTTTAGTCCGTAGGACGAACAACAATCATACCATAGGCTAGCTTCTAGGGTTTAGCCTCTCTGATCTCGTGGTAGATCTACTCTTGTACTACCCATATCATCAATATTAATCAAGCAGGAGTAGGGTTTTACCTCCATCGAGAGGGCCCGGACCTGGGTAAAAACATCGTGTCCCTTGTCTCCTGTTACCATCCGCCTAGACGCACAGTTGGGGACCCCCTACCCGAGATCCTCCGGTTTTGACACCGACATTGGTGCTTTCATTGAGAGTTCTTGTGTGTTGTTATCTTTTGGCCCGATGGCTCCTCCGATCATCAACAACGACGCGCTCCAGGGTGAGACTTTTCTCCCCGGACAGATCTTTTTATTCGGCGGCTTTGCATTGCGGGCCAGTTCGCTTTGCCATCTGGAGCAGATTGAAGGCTACGCCCCTGGTCATCAGGTCAGATTTGGAAATTTGAACTACACGGCTGACGGCCGCGGAGACTTGATCTTCGACGGATTCGAGCCACAGGCGAGCGCGCTGCACTATCACGAGGGGCATGATGTAGCTCTGCCGCCGAACAGTGTCCTGGAGGCCGCACCAGTGTCCGCTCCGACCTTTAGCTCGGAGCCGACCGCGTCGATCGAGGACGGGTGGCTGGACACCGCCTCGGGGGCTGCGATCTCTACGGCGATTGAGCCATACACCTACCCCATCCTTTGCGAAGCTCGTGACTTCAAGGTGCCGGAATCCTCTCCGGACTCCGAGCCTTCCACGCCCCTGCCAATCGAATCCGATTGGGCGCCGATCATGGAATTCACTGCCGCGGACATCTTTCAGCACTCGCCCTTTGGCAACATCCTGAACTCACTAAAGTCTCTCTCTTTATCAGGAGAGCCCTGGCCGGATTATGGTCATGAAGGTTGGGATGCGGACGACAAAGAAATTCAAAGCCCACCCACCACCCACTTCGTAGCCACTATCTATGATTTAATCGACATGCTCGACTTTGACTTCGAAGACATCGACGGTATGCACGACGATGCAGGAGACGATCAAGAACCAGCGCCCACAGGGCACTGGAAGGCCACCTCGTCATATGACATATACATGGTGGACATCTCAAAAGATGGGAATGGCGATGGAACAGCGGAGGATGACCCCTTCAAGAAACAGCCCAAGCGCCGGCGTCAGCGGTGCTGCTCTAAATCCCGCCACAGCAAAAATGGTGATTCCGGCACGGGAGACAATAACACCCTAGACAGTACCGAAGACAACCCCCTCCAGCAGGATTTAGCGCAGGAGGATGGAGAAGCCAGCCCTCGTGAGAGAGCGGCAGAAAGAGAGGTAGAGGACAATAATTACATGCCTCCCTCCGAAGATGAGGCAAGCCTCGATGACGACAAATTCGTCATGCCCGAGGATCCCGTCGAACAAGAGCGTTTCAAACGCAGGCTTATGGCCACGGCAAGCAGCCTCAAGAAAAAGCAGCAACAGCTTAGAGCTGACCAAGACTTGCTAGTCGACGGATGGACTGAAGTCCTTGCGGCCGAAGAGTATGAACTCAAGCGCCCCTCCAAGAGCTAACCAAAACGTAGGCTGCTACCCCGATTAGAGGAGGAAGCACCCAAACCTACATCACCAGCGCATGATACGGCTGACCGGCCACCTCGTGGCCGCGACAGAGAGGCCTCTCGGCCCTCAACTCAAGCCGCACCCTGGCGCCGCTCAAAAAATACCAAGGCGCGAGGAAATGCGCCAGACCTGCGAGATATATTGGAGGAAAAGGCAAGGCAAACAACATCGATCTACGGATCGCGTGCGCGCTTCTACGACGCGTGGCGATAACCGTCCACGCCGGATATGGCAACTCGGCGGGCGAACACGATGAGACAAAGCTCATTTGAGCTGCGTCGTGATATAGCCCAATATAGAGGTGCCGCACACCCACTATTCTTCACAGATGAAGTGATGGATCACCAAATCCCTGAGGGTTTCAAACCCGTAAACATTGAATCATACGATGGCACAACAGATCCTGCGGTTTGGATCAAGGACTATCTCCTTCACATCCACATGGCCCGCGGTGATGATCTACATGCCATCAAATACCTCCCACTCAAGCTTAAAGGACCAGCCCGGCATTGGCTTAACAGCTTGCCAACAGAGTCAATTGGTTGTTGGGAAGACCTGGAAGCCGCATTCCTCGACAATTTCCAGGGCACATATGTGCGACCACCAGACGCCGATGACCTAAGCCACATAATTTAGCAGCCAGAGGAATCGGCCAGACAATTCTGGACACGGTTCCTAACCAAGAAAAATCAAATCGTTGATTGTCCGGATGCAGAGGCCCTTGCAGCCTTCAAACACAACATCCGCGACGAGTGTCTTGCCCGGCACCTAGGACAGGAAAAGCCGAAATCCATGGCATCCCTCACAACACTCATGACCCGCTTTTGCGCGGGAGAGGACAGCTGGCTAGCTCGTAGTAACAACATGACCAAGATCCCTGGTAATTCGAATACTAAGGACAGCAATGGCAGGTCACGTCGCAACAAGCACAAGCGCCGCATTAACGGCGATAATGCTGAGGATACGACAGTCAATGCCGGATTCAGAGGCTCTAAACCCGGTTAGCGGAAAAAGCCTTTTAAAAGAAATACTCCGGGCCCGTCCAATTTGGACCGAATACTCGATCGCTCTCGTCAGATACACGGCACCCCCGAAAAACCAGCCAACCACACCAACATGGATTGTTGGGTGTTCAAGCAGGCAGGCAAGTTAAATGCCAAAAACAATGACAAGGGGCTGCATAGCGATGACGAGGAGGAGCCCCGGCTGCCGAACAATAGAGGATGAAGGGCTTCCCCAATAGCTGGACGGTGAACATGATATACGCAACCCACATACCGAAAAGGGAGCGGAAGCGTGCACTAATGGACGTATATGCGATGGAGCCAGTCGCCCCAAAGTTCAACCCGTGGTCTTCCTGCCCGATCACTTTTGATCGAAGGGACAACCCCACTAGCATCTGCCATGGAGGATTCGCCGAATTGGTTCTAGACCCAATCATTGACGGATTTCACCTCACTAGAGCCCTAATGGACGGCGGCAGCAGCCTGAACCTGCTTTATCAGGATGCAGTGCGCAAAATGGGCATAGACCCATCAAGGATTAAACCCACGAAGACGACCTTTAAAGGTGTCATACCAGGTGTAGAGGCCAATCAGACAGCTCGCCAGTTACACTTGAAGTGGTCTTCGGATCTCCGGATAACTTCCGAAGCGAGGAGTTAATCTTCGACATAGTCCCGTTCCACAGCGGCTATCACGCACTGCTCGGACGAACCGCATTTGCAAAGTTCAATGCGGTGCCACACTGCGCATATATCAAGCTCAAGATGCCAGGTCCTCGAGGAGTCATTACGGTCAATGGAAACACCGAACGCTCTCTCCGGACGGAGGAGCATACGGCGGCCCTCGCGGCGGAAGTACAAAGCAGCCTCTTAAGGCAATCCTCGAGTCCGACTTATTAGACGTCTGGACACCGTCAAGCGCGCCCAGAGCAACATACAACAAGACCGCCTGGCACGTTCCGAGCACGCATAGCAATGCGGCCCAAACCCCAGCCCTCGCGAAATTGCGAAACCAGTACTACGCGTACATAATTACGCTCTGGAAATACCATGGGCATAGGGGGAGGGGCACGATCACGACATGCCCAGAATGCGGCTCAACCGCACCAGGGGCTCCCGATTGTGTCATTCTTTCCTTTTCTTCTTCCTTTTTACTTTCAGGACTCCGTCCTTACGAGGCCCTGTCCGGCAGTAGAATCGCCGAACACACGATGCAACAGCCAGGGAAGCAGAAAGCTACGTCGAGTGTCCAGGTGGTCTCTATTACGAGCAGTATACCTGTTTTACATACCATCCCGCAGCTTACCTCGGAGGGGACATGTTAAAAAGTCCCGTCCCTTGCTTATCGCACTATTTATATCGTTCTGCTCTTACTGCAGCCGTTTTGAATAAACAATACATAGCTTCTGCCTATTATTGAATTCCCTTTTTTCTATGTATATATGTTCATTTATGACATTGTGCAACCGTACACTTTGGTACGGGCAATACACCAGGGGCTTAAATACCCCACAATATGGTGTGATAAGTCCGAACACTTTCACAAGTGCAGCACCCCGAAGTTATAGCATTATATGCATCGGCTCCGAATCATGTCTTGGGTCAATAGTTGGGTTTACCCGGCTCCCATGTTTTGGTACCTTATGTTCCTTTATATCGGCTAAGGTAGCGCTGGGAGAACCACTGCGATTGTGCCCCGATTGAGCTGGGTTAAGCACCTCAGTGGAGAAAGCTAAAACTGACTGTCATGATAGGGCGAGAGTCGGTCGCTGTTCGAGAGGTTTTCGAGTCCCTAAAGACTTATGCCGCTCAGAGCAAGGAGTCGGCATTGTCCGACCTAGGCGTGGATAGCACCCCGAACTCGGTCTTCCGAATACCAGGGGCTTCGCCGAAATTTAAAATTATAGAATTCTACAGCTAAGTGAGAGTGTTCAAGCATTATAGTCCGGTTGCCTTGTTCGTTGCGTTGAGCGCCTCCCTCGAAGGACCCAAGAATGGGAACAAGAGCGCTCAAGTTTGTCCCGAACACCCCAGCACTCGTGGCATGGGGGCTGAAGCCGACGACTCGCCATCTCTCAAATTTAATAAACAGCCACACATAAGGTAATATTTTAAATTCAAAAGTGTTGCTTAACGCATATGAACAAGTTTTCAGCGTACAGGATAACAAATGCGAGTCTACTCAAAAATTACATCTTTGGAGCATTCACCCGCTATAAGGCGGGCACCCTTCAGGACGCCCTCATAATACATTTCAGGCTTGCGATGCTCCTTGCCCGGTGGTGGTCCGTCCGCCACAAGCTTCTCAGCGTCCATCTTGCCCCAAAGTGCACCTTTAGACGGGCAAGGCCCACTGAGCACCTTTGATGCAGACGTAGCGCTTGACGACTTCAACCCATGGACAGGCGTCCACCAGCCTCCTCACCAGCCCGAAGTAGCTCCCAGGCATGGCTTCCTTAGGCCATAGCCGAACTATGAGGCCCTTCATGGCCTGTTCGGCCACATTATGGAGCTCGACCAGCTGCTTCAGCTGGTCGCTTAAGGGCACCGGGTGTACGGCCTCAGCATACTGAGACCAGAACACCTTCTCCGTCGAGCTTCCCTCCTCGGCTCGGTAGAATGCGACAGCATCGGACAGACTGCGGGGCAGATCTACGAATGCTCCTGGAGAGCTCCGGATTCGGGTAAGTAATAGATAATTCACTTTTGCATGCTTGCTTTGCATATAGAATGCCTTACCCGCCGCTATCTTCTTCATCGCCTCAATTTCCTGGAGGGCTTTTTGGGCTTCGGCCATAGCGGCTTTGGCGCTCTCAAGAGCCGAGGCGAGCTCGGACTCTCGAGTCTTTGAGTCACGCTCCAAACTCTCGTTTTTTCCACGAGAGCCTGGAGCTCTTACCGCACCTCCGCCACCCGCGCCTCCTGCTTCTCTCGCTCGGTGCGCTCCGCAGCCGCATCGCTTTCGGCATTGGACACCGCTTCCTTCAGGGTGGCCACCTCATTCGTGGCCCCTGCAATATTCACTTTATTCCTGTCATTTTTTGCAACCACATCTTTTAAATACTCCCATAAGGTATTACTTACCTTCCTTGTCTTCGAGCTGCTTTTTGACAAGGCCGAGCTCGTTCTCGGACCGCTCGAGGCTCTGCTTCAATGCATCAACCTCCGCAGTCAGTGCGGCAAAGGTCAGCAGTGCAACCTGCATTCCCATATTGACATACTTATGTTAGACTCCTATGTATATCTTTTTAGATCCTCAGTTCAGCTTTTTCTTTCCGAACACCAAACTGAGCATCAGGGGCTACTGTCTATGCGGTAATATTTTTACATATCTTAAATACATACCTCAAATCCTTTTAGAAGGCTGGCACAGGCTTCAGTCAGGCCGCTCTTGGCGGACTGAACTTTCTGGATCACCACACTCATAACAGTGCGGTGCTCCTCGTCAATGGAAGCGCCGTTAAGCGCCTCCATCAAATCACCTGGTGCCTCTGGTTGGATGGAGGTCACCGGCGTCACAGTCTTGCCCTTCTTACGAAGGGGTCGCCCGCCGGACTCCGGAACCACTGAAGGTTCCGGTACGGAGTCCGGCACATGGCCGGACTTAAAGCCCTTTGGGGTTTTATCCCCTTTGGGCCCGGAGTCCGGGAGGTCGCCTTGCGGCACCTCCAGGGCCACGTCCTCCTGGCTGGGCACCTTTTGGGACTCCACGCTGGTGTCATCCGCGGCGGAAGGAGACGAGGCGGTCGGAAGTGAGGTGCTATTCACATCCGACGAATCCAGGGAGCCGCTCAACGAAGCGTCGAGCCCGTCCTTGGGCGGGCTGCATGGTTATATTCGGCATTAGAAGATGCTGTGCGTCAAATGGAACGCCATGAGTTATTCTGGTATCCGGACACTTACGATTTCGCCAGGGGCTTGGTCCTTGGTGGCCACTCCTCTCCGCCGTCGTCGGTGTTGGTGGTGTAGTCCGGAGGGAGGTTCCTTCCCTTCTTGGACCCTCCGGCCTCCCGGTTGGGCGGCCTTCCTTTTCTTCTCTCCCGGCTGAGAGGCCTCTTTTTCCTCCTCCTCGTCTTCGCGGGAGGAGTCCGCCTCGGAGTCATCGGACGATGAGTCCGACAACACCTGGCGCCATGAACTCCTTCGAGTTCCCGTGGCCTTCTTCCTGGCCTTCTTCTTCGGCACCACGTAAGGTGCCGGAACCAGCAGCCCGGTCAAGCGGGCGTCCACTAGGTCTTCTGGCATGGGAGCCGGACAGTCAACCTGTCCGGACGTCTTCTGCTAGTCCTATCAAAGGTGAGGGAGTTTTAGATCCCGCATAGAGTCAAACTATGAAAAAAGAGTCACGTAAAGGGTAAAATAGCTTACCTCGCTGTCTTGATGTCGCGAGCTGAATCCGCGATCTTCGGTGGGGGATGCGGGAGCCTCGGCGCCCTTGAACAGCACCTTCCAGGCATCTTCGTACGTAGTGTCGAAGATCCAGCTCAAGGTTCGGTGCTGTGCCGGATCAAACTCCCACAAGTTGAAGGCCCGTTGCTGGCATGGGAGGATCCGGCGGATGAGCATAACCTAGACTACATTGACAAGCTTGAGCTTCTGGTCCACCAGGTTTCAGACGCAGGTTTGGAGTCCGGTCAGCTCTTCCGAATTACCCCATGTCAGGCCCGTCTCTTTCCATGAGGTGAGCCGTGTTGGGAAGCCAGATCGGAATTCGGGGGCCGCCGCCAATTTAGAGTCGCGCGGCTCGGTGATGTAGAACCACCCCGATTGCCACCCCTTTGTGGTCTCCACGAAGGAGCCCTCGAGCCATAGGACATTGGCCATCTTTCCCACCATGGCACCTCCGCACTCCGCTTGGCGGCCGCCCACTACCTTCGGCTTGACATTAAAGGTCTTCAGCCATAAGCCTAAGTGGGGCTGGATGCAGAGGAAGGCCTCGCACACGACGATGAACGCCGAGATGTTGAGGATGAAATTTGGGGCCATATCATGGAAATCTAGGCCGTAGTAGAACATGAGCCCCTGGACAAATGGGTGAAGTGGAAACCCTAGTCCGCGGAGGAAGTGGGGGAGGAACACCACCCTCTCATGGGGCCTGGGGGTGGGGATGAGCTGCCCCTGTCGGGGAGCCGACACGCGATGTCGCCGGACAAGTATCCGGCTTCCCGCAGCTTTTCGATGTGCCCCTCCGTGACGGAGGAGGCCATCCACTTGCCTCCCACTCCGGACATAGTTGGAGAAGGTTGAGGTGGGATGTGCGGACTTGGGCGCTGGAGCTCGAGTGCGCGGAAATGGATAAGCAAAGGAGGAAGAAGGCCTGTGTGAAAAAGTGGATCCTTATTCCCTTATATGGACGGACAAAGCTATGCGTCCCCACCGGCCTGATAAAACCCGCTTATCTCCCAAGCGTCGTAATCAATCATGCGGTTGGGTTATCCACGCCCGTATTGATGAGAATCCCGAAATAAGGGGACACGATCTCTGCTTTGACAAGACGTGCCAAGGAAACCGCCTCGCTAAACGCGCTGAGGTGGGACAATAAAAAGGATTCGAATAAAGGCTTGGCCGTGGTGTGATGTCACGCTGCAGAATACGTCAGCAGATTGAACTGGTGTAAATATTATTCTCTCTACGGTGGTATGTGGAACTTATTTTGCAGAGCCGGACACTATCCTTGTGTTCAAAATCTTCTATGAAGTATTCGGAGGAGGAACCCGCCTTGCAATGCTGAAGACAATATGCGCGCCGGACTCGTCGTCATTGAAGCCTGGTTCAGGGGCTACTGAGGGAGTCGTGGATTAGGGGGTGTCCGGATAGCCGGACTATAGCCTTTGGCCGGACTCCTAGACTTTGAAGATAAAAGATTGAAGACTTCATCCCGTGTTCGGATGGGACTTTTCTTGGCGTGGAAGGCAAGCTTGGCGATACGGATATGTAGATTTCCTACCATTGTAACCGACTCTTTGTAACCCTAACCCTCTTCGGTGCCTATATAAACCGGAGGGTTTTAGTCCATAGGACGAACAACAATCATACCATAGGCTAGCTTCTAGGGTTTAGCCACTCTGAACTCGTGGTAGATCTACTCTTGTACTACCCATCACTACTGGAAACTGGGAATTTGCCATCAGCCAGCTCTTTGCCATCTGCCAGCTGATGGCAAAGAACGTCTTTGCCATCTGCTTATAAAAAACAGATGGCAAAGAACTGACAGATGACAAAGAACATGGTTGCCATCAGCCAATTCTTTGCCATCTGCTAGTGGATGGCAAATAATCTTTGCCATCTGCCAGCAGATGGCAAAGAGTGTGGTAGGGTCGATCTGCAACGACACATCAACCCACCTCTTTGCCATCTGCCCGGCCAGATGGCAAAGAATCTTTTCCATCTGTTGGCAGATGGCAAAGAAGTGGGTGGAGCCCAATGAGTAACGGCGTTATAACGGCCAGTAGCCCCACCTCTTTGCCGTCTGCCCGCGGATGGCCAAGGCCCATATCTTTGCCATCTGGTGGCAGATGGCAAAGAGGTCGACCCTCCCTCCCAGCCCGGCCCCTCCTCTCTCTCTCTTCCAGCCCGGCCCCACCCCTCTCTCTCTCTCCCAACCTCACCCACCCACTAGCCCGGCCCCCAACAGACCGCACCAGCGCTGACGACCCCAGCGACAGCCGCCCGACACCTTGCCACCGCCCGCCCCTCCCGCCACCGCAGCCCTCCTCGGCCCCTCCCGCCTCCCCGCCACCGCAGCCCTCCCCCGCCACTCCCCGCCCCTCCCGCCCATATATCATCAGGCGGGAATCCTTCCGTCCTCCTCTCACCCCCACCGTCCTCAATCCTTCCCCGGCCACCACTCTGTACCGCACCTCTCCGTCTCTCCCATGGCGTCAGATCGAGCCGGCGAGGCCAGTCCGCGACCAGATTCGACCAGATTCGCCACACTGTCGTCGAGCTGGATCCGCGCCTCATCGTGCGGCCTCGTCTGCCTCCCCGGCACCGCTGGTATCGAAGGCCTCCAGCAGTTCCTCGCCGCCTCGATGCGCGGCCAACACCTCCCGAGCCCGTGCGCCATGGTGACAACACCACTACTGGCCGTCGCCGCGCGAGCCTCGCCAAGGGTTTCTTCTTCCGGATGCGCAGCGTGTGGCTTGACAGATTCGCTCTCGCCCACGGCCTCCTCCGCCTCGGACCTCGGAGAGTCAAACCCCAACAGCCATTTCCTTGGCAGGCTCGCCCTCGCTTGGCGGCGTGGAAAGCAGACGAGTGAGCCAACACAAGTGCCTTGTATGCGGAAAGTCCTGCAGCTAGATTCCCAATTTACCTACAAATTTTCCATTCTTCCAAGGTGCGTTATCCCGTTCAGATTCAGTTATGCTCTTTGAATCAGTGTTGCAATTCTGAATCAGTGTGCTCTCTGAAGAAATGTCTAATCCCTTTTGAGTGGTTCAGGTTTGTTTATGTGTGCATAACTGAATCATGTCATGCTACAGGTCTCACGTCTCCAGCATCAGTTAATTGCTTGGTCTGCCTTCGTGCGGCCAATTCATATATATATTGCTTACTGCAATTCAACTGGTCACAGTCCATAAACTCAGCGCTGCTTAGGCATCTGTCGGTGATAACTTTTGGAAATTGAGTAGGCTGAGAAAACGTCTATCGACTGCATCCCCCTCAGAGTCGTCGCCCTAAGCTTTGACCGATGCCAGTGATGTATTGGTTTTGATTCTGCGTCGTAGTCCAACGTGATTTTGTACCGTTGTTAGTTGGCATAGTTAATTTTTCATTTGGCTGTAGAATTATCAGTGGTGAAAGCTACTGGAGCTGCCAAAGTGATGGAGTTGTTGTCACTTCCTATTTCGTGTTGTTGCAACAGCTGTGATAATGGACCGAGCAGTAATTGATTACTGCTCATGAATTTTAGGTGTGATGTATTAGCAAACAATATATGACTGTCCATGAATTCTGGGTGCGATCTATTCCCCAACGATATATGAATCCTTTCCAGTGGTCTAAAGCAAGAACTTTAACTTCCAATGAATCCTTGCCAATTTTAGGTCTATTGGAGCGTCATGGTTCCAATTTAGTTTAAGCACATGCGGTGATCACTGTTCTTTGTTTTATTGGGTAAGAGTACCAGATGTATTGATGTATGAATGTATCATGTGTCTAATGAAACTATTTTTTTCTTCCAGATGATATAGTGGCAAGTTTTAGGCTGTAGAAGAATGTTTCCGAGCTCACGGGAAACATGTCCAAGCTCGTACTGGACATCTATGCGGAAGTCGGTGCCCCTACCTCCATTGTATGCCCCCACCACATCTTTTATTTCACTGTATTGATACGTTCTTCCACAAGTGTTGTGGACGCTTGAATGCCATGTTTCCCCTGAGCTGGCCAAGATCGGGCAAGGAGATGACAGCCATGTTTTCCTTTGGCCTCGTGCTTCTAGAGATCATCACTGGCAAGAGAGCAGTCCTGTCCGATGAGCCTGACAAGGACGATGAGACTCTGGTCTCTTGGGTGAGTCGTTTTTACCCTAAATCCTATTCTCTCAACGAACTGTACTTTGTTTGTCTTACTTTTTCTGAAGTTCAGTTGAGCTATGGATATAAACATGCTGTGCTTGCTTGTCACAGGTTTTCCTTACCGTTTACAATGCTCAATTCTGTAACATGCTTGTCCATTGCGAATTACTACTTGCTTGATCTATATTTGGTTCATAACCTAAGTATATATACCAAAACTGATCCCACAATTGTGATAATTCTCTCTAGATATGGGAACCCTGCTTGAATTGACTTTGAATCTCATTGAACACATCGATTCTTACTAATTGCCTGAGTTTGAGTACCCAAACTAGCTGCATCTTTAACCATGTGTTTTTTCTGAATGTTTTAGGCCTTTTGAGGATGTTCATCACTGTCCTATGCAAAAGAGTGCTAAAATGCCATCACTGTCCTGTATAGAGAGTAGTGCCCACTACTGCAATCAAAATATAGGTGCATGATTATGTCCCAATCAGTTAAAAAAAGATTGTCCTCTCAAACTAATGGGCTCTCTTTTTAATTCGTTTATATACTACACCAGCCTTACCTATTTGTTCATTTTGGAGCAGCAGAAATCCTTAGTGGGCAATGATGACAACCAGGGCATCCACCACGACGACGACGCAGCACATGGTCCAACTCGGCTACAACCTCCTCTACCGCGTACAGCGACCGCGGTTGTCTTCAGCATCAAGTACAACCTCCTCTCTGGTGAGCCCACTCCTACCTCTAGCTCCCTCTTTTGTGCTGCTGTAGAAGTACCTTGCTCTGTTCCATGGCCATCATATTCTTTTTTGATAAAATGCTCTAGTGAACAGGATTCATACATAAGTTGGCTACTTTTCCTCAAGTTATTTGTGCATTTATAGAACTATTTGAACTTTTCTATTTCTTGAATGTATCCGTCCATAAATGTTTTATACTGATAGTTTTGGAATGTGTTTTTTTGTTAGCTTATGTCGTGCATCACAAATGGATCAAGTTCCAGTTTTAGTTTTGTTGTTATTAACCTCTACAATCCTGTCAGCATAATAAGTATGTGAATGAATCCGATCGAGTATCTGAAACTAGATGCTTCTTTGCCATCTGCTTTGGTGCAGCGTAACTCCCGACAAGCATCGACCGATCCTTCTCCAAATGCGCCCTTTGGCGACCGGTCCTACACCTACACCTACACCTACACCTCCGTGATGACGGTAAGTGTCCCAAGTGTTTTGCTTAATAGAGTTTTGTTGTGATGCCATGTTGTATATATCTAGACATATCGTGCATAATGTGTGTATGTTTGAAATGCATTGTATGTGTGGGATTAGACACCTAGTCGTGTGCCTTTGGTAGCCTTCCATATAGGGAAATGCCTCCTAGTGCTTCCACTGAGCCATGGTAGTTCGCTACTGCTCCGGAACACATGGATTGACCGGCATGTGTCCTTCTTTGCTCCTCGTATCGTCCCTCACGGGAAATGTCACGCGGTGTATCACCGAAGTCCTTGTAGCTTGCTACGACTTGGTTGCACTCGCCGATGACCGACACGTGCATTGCTGGAGTCATGTATGCCTGTCACAGACGTTTGTGCCACCTTGGTTCTATGACTAGTCATGTCGGCCCGGGTTCTCTACCATATGGATACTAGCGACATAATCATATACTTAGCATTTTTTCCTCCAAAATGACTCAATATATGCTTATAATCATATACTTAGCATTTTTTCCTCCAAAATGACTCAATATATGCTTACCTAGCTCAAAAATGACTTAATATGCTTAGCTAGCATAAAAATGACCTATACTTAGCATTTTTCCTCCAAAATGACTTAATATGCTTAGCTAGCATAAAATGACCTATTTAACCTAGGATAGCTCTAAAATGACCTATACTTAGCATCTTTTCCTCAAAAAGACTTAATATGCTTAGCTAGCTCTAAAATGATATAGTATGCTTAAGAAATGACATAATTTAGGTCCTAAATGACTTCATATGCTTAGCTAGCTCCAAAATGACATAATAACCTTACTTAGCTTCAAAATGACCTATTCAACCTAGGCTAGCTCTAAAATGACCTATACTTAGCATTTTTCCTCCAAAATGACTTAATATGCTTAGCTAGTTCAAAAATTACATAATAAGCTTAATTAGCTCCAAAATGACCTATTTAACCTAGGATAGCTCTAAAATGACCTATACTTAGCATTGTTTCCTTCAAAATGACTTAATATGCTTAGCTAGCTTAAAAATGACCTATTTAACCTAGGATAGCTCTGAAATGACCTATACTTAGAATCTTTTCCTCAAAAAAGACTTAATATGCTTAGCTAGCTCTAAAATGACATAATATGCTTAAGAAACTAGATAACAACCCCGCGCGTTGCCGCGGGAAAATTAGCATACCAAGTTGTAAAAATTCATGAGGTGTGATAAGAAAGAAATGAAATTTTCCCTTTGAAGTGTGATGCTTACGAGCGATAAGAAGGAAATGAAATTTACCATCAAGTGTGATGCTTCTAAGCAAACGCAAATCACATTTCCAAAAATGATACTCTACATTTGTAGTAAGTCATTCATTCATCAAAGTCTCTTCAAAAAGTTTCAAGATGCATCATAATAATCTTCTTCTTCTAACTTTCTTCTTTCCCATTTAACAGATTTGCTTAAGATCACAGAAGGTTGAGTTGATGGAGTGCTTGTATTTATTTTTGTTTTGACCTTGTGAAACTTTCTACCTATGGATGAAACTGTGTAATATTGATGAAACTATGTATATGTACGGATGAAACTTGCTACTATTGGTAACATGTGTTGGATACATATGTGTTCATGACTATTGGTAATATGTGTTGAATATGCTATATTGGTCATATAAATATATTTGTGTTTGATTTCGTGAAAATGAATTGATAGAAGAAAAACAAAATTAAATGGGGCAATATAGTCACTTTGCCATCTGCTAGCAGATGGCAAAAACTAAACCTTTGCCATCTGTTTGGTGATGGCAAAACTGAAGCCTTTGCCATCTATTTGGTGATGGCAAAGTATGCCGTTAACCTCGACGAGCTAACCCGTTAAGAGGCTTTGCCATCTGCCAACAGATGGCAAAGCCCTGAGCTCTTGCCATCAGCCAGCAGATGGCAAAGAAGCCTTTACCGGCAGGGTTTCAGACGACTTGTTTGCCATCTGCTGGCTGATGGCAAAGCCTTTGCCATCCGCCGAACATGCCTTTGCCATCTGCCATGGCAGATGGCAAAGTGCGAGATTCCAGTAGTGCATATCATCAATATTAATCAAGCAGGAGTAGGGTTTTACCTCCATCGAGAGGGCCCGAACCTGGGTAAAAACATCGTGTCCCTTGTCTCCTATTACCATCCACCTAGACGCATAGTTTGGGACCCCCTACCCGAGATCCGCCGGTTTGACAACGACAACTAGACTCAACTTTGGCCAAGGAGTTGGAAAGGGGGATTCCTACAGGTAGTCGGCTCTGATACCAACTTGTGACGCCCCCGATTCAATCGTACACTAATCATGCACGCAAACGTGTACAATCAAGATCAGGGACTCACGGGAAGATATCACAACACAACTATAAAAACATAAATAAGTCATACAAGCATCATAATACAAGCCAGGGGCCTCGAGGGCTCGAATACAAGTGCTCGATCATAGACGAGTCAGCGGAAGGAACAATATCTGAGTACAAACATGAGTTAAACAAGTTTACCTTAAGAAGGCTAGCACAAACTGGGATACAGATCGAAAGAGGCGCAGGCCTCCTACCTGGGATCCTCCTAAACTACTCCTGGTCGTCGTCAGCGGGCTGCACGTAGTAGTAGGCACCTCCGGTGTAGTAGGAGTCGTCGTCGACGGTGGCGTCTGGCTCCTGGGCTCCAGCATCTGGTTGCGACAACCAGGTAGAAGGGAAGGGGGAAAAGGGGGAGAAAAGCAACCGTGAGTACTCATCCAAAGTACTCGCAAGCAAGGAGCTACACTACATATGCATGTGTATATGTGTAAAGGGCCATATCGGTGGACTGAACTGCAGAATAGCAGAATAAGAGGGGGATAACTAGTCCTATCAAAGACTATGCTTCTGGCAGCCTCCGTCTTGCAGCATGTAGAAGAGAGTAGACTGAAGTCCTCCAAGTAACATCACATAGCATAATCCTACCCGGCGATCCCCTCCTTGTTGCCCTGTTAGAGAGCGATCACCGGGTTATATCTGGCACTTGGAAGGGTGTGTTTTATTAAGTATCCAGTTCTAGTTGTCATAAGGTCAAGGTACAACTCGAAGTCGTCCTGTTACCGAAGATCATGGCTATTCGAATAGATTAACTTCCCTGCAGAGGTGCACCACATAACCCAACACGCTTGATCCCATTTGGCCAGACACACTTTTCTGGATCACGCCCGACCGCGGAAGATCAACACGTCGCAGCCCCACCTAGGCCAACAGAGAGGTCAGCACGCCGGTCTAAACCTAAGCGACAGTGTGTCCGGGCCCATCGCCTCTTAGCACACACGCACGCTATGTGACGGGAAGCGTAACTAGCCCCCTTAATACAAGAGCAGGCTTACGTTCCAATCCGGCGCGCGCCGCTCAGTCGCTGACGTCACGAAGGCTTCGGTTGATACCACGACGCCGAGTGCCCATATCTTTCCCACGTAGTTGGTTAGTGCGTATAGACCAAATGGCCAGACTCAGATCAAATACCAAGATCTCGTTAAGCGTGTTAATGGATGTAACCGCGGACACCGACCAGGGCCAGGCCCACCTCTCACCTAGGCAGTCTCAACCTGCCCTGTCGCTCCGCCACAAAGATCCACACAGAGGGCCGTTGGGACAAAGGTCCTTTCAGCCCCCAATCCGTGAATCACTCGCGGGTGCTCCACAAGCCGGCCTGACTTTAGTCACCACATGTATCCTGTATAAAGTATATAGTATATACCCGTGATCACCTCCCAAGTGATCATAGCCCGATAGTATAGCACAACAGACAGACAAGAATGTAGGGCCAATGATGATAAACTAGCATCATATACTAAGCATTTAGGATTGCGGGTAAGGTATCAATGACTGTAGCAACAATGACAGGCTATGCAACAGAATAGGAGTAACCGAACAGTAACATGCTACACTACTCTAATGCAAGCAGTATAGAGAAGAATAGGCGATATCTGGTGATCAAGGGGGAGGGGGGCTTGCCTGGTTGCTCTGGCAAGAAGGAGGGGTCGTCAACACTGTAGTCGAACTGGGCAGCAGTAGCGTCGGTCTCGTAGTCTATCAGAGAGAAGAGGGGGAAGAAACAGTAAATACAATGCGAACATAAGCATGACGACGCATGACATGACAATGAGCGGGGTTAGGTGTGCCCTAACGCGGTAGTAGGTGATACCGGCGAAAGGGGGAAACATCCGGGAAAGTATCCCCGGTGTTTCGCGTTTTCGGACAGGTGATCCGGAGGGGGAAAGTTGCGTGTTCGATATGTTAGGGATGTGTGGCGGACGAACGGGCTGCGTGTCCGGATTTGTCTCGTCATTCTGAGCAACTTTCATGTAGAAAGTATTTTCATCCGAGTTACGGATTATTTTATATGATTTTCCAATGTTTTAATCATTTTATGATTTTATTCAATTAATTTAATTCAACATTATCCAGAATAGTGCCTGCTGACGTCATCATGACGCCAGCAGTTAACAGAGGTGTTGACTTAGTCAAACCAACGTGTGGGTCCTGCATTTTATACTCTGTTAACTAATTAACCAAATTAATTAGTTTAATTAACAAATTAGTTATGTTAGTTAATTAATTACGTTAATTAAACGTGATTAATTTAGTTAAATAATTAATTAAATTTATATTCATTATTATTAATTCTATCCTTTTTTTAAACTGTTCTAAGGGCGTGCGCCCCATCTGTCATAGGCCCCAGGGGCCTTGGCGGGTTTGGTCGCTAGCGGGCGTTGGGGATGGGCATGCGGGCGTAGCCACAGCCTGCTCGTTAGCGATGCGAGGCCGGGGCCATCGGCGGCGGGGGCAAGAGGGGTCGGCGAGGCGCGTCGTGGCCAGTAGCCACGCGAGGCGCGGCGGGGCAGCGGGAGCAGTGGGGCGGTGCGCGGATGGGCGCCGGCGCCGAAGGTGGCCGGAGAAGCACGGGGCCAGCGGGATGGACGGGAGGAGCGCCAAGCGGCGCCGGAGCGGGCGTGAGGTGAGCGCGTGCTACCCAGAGCGTGAGCTCCGGCCTGTGGCGTGATCTTGTGATGGCGCACCAAGGGAGGTGCGGCGGCGCGGGAGGGGAAGGAGGAGGGAGGAGGTCGTGGCCTCACCGGGATTTGTAGGGACGGGGCAGCGGGGGGCGAGGAGGTCGTCGGGGACGACGCGGACGAAGTGGAGGCAGGCCAGCGAGGAGGAGGAAGCAGACCGGCGAGGGAGCTCCGGCGAGGTCCTCGGGCGGCAGTGTCGGGGCGGCGATGAGGCGTGGCCACGGCTTCACGTGGTGTCGGGCGAGGGAGAGGAGGGCGAGGAGGCAACGGCGACGGTAGGCGACGGTGATCCGGGGCGGTGGCGTCGACGGGGTCGGGGCGGTGGCTGGGGCGAATGCCCCGATCCCGATCTGGATCGGGGGGAGGAGTGGAGCATGGGGATCGTGGGGGGGAGCGGGAAGTGTCGGTGGGGAGTTACGGGTTAGGGTTCGGCCTCCAGGGGGGTTATGGAGGAGTGGAGGGGGGCGGCCCGGGCCAGGTGGGCCGGTTGGGTGGCCTCGTGGCCTACTGGGCCAAAGGCCAGTGAGGGGGGGGGGTCCTTTTTTCACTTTTGTTTTATCTTATACCCTTTTATTTCTTTTCTTTACTGTTTTAATTTTTTTGCCAAATTGTTATAGTTTGGTAGAATATTCAATTAGCACCTAACATAGTAACATTAATTATACCACTGCCACAATAACTTTGGCACCTAGCTAAAATAGTTTAGTATTTTGTAAAAATATATTAGGAGTATAACTAATTGTTTTGCTGTTGTTTTAACCACTTTAGGGTATTTAATTATTTTATAAATATGTTGTTTCTCCACCAATAATATCCATGATTTATTTGTCACATTAAGAACATTTTAGTTTTTGACTTTTGAAAACTTTAATTGTTTTACTTGATTTTAAATTTGAAATTCGAACGGGATTTGAATCATCGCAAGATTAACAACAGTAATCATGGTGACGTGGCATTATTAGCGGAGGGTTACAGTAGCGTAACTATCCAGGCGTCACAATTGCCATAGGTGGCACTAGAGCCAAGTGATTAGGCACAACTTAGAATTCTCCTTCCCTTTTCTTGATAGGGTATATTATTAGAAGATACCCATATATATCAGTCAACCTAGGGTGCCTCGGCATCGATAAACCCTAAATGATGAAAAATTAGCTTAGCTTTTAGGGTGCCTCAGCGTCGACAAACCCTAAATTATAATACCTTGGCTTTTAGGGTGCCTCGATGTCGATATAAACCTAAATGATGAAACCTTAGGCTTTTAGGGTGCCTCGGCGTCGACAAACCCTAAATGATAAAAGGTTAGCTTTTAGGATGCCTCGGTGTCGACAAACCCTAAATGATGAGACCATGATCTTGTTCCTTGACAATAACCAACTTTTTGACCAAACTTTTTTCCTATTTAGAGCGAAACATGGCCCACAACGATGAGGCCGGCGGTTCGGGCAAGGCATTCTGGGAGCTGTCCCAGGAGATGGAGGAAGAACCTCACCGCTATGAGGACGCCGCGGAAGACACCGATCCTAACTACACAACCCCTAGTGGCGTCGGGGATGACACCACTGATGGTGCCGCCGAGGATGCCACCACTGATGATGGCAGCGCACACACAGATGGCAGCCAACCGAAGAGGCAACGGAAGGACTGGCGCCCGAACGTGCTCGGCACCGTCAAGGAGGAATTTACTAAAGTGTCCTCCGAGGGGCATCCAACGGCGCCCAAAGAAATAGTCAAGGGGTACGCGGGAAAGCTCGGGTGCATTCTTTGGAGCACCGTCTCGATCAACACCGAGAACCTAAGGCATCGTGACCGAGGGAATTTGCGCAACCTCCTCTCAGGGAATAAAGTGAACAGTGCCGCCCTCACGAAGATGAGCACGGCCCTGGCTACTTGGAGAGCCGCGGTGAAGAGCATGATTGAAAAAGGTGATAGTTATGAGAAGATCAAGGAGAAAAATCCTTCGATCAGCGAAGATGACTACCGGGAGTTCAAGATCAAGTGCGAGAGCAACACATCTGCGGAATCAAGTCAGTGGGGGAAAGATATGCGGGACTTGAACTTAGGGGTCCACAAACTCGGTCCCGGCGGTTACAGAGTGGCGGAACCTTTATGGGACAAGGAGGACGCGGAGCGTGCCGAGCAAGGCCTACCGCCCCTCTTCGAGAAATACCGTGACAAACAGACCATGAACTATGTTAGGGCCCGATACAAGATTGACCCGGTAACCAAGGAGCTTACCACAGATCCGAAGGCCAAGGCGCTTGAGCGTGTTCTGGTAAGGAATACACCCCCGCGTAATTAGCTCCATATGGTTGCATTCTAATTAATGAAGCCAAATTTCTAAATGGTTCATGTTCCTTCCGCAGGACACTGAAAGCGATGAGCTGGGTCGCCTCGAGCTCCCCTTTCGTCACCCCTTTAAATAGGGCGTTGAACGTAATGAAAAACAAGGATAAGCTCAGTAAGCCGTCGTCAGCTGGTCGTGTGGTCGGCAAAGGCTTGTCCACGAAATGGTCGGAGTACTATGATACGTCCATTTTGCATCATGCTTTCATATCGATATTTATTGCATTATGGGTTGTTATTACACGTTATGTCACAATACTTATGCCTATTCTCTCTTATTTTACAAGGTTTACATAAGGAGGGAGAATGCCGCATTTGGAATTCTGGGCTGGAAAAGGAGCAAATATTAGAGGCCTATTTTGCACAACTCCAAAAGTCCTGAAACTCCACGAAAGTCATTTTGGAAAATAATAAAAATTATCCAGCGGAAGAAGTTCACCAGAGGGGGCCCCACCTGGCCACGAGGATGGGCGGCGCGCCCTACCCTCCTGGGCGCGCCCCCCCTACCTCGTGGGCCCCCTGGTGGCCCTCCGATGCCCATCTTCTACTATATGAGGTCTTTCGTCAAGGAAAAAATCATAAGAAACCTTTCGGGACGAAACTCCGCCGCCACGAGGCGGAACCAATCTAGGGCTCCGGCAGAGCTGTTCTGCCTGGGACACTTCCCTCCGGGAGGGAGAAATCATCGTCATCGTCATCACCAACGCTCCTCTCATCAGGAGAGGTCAATCTCCATCAACATCTTCACCAGCACCAACTCCTCTCAAAACCCTAGTTCATCTCTTGTATCCAATTCTTGTCTCCAAGTCTAGGATTGGTACTAGTAGGTTGCTAGTAGTGTTGATTACTCCTTGTAGTTGATGCTAGTTGATTTATTTGGTGGAAGATCATATGTTCAGATCCTTTATGCATATTAATACCCCTATGATTATGAACATGAATATGCTTTGTGTAGTTACGTTTCTTCCTGAGGACATGGGAGAAGTCTTGCTATTAGTAGTCATGTGAATTTGGTATTCGTTCGATATTTTGATGAGATGTATGTTGTCTAGTGGTGTTATGTGAACGTCGACTACATAACACTTCACCATTATTTGGGCCTAGAGGAAGGCATTGGGAAGTAATAAGTAGATGATGGGTTGCTAGAGTGACATAAGCTTAAACCCTAGTTTAGCGTTGCTTCGTAAGGGGCTGATTTGGATCCATATGTTTCATGCTATGGTTAGGTTTACCTTAATACTTTTGTTGTAGTTGCGGATGCTTGCAATAGAGGTTAATCATAAGTGGGATGTTTTTCAAGTAAGAACAGCACCCAAGCACCGGTCCACCCACATATCAAATTATCAAAGTACCGAACGCGAATCATATGAACGTGATGAAAACTAGCTTGACGATATTCCCATGTGTCCTCGGGAGCGCTTTTCCTTGTATAAGAGTTTGTCCGGGATTGTCCTTTGCTACAAAAAGGATTGGGCGACCTTGCTGCACTTTAATTACTTTTGTTACTTGTTGCTCGTTACGAATTATCTTATCACAAAACTATTTGTTACCACATATTTCAGTACTTGCAGAGAATACCTTGCTGAAAACCGCTTATCATTTCCTTCTGCTCCTCGTTGGGTTCGACACTCTTACTTATCGAAAGGACTATGATAGATCCCCTATACTTGTGGGTCATCAAGACTCTTTTCTGGCGCCGTTGCCGGGAGTGAAGCGCCTTTGGTAGGTGGAATTTGGTAAGGAAAAATTTATATAGTGAGCTGAAATTTACTGTCACTTGTTACTATGGAAAGTAATCCTCTGAGAGGCTTGTTCGGGGTATCTTCACCCCGACCAAAGAGAGCAAAGAGTTGCTCCTTAACCTAATGAACCTACTGAAAATGAATATGAAACTGTTCCCTTTGAATTCCCTTCGGGTATGATGGAAAAACTGCTAGCTAATCCTTTTGTAGGAGATGGAACAAAGCATCCTTATGAGCACCTAATATATGTGGATGAAGTTTGTGGACTATTTAAGATTGCAGGTATACCCGATGATGTTGTTAAGAAGAAGGTCTTCCCTTTATCTTTGAAGGGAGATGCATTGACATGGTATAGGCTATGTGATGATACAAGATCATGGAACTATAGAAGATTGAAATTGGAATTTCATCAAAAGTATTATCCTATGCATCTTGTTCATCGTGATCGCAATTATATATATAATTTTTGGCCTCGCGAAGGAGAAAGCATCGCTCAAGATTGGGGGAGGCTTAAATCAATGTTGTATTCATGCCCCAATCATGAGCTCCCAAGAAAAACAATTATTCAAAATATTTATGCTCTGCTTTACGAAAACAATCGCACCATGCTCGATACTTCTTGTGCTGGCTCTTTTATGATGAAGACTATTGAATTCAGATGGAATTTATTGGATAGAATTAAACGCAACTCTGAAGATTGGGACCTCGACGAAGGTAAGGAGTCAGGTATGACACCCAAGTTTGATTGTGTTAAATCTTTTATGGATACCGATATTTTCCGTAAGTTTAGCACTAAATATGGACTTGACTCTGAGATAGTAGCTTCTTTCTGTGAATCTTTTGCTACTTATGTTGATCTCCCCAAGGAGAAGTGGTTTAAATATCATCCTCCCACAGAAGTAAAAGTAGTTGCACCTATTAAAGTTGAAGAAAAGATTGTCACTTATAATGATCCTGTTGTTCCTACTTCTTATGTTGAGAAACCACATTTCCCTGTTAGAATAAAGGATCATGCTAAAGCTTCAACTGTTGTTCGTAAAAGTAATATTAGAACTTATACACCTCCTGAGCAAGTTAAAGTAGAACATAATATTGCTATTGTTAAAGATCTCTTGTTAGATAATATTGATGGGCATGTTATTCATTTCTACGGTGAAACCGCTAGAATTGCCAAACCTTGTGCTAAAGATAAACATAGACCTGTGGTAGGTGTGCCTGTTATTTCTGTTAAAATAGGAGATCATTGTTATCATGGCTTATGTGATATGGGTGCTAGTGCTAGTGTCATACCTTATGACTTATATAAAGAAATTAAGCATGAAATTGCACCTGCTGAGTTAGAAGATATTTATGTTACAATTAAACTTGCCAATAGAGATACTATATCTGCAATGGGAATTGTTAGAGATGTTGAAGTCTTGTGTGGGAAAAATAAATATCCTGCTCATTTTCTTGTTCTTAGCTCCCCACAAGATAGCTTTTGTCCCATTATATTTGGTAGACCCTTCTTGAATACTGTCAATGCTAAGATAGACTGCGAAAAGAATGTTGTTACTATTGGCTTGGATGATATGATTCATGAGTTTAATTTCTCTAAGTTTAGTAAACAACACCGTGAAGAAGAATTTCCTAGTAAGGATGATATTATTGGTCTTGATTCAATTGTCGTACCTCCTAGTGATCCTTTAGAACATTATTTGCTAGACCATGAAAATGATATGTTTATGAATGAAAGAAGGGAAATAGATGAAGTATTCTTTAAACAGGAACCTAGTCTGAAACACAATTTACCTGTTGAAATCCTAGGGGATCCTCCTCCACCCAAGGGTGATCCCGTGTTTGAGCTTAAACGTTGCCTGATAATCTCAAATATGCCTATCTTGATGAAAAGAAGATATATCCTGTTATTATTAGTGCCAACCTTTCAGAGCATGAAGAAGAAAGATTATTGGAAACTCTGAAGAAGCACTGTGCTTCTATTGGATATACTCTTGATGATCTTAAGGGCATTAGTCCCACTCTATGTCAACATAAAATAAATTTGGAAGAAGATGCTAAACTAGTTCGTGATCATCAACGACGTCTGAATCCTAAAATGAAAGAAGTGGTAAGAAAAGAAATACTAAAGCTTCTGGAGGCAGGTATAATTTATCCCGTTGCTGATAGTCAGTGGGTAAGTCTTGTCCATTGTGTCCCTAAGAAGGGAGGTGTTACTGTTGTTCCTAATGATAAAGATGAATTGATTCCGCAAAGAATTATTACAGGTTATAGGATGGCAATTGACTTCCGTAAATTAAATAAGGCTACTAAGAAAGATCATTACACCTTACCTTTTATCGATCAAATGCTAGAAATACTATGCAAACATACACATTATTGCTTTCTAGATGGTTATTCTGGTTTCTCTCAAATACATGTCATTAAAGATCAATCAAAGACTACTTTTACATGCCCTTTTGGTACTTTTGCTTATAGACGTATGACTTTTGGTTTATGTAATGCACCTGCTACCTTTCAAAGATGCATGATGGCTATATTCTCTGACTTTTGTGAAAAGATTTGTGAGGTTTTCATGGACGATTTTTCCGTCTATGGGTCTTCTTTTGATGATTTCTTGAGCAATCTTGATCGAGTTTTGCATAGATGTGAATAAACTAATCTTGTCTTGAATTGGGAAAAGTGCCACTTTATGGTTAATGAAGGTATTGTCTTGGGGAATAAAGTTTCTGAAAGAGGTATTGAAGTTGATAAAGCCAAGGTTGATGCTATTGAAAAGATGCCACGTCCCAAGGACATCAAAGCTATAAGAAGTTTCCTTGGTCACGCCGGATTTTATAGGAGGTTCATTAAGGACTTATCAAAAATTTCTCGGCCTCTGACTAATTTATTACAAAAAGATATACCATTTGTCTTTGATGATGATTGTGTAGAAGCATTTGAAATACTTAAGAAAGCATTGGTCTCTGCACCTATTGTTCAGCCACCTGATTGGAATCTACCCTTTGAAATTATGTGTGATGCTAGTGATTATGCTGTAGGTGCTGTTCTAGGACAAAGAGTTGATAAGAAATTAAATGTCATCCATTATGCTAGTAAGACTCTAGAAAATGCTCAAAGAAATTATGCTACTACTGAAAAAGAATTCTTAGCAGTTGTATTTGCTTGTGATAAGTTCAGAACCTATATTGTTGATTCTAAAGTAACTATTCACACTGATCATGCTGCTATTAAATATCTGATGGAAAAGAAAGATACTAAACCTAGACTTATTAGATGGGTTCTCTTGCTACAAGAATTTGATTTGCATATTGTTGATAGAAAAGGAGCTGAGAACCCCGTTGCAGACAACTTGTCTAGGTTAGAAAATGTTCTTGATGACCCACTACCTATTGATGATAGCTTTCCTGATGAACAATTAAATGTCATAAATACTTCTCGTAGTACTCCATGGTATGCTGATTATGCTAATTATATTGTTGCTAAAATTATACCACCTAGTTTCACATACCAGCAAAAGAAAAGATTTTTCTATGATTTGAGACATTACTTTTGGGATGACCCACATCTTTATAAAGAAGGAGTAGATGGAGTTATTAGACGTTGTGTACCTAAGCATGAACAGGAATAGATCCTACGCAAGTGTCACTCCGAAGCTTATGGAGGACACCACGCTGGACAGAGAACTGCACATAAGGTATTGCAATCTGGTTTTTATTGGCCTACTCTCTTCAAGGATGCCCATAAGTTTGTCTTATCTTGTGATGAATGTCAAAGAATTGGTAATATTAGTAGACGTCAAGAAATGCCTATGAATTATTAAATTGTTATTGAACCATTTGATGTTTGGGGCTTTGATTATATGGGACCTTGTCCTGCCTCTAACGGATATAATCATATTTTAGTTGCTGTTGATTACATTACTAAGTGGGTAGAAGCTATTCCAACTAGTAGTGCTGATCATAACACTTCTATTAAAATGCTTAAAGAAGTTATTTTTCCGAGGTTTGGAGTCCCTAGATATTTAATGACTGGCGGTGCTTCACATTTTATTCATGGTGCTTTCCGTAAAATACTTGCTAAGTATGATGTTAATCATAGAATTGCATCTCCTTATCACCCACAGTCTAGTGGTCTAGTAGAATTGAGTAATAGAGAGCTCAAATTAATTTTGCAAAAGACTGTTAATAGGTCTAGAAAGAATTGGTCCAAGAAACTTGATGATGCATTATGGGCCTATAGAACTGCATATAAAAATCCTATGGGTATGTCTCCGTATAAAATGGTTTATGGAAAAGCATGTCACTTACCTCTCGAACTAGAACATAAGGCATATTGGGCTATTAAAGAGCTCAACTATGATTTCAAACTTCTTTGGTGAGAAGAGGTTATTTGATATTAGCTCACTTGATGAATGGAGAACCCAAGCTTATGAAAATGCCAAGTTGTTTAAAGAAAAAGTTAAAAGATGGCATGACAAAAGGATACAAAAGTGTGAGTTTAATGTAGGTGATTATGTATTGCTATAAAACTCTCGTTTAAGATTTTTTGCAGGAAAACTTCTCTCTAAATGGGAAGGCCCCTACGTCATCGAGGAGGTCTATCGTTCCGGTGCCATAAAAATCAACAATTTCGAAGGCACAAATCCGAAGGTGGTAAACGGTCAAAGAATCAAACACTATATCTCAAGTAATCCTATAAATGTTGAAACCAATATTATTGAAACCGTAACCCCGGAGGAATACATAAGGGACACTTTCCAGAACGTTTCAGACTCCGAAAAGGAATAGGTATGTGGTACGGTAAGTAAACCGACTCCAAAACAGTTTTTAAGGCAATATTTCTCCGTTTTGGAATATTTAGAAAAATAGAAAAATAAGTAGCAGTCCGGGAAGGACACGAGGGTGGAGGGCGCGCCCTACCCCCCTGGGCGCGCCCCCCTACCTCGTGGGCACCTTGTGTGCCTCCCGGACTCCGTTTTCTTGCACGATACGTATTTTGGTCAGTAAAAATTCATTTTTTTTCTCCCGATGGTTTTGACCCCTGTGTCACGCAATTATCCTTTGTTCTTGTTTCGAGCTGTTTTTCTGACAAATCTGGATTATCATGGCGGCCCCAAGTGCCTCCAAGGACAAGTTCTTCGAGAAGGTCATCAACCCTTACCTCGTGGAGGTGTTGCAACACCCTCAAACCATTGAGATGCGTGATGGTTTGCTGCACATCCGCGATGTTGAGGGACCAAAGGGGACCGGAAGCGTGGAGACGAGGCTCGAAGCAATGGAGCAACAAGTTTTCAAGTGCCAGGGGATGGTGGAATGTGGACTCAACTCCAACCACATGATGATCGCGGAGTTTACCAACAAACACAAGCTGGATGCCGACAACATCGGGGAGGCCATCTTCAAGCTTCACGAGAAGATCGAGCACCTTCAAGCCCAAATCTATGACCTGCAAAACCAAAGTTGTGAATATGAATATAGATTCAAAAGGATGAGTTTGGCTGCAGATTTGAGGATCCCGGAGACTCGATCATCCTTCTATGATGGTGAGCCTATGCCTTCACTACTAGGAAAAGGCCTACTAGTGGTGCACAAGTTTTGCCTACTAATGGTGCACTACTGGTGCGCCACTAGTACCACGCCACTAGTATTATATACTAATGGCGCACCACTCGTGCGCCATTAGTATCTGGTATACTAATGGCACACCACGCCGTGCGCCATTAGTATAGACCACCATGTGCCATTAGTATGTGTCGGAGTAATGGGCCACGGGTAGGAAAACCCGAGCCCCTGGACCTTTCAAAAACATCGGGGCAGACTGCGCCCCTCAAGACCACAAGACGAAGAGCCGCCTTCAGAGAGTCGGCAGCAGAGCCGCCGACTGCCCCTCCCAGCCGAGTCCCAGAGACGGCCTCGAGATGAGCCGAATCCCAACTGGCGGCTTCCGGAGAAGCCGGCTATGGGGAGTCGGCCCGCGACGCCAACCACCTCCTGCCTATGCAACTACGGACGGGATGGGATGCGGCCGCGGCGCGCCCATCCCTGCCCCGTTCACGAAAAGCGAGCATGGCCACGATCGTCATACCGACGGAGATCTCCGTCGGCGGCAACTTGGTAACGCCGCCCGACATCAACCCGATGGGCAGATCCTCAGCACCCACGACGGCCTGTGTGTAC
The DNA here is from genome assembly GCA_021605145.1 of Aegilops bicornis. Classification (NCBI taxonomy): domain Eukaryota; kingdom Viridiplantae; phylum Streptophyta; class Magnoliopsida; order Poales; family Poaceae; genus Aegilops; species Aegilops bicornis. Next base: position 47,931,632 of record CM038669.1, read on the forward strand.
GACCCAGAGACGGCGGGACCCGGCTGTCGGCGGGGGTGCAGAAGACGGCGAGAGCGCCGGAAGACGGACCCGTTGGGAGTCGGCCCCCAGGAGTCTGCCGGCCCCTCCCACGGGCCTGCACGCCATTAACCAGACGAGACAGGGAAATGGGGACAGTGATCGCCCGTCAGGCGGCGGCACTGTTGCCATGACCCCATGACCAAGCTAGCGTCATTAGAGGCACGGCTCTGATGTCTGCAATGGCAAGACCGCCACAAGGCAGGCCCTGTCGGCCCCATGCTGGGCCGTCGGCGGGGCCCACTAGTCTGCGGGCCCCAGAAGTCGGCGGAGAAGACGGCGACCTAAGAGACAAACGGCTGGGACCCGCGCCAGCCGGATTCTCATTGTACTTCGGGGTAGGCCAAAATAAACCCCCCGGGGCACCCATGCAAGAGGTTGGACCCTAATAGTTTTAGACACACATAGAGGGACGGGAAGAGCTAGCCGTGCCCTTCTCCTTCCTCACCCCGAACAGCTCAAGGAGCAACCTTGTACCCACTCTGCCAGTGATCATGCGGAGACCCCGCAGAACAGCAGTAGGGGTGTTATCTCCACATAGAGCCCTGAAGCTGGGTAAGATCCGCCGGCGTGCATGCCTTCGCCTCATCCCTTTTCCAGGCACCGACGACGTTCTACTCGCCCCCACCATGATAAGCCATCCTTTGGCATATGTCGCACCCAACCCCCAACATTTGGCGCACACCGTGGGGCTAGGTCCACCGTCGTGCGGAGACCTGCTCTGGACGAGAACCCTTTTCCTCCCTGGCGAGCGCAGCCAGCCCGGCACGCCAGACGGAGTCTGCGCCGACGCGCTGCACGGCGCTGAGATCGCCTGCGCGGCCAGCTGCCTCGCCGAACTTGTCGGCGAGGTTCGCCTCTCCGACGAGCCTGCATCCGACGCAGGCACGGGCGGCCCCGAGAGCCTCCTCGCGGGCCTCCTCGAACAACTCCACGTCGCCGGCGAGCCTGCCACGGACTTGGAGTTCGTAGGCTCCACCGACCCGATGTTGGTCGACTCCGACACCGCGTCGCTCGACGCGTTCCCCACCAACGTGGTGGTCTACGATGAGCCGCTCCCTCGCGCGGAGAGCGGTGGAAGCACCGTCACGGAAGTGCTCGTCATCGGTCATGGCGAGCATTCCGGCGAAGGAGTTCATGACCCTCTTGACGCGGCTCTACAAGACCTGACCGCGCCTATCCCGGAAGACGCTGACGCCGAGATGCTGGAGGCACGCCGCCTTCAGCTCCTTGAAGGCGCGAGGAAGCTGGCAAGCATGAGAAGCTTGTCAGAAGCCTACCAGCGTGAGATGGATCACGCTGTGGGCGGCTCGCCGGCCCCGACTAGGCCTAGCCGCCTAGGCGCGGTCCAGCAGCGCGACGTAGCCATCGCCAACCTGTTCGGGGCCAATCACCCTGTGTACGCCACACCAGCGGAGAACATCCGCGCCGCCCAGGCGGCGGCGGACGAGCTGGACAACTTCGAGGGTGAGGAGCGCCGTCTGATGACGGAGCGAGTCCAGCATCTCCTCGACACGGCTGCCGCCAAGCAGATTTAGGCCGGGCCGCCGCACGGAGGCGCCAGAACGGCGAGCAGCGACTTTCCTCCTGCCGAGATCAAAGCGCGGCGTCTCGGGCGCCCGGTGGCGGTGTCCGTGGAAGAAAAAACAAGGATCCGGCTGTCAGCCACAGTCGGACTCACATCTCCATCGAGCGCGACCAAGACGGCCGCCCAAGAGTAGTGGAGCGGCGGGACGACTATCTGCCTCCTCCTCCTCGCAGAGAAAGGCGAGTCTCCCCGCCACCCATCAAGCATCCGACTCTTGGCGACCGTCTTGGCCGCCGAGAGGGAGTCAGAAAAAATGACGCCCGCCACCGGATCGACCGACTCCACCGATCCCTGGCGCTGGAAGAAGAAGACGAGTTGGGCCCACCCTGTTTCGGACCTCGCATCCGAGACGAGCCCTTCCCCAGAGGGTTCACTCTCCCCCGAGACACGCCCAAGAACACCGGCTCCGTAAAGCCGGAAGACTGGTTAGTTGACTACTCCACGGCCGTCAACATAGCGAACGGCAACAAGCGTGTTGCCGTGAAGTATGTTCCCCTCATGCTCCAGGGCACGGCCCGGACATGGTTGAACAACCTGAAGCCCCGCAGCATCAACAGCTGGGTCGACTTCACCGAGGCCTTCGTCCGCAACTTCACGAGCACGCATAAGCGACCTCCCAAGCCTCGCCAGCTTTCCTTGTGCGTGCAAGGCCCCAACGAGTCAACTTCGCGACTACCTCACGCTATTTGGGCGAGCTCCGGAACTCCTGCGAGGGAGTGCATGAGGTGCAGGCTATCGAGTACTTCACCGCCGGGTGCAGAAGGCACCCTCCTCAAGCACAAGCTCCTTTGCGACGAGCCGAGACCCTCGACGAGCTGCTGATCATAGCGGTGCAAGCACGCCACAGCCGACTCCTCCATGAAGACGGAGATTGAAGTCGGTCTGGACCGGCAAGGTGGCTCCTCAGGGCTCCCAGAACTCCGGTGGAGACACCAGTCGGCGACAAAGAATGTAACGATCCTGGCGCAAGGCCCCACAGCCGGCTTCCAGCAGCCGGCAGGTGGCGACAGTCGAAGACCAGCAGCCAGAGGGGCAGCCTCCGGCCAAGCGACAGAAAGGCGGCAAGTCCAACTGGTTGCCGGCCTTCTCTTACGAGCAGACTCTAGATGGTCCCTGCAAGTTACGTAGCGGCCTGAAGCCGTCAAACCACACCACCCGGAAGTGTCACTGGCTCACCAGGATCGCCAAGGGAGCCGGCCTCCTGCCTCCCACACACTGCTTTGGGCGCTGCCTCCACCATCGCTTCAAAGAGCCGGGCTGTCGGCCTTGATAGACAAGACGAGTACCCGTAAGAGAATGGAGCTTATGTGGTGTTCACCAAAGGTGGTCGACGACCGACGCAAAGAAAGCGGCTGGCAAAGAGCAAGAAGTGAATGCAGTAGCATCAGATACTCCAGAGTTCATGCACTGGTCCGAGAAGCCTATCAGTTGGAGCAGGGCTGATCACCCAGAGGTGATGCTGAATCCGGGCTCCTACGCCTGGTCTTGGGAGCCACCCTTGCCACGGATAGGAGGGCCGCTCGCTTCTCGCGAGTGCTGATAGACGGAAGCAGCAGCATCAACATCCTGTACAAGGACACGATGGAGAATTTAGGAATCAAGCAAAGACAGCTTCAGAGCAGCCGGACTGTGTTCCACGGCATTGTACAGCCTTTCCTGCTCACCGATCGGCAAGATCCTGATAGACGTCCTCTTTGGGGACAAAGATCATTTCCGCCGAGAGCCAGTTTGGTTCGAAGTGGTGGACCTCGAAAGCCCGTACCACGCTCTGCTTGGCCGACCTGCTTTGGCCAAATTCATGGCGGTCCCCCACTACGCCTACCTCAAGATAAATATGCCAAGTTCCAAGGGGATTCTGACCGTAGCCAGCGAATACAGAAAGTCATCCGCTTGCGCGGCCGAAAGCAGTCGGTTAGCCGAGTCCCTGGTGATTGCGGCTGAGAAGCGGCTTCTTGATCGGGTTGTGGCGATGGCGGGCAAGCAGCCAGAGATATCGCTCAACCCCAAGGAGTCGGAAGCTAAGGGCTCGTTCAAGCCGGCCATAGAAACGAAGAAGATACCCTTGGACCAGGAACACCCGGAGAGGTACGCTGTCATAGGTGCAAACCTTGACAGTAAATAGGAAGGCGAGCTCGTCGATTTCCTCCGTGAGAATCGGGACATTTTCGCATGGTCCCCTAAAGACATGCCAGGTGTACCGACAGAATTCGCCGAGCACAAGTTACATGTCCGATATTATGTGAAGCCCGTCAGCCAGCCCTTGCGCCGCCTATCAGAAGAGAAGAGAAGAGTTGTTGGAGAAGAGATAGCCCGGCTCCTAGCAGCCAGTTTCATCATGGAAGTGTTCTTTCCAGAATGGTTAGCAAACCCGGTCTTTGTACTGAAGAAGAACAAGCAGTGGCGAATGTGTATTGACTACACAAGCCTCAACAAAGCTTGCCCCAAGGACCCATTCTCTCTGCCGAGAATTGATCAGGTGATAGACTCCACAGCCGGATGCGAGCTGTTGAGCTTCTTAGATGCATATTCAGGATATCACCAGATCAAACTGAATCCGGCCGACAGACTGAAGACCGCCTTCATCACGCCGTTTGGAGCCTTCTGCTACCTGACCATGACGTTCGGCTTAAGGAATGCCGGCGCCACCTTTCAGCATTGCATGCAGAAGTGCCTCCTCAAGCAGCTCGGCAGAAACGCCCACGTCTACGTGGACGATGTGGTGGTGAAGACGGAAAAGCGAGGAACACTGCTGGAAGACCTCAAGGAGACCTTTGAGAACCTGCGCCGATTCCAGATCAAGCTCAACCCCGAGAAGTGCGTCTTGAATTACCACCGGCCAACTCCTTGGTTTCTGGTCTACGAGCAGCGGCATAGAGTGCAACCCGTGAAGATCAAAGGCCATCGAGAGGATGGAAGTACCCGCCGACCGCTAGATGTGCAAAAGTTCACCGGCTGCTTGGCGTCCATCGGCCGATTCATCGGCCGGGCAGAAAGCTCTCCTTTATACCAGCTCATGAAGAAGACCACCTTCTTGAATGGAACCACAAAGCGGACGAAGCTTTTCTCCGATTGAAGAAAATGCTGACTACTCCCCGTCTTTGGCGGCCCCGACTCCCAAGGAGCCCATGCTCACAGACATTGCCGCCACCGGAGGGATAGTCAGCCACGATCATTGTAGTCGAGCGCAAGGAGGAAGACAAGGCACTACCTGTCCGAGACGATATATTACCCGAGCGAAATGCATCGACCTCCAAGCAGAACTACCCCACTACCGAAGATGTGCTTTCTGGCGTGCACTTTGCCGCCAAGAAGTTGAAGCCTTACTTTCAAGAGCATCCAATCACCGTGGTTTGCACAGCCCCACTAGCCGAGATCATCGGAAGCTGAGATGCTTCGCCGAGTGGCCAAATGGGCCATAGAGCTGGCCCCTACACCATCTATTACCAGCCCATAGCGCCATCAAGTCGCAAGCACGGCCGACTTCCTCGTCATTGGGCCGAGACCCGTACCTGCCGCCAAATACCGACTCCACCCATTGGCGGATGCATTTCGATGGCTCCAAGATGCGCACCGGCTTGGGAGCCGGCGTTGTCCTCACTTCCCCCAAAGGCGACAAGCTCAAGTATGCGTTGCAGATCCATTTCGCCGCCTCCAACAACGTCGTCGAATACGAGGCGCTCATTCACGGGCTCCGGCTTGCAAAAGAACTTGGCATTCGCCGGATCCTGTGTTATGGCAACTCCGACTTGGTGGTCCAACAGTCGTCTGGCGATTGGGACGCCAAAGATGCAAACATGGCGAGCTACCGTTTCCTGGTACAACAATTGAGTGGATATTTTGAGGGGTGCGAGTTCCTCCACGTGCCAAGAAACGACAACGACCAAGCAGATACCCTGGCACGAATCGGATCCACCCGCCAGGTAATACCATCCGGTGTCGCCCTTGGCGCCTCCTCAAGCCATCTGTCAAGCCATCACGAGAATCAGACTCCATTTTGTGCCGGCTCCCCACGAAGAAGTCAGATCCGACTCCAAAGCCTCGGTGGCGGCACGAGAATTCTTGCGGCGGCCCCAAGAATGCCTTGATCGAAGCCGCCCGGGACTTGAACCCGGCCCGGGACTCTGGCGACCATTGCGAACTCGAACTCGGCCCGGGGATTGCACCCGGTCGGCCCGGGGACTTCATCAACCCAAGAAGCGGCTGCGGACTCCGACCCGCCGCCTCCCAGCCACCGCCCTCGTCCAAGTGGCGATCTTGGCAGTTGAAGAAATAGCAGCACCCTCATGGGCCCAGCCCATCCTGAAGTTCCTAGTAAGCGGAGAGCTACCAACCGATGAAATCTTGGCTCGGCAAGTACAACGCCCGGCGGCAGCCTACACTATAGTCAACAGAGAGCTGGTCGGTAGCGTCACTGGTGTCTACCAACGTTGCGTCGAGCCAGAGCAAGGCCAAGAGATTCTCGAAGACATTCATGAAGGCGAGTGCGGCCACCATGCGGCCTCAAGAGCACTCGTCGCCGAAGCCTTCCGACACGGTTTCTTCTAGCAAACTGCCCTAGAAGAGGCCAAGGAATTAGTTCAAAAATGCAAGGGGTGCCAGATGTTCCCCTCCAAGCCGTTTCAGCCGGCTTCCGCACTCAAGACTATCCCCATCGCTTTGGCCTTTTGCTGTTTGGGGCACGGACATGGTGGGACCATTCAAAGCAAGACGAGGCGGCCTAACTCACTTACTTGTCGCGGTGGACAAGTTCACCAAGTGGATAGAAGTAAATCCCATCAAGAAGTTGAATGGTCCAACTGCAGTGACTTTCATCGCCGACATCACGACTCGGTATGGCGTACCACACAGCATCATCACTGACAATGGCACAAATTTTGCCAAAGGCGCTCGCCCGCTTTAGCTGACGCAAGGCATCCGACTGGACTTAGCATCCGTTGCCCATCCGCAGTCAAACGGCCAGGTGGAGCGAGCGAACGGCCTCATCCTGTCTGGCATCAAGGCTCGGCTGGTCGAACCACTGGAGCGTTCGGCTGGCTGCTGGCTTGAGGAGTTGCCAGCCGTTCTCTGGAGTCTGCGCATGACTCCAAATAAGTCAACTGGCTTCACAACTTTCTTCCTCGTCTACGGTGCTGAAGCCGTCATCCCAACGGACATAGAGTTCGACTCCCCGCGAGTCACCATGTACACCGAGGAGGAAGCAGAAGAAGCACGTCAAGAAGGTGTCGATCTCTTTGGAAGAGGGTCGGCTGTTGGCACTCGGCCCGGTCCGGCATCTACCAGCAGAGCTCGCGCCACTACAACAGGAAGGTCAAGCCGAGATCTTTCCAAGAGGCGACCTTGTGCTCCGGCTGATCCAAATGAACAGCCGGCCAGCACAAGCTGTCGGCGCCTTGGGAAGGCCCCTTCATTATCAGCAAAGTGCTGGGCAACGACTCCTACTACCTAATCGACGCTCAGAAGCCCCGAGCACGCAAGAGGGATGACTCCGGCAAAGAGACGGAGCGGCCATGGAATGCGAATCTTCTCCGAAGATTTTACAGTTGATGCAGTATGTACCACGCTACCTTTTGTGTTAAAGTACCAAGACTTCGGGCCCCCCGAGACGAGCTCGGGGACTGCCCTTTTTTGTTATCTGTATGATAAGAATTATGCCTTCGAATATGTTACTCTTTGTTATGCCGCTTGGCACCGGGTTCGACTAGTCGGCCCGGGGACTCGCTGCCTTGCGCTATGAAATGATTCCTGCAGTCGGACAAGTAGTGTGCGGTGCCTAAGCCTTCTCTGTCGCCGAAGCCGCAGCTTCAGCGACTGTTTGGTGGGCAGGAGTAAGGAAGAATGGGCGCCCACATGAAAAATGGCTAAGGACCCAAAGCATAAACATAGCTTAAGCCGGCTTCCAGCCCCTCTTCGCAAAACCGACTCTTGAGTAGTCGGCTTGCCGCTTTCTATCCAACTTGTTTAAAAGACTCCAAAAAATGGCCAAGTACTTGCCTTCCCAAGAGTAGCCAAGCACTTGATCCAAGCAGCGATCCGCAGAGCGGTTGTCCGATGGGCAAGGCGGCAACTAAGGGAAGGCGGCAAAGAAAGAGCCATAAGAGCAATGAGCAAGGAGAGATAGAATTAGGATAATATTTACCTGACATAGGCCCTTGGCGAATCTTGACAGAAGTTCAAAATACACCCATGGGTGGAATTGTCTTAATTAACAAGTTTTTTCAAAGACTATCAAAGCAGATCAATTAAAGGCAAGACAGTAGCCTAGGAAGCGGCAGACAGGTTTGGAGGGCCGGAGGAGACGGCGGTGTCAGGCGCCGGGGCGGCCGGCTGGGCAGCCTCGGCTTGATCATCTCCGGCGGCAACCCGGCAGAACAGGCGGCTGCTCGTTGCCGGTGGCGTCGGCTGAGGCTGGTCGCCAGCTCCGTCTTCTGGTGCCTCCGTCTCATCTCCGTCCTCCGCCTCGCCTTCCTCCTCGGCGCTGGAGCCGATCACCTCCGCTGAGTCCTCGTCGTAATCCGGGTTCATCCCGAACCACTCCGGCGGCGCCTCCCCGCCGTCCTCAGCCCGCTCAGGGACGAAGATGCTGGTGTCCGTGTAGTCGGCGATTGCTGCCGCATGCTCGACGAGGGCGTCTTCCGCAGCCAGCAGCTCCGCCTGGGCCTCTGACCGGAACGCGGCCAGCCGGTCCAGATCCAGCCCTGGATACCACGCCTTGAAGAATTACAAGGCCAGCGCTCGGCCGGGCGCGGAACCCTTCCAGCCACAAGACGGCCAGCGACCTCCGGCCGGTCGGCGATCCGGAGGCGACTAACCGGCATGTCTAGCCATAGGGCAGCAATCGCCTGAGCGCCGACACGTTGAAGCCCGCGCAACATCTGATGGGCCGGCCGCAGACGAGCCTCAATGCTCAAAAGCTGCTCGTCAAGGGTCCGGAGGGCGTTGGCAGCGATCTCAGCACCACTCTCCCTCCGCGCCTCGCGATCAGCCTCGATGGCTTGATTGGCCGCCTGCGTATGGCCGGGGAAGAAGTCTGCCAAGACGAAAGAGAAGCAAGTCAAGAAACCAGGAGTCAGCCTGACCGAGAGCCAGCGGCTCAAAGAAGAAAAGTAAAGGAACTCACCGTCGATGATGTCCTCAATTTCATGGAAGCCGGAGGTCAGCTATGCCTCCTTGTCGGTCCAAGAGGAGCGCTCGCTTTCGAACTCGGCTAGGAGAGCAGCCTCTCTCTTCTCCGCCTCGTCCTGCGCCTTCTTAAGCAGCTCCCTTTGCTCCGCCAGCTGCGTAGCCAGCAGGTCGCGCTCTGCGGCGAGCTTGCTGCACTCCTCCCCCTTGGCGAGCAAGGCGGTGTCGGCGCGCCCAGCTGCCCGTCGGAGAGTGGCGTTGGCCTCTGAAGAATAAAAAGAAAAAGGGCGTTAAGTCGTCAACTAAGAAGGTCGCCGGAAGATCCGGCCCCTTGCTCGGCGGTTGGCCCGTATCTCGGGGACTATAGCCCGCGGGTGCGCCAGCGCGCCCCCGCGAAGAAGAAAGAAGACTCACCCCGGCTCCTCGACAAGTCGGCCGTCCGCTTGCCCAGCTCCTCAACATTACGGTTGAAGGCAGTGGCGCGGAGGTTGTGATACTCCTGCGATAAGTATTTCAGACAAAGGTAAAAATTTGGAAATCAACAGATAGAGTTCAGAGCCGCCTGCTCAGCAGCTGGCCCGAAACTCGGGGACTACACCCAGTGGGTGCACTGGCGCGCCCCCACAGAGAAGAACAAGAAAAAACTCAAAGAAGAAACGTACCCGCACGGCGGTTCGCGACGCCAGGTGCGCCTTGGTGCAGTTCTGGATGGCATCGCCCTCAGCTCGCAGCTTCGCCTGGACATCCAGAAGCGCCGTGTTCAGCGGACCTGTGACGCCTCCTCGCACCCACCCAACGGGCGCGGCGCTTGTCGCCTCGGCGTCTGGGATGGCCGAGCTGGCGCCGCCGGTCTCCAAGGGGCGTGGCACCGAAATTGCCTTCTCAAGACGGTGGCGCGCTGGTGAGGCGACTTGAAGGAGCAGCTTCGCCACGACTTCGTCCTCAGTCGGCGGCACTGGCGTGTCCGCCTGCTGTTTAGCTCGCGCGCCCTCAGACGGCGGCGGAGGCGGCGGTGGCGGCACGGCCGTGCCTGACAGGGAGGTCTCGCCGCCTTCCCTCTCCATGATGGGGAACTCGCTGCCGTCTCCCTCCGTCTGCCCCATGAACTTCGGCGGCGGCGGCGTGGAGCTCAGCGGGGTGACAAGCAACGCCGATTGGAGGCGCGCGGCCTCCTCGGCTCGCCGCTTAGCTGCGACGGCGGCTTCGACCTCCTCCAGCTTCCTCTGGGCGGATGCCGCCGCCTTCTCGGCCTCCGCCTTCTCCAGGCGGGCGGCCTCCTCCTCGTCGTGCTTCTCCTGCGCATTCTGCTCCGTCGCCTCCCGGAGGTCGACGGCGGGGTCAATCCGCTGATTATTGGCGGACTTCTCTGCCGACCCCATGACGGAGGCGGTGGCGACCCTCTCTAAAGTAAGGGGAGCCCTGATGCGAAGAAGACATGTAAAAGATTTGGACAAGAAGAACTAGAAGAAAACAAGGCAAAGTAGAAGCACTTACGCGGAGACCAGCGGCGGCTTCTTCACTTCCTTGCGGAAGCGGTTAGCCTTTGCGACCGCCTCTTCTCGCTGGGTCGCGGCGGCCGTCCCCCTGAACTTCTTCGCCCGGCCGCCTGGCAAGCTCGGCCTGGCCCGACGCTTCTTCGCGCCACCTCGACCACCCAAGCCGGCGGAGGAACTCGCGCCCGGATGGCCGACCTTCGTTTGGCGGCGGGGGATGACTTCCCCCTCGCCGTCATCCTCAGGCCAGTCGGCGAAGGTAGCCGAGGGCCTGAAGTCGTCGGCCCCTCCTCCTCCTCCTCCTTCGGCGTCGGCCTCCATCGCCGCCGCCCCAAGTCAGGGTCGTCGACATCGCTCTCCGCCCAGTCGGAGACGAACTCACGGGCCGGCCCCGTGGTGCCGGCTGAGGGCTGCATGAGGGGGTTCTTACTCGAAAAAACCAAAGAAAATCAGAGTCGGATTCGGCTGAAAAAGAAAACAGAAGAGGAAGAGAGATGACTTACCACAGGCGGGGGGTTGGCGCGCGAGTAGGGCTCCTTGCCGAACTGCCAATCCGCTGTGAGACTGCAGTTCGTCGGGAAGTTCACCGTGTCCGCCACCTCCACGTGGGGCATGTCCTTCGAGCACATCCGACTGGGGTCCCGGTGGCCGCTCATCTGACAGATTATATGAGGTCGGCCTTGGAGCGGGAGGACTCGGCGCGCGACGAAGGCGGCTAGCAGGTCGGCCCCGGTCAAGCCCTCCGATTGCGTCAGCACTCGGAGTCACGCGACGGCGGTGCCGCCAGCAGGAGTCAGCGTCCTGGCCCGGTGGGACCAGCTGGGGAGCCTCCCCGTCAGCATGCCGGCTCCGTAAGGAGGCGGATTGACCCAGTCGCCTTCTGGAGTGATGTTCTTCATGTAGAAGTAGGATCGCTGCCAAATCTTCACCGACTTGATCAGCGGGATGGCGGGGAAAGGGTTGTCGCCCACCGGCCTCCGCATCGCGATGAAGGTGCCGCACAGAGCCGGCACGCCGGCGACGTGCGTGCCGAGCTTGGACTGGAAGAATTCCCCCCACAGCTCGATGGTGGGGAGAACGCCGAGGAAGCCCTCGCACAAGGCGGCGAAGGCAGCCAGCAGCACCACCGTATTCGGAGTGAGGTGGTGCGGCTGGAGCCCGTGAAACTCCAAGAAAGCGCGGAAGAAGCCGCTCGCCGGCAGCCCTAGACCGCGCATGAGGTGCGAGCGGAATATGACCCGCTCGACCTCCTCCGGCGCTAGCGTTATTTCACCCGCCGGCGCGGCACAGGTCCGCACTAGGTTCTTGCCGGGGATGCGGCGCGTCTGGCAGAGGAAACAGATTTGGTCGTCGTCCACCTCGGAGCCGTCCCACACGCCGGAGCGCGCGGCGGAGGAAGAGCTCATCTCCGCGGCGCGGCGTGGCTCGGCGCGGCGGCAGCAAGAAGAAGAAGAAGGAGCAAGAGGAAGCGGGGGAAGCAGGGAGATGGGTGCGCGTGCTTCGCCGCCCCCCTCCTCCCGCCTACTTATAGGCTCATGGGCTGAGAAGCCGATGGGGCGGGCGTGGGATTAACTGCGCCCAGTACCCCACGCCCCCCATGATTTAACCCACGAAGTTACTGCGCGCAGTAACGACGTGGGAACCCCAACCGCCCGCGCGGCCGCAACGGATCCGTTCGCGTGCCGAGGCGCGGTAGTGGCGGGCGCCGCCTGACAGGCCTGTCTCGTCGCGTGCGTGGGTGCGCAGACTGACCCTGCCGCGTGGCGTTGCGTGACGGGCCCGCGATGGGAAGCTGCCTGGAATCTTATCAAGCACGCTGCCCGGATCCCGCCACGACCTTCAAACCCTTTGAGGAGCAAGACGGCCTGCTGCGAGTCCGACTCCAGCTAGTCGGCCTAAGAGAAAGACGGCGAGCCAAGCCCAGATTCTCCCACCAGAGGCATGAAACTGTTGAGGCTCCTCGACATGTTGCCCTCGGCGCCTCACCAGCTTCGGGGACTACTGTCGGAGTAATGGGCCACGGGTAGGCAAAGCCGAGCCCCTGGACCTTTCAAAAACATCGGGGCAGCCTGCGCCCCTCAAGACCCCAAGACGAAGAGCCGCCGAGAGTCGGCCAGAGCCGCCAGCCGCCTCCCACCGAGTCGAGACGGCCTCGAGATGAGCCGACTCCCAAGCTGGCGGCTTCCGGAGAAGCTTGGCTATGGGGAGTCGGCCCGCGACTCCAACCACCTCCCGCCTATGCAACTACGGACGGGATGGGATGTGGCGCGCGCGCCCATCCCTGCCCGTTCAAGATAAGCGAGCATGGCCACAAAGGCGCCCGTCGACGGAGATCTCCGTCCGGCACGCAAGGCTGCCATGCCGGCCCTCGACATCAACCCGTGGGCAGATCCACCCACGACGGCTGTCATGCACGACCAGAGACGGCGGGACCCGCCTGTCGGCAGGGGTGCAGAAGACGGCGAGAGTGCCGGAAGACGGACCCGTTGGGAGTCGGCCCCAAGGAGTCGGCCGGCCCCTCCCACGAGTCCCGCACGCCATTAACTGAGACGAGGCAGAAATGGCGGCGGTGATCGCTTGTCGGCGGCGGCACTTTGCCATGACCCCATGACCAAGCTAAGCGTCATTAGAGGCGCGGCTACGGTAATCCGCAGCCGGCAAGACCCGCCCAGCGGCAGGCCTGTCGGCCCCATGCTTTGAGCGTCGGAGGGGCCCACTAGTCTGCGGGCCCCGAAGTCAGCCGGAGAAGACAGCGACCTAAGAGGCAGGGCGTGCAGGACCCGCCCAGCCGGATTACCATTGTACCCCCGGGGGGTAGGCCTATATAAACCCCCCGGGGCACCCATGCAAGAGGTTGGACCCTAATAGTTTTAGACACACATAGAGGGACGGGAAGAGCTAGCCGTGCCCTTCTCCTTCCTCACCCCGAACAGCTCAAGGAGCAACCTTGTACCCACTCTGCCAGTGATCATGCGGAGACCTCGCAGCAGCGATGAGGGGTGTTATCTCCACGGAGAGCCCTGAAGCTGGGTAAGATCCGCCGGCGTGCATGCCTTCGCCTCGTCCCGTTTCCAGGCACCGACGACGTTCTACTCGCCCCCACCATGATAAGCCATCCTTTGGCATATGTCGCACCCAACCCCCGGCAGTATGCCTCCCAGGGGGCCATATTTACCCATGTGCTTTGGCATACTAATGGCACACTATGGGGTGATGCGCCATTAGTATCCTTTGGCATACTAATGGCGCACTGTGTAGTGATGCGCCATTAGTACCCTTTGGGATACTAATGGCGCACTTTGAGGTGATGCGCCATTATTATGAATAGGTTTTATTTTTTTACTTTTCTGATTTTTGCACAGGTTACAAAATATATTATTGGACAGAATATAGACAACACCACACAGCAACAGCAGATTCATCGAATACAGTAGAAGATTAGTCTCCGAATACAATTCATAATATTAGTCTCTGAATTCAAAAGACAGAACAAAGATAGAACATTACAAGTCTCGAGACCGCGAGTAGCGAGTTTGTCTTCACATTACAAGTCGATATCGATCATCCAAACTACCATCACATAGAAGAGAGCTGCGGTCATCACGATGAGCATCATCGCGATGAAACTGGTCTTCATCCGGTTCGTCCAACACTCCCTCCTCGCTCCCGCTAGATAGCGGGCGTATCTAGATTTTGCCTCCGCCCTAGTGGTTTAACCTTTGTAACTGTTACCGCTAAAACGGTGAACCTGTCTCCGACACTCCTCCCAGTCGTCATAGACTCCGGGAACCTTACCCTTGTACACGACATACGACGGCATCTCTATGCACAAGCCAAACAACATACAATACATAAGCAATATATAAGTATGCAGCAAAAGGATCGGTAGAGGAAATCAAGACATTAATAGCACGATTGATGGTCCTACTAATAAATAGCATCGATTACATCTAAGTTGAACGACTGTCCAAACAAAAGAGACATACAATTCATTAAAGTTTAATTACAACATGAGCCAATCAATGTTTCAGAACTACACATAGCATCACTACTTTCGACTCGACTCATGGGACAGGAGCATGGATGAAGCCGCCGTCTGCCGTGATGGTCATGAAATCGCGGGTGTTATCAGCCTGCATTTGTAGCGTTGTGTCTATCTCACTGTTGGACAGTTGATATCTGAGGTAGAACTACCCCGAGGTATGAAGGACATCTTGATGGATGATTTCCGCAAACTCCGACTGGATGCGAAAGAATTCTTATCTGATGTCCGCCTCCTGGATTGCTGACTAGCTCGAGGCCCAATCTTTGAGATTATCTGGTAGCAGAAGGTGATGATGGTCCCGTACGATCGACCGCATGTGATGGAGGGCATAGTAGGCATCCTTCTGACCGCCAGGTGGCTGCTTGACGCAAGAGAACGTCGTATTGTGGGCAAACTCGTGCCTGCCGTACCTACGAACTGGCCTGGTGAAGGTGCCTCCAGATTTGGCGTAGCCAGGGAGAACATCATCAAGAACTTTCTTGATATTTGTGTAGTCTATCTTGGAGTCACGGTTCTGGTCAAAATACGTGGCCATGGAATATTTCGGGCTTAAGAGGATGAGTGTGCAATGTGTGTCCTGCCGCGTAACACGGAATGTTAGAAAAAAAAAGAACGATCGAAATCTAAGAAATCATATGTTACGGGGCGGTTGAGGGGACGACTTACTCGGGAAAGTAAGGCACGAGGAAGTTATCCTTATCTGGGTTTGCCAGAATGACACCTTCGAGGTATGAACTACGACATGTCGGTCCCCAGCGCTGCCCAAGATCTTGGCACGCAAGTAGAACGGGTCGACTATCACGAGGTCCGGGGTCTTGTCTCTAATGATCCGCATCTCCATACTCAGCGAAAACAGCCGAACGAAGGTGTAGTGCAGCGGATGAAGGTTAAACATAGCAAAGATGTCATCAAACCGCAGGACGATCGTACCCCCGATGGCACCATCCACAAAGCCCTTGCCCTCTGGCACCTTGGCCATGAAAACCGGGTATGCCACATCATTATCTTTGAGACGCCGCTTCTCCAAAGAAGGAACACTATCATGCAGACTCCGCATAGCACCGGTTGCAGCATTGAGCATATTTGGCGGTAGCATCGCCCTACCCACCACATGCACCCTCCTCGAGATATCCTTAGGTGAAGGTGGCCCGTCCTGAGCACGGATCGTACTCCGTGCCGGCTGGCTCGCACTGGCGCCCTTTTTAGTATTTCGTTTCCGTCCCTTCTTCTTGATCTGATGTAATGGGACCGTGTTCTTCTCACAGACCGCCTTCTTGAGCGTGTTGGGGCTGATAATATTTCGCACCTCAGCTATCGGAGGCTCGGTGAGGCGGGAGCTGGAGGCCTCTCCTGAGAACTGAACGCCAGACGATGCCTGTTGCAACTGGGTTTCTCCGCCGTACTAGCTAGATCGCGATCTTCTTGGTTGGGTTCTTGAGAAGGAGGCCTGCAGAACTCGTCAGTGTACCCATGTTCGGCAAAGTACTTATCAACGTTGGTAAATGTACCGTTGTCGTTGTCGTCGTCGTCCGGATCCTGTGCCATATGCATGTCCGGATCCTGTCCCATAGGGATGCCCGGCATGTCCGGTAGTGTTGCGGCGTTCTTGCCATGGCTTGGCGCCGGCACGACTGGCGGTCTTGTCTGTGGGGTGGTGTCCCCCGCCCCCAAATGAATCTTGCTCTTCGGCCGAAGAAGGGGCCAGCTTACGCAGGCGCTGAGGGTCATCTCACCTTCTTCGTCGGCCCAGCGGGTCGAA
The DNA here is from genome assembly GCA_021605145.1 of Aegilops bicornis. Taxonomy (NCBI): domain Eukaryota; kingdom Viridiplantae; phylum Streptophyta; class Magnoliopsida; order Poales; family Poaceae; genus Aegilops; species Aegilops bicornis. Next base: position 47,947,693 of record CM038669.1, read on the forward strand.
TCGGAGGTAACAGCTCGTCGCAGCCTGGCAGCACCCGAACCAGTTCAACCCTATACACTGTGGGTGGCATCGGATTACCGTGGAACACGGGGTTGCCCGGTTGAACGATTCTGCCCTTGGCGACATCGACCAACTCGCCACCCATGAAGTGCAGGAGAGTGCAAGGAACGTCGGAGGCGCCCTGCGAAAACATGTAGGGCATCAGGGATGCCCAGTCAAAGGCAAGGAGATGAAGTCATCGGCCAGGAGGCTTAGTTACCGTGATGCCGTCGAGCTCGGCTAATGTCGAGGCACCGCCAACGGCAGGCGTGCAATTGACGGAGGGGCCGCTTGCTGGCGAGGTGTCGGCCGGCATACACCCGGGTGCATTAAGCTCCAATGCTCGTGCCGGCGCCGGAAACACGAATACCGCCTCCGCCGGAGACACCAATGGCGCTGCCGGGGACACCAATGGCACCGCCTGCGCGTTGTGCGAGTTGTTGGCCGTGAAGTTGGGAACCGGGGGAGGCCCCTGTTGGCCACCCGCAATCCATGTCGTCAGCCCATGAGTCAACGTAGGCACCATGGCGGTGAGCGTCGTTCCCAGTTGTTGTTGCACTTGCTCTTGGACAATCTCCGGAATCCGCACCACTTGTGCCTTGAGTGCTTCAACCTCGCGCGACTGGCTTTCCGAGCTGGTCGTTTTCTCCTTTCGCCCACCAGCGGTATAGAATGACGACCATTTTGTGGACAATCCTTTGCCAGCCACACGACCAGCTGACGTTGGCTTACTGAGCTTATCCTTGTGTTCATTATGTTCAACGCCCTATTTAAAGGGGTGTTGAAAGGAGAGCTCTGAGACGACCCCGCGCTACTGCTTTCAGTGTCCTGCGGAAGGAACGTGAACCATTTAGAAATATGGGGGATTAATTAGAATGCAACCATATGGAGCTAATTACGCAGGGGTGTATTCCTTACCAGAACAAGCTCGGCGCCTGGTCTTTGGATCCGTGGTAAGCTCCTTTGTTATTGGGTCCTCCTTGTACCGGGCCCTGAGAAAGTTCCTGGTCTGCTTGTCACGATATTTCTCGAAGCGGGGCGGTAGGCCTTGCTCGGCACGCTCCGCGTCCTCCTTGTCCCATATAGGCTCCGCCACTCTATAACCGCCGGGACTGAGTTTGTGGACCCCTAAGTTCAACTGCCGCATTTCTTTCCCCCACTGACTTGATTCGGAGGTTGCGCTGCTCTCGCACTTGATCTTGAACTCCTTGTAGTCATCTTCGCTCATCAAAGGATATTTCTCCTTGATCTTCTCATAACTATCACCTTTGGCAATCATTGCCTTCACCGTGCTTCTCCAAGTGGACAGTGTCGTGCTCATCTTCGTGAGGGCGGCACTGTTCACTTTGTTCCCTGAGAGGCGGGTGTTTGCAAATTCAGCGGGGAACTTGTATCGTTCATGCAGCTTCGTGAAGAGGAGGTTGCGCAAATTCCCTCGGTCCTTATGCCTTAGGTTCTCGGTGTTGATCGAGACGGTGCTCCGGAGAATGCACCCGAGCTGAACCGACTACCCCTTGACTACTTCTTTGGGCGCCGTCGGATGCCCGTCGGAGTTCACTTCAGTAAATTCCTCCTTGACAGTGCCGAGCACGCTCGGGCGTCGGTCCTTCCGTTGCCTCTTCGGTTGGATGCCATCTGTGCGTGCGCCACCATCATCAGTGGTGCCATCCTCGGCGGCACCATCAGTGACGTCATCCCCGACGCCACTAGGGGTTGTGTAGTCTGGATCGGTGTCTTCCGCGGCGTCCTCATAGCGGTGAGGTTCTTCCTCCAACTACTGGGACAGCTCCTAGAATTGCTTGCCGCCCGAACCGCCGGCCTCATCGTTGTGGGCCATGTTTTGCTCTAAACAGGAAAAAAGTTTGGTCAAAAAGTTGGTTATTGTCAAGGAACAAGATCATGGTCACATCATTTAGGGTTTGTCGACACCGAGGCATCCTAAAAGCTAAGCTTTTATCATTTAGGGTTTGTCGGCCTTGAGGCATCCTAAAAGCCTAAGCGTACATTATTTAGGTTCTCATCGACACCGAGGCACCCTATAGAAGCCAAGGTTTCGTCATTTAGGGTTTGTCGACGCCGAGGCACCCTAAATGCTAAGTTAAGTTTTCATCCTTTAGGGTTTATCGATGCCGAGGCACCCTAGGTTGGGCCTAATCACTTGGCACTAATCACTTGGCTCTATTGCCACCTATGGTTTAATGCTGCAAGAATGGCGGGGCAGTTGATCCTACTTAACTAACTACTAAGATACCCCGGCCCATGCATTAGTCGCAAGTACCCCATATGTCATATTTTTAGCAAAGTCATGCTAAAATTCACGGAAAATGTCAGCATGACCTTTGCTGAAAATAGGACATATGGAACGGAAGTTAATCAACATTCTGGCAAAGTCAAGGGCCTCTAGGGGTACCTGCAAAATCATTATCCCCGCGTAATGAAGTCCCCCATGGGTCAACATTTCAGAAGATCACAAGTAGCATCATCACAAGTAGCATGCACCTTGCTATCCACACCACCATAAAATAATACTGGAATAAAAACATTACTATGCAAAAGCAAGTGACTTCCACAGCCACACAAATTAATTACTACTAGATGGAGTACTCCTAACTAAGCTTGTACTACAAGTGACATGACAAGCATACCAAATACACAACTGAACTGTTTTTTTACCAAATAGGCAAATAGTATATGCACAGCATGCATAGAAGGACAAATCAGGAGTTCAGGACGTGGAGTCTGTAACGCCCGGATAATTAGGCTACAGTAAAACTCTCTTGATGATGCCATGTCATCTATGTTACTGTTGCTAATTAAGGGTAGTTCAAAACATTGCAAATCCAAAAATGAATTAGCGACAAACACCCAAAGTTTTCAAAAGTCAAAATAAAAATGTTAAATTGGTTGCCGAATATTACAAGGGTAATTATGGTGCAACAAACACCTTTTTATAAAATGGCTAAATGGTTTAAAATGATTTAAACAGAAAAGAAAGAAATAATAAAAGAAAACAGAAAACAAACAAACAGAAAAAAAGAGGGAAAGGAAACGAAACCCCCCCCCCCACCCGGGCCAGCCGACCCAACTGGCCGGCTCATTCGGCCACCGGCCCAACTGGGCAGGCCCAAACCGGCCCATTCGGCCACCGGCCCAACTGCGCAGGCCCAAACCGGCCCAGCCGGCCACCCACTCCCCCTTATCCACTCCATCACCCAAACCCTAACCTAACCACCCCCCACTCGCACCACTCTCCCCCCCCCCTCCGAAAATATCTCACCCCTCCCCTCTCTCCCCCGATTGGATCGGGATCGAGAGGAGGAGGTCCTGCAACCTTGAGCGCCCCCCCCTCCCCCGCCCGAGGCCGACACCTCGCGGACTCCTCCCGCTCCGCCGCTTCGTCCCGTCGTCCCCCCGACCTTCCCCGAGCACCTTGCCACGTTCCCTACGGCCCGTGAGCATCCCGCGCCCCTCCCTCTCCTACTCACTCGCTCACCGCACCCACCGGCGCCCTCCGCTCACCGGCCGCGACCCGTGCAGCGTCTGGCGCGCCCTCTATCGCGTCGCGCTCCACTATGCCGCTGCGGCCTTGACCAGCCGACGTCCGGGTCCGACGCCCGGCATCCACCCGGCACCCGTGCCGCGCCCGTGACCCCCTCTCCGGCTCCGGCGGTGCCACTGCCGGAGCCCGCGCGCCGCCCGATCGCCCGCTTCGCCCTCCGGCGTCTTGCCCGGCCCGCTTCTCCGGCATCGATGCCGTCGTCGCTCGGGTCCGCCCATGGCGCCAGCGCCCTAACGCCCATTCTGGCGGCGTCGTGCCCGGGTGGCCGCCCGTGCGCCATGCCCGCCGTCGCCTCGAGCCTTTGCTGCGCGGCGTGCCCATTCGGCGGACGCCCGCGCCCGTCAAGGCCACCGGCCACGGCCTTGCAGCCCTCCTCGCCCCGGCGATTTGGCGAACGCCTTGATCGGCGCCCATAACGCAAACCCGCCCGTGGCGCCGTAACCGCTACGGCCCCTGTGCCAATGACAGTGGGGGCCCACGCCCCCAAAACGATTTAATTAAAAAAAAGAATTAAAAAAAGTAATAAAAATAAATAAATAGATAATAATAATTAAATTAATTAATTAATTAATTAAAAAATTAATAAAGTTAATTAATCACAATTAGATTAACCTAATTAACTGTTAGTTAATTAATCAAACAATGACAGTAGGGCCCACCCCCTAATTAACTATGATTAGTTTAATTAATCTGTTAATTAAATGTGTCACTGACCAGTGGGACCCACTGGACAGGTTGACCAGTCAACTCTGTTGACTGCTGACGTCAGCATGACATCATGCTGATGTCATTATTTCATTTTCGAATTAACTAAATAAAAAAATCAGAAAATGATTAAATCTTTAGAAAATCATATCTTTTAATCCGTAACTCGGATGAAAATACTTTCTACATGAAAGTTGCTCAGAACGACGAGACATTTCCGGATACGCAACCCGTTCGTCCGCCACACCCCCTAATCTATCGAACTCGCAACTTTCCCCCTCCGGCTCCTCTGCCCAAAAACGCGAAACGCCGGGAATACTTTCCCGGATGATTTCCCCATTCGTCGGTATCACCTACTACCGCGATTGGGCACCCTAACATAGTTACTTGTCATGTCATGCATCGATATGCATCTGTTTGCATGGTATTCATTGTTTCTTCCCCTCTTCTCTACGGTAGACTACTGAGACCCGGCTGCTTCTTTGCCCGTTCGACTACGGAGTTGGCGACCCCTCTCTCTCTTGCGAGCAACTAGGCAAGCCCCCCCCCTTGATCACGGATATCAGCTACTCTCCTCTATCTGCTTGCATTAGAGTAGTGTAGCATGTTACCGCTTTCCGTTATTCCTATCTGATGCATAGCTTTGTCCTTGCTACTACTGTTGTTACCTTTACCTGCAATCCTACATGCCTAGTATAGGATGCTAGTTTTCCATCAGTGGCCCTACATTCTTGTCCGTCTGCTGTGCTATATTATCGGGCTGTGATCACTCGGGAGGTGATCACGGGTATATACTATATACTTTATACATGATTCATGTGGTGATTAAAGTCGGGTCGGCTTGTGGAGCACCCGCGAGTGGATCTTTGAGGCGGAGCGACAGGGCAGGTTGAGACCGCCTAGGAGAGAGGTGGGCCTGGCCCTGTTTGGCATTCGCGGATACTTAACACGCTTAACGAGTTCTTGGTATTTGATCTGAGTCTGGCCATTTGGTCTATCACGCACTAACCAACTACGTGGGAAAGATATGGGCACTTTCGGCGTCGTGGTATCGGCGAAACACTTCGTGACATCGGGCCGACGGTTGGCGCGGATTGGATTGGAACGTCGCTTTGCTCTTGTATAAAGGGGCTAGTTACGCTTCCGGCGTCACAGACGCGTGCGAGTGTGTGCTATGGGCGATGGTCCCAGACCCCTGTGCGCTTAAGTTTAGACCGGCGTGCTGGCCTCTCTGTTGTGCCTAGGTGGGGCTGCGACGTGTTGATCTTCCGCGGCCGGGCATGACCCAGGAAAGTGTGTCCGGCCAAATGGGATCAAGCGTGTAGGGTTATGTGGTCCACCCCTGCAGGGAAGTTAATCTATTCGAATAGACGTGATCTTCGGTAACAGGACGACTTGGAGTTGTACCTTGACCTTATGACAACTAGAACCGGTTACTTAATAAAACACACCCTACCAAGTGCGAGATACAACCCGGTGGTCGCTCTCTCGGGGGTTACGAGGAGGGATCACCGGGTAGGATTATGCTATGCGATGCTACTTGGAGGACTTGATCTGCTCTCTTCTACATGTTGCAAGACGGAGGCTGCCCGAGCGTAGTCTTGACGAGGATTAGATATCCCCCTCTTATTACGGCATTCTGCAGTTCGGTCCGCGATATGGCCCTCTACACATATATCCATGCATATGTAGTGTAGCTCCTTGCTTCTGTAGTACTTTGGATGAGTACTCACGGTTGCCTTGTTCCTCCTTTTCCCCCTTTCTTTACCCGGTTGCTGCGACAGACGATGGAGCCCAGGAGCCGACGCCACTTGTCGATGATGACTACTACATCGAGGCGCCTACTACTACGTGCAGCCCGGCCGACGACCGAGGAGTAGTTAGGAGGATCGAGGCAGAGGCATGCGCCTCTTCGATCTGTATCCAGTTATTGCTAGCCTTCTTAAGGCAAACTTGTTTAACTTATGCGTACTCAGATATTGTTGCTTCGGCTGACTTCGTCTATGATCGAGCACTTGTATTCGAGCCCTCGAGGCCCTGGCTTGTATTATGATGCTTGTATGACTTATTTATATTTTAGAGTTGTGTTGTGATATCTTCCCGTGAGTCCTCGGTCTTGATCGTACACGTTTGCGTGCATGATTAGTGTCTGATTAAATCAGAGGCGTCCTGAAGTTGGTATCAGAGCCGACTGCCTGTAGGAATCCCCTTCCACACTCCTTGGCCGAAGTCAAGTCTAGTCATTACAAAACTTTTACTAACTTGGCTGTGCGGCCCATGGGCTCACGTCGCCATTGGGTGGTATTAGGATCTTTTATTCCTCATCTATACTCCGGGATTCTGATCTCTCTTCTATTCGGGTTAAATGATTTTACCAACGCTAACTCTAGGTTCTCGAAAATAGTTTCTCCCGGAGAGCCCCTCACTCCAGATGATCGCCTGCTGCACCAGAAGATTCCGAAGATACTATCTGATGTTCTTTCGAGAACTTGTGCTCATCGGATTTGCAAACCTACCACCGAGACATCCCTATGGATAGCTACTTATACTTGCCACCCTTACCTTCATTCTCGATTACTCTTGTTACTACAAGATACCCCGAACTACTTCCCTCTATTCCGAGAATCCTTCGTGCTTACTGCCTTGCAGCTCTTTTCTGCACGATTACACTGACGCATAAATTCTCACACTTATCGAGGATTTCTTCATTCCTAGTTGTTTTTGTGTTTCACAAAATTCTTCAGGATACTATTCGGTTTTCTGAAAATTCCTTAGGAGCCTATTGCTCCTGAATTCCTTGCCTTCCGGTACTATGGTTAATTCCATATTTCTACCAATCTCCATTGACATCCTTTGTCACTATCATTTCGTTCCCCTTGATTCATTATTTTGCGAATGCTCGCAAACCTCAATCAGATCATAGATTTCTTCCTTCCGGCTCAGATGTCATTTTAAACATGAGCTGGTTCTCGACCAATCAAATTGACGTCGATTATACCCCTAAGTCTGTTCAACTTATCCATTCTTAATCAGAGCGTCGCTTGATCCTCATTTTAAATCATAATTCCTTTGTTATCTAAGCATCGAATTATTCAGATGTTCTATAATCAGATGCCTTTGCATTGTTTCTTTATCTGATTGTGTGCCGATGCTCACATTAGCTCTGCTATGGACCGTCAAATCCTTTGTTGGATTATGATTCGACGATGTCCTTCATATTTTACCGCCTTTATGAATCCTCCACGATACATAATGCTTTTGGTGATTTGTATCCTCTCCTTTGGTCAAACATGCTCTACTTCCGAGCTTGAGTTATTTACCCCTAAAGTTTGTGGTATATTTTTCTAATATGCCCTGTTGGGTTGAACCTATGCCTTCCTTAATCTGTGTGAACCCGAAAGATTTCACGGGTCATACTCCTCAGTAATTCACGGTAGTTCTTCATCTTCACTTAATTTTAACAGAGCAGTGAATGAAAGGTTATGCATTGGAGAAGTGGGAGTCGACCTTGAACTTTGAGTTCATGCCCATGGACACGATGTAGATCTTATCATTAAAGCTTCTCTTAAATTAATTATTCCCTTGGTATAAGTTCATCTTATATCTGGGATCTGGCCTTTTGCAATCATGGTTCCGACCTTGTTCTCCTTTAAATACCATTTCTCGTGCAAGTTTAAGCACTTGTCTTCTGTAGAGCAATACCCTAGTCCAACCTCTACTCTGATCTGTCGTCGAGTATTACCCCCTGGAAACTTGATATTATCTTGGAACAGCATAACTTCTTATGGGTTCTTCATCAAGTACTACATTCTCACTGATTACAATTTTTCATGGGCTCTGAGTTATTAAACACTCAAAGACACCGATAACTGAACTGAGTCCGCACTACGGTTCAACTACTCTTAGTAATCTTCTTTAAGTACGAGTTTGTACCCGATCAAGCCATTCCTAGCCTGATCGGCTATATCCTTATCGTGCAACTTTTTAACTGTGCTACCTCGTCGTTATTCCTGGAGCACCACTTTCGACGATGAGCTAAGCTTACGTCGATTTTCCTCGTCATATCATTTCGCCTTGAACATCAAGCTTGATTTTGAGTTTATGTCGTACTCGTGGTTCCAATAACCTTTCGCTTCATCAGTCCTTTGACTTGATGTCATCGCCGATTGAGTACACCTTCGCGAAATCTCTCGACAATTGTGTCGTGATCATCATCAACATTTTGAGCTCTTCCAAGATATCGATTTAATTCATGAAGAGAAATACCATCCTTGCCCTCGATGATTTTTCTTATCATCGACAACACCCTTGACTTCCTTTCATGACGAACTTGTCCACATTATGAATACAACTTGCTCTCCGTCTAGTGTTGTGTTCTGCCTTGAAGTATTACTGTCTTTTCTGTCGAGGATGTTGTGGGGATTGCTCCACCTCGTAGAAATTCTCGGTATGATGATACTTCTCACCATCACCATTCTTCCTTGGTCCCCGTGTTGTTTTTAACCAGGATACCAATATGCTAACAATGTTGCTTGAGTTCTATACTTCTAGCAACCCTATTGCTTTGGAGTTAATGGTCGGTAGTTTCATTCTAAGTCTATTGCTTATTTAGTCACCATTCAAACCTTGATCATGCGACCCAACCCATATTTCGGGTGCACCTTTCAATCAATGTTCAATTGTGTATGTTTTCCTCGAGCATACATCATTATATCATTTGATCTGACAAATTTTATCTCCTTGTTTGAATACTGTTGGGAATCCATCTTTTGGAAATCTCGATTCATTGCCGCTGAGTTCATCAGTCACCTCCTCATCCTCTCCTTGGTTTAATAATGAAATCATGATTCGGAATTTGCTTCTATAGTTCATTTCCCGAGAATCTTACAGTGTCACCTCGACAATTTGTGTCGCACCTTTCTCTTCTCAGGCATCCTGACTCTGAGGTATCCTAACACCAATTAGATCTGAATCTCGGTCAGATATGATGGTTGGGACATATTTCCAAGAGTTATAACATTGGTATTTAACCCGATAAGGTGATGTCATCCTAACACACCTGCCCGGAGGGCCTATTGTTATAGTTCTTACTTTTAGCAATGTTAACCACTCTTCCATGAGGAAATTGTAAGACTTATTCTACAAGTTATTCCTGATGGATCCTTTGTGTTTCCAAAGTCTGATCTTCACCTGATGACCATGTCAACGCTATCTCGAAGCATGTCTATGGTACTCCGATTGTCAACAAGGACATTTGAAGCCCAATGCTAAATGTTTCCTGCTCAATTACCCAAACACCGATGTATGGGTAATGTCATGAGATTTCTCTCCCCTTACCTAAAGGTTTTTCTGCTTTCTATCCTGTCATGGATATCATGCTCCGCTTATCCTTGGAAAGGATATACCCCAGAAATATGTGTTTAATCACATTTTCCTTTCCATTGTTTTGTTTAAACCTTTATTGCAATCTGACTTTACTTAGCAGTGATGATTCCCTGTTTAGGTAAGCACCTTGTTGTACCACACGGTCAGTAAGACCCTGTTACTATTGTTGATGACATTCTGGTAACCACCGATGGACGAGGACTTTGCCTATTGGCCCGCCTCGTTCAACGAGTTGGAAAATGGTTCTCTTCGTTCCCTCGCCCTTGGTACCGACGTTGTTGCCGACATAACTGACAGTCTATTCTCCGACATGCCTTGCTATCATGATCGAGCACGATGTCATCGCTCCTTCTACTTTTAACCCACATGGTGGGCCCATAACCCACAGTTCCACAGGATCGAAACCTGACTCTCTTATACACCCCTGTTGGCAAAGTCATCCCTTATGCTTGGCTTCGTATGTAATTCACGAGCTAATTTCCCTGCCATATTTCATTCCGGTATTGAATGCAACATTTTTCTTCATTGCTCCAAACCCCTTTCACACTCTGTTTCAGGCTACAAACGATTGCCTAACCGCTCGAAACTTCCCATGATACCTCTTTACATTGCTCCTGATATTTTCTTAAGTTTCAATTCGAGAGCTACTTTCCGCCACCTTCCCCGATGTTATCGACCAGATAGTCAACCTTGTAGAGGTCTATTCTCCCGGAATACACACCCCTTTATTCTTTCGTAAGTACGATGGAATTCCCGAAGAAAGAATGCCGACTTCATCACGATGACCTGAAGCAGAGAAATGAAGACATCAACGTAATGGATCGAACTCTTCGAGAAGAGCAACCAAGACCGAGAAGATCCGTTAGAATTCCGCAACCACAACTTTCCCCCTTACTCCACCGCTTAAATCTCGGGACGAGATTTCTTGTAGTGGAGGAGATTTGTAACGCCCGGATAATTAGGCTACAGTAAAACTCTCTTGATGATGCCATGTCATCTATGTTACTGTTGCTAATTAAGGGTAGTTCAAAACATTGCAAATCCAAAAATGAATTAGCGACAAACACCCAAAGTTTTCAAAAGTCAAAACAAAAATGTTAAATTGGTTGCGAATATTACAAGGGTAATTATGGTGCAACAAACACCTTTTTATAAAATGGCTAAATGGTTTAAATTGATTTAAACAGAAAAGAAAGAAATAATAAAACAAAACAGGAAATAAACAAACAGAAAAAAAAGAGGGAAAGGAAAAGAACCCCCCCCCCGGGCCAGCCGACCCAACTGGCCGGCCCATTCAGCCACCGGCCCAACTGGGCAGGCCCAAACCGGCCCAGCCGGCAACCCACTCCCCCCTTATCCACTCCCTCACCCAAACCCTAACCTAACCACCCCCCAATCGCACCACTCTCCCCCCCCCCTCCGAAAATATCTCACCCCTCCCCTCTCTCCCCCGATTGGATCGGGATCGAGAGGAGGAGGTCACCGACGCCCGGAACGCCCCCGCCGCCGCCAGGACGCCGCCGCCTCGCCGGACTCCTCCCGCTTCGCCGCTCGTCCCCGTCGTCCCCCCCGACCTTCCCCGAGCACACTGCCCCGTTCCCTACCGGCCCCGTGAGCATCCCCGCGCCCCTCCCTCTCCTACTCACTCTCGCTCACCGCACCCACCGGCGCCCTCCCGCTTTCGCCGGCGCGACCCGTCTTGGCGTCTGCTCAAGCCGCCCTCTGTCGCGTCGCGCTCCGCGCCGTCGCCTGCGGCGCTGCCCGGCCGGACGCGCCGGGTCCGACGCCCGGTGTCCACCCGGCACCGTGCAGCGCGCGTGACCCCTCTCCGGCTCCGGCCACTGCCACCTGCGCCGGAGCCCCGCGCCCGCCGCCCTGTCGCCCGCTCGCCCTCCGGCCTCATGCTGCCCGGCCTCGCTCGCCGGCATCGATGCCGTCGTCGCTCGGGTCCGCCCGGCGCCAGCGCAGCCCATTCTAGCGGTAGCGGTGCCCCGCCGTGGCCGCTTACAACGCCTGACCGCCGTCGCCTCGAGCCTTTGCTGCCGGCGTGCCCGTTCAGGCGACGCCGCACCCGTCGGGCGCCCACGCCACGGCCTTGCCCGCCCTCCTCGCCCCGGCGATTTGGCGACGCCCGATCGGGCGCCATGACGCCGAAACCCGCCCCGTAGCACCCGTAACCCGCTACGGCCCCTGTGCCAATGACAGTGGGGGCCCACGCCCCAGAACGTTTTAATTAAAAAAAGAATTAAAAAAGTAATAAAAATAAATAAATAGATAATAATAATTAAATTAATTAATTAATTAACGAATTAATTAAGTTAATTAATCACAATTAGATTAACCTAATTAACTGTTAGTTAATTAATCAAACAATGATGAGGGCCCACCCCTAATTAATTATGATTAGTTTAATTAATCTGTTAATTAAATGTGTCATGACCGGTGGGACCCGGCTGGTCAGGTTGACTAGACAACTCTGTTGACTGCTGACATCAACATGACATCATGCTGATGTCATTATTTCATTTTCGAATTAACTAAATAAAAAATCAGAAAATGATTAAATCTTTAGAAAATCATATCTTTTAATCCGTAACTCGGATGAAAATACTTTGTACATGAAAGTTGCTCGAGCGACGAGACATTTCCGGATACGCAACCTGCTCGTTAAATCCGCCACACCCCCTAATCTATCGAACTCGCAACTTTCCCCCTCCGGCTCCTCTGCCCGAAAACGCGAAACACCGGGAATACTTTCCCGGATGATTTCCCCATTCGTCGGTATCACCTACTACCGCGATTGGGCACCCCTAGCATAGTTACTTGTCATGTCATGCATCGATATGCATCTGTTTGCATGGTATTCATTGTTTCTTCCCCTCTTCTCTACGGTAGACTCTGAGACCGGCCAGCTGCTGCTGCCCGGTTCGACTACGGAGTTGTGACCCCTCTCTCTCTTGCGGAGCAACTAGGCAAGCCCCCCCCCCCCTTGATCACCAGATATCGCCTACTCTCCTCTATACTGCTTGCATTAGAGTAGTGTAGCATGTTCTCGCTTTCCGTTATTCCTATCCCGATGCATAGCTTTGTCCTTGCTACTCTTGTTGTTACCTTTCCCTGCAATCCTACATGCCTAGTATAGGATGCTAGTTTTCCATCAGTGGACCTACATTCTTGTCCGTCTGCTGTGCTATACTATCGGGCCGTGATCACTCGGGAGGTGATCACGGGTATATACTATATACTTTATACATGATTCATGTGGTGATTAAAGTCGGGTCGGCTTGTGGGGCACCCGTGAGTGGATCTTTGAGGCGGAGCGACAGGGCAGGTTGAGACCACCTAGGAGAGAGGTGGGCCTGGCCCTGTTCGGTGTTCGCGGATACTTAACACGCTTAACGAGTTCTTGGTATTTGATCTGAGTCTGTCCATTTGGTCTATACGCACTAACCAACTACGTGGGAAAGATATGGGCACTCGACGTCGTAGTATCAGCCGAAACGCCGTGACGTCGGCGGCGAGCGGCGCGCCGGATTGGAATGTAAGCACGCTCTTTGTATTAAGGGCTAGTTACGCTTCCGGCACGACGTCATAGCGTGCAGGTGTGCTATGGGCGATGGGCCCCGAGAACCTGTCGCTTAGGTTTAGACCGGCGTCTTTGGCCTCTCTGTTGTGCCTAGGTGGGGTTGCGGCGTGTTGATCTTCCGTGACGGGCATGACCGAGAAAGTGTGTCGGCCAAATGGGATCAAGCATGTTGGGTTATGTGGTGCACCCTGCAGTGAAGTTAATCTATTGAATAGTCGTGATCTTGATAGCAGGGGCGACTTGGAGTTGTACCTTGACCTTATGACAACTAGAACCGGATACTTAATAAAACACACCCTTCCAAGTGCGGATACAACCCGGTGGTCGCTCTCTCTCAGGGTTACGAGGAGGGGATCACCGGGTAGGATTATGCTATGCGATGCTACTTGGAGGACTTCAGTCTGCTCTCTTCTACATGTTGCAAGACGGAGGCTGTCGGAAACGTAGACTTCGACAGGATTAGATATCCCCCTCTTATTCTGGCATTCTGCAGTTCAGTCCACTGATATGTCCCTCTACACATATATCCATGCATATGTAGTGTAGCTCCTTGCTTGCGAGTACTTTGGATGAGTACTCACGGTTGCCTTGTTCCCCCTTTTCCCCCTTTCTTTACCCGGTTGCTGCGACCAGACGATGGAGCCCAGGAGCGACGCCACCGTCGATGGCGACTACTACTGCTGGAGGCCACCTACTACTACGTGCAGCCCGGCTGACGACCAGTGAGTAGTTAGGAGGATCCCAGGCGAGGCCTGCGCCTCTTTCGATCTGTATCCCAGTTTGTGCTAGCCTTCTTAAGGAAAACTTGTTTAACTTATGTCTGTACTCAGATATTGTTGCTTCCGCTGACTCGTCTATGATCGAGCACTTGTATTCGATCCCTTGAGGCCCCTGGCTTGTATTATGATGCTTGTATGACTTATTTATGTTTTAGAGTTGTGTTGTGATATCTTCCCGTGAGTCCCTGGTCTTGATCGTACACGTTTGCGTGCATGATTAGTGTATGATTAAATCGGGGGTGTCACAGAGTCTCTGCTCCCGAGCTCAAATACACCATCTTGATCAGTAAAATAAAAAAAATAGTAAATACATAAATTAAAAAGATTCTTAATTTGTTTGACAACAAACATTGCTTAATGTTCACCCTCAAACATCTTGTAAATTTCCATTAAAAAAGTCACGATGCTTATAAGAACAATGAACTTATAGAAACTCCTTAATATGAATATTATACCGATGATAAAAGAAGTGAAACAAGAAGTGTCTGCAGCCTTGAGTAGATTCCTGGGACCTGAAGGTTGTTCACCCTGCTCATATCAAATATTATGTTCTATAAGCAGCAAGTGGACAAGCCTCCATACATCAAGCCCTAAATGATGAATGAACTGGCCAGAAAGAATCAACAGAAAATAGCAACATACATTTCTATCGATCTTAAGGCCACAGGTGACGAGCACCTAGGTTTAATGATTAAAAAGAAACATCGTAATCATGTTATTCCATCTGATCCAAAGCAAAAGATGAAGCAGCTTGTGTTTCATAAGAGGAGTCACAAACTTGTAGTACGTTTCTAATTCAGCAACATTCAGTTTGACAGCAAAGCTCACAAGAGAGAGAAGTTCCAAACTTGTATGTTTCTTATCCAGCAACATTCAGATTATCAGAAGCATTCAAAGCAAAGCCTATCTACTTGAAGCAAATGTGACAAAATGCAGAAAGCCTATCTATATCTACTTCATCGGCACAAAATGCAGAAAGCGACACTTGTATCTGGGCCATGTGACACAACACAACCGATGCCAGCAATGTGAAGCCACATGACTGCTGGCAGACAATTGCTATGCATTGTGGGGGAAATAATCTTAAGCATTTACAGCTACTCCTACGCAACAAATCACTGTATTCAGTGATCTTGCTAAAGAAGCTCCCAAGCTCAAGCTCAAGATAGACTAAATTTTACACCATCGTACTCAAAAGTAGCATTTTGGATTATCACAGCAAAAGAAGCATATTCATTTTAAACTTGTCTTTAACAATGACAAACTACACCTAAGTGGGTCTTTGATCAAGAATCCTGACATGATGGGTTTATTTGGATGTACACTACTAGGGAAAAGCCTATACACTGAAAGTTAAAAACCCTCGCTACTACTAAGTTGATAGCAGTAGCGCGGGTTTTTAACCCTCGCTACTACTAAGCGGTCTCTACCATGCCCCCGGGACATGCCATAGTAGTAGCGCGGGTTTTTAAAACCTCGCTACTACTAAGTTTGATAGCGATGGCGTTGGTTTTAGCCCTCGCTACTACTAATTGGTGCCATAGTAGTAGCGAGGGGTAAAACCAGCTACTACTAACGGTCCAATTTAAAAACTCTACCCCCCCCCCCCCTGATCGCCTTTTCAGTTTAAAAAAATAAAAAAATGATGAAAATGTCAAAAAATAAAAGAAAATAAGTTTCCCATGTGATATGTGGTCTAGTTGTTGGGAAAATTTGCAAATTTGAATTTTGAATTTATTTGCAAAATCTCTCGAGAATTTGTAAAAATGGGCATAACTTTTGCATACTAACTCGGATGAAAAAGTTTTTTATATGAAAAATCATCTACTCGAAAAGTTAAATCCAAATTTAACGGGGGGAACCCCGTTAAACATTTTCAAAATCCTCAAAAACCAAACAGAAAAAAAGTTACGGGGCTTTTAAGATCTAGAGTGGAAAAAATTGAAAAAAAATTCAAACTGTGTGGTCAAACTGTGGTCAAACAATGGTCAAACTAATTATTCTAGAATATTAATGTTACTAAATAATTATTTTAGTTTTTTTGAATTTTGGTCAAATTTGGTCAAACTATGGCCAAACTGTGGTCAAACTATGGTCAAACTAATTATTCAAGAAATATTAGTGTTACTAACTTTTTAGAACAATAGTTTCAAACTCAAATAATGAAATGTGTGACTTCATGCTCAAGCTAAATTCCTGAGGTTAATAGGATTGACATCTTACTATTGTCAGGAAAACAACAAGTGCGGACTTAGAAACGAGGGAGAATAGAACCCGGAAGTTAAGCGTGCTTTCAGTGGAGTAGTGAGAGGATGGGTGACCGTCCGGAAGTTAGATGATTTGGAATGATGAGGGGTGATTAGAGATTAAATTGAGCAGCGATGAGGGGTGATTGGAGATTTGAGGTTAAAATAATTCAGAAATTTGAAAATTAGGGAAAAATTGAAATATTTGTTTGAAAAAATTCAGGTAGTAGTAGCGCGGGTTTTTACCCACGCTACTACTAAAGGACGTAGTAGTAGTCGGTGGCACCCGGCCATCGCTATCGCTTAGTCAGGCGTCGGCCCTCAAGCGCTACTAATCGCCCAAAACCCAGCTTTGCTAGGCTTTTCCCTAGTAGTGGTATTTGAATTTATTCTCATTGAATTTAATCTCCATAGTAGTTGTTCTCATTTAACATGTCTGAACTTCGGCAACCACATCACTCACTCACTCACCTGATCTTGGACTCACCCTTATTCTTCTTACAAGTTGACATCAATGAAATTTAGACAGTGAATACAGTTTGGACAGTACTCCACTGTCAAATTTCAGTGAGCGAAATTCAGTTGACAGTTTGGAGAGAGATGGAGTAAAATGCAGCTTGACAGTCTGGGAATAAGGAGTATTTAGCCTTCCTTCAACAAAAACAGAGAACATGAACACATTTTCTAACCTCCGGCATCTGCAGTAGCTACACACTGAAAGAAACCTCCAAGATCAAAATGCACTAAGCTAGCTAGACACTGAAACTACAAAACTGAAGGGAAGTCATGCTACCAAACTGAAGGCAGTTTTTTGCTTTCTATCGGATGGAGACGAGCAAGTGCTGCTGGACATATCTGGAATGTGGGTGTGGCAAAATCTAACCACTGAACATACTAACATAACGCAGTATGCATGGTTCCAAAAAGAAAAGAAGATTTGACCGTAAGAATAAGAATTTGTTAACTGAAATGTAGAGAGAAAAATCTAAATATTTGTGAACATTTTTTAATTTTGAAAATTTAGAGAGAAGAAAAAGGGGGATACCTTGAGCTTGGATAGCCTGGGCTCCGGCTTGGGCTTGGGCGGCGGGGGCGGCGCGTAGTCGGGCGGCGGCGGGGACGGGGACGTCTGGGACTTGGTCGGACGGTGGTTCGCCTCGTAGGGCGTGGGGGCGGGCCTGAGCTTGGGCGCGGGCGGCGAGTCCGGTGCGAGGGTGGCGGGGGGCACCGACACGACCTTCTCGGGTGCCGTCGTTGAGGAGGCTGTGGGCGGCGATCCGGAGGAAGGGTCCGTCTCCTTGACCTTCCGAGCAGAAGAAGGCACGGGCGGTGAGAGGAGGAGGAGAAGAAGCTAGGGGGACGGGAGGGAGGGACATACGTCTTTGGGCGGCGTCGCCCGGCTGGCGTCTGTGTGGCCAGACGAAGAAGGGGCGGAGCAAGGCGGGGCGGCGGCGTACGGTTGGGGTGGAGTTAGGTCGAGTGGGGGATCTGGTGAGGGAGGGAGAGAGGCCAGAGGGGAATAGGTGGAGTGGGGGGAGGGTTAGCAATGGCGCACCTCCCCCTAGTGCGCCATAAGTACGACGATAGCGATGGCGCACCTCCCACTGGTGCGCCATTAGTAATTTTTTTTATTACAGTTCGAGCACTCATGTTATATTCCACCTAACCGTATCTCCATCAGAACACACACACACTAGCCCGACTTGTCAGCACGCAGCACACACACAAGGAGGTCCTGGGTTCGATTCCCAGGCTCCCCAATTTTTGTTTTTATGCATTTTTTCTTTGCACATATCTTTTTATCCATGCATCCAAATATAACATGTCACATATGCTAGATGCTCAGAATTTCATGTAGAAAAATAATATGAAGTTTGTTGCCATGTTAACAACATTTAAAATGTTGTTTGATATTTATTTGTATTTAAATATGCTCAAACTTGTTTAAATCATAACTAAATATCCATAGCTCCAAATTTGACAAACTTTATATGCTTTTGGGAGTAACATATAACCAAGCACAACTAGTCTTTTTTTTTGGATTTTTAGTTGCATTCGTTTGTGAATTGGTAAAACATTTATGAATATGAAGAAATATCATCAAATTTGAAAAAATATTCATGAATTCAAAAAGTGCCCATGAAAAAACATTTATGAATATGTCGAAATACAATCGAGAAATGAAGGCTACAATTTCAATACAATCGATCTTAGCTAGCTATCTGTTGACAATCTTCTTGCCCTTCTTTTTCGCAAATGGAGTTCTTCTGTGGAACGGACGTCCTTTAGGTAGGGTGGTCCTGCTTCTTCTTGTGGTGTATGCTGCTACTTCATCGTCGTCGTCATGTTCGATCTTCGGTCGCCAGCATTTGTCGAAGTCTTGCTCATTGGCTACTCCATCCATTCTGATGATCTTCCTTTGCCTCTCCTCACGACAACACGACCGGGCTTTGACGGGTCGGTAATGAAGAAGCATTGGTCCACTTGGGAAGCCAGTACCCATGGCTCATTTTTCGCGGTGACGTTATGCGCCATGATCTTGGATTTGGCTTCGGTATAACCATGGTGGTGAAATACCGGTCTTCTTTTAGGACGCTCTTGGCCCATCTGACACGGAACATCGGGACCTTCTCTCCAGCGTAGCTCAGCTCCCAGATCTCCTCAATCCTTCTGTAGTATATATCCTTGTCGTTACCGGTGTAGGATTCCATCGTTACCTCGGAGTTCTGATAACCATCGCTCTTCATGTCCTTTCCCTCGATGTAGAATGTGTACCCGTTGATATCGTACGCCTCATACATCATCAGGTTGTGCTCGGCGCCCTGTGACAAGGCGAATATTAGTTGTTCTTCCGCGGAAGAATCCTCATGTAAAGGGTACGACAGAAGCTTCTGCTTGAACCAACGCGTGAAACATGAGTTGTGCTCTTTGATTATATCTCCGTCCGTCCTCTGTTGGCCTCGGTCATTGTACGTCTTCTCAATAAAGGTTTTGTGCTCTACCACCCAAGGATCGACCACGTATATGTGTTGTAGCGCGGCTAGGTTTGCTCTTTCAAAGTCGGCGAGTCGACCCTCGAAGTTGACATGCATTTCGCGGCGACCCTCACGGTGACACCATCCAGCGAGCCTCGCCGAGGTGCTCGCTGACAGCAGACCAGCGGGGTTCTCGATTCCTAGATAATTCGTGCGATGGGAGATGCACTCTTCGGTCAGAAAGCCCCTGGCAATGCTTCCCTCTGGGCGTGACATGTTGCGAATGTATCCTTTGATGACACCATTCATCCTTTCGAACGGCATCATGCTGTGCAGGAACGTCGGCCCGAGTTGGATGATATCCTCCACGATATGGACTAGCAGATGCACCATAACGTCGAAGAATGCGGGCGGGAAGTACATCTCAAGCTCGCATAGTATCACCATGATCTCTTCCTGTAGCCTTCTGAGTTGCCTCGCGCCAACCAACTTCTGAGAGATGACGTCAAAAAAGTTGCATAGGCCAAATAGCGTTTCACGGATATGTGGCGTCCATGATCCCACGGATTGCAATAGGAAGTATCTGCGTCATCAGCACGTGACAGTCGTGAGACTTCATCCTGCTGAACTTCTGCTTCGCTGTGTCTAGGTATCTGCTTATCTTCCCACAGAATCGTAAGGGAAGTTTTACTCCTACGAGGCAGGTGAAAAACTGATCGATCTCCTCCTGACTTAGAGTGAAGCACGCGGAAGGGTAGTCATTTCCGGTCTTCTTGGCCTTTTTGCCTTTGCGACGACTTTCCGAGTCCTGCTTCACCTCATCATCATCATCATTAGCGTGAAGCTCCTCCCTGATGCCCATTGATTTCAAGTCTGCCCTTGCTTTCGCCCATCTTTGGTCCTCTCGGCATGTTGAGCAGTGGTAATCGAGCAGACTCTCGCACACGTTCTTCGTGATATGCATGACATCAAGGCTATGAGGCACACGGTGGATCTTCCACTACGGCAAGTCCCGAAAACAGACCTCGCTTTTCCATACCTTCAGCAGCTCTGGCGCCTTTTCGCTTCTTTCCGGCTCTGGCGCCTTTTGCTTCTTTCGGCGGTGGGCAATCTTTCCAATTTTGAACAGCTGGTCTATTTCCTCGCCGCTCCTCGTGACGCAGCGTCTTCGGGTTTGGTTTCACCATCGAACAGATCCTTGCGTTTCTCCACGGGTCATCATCGCGAAGCCACCTTTGATGTCCCATGAACACAGTTTTCAAAGACCCGGGATCTCTATCTGGTGGCGATACGTTGTGTCATCCATGCACCGACGCATCCGTAAAATCCGTGGACCACCTGCCTCATGAGATATCCGTAATCGAGATAGTTGTGCACCGTCGTGAGCAAAGGCGGCTCTCATAGGGAAATATTCTTTCTCTGCGGCGTCCACGTATTGGCTGGTGCATTCCATAGCGTGTCTAGCTCCTCTTTCAAAGAGCCCCAGATATAGATTGATGTCGTTCCTGGTTGTTTCGCCCTTCAATTAGCATACTCATGTGAATGTACTTCCTCTTCATGCACAACCAGGGGAAGGTTGTACATCCACACGAACACAGGCCAGGTGCTATGTGTGCTTCTCCGATCGCCAAACGGATTGACTCCATCGGTGCTCGCGCCCGACATGATGTTCCTTGGATCCTTCCCAAATTCTGGGTGTTCGAAGTTCAACGCTTGCCACTGGCTCCCATCCTTAGGGTGACTCAGCATCTTGTCTTTTTATTTATCTCCGGATCATTTGCGTCATCTTCTCGCTTCTTATCCTCCCTATCCGTGTGCTAACACAGGAGCTTTTCTACCTTAGGGTCCGCGAAATACCGCTGCAGACGAGGAGTGATCGGAAAGTACCACACCACTTTTCTAGGAGCTTTCTTCCTCTTCTTGTATCGAGTGATGCCGCACACCGGACATATGGTAGACTCCGCGTGCTCGTCCCGATAAGTGATGCAATTGTTCATGCACACATGGTATTTCACGTGCGGTAAATCCAGAGGACACACGATTTTCTTCGCCTCCTCGAAATTGGTCGGGCACTTGTTCCCCTTGGGAAGATGTTCGTGCCAGAATGACATGTTCTCGTCGAAGCATGCGTTGGTCATTTTGTGTTTTACCTTCATCTCTAGAGCCATGAGCGTTACTTTCAAAGCGGGTATCCTCGGCCTGCATCCTTCATACAATGGAGTAACCGCGTCTATCTCTAGTTGATCCAGCTTGGCTTTCTCTCAGGCGGCAGCTCTTGCGTTACCCGTCTGCTTGAGAAGCAGCTCTTGAATATGAGGGTCCTGCACCCAGCCCATCGATGGTCCATCGTCGTCTGCTCCGCCGGCATCTTCATCTTCATGATCATGCCCTTCGTCTGCTCCGGCATCTTCCTCACCTTGCCACCGATAGCCATCACCGTCGTGATCATGTCCTGGAGATTTTTCGTCTTCTCGCCCTTCCGAGTCTTGCTCATTTCTTGCCCGGCCCCCATGGACGACTTCATAGTCATCTTCATCACCTTGCCACCGATAGCCATCCATGAAACCACGCAAGAGCAGGTGGTCCCGCACCTGCCCGGAATCCGGGTCCGCAATAAGGCTCTTCAGCTTGCATCTTCGACACGGACATCTTATCTCCGTCTTGTTCTTTTGAAGCATCTCGGCCTTCGCGGAGCTCAAAGACCTATTCACGATGCCTTCGGTCATCGTGCGGACCATGGTTGCTTGCGGGGTAGAGCAAAACCATATTTTAGAACCAAGAAAAAAATTGGCATGACTTTCCCTAAAAATAGGACCAAAAAGAATGCATAGTGCCAAAATTCTCGCCGAAACAGAAACGAATCAACATTCCGGCAAAATATTGGCAACTATCGCATTTCAAATACCGGTACCTGCAAACACAAACATATATGCAACACCACAAACATACATAGATCTAGCTAGGCCACAAAAAGTGCATGTGCACGTTGTTGGAGCGAGCTAGGTTGGGAGAAAAAAAGTAGATCTACAACATAAAGATAGCTTTCCCCTTACTTACCTATCAAAAAAAGTAATTTAACCACTTAATTTTGATGAATCTAAGGTGCAAATGAGGTGAGGACGAGGAGGCAGCCGACACAACCTTGGAGAAGGAGGTGGAGGGAATGAAGTGGGGAAAGTGAGTGTGTAGGTGTGGTTGTCCAAAATATCTAGCTGGTCCCAGGTTACTAATGGCGCACAATCCACTCATGCGCCATTAGTAACCCTACATACTAATGGCGCAATTGCTGGTGGTGCGCCATTAGTAGTTTTGCAAAAATATAAAAATATATATATATACTAATGGCGCACCATGGCATAGTGCGCCATTACTAGTTTAAACTATTACTGGCGCACCATGGCATAGTGCGCCATTACTAGTTTAAACTAGTAATGGCGCACTATTCCACGGTGCGCCATTAGTAGTTTTGCAAAAAAAAGAATAGAAAAAAAATGCAGTAGTGGCGCACTGTTTGGCTGGTGCGCCATTACTAGTTAGAACTATTAATGGCGCACTATGCCTGGATGCGCCATTAGTATGTTTGGAAAAATGAAAAAAAGTTTTTGTTACTACTGGCGCACCGTGTGTCTGGTGCGCCATTACTGTCTTCCACACTAATGGCGCATCGGCACATGGTGCGCCATTAGTATATAGTAGTGGCGCACCACATGTCTGGTGCGCCATTAGTGTCAACTTAATCTATAGCCCTTTCCCTAGTAGTGCTTGGAAGATGGACGACAAGCCCGCGTCATCAACAACACCTCCACCTTCACCAACAAAGAAGGAGATATAATCACATGGGTATGGGCACTCCCCTTGGCAACTGCCAAACTTGGGGGAGGTGCCCCGGTATCGTATCACAACCACATCTCCTATCTTTACCGTTTTTCTTAGTTCGATCCTATTAGTATTATCTTGATCTAGTAGAATAAACTTTATGGCATGATCTAGTTTTGGGTTTTGCTTTATGATCTTTCTATGTAATCGAGTCCATGAGCTATATGATAAAGATTAGTGTTGAGTCAAGGGCTTGATCATTTTGCCATGATCTTGAGTGAATAAAAGAAAAGAGAAAAAGAACAAAAAGAAACAAAGAGTTCATATTGATCTTATTGAGAGTAATGACTTCACATAGAAAGAGTATGATGATTAAGAGTTGTTGGGAGTTGGCAAACATAGTTTTGGTCATCGTTGCAATTAATAGGAAGTAATAAGGAAAGATAGGTTTCACATATAAATATACTACTATTGACATCTTTTATGATTGGGAGCACTCATTAAAATATGACATGCTAAAGAGTTGATGTTGGACAAGGAAGACAACGTAATGGGTTATGTTTTCTTATATCTGAGATAAAGTATATTGTCATGGATCGTCCAACATGTTGAGCTTGCCTTTCTCCCTCATGCTAGCCAAATTCTCAACACCAAGTAGAGATACTACTTGTGCTTCCAAAATCCCTTAAACCAGTTTTGCCATGAGAGTCCACCATATCCACCTATGGATTGAGTAAGATCCTTCCAGTAAGTTGTCATCGGTGCAAAGCAATAAAAATTGCTCTCTAAATATGTATGACTTATTAGTGTGGGAGAAAATAAGCTTTATACGATCTTGTGATGTGGAAGAAATAAAAGCGACGGACTGCATAATAAAGGTTCATATCACAAGGGGCAATATAAAGTGACGTTCTTTCGCATTATGATTTTGTGCGTCCTACCGTAAAAGCGCATGGCAACATGTGCTTCCCTCTGCGAAGGGCCTATCTGTTACTATTATCTTCTACCTTATGCAAAGAGTCATGGTAATCTTCACCTTTCCTTTTTATATTTTATCCTTTGGCAAGCGCAGTGTGTTGGAAAGATCCTGATGGATATATCTAATTGGATGTAGGGGAGCATGAGTTATTATTGTTGACATTACCCTTGAGGTAAAAGGTTGGGAGGCGAAACTATAAGCCCCTATCTTTCTCTGTGTCCGATTAAAACTCCGTAAACACAAGTATCCCGTGAGTGTTTGCAGTTATGAAAGACTAAATGATAGTTGAGTATGTGTACTTGCTATCAAGCTCTGGCATAGACTCTTTCTGATGTTACAATAAATTGCAATTGCTTCAACGACTGAGATTATAGTTTGGTTTTCAATAAAGTTTGTGATTCGTATTCTGCATTGTGAATGGATTATTACTTGAGCATAAGAAATCATATGACAATACCTATATATGTTGCTGTTATGAGAATAATCATGATGCCTTCATGTCCGTATTTTATTTTTATCAACGCCTCTACCTCTAAACATGGGGACATAATTATCATTATAAGCTTTCGCTTGAGGACAAGGGAGGTCTAAGCTTGGGGGAGTTGATACGTCCATTCTGCAGCATGCTTTTATATCGATATTTATTACATTATGGGCTGTTATTTCACGTTATGTCACAATACTTATGCCTAGACTCTCTTATTTTACAAGGTTTACATAAGGAGGGAGAATGCCGGCAGCTGGAATCCTGGGCTGGAAAAGGAGCAAATATTAGAGACCTATTCTGAACAACTCCAAAAGTCCTAAAACTCCACGAAAGTCATTTTGGGAAATAATAACAATTATCTAGCAGAAGAAGTTCACCAGAGGGGGCCCCACCTGGCCACGAGGGTGGGGGGCGTGCCCCCCTGCCTCGTGGGCCTCTGGTGGCCCTCTGATGCCCATCTTCTGCTATATGAGGTCTTTCGTCGAGGAAAAAATCATAAGAAACCTTTCAGGACGAAACTCCGCCGCCACGAGGCGGAACCTTGGCGGAACCAATCTAGGGCTCCGACAGAGCTGTTCTGCCGGGGACACTTCTCTCCGGGAGGGGGAACTCATCGTCATCGTCATCACCAACGCTCCTCTCATCGGGAGAGGGCAATCTCCATCAACATCTTCACCAGCACCATCTCCTCTCAAAACCCTAGTTCATCTCTTGTATCCAATTCTTGTCTCCAAGTGCAGGGATTGGTACTAGTAGGTTGCTAGTAGTGTTGATTACTCCTTGTAGTTGATGCTAGTTGGTTTTATTTGGTGGAAGATCATATGTTCATATCCTTTATGCATATTAATACCCTCTGATTATGAACATGAATATGCTTTGTGAGTAGTTACGTTTGTTCACGAGGACATGGGAGAAGTCTTGCTATTAGTAGTCATGTGAATTTGGTATTCGCTTCGATATTTTGATGAGATGTATGTTGTCTAGCCTCTAGTGGTGTTATGTGAATGTCGACTACATAACACTTCACCATTATTTGGGCCTAGAGGAAGGCATTGGGAAGTAATAAGTAGATGATGGGTTGCTAGAGTGTGAAGCTTAAACCCTAGTTTATGCGTTGTCGTAAGGGGCTGATTTGGATCCATATGTTTCATGCTATGGTTAGGTTTACCTTAATACTTTTGTTATAGTTGCGGATGCTTGCAATAGAGGTTAATCATAAGTGGGATGTTTGTTCAAGTAAGAATAGCACCCAAGCACCGGTCCACCCACATATCAAATTATCAAAGTATCGAACGCGAATCATATGAACGTGATGAAAACTAGCTTGACGATATTCCCATGTGTCCTCGGGAGTGCTTTTCCTTATATAAGAGTTTGTCCAGGCTTGTCCTTTGCTACAAAAAGGATTGGGCCACCTTGCTGCACTTTATTTACTTTTGTTACTTGTTGCTCGTTACGAATTATCTTATCACAAAACTATCTGTTACCACATATTTCAGTACTTGCAGAGAATACCTTGCTGAAAACCGCTTATCATTTCCTTCTGCTCCTCGTTGGGTTCTACACTCTTACTTATCAAAAGGACTATGATAGATCCCCTATACTTGTGGGTCATCATACTATACCGCTGGGCGAAAGGAGAGAAAGACCAGCTCGGAAAGCCAGGAGCGCGAGGTTCAACAACTCAAGGCACAAGTGGCGCGGATTTCGGAGATGGTCGAAGAGCAAGTGCGAGACCAACTGGGAGCGACGATCACCGCCATTATACCTACCTTCGTTTCTGGGCTGCAGGCATGGATGGCGGGCAGCCAACAGGGGCCGCCCCGATTCCTAGCTTCACAGGCAGCAACTCGCGCAACGCGCCGGCGGCGCCATTGGTGTCTCCGGCGGAGGCGGCACTGGTGTCTCCCGCGGAGGCGCCGCCATTGCAGCATAATGCACCCAGGTGTGGGAAGAATACGCCGGCCGGCACCTCAGCAGCAAGCGGCCCCTCCGTCAATTGCACGCCCGCCGTTGGCGGTGCCTCGACATTAGCCGAGCTCGACGCCATCACGGTAACTAATTAAGCCTCTCGGCCGATGACTTCATCTCCTTGCCTTTGACTGGGCATCCCTGACGCCCTACATGTTTTCGTAGGGCGCCGCCGATGTTCCGTGCACTCTCCTGCACTTCGTGAACGACGAGTTGGTCGATGTCACCAAGGGCAGAATCGTTCAACCGGGCAGCCATGTGTTCCACGGTAATCAAATGCCACCCAGGGTTTATAGGGTTCAACTGGTTTGGGTGCTGCCGGTCTTCGACGACATATTACCTACGTATCGACCTCATGGGGCCGATGAAGATGATGTGATGACCCTCAGCGCCTGCATAAGCTGGCCCATGCTTTGGCCGAAGAGCCAGATTCGTTTGGGGGCGGGGGACACCACCCCACAGACAACACCGCCAGTTGTGCCGGCGCCAAGCCATGGCAAGACCCCCGCAACGCTACCGGACATGCCGGACATGCATATGCCACAGGATCCGGACATGCATATGGCACAGGATCCGGACAATGAAGACGACGACGGTACATTTACCAACATCGATAAGTACTTCAACGAACATGGGTACAGTGACGAATTCTTGGGGCCTCCTTCTCAAGAACCCAACCCTGCAAAAGGCGATCTAGGTGGTACCGCAGAGAAACCCAATTGCAACAGGCGTCGTCTGGCGTTCAGTTCTCAGGAGACGACTCCATCTGCCACCTTCACCGAGCCTCAGATAGCCGAGGTGCGAAATATTATCAGCCCCAACACACTCAAGAAGGCGGTCTCTTAGCAGAACTCGATCCCATTACAGCAGAAGAAGAAGGGATGGAAAAGAAAGACTAACAAGGGTGCGAGCCAGCCGGCACCGAGTACGATCCGTGCTCAGGACGGTCCACCTTCACCTAAGAATATGTCGAGGAGGGTGCATATTTCGGGTAGGCCGATTCTACCGACTAATCTGCTCAATGCTGCAACCGGTGCTATGGGGAGTATGCATGATAGTGTTCTTCCTTTGGAGAAGCGGCGTCTCTCCGAGAATGATGTGGCATACCCGGTTTTCGTGGCCAAGGTGCCAGAGGGCAAGGTCTTTGTGGATAGCACCATCGGGGGTACGATCGTCCTGCGGTTTGATGACATCTTCGCTATGTTTAACCTTCATCCGCTGCACTACACCTTCGTTCGGCTATTTTCGCTGAGTATGGAGATGCGGATCATTAGAGACAAGACCCCGGACATCGTGATAGTCGACCCCTTCTACATGCGTGCCAAGATCTTGGGCAGCGCTAGGGACCGGCAAGTCGCGAGTTCATACGTTGAAGGCGTCATTCTGGCAAACCCAGATAAGGATAACTTCCTCGTGCCTTACTTTCCCGACTAAGTCATCCTCTCACCGCCCCGTAACATATGATTTCTTAGATTTCGATCGTTCTTTTTTTTTCTAACATTCCGTGTTTTGAGCAGTGACACACATTGCACACTCATCCTCTTAAGCCCAAAATATTCCATGGCCACGTATTTTGACTCGGACCGTCAGTCGAAGAAAGACTACACAAATATCAAGAAAGTTCTTGATGATGTTCTCCCCGGCTACGCCAGATATGGAGGCACCTTCAGCAGGCCAGTTCGTAAGTACGACAAGCACGTGTTCACCCACAATACGACGTTCCCCTGCGTCAAGCAGCCGCCTGGCGGTCAGAAGGATGCCTACTACACACTCCATCACATGCGGGCGATCGTACGGGACCATAATCACCTTCTGCTACCAAATAATCTCAAAGATTTGGCCGCACGCTTGTCGGCAATCCAGGACATGGACATTAGACAAGAATTCTTTTGCATCCAGTCGGAGTTTGCGGAAATCATCCATCAAGATGTCCTTCGTACCTCGGGGCAGTTCTACCTCAGATATCAACCGTCCAACAGTGAGATAGAAACAACGCTACAAATGCAGGCTAACAACGCCCGCGATTTCATGACCATCACGACAGACGGCGGCTTCATCCATGCTCCGGTCCCTGAGTCGAGTCGAAAGTAGTGATGTTATGTAGTTCTGAAATATCGATTAGCTCATGCTGTAATTAAACTTTAATGAACATGTATGTCTCTTTGGTTTGGACAGTCGCTCAACTTATATGTAATCGATGCTATTTATTAGTAGGACCATGAATCATGCTATTAATGTCTTGCTTTTCTCTTCTGATCCTTTTGTTGCATACTTATATATTGCTTATGTATTATCTGTGAATTGCTACTAACGTTTTGTTTGGCTAGTGCACAGAGATGCCGTCGTATGTCGTGTACAAGGGTAAGGTTCCCAGAGTCTACGACGACTGGGAGGAGTGTCGAAGACAGGTTCACCGTTTCAGCGGTAACAGTTACAAAGGGTACACCACTAGGGCGGAGGCGGAAGCTAGATACGCGCGCTATCTAGCGGGAGAGAGGAGGGAGCGGAGGAGGAACCGGATGAAGACCAGTTTCATCGCGATGATGCTAATCCTGATGACCGCAGCTCTCTTCTATGTTATGGTAGTTTAGATGATCGATATCGACTTGTAATGTGAATACAAACTCGCTACTCGCGGTCTCGAGACTTGTAATGTTCTAACTTTGTTCGGTCTTTTGAATTCGGAGACTAATATGATGAATTGTATTCGGAGATTAATCTTCTATTGTACTCGATAAATCTGGTGTTTATATGTTGTGCTATCTATATTCTGTGCAGTAATATATTTTGTAACCTGTGCAAATATCAGAAAAAAAATCCTAATATTCATACTAGTGGCGCACCACACAACACTTTAGTGGCTGATACGTCTCCAACGTATCTATAATTTTTGATTGCTCCATGCTATATTATCTACTGTTTTGGACATTATTGGGCTTTATTATCCACTTTTATATTATTTTTGGGACTAACCTATTAACCGGAGGCCCAACCCAGAATTGATGTTTTTTGCCTATTTCGGAGTTTCGCAGAAAAGGAATATCAAATGGAGTCCAAATGGAATGAAACCTTCGGGAACGTGATTTTTAGGAAGAATATGATCCAGGAGACTTGGACCCTACGTCAAGAAACAAAAGAGGAGGCCACGAGGTAGGGGGTGCGCCCACCCCCCCAGGGCGCGCCCTCCACCCTTGTGGGCCCCTGTTGCTCCACCGACGTACTCCTTCCTCCTATATATACCTACGTACCCGCAAACGATCAGAGACAGAGCCAAAAACCTAATTCCACCGCCGCAACCTTCTGTACCCACGAGATCCCATCTTGGGGCCTGTTCCGGAGCTTCGCCGGAGGGGGCATCCATCATGGAGGGCTTCTACATCAACACCATAGCCTCTTTGATGAAGTGTGAGTAGTTTACCTCAGACCTTCGTGTCCATAGTTAGTAGCTAGATGGCTTCTTCTCTCTTTTTGGATCTCAATACAATGTTCTCCCCCTCTCTCGTGGAGATCTATTCGATGTAATCTTCTTTTTGTGGTGTGTTTGTTGAGATCGATGAATTGTGGGTTTATGATCAAGATTATCTATGAACAATATTTGAATCTTCTCTGAATTCTTTTATGTATGATTGGTTATGTTTGCAAGTCTCTTCGAATTATCAGTTTGGTTTGGCCTACTAGATTGATCTTTCTTGCAATGGGAAAGTGCTTAGCTTTGGGTTCAATCTTGTGGTGTCCTTTCCCAGTGACAGTAGGGGTAACAAGGCACGTATTGTATTGTTGCCGTCGAGGATAACAAGATGGGGTTTTTATCATATTGCATGAATTTATCCCTCTACATCATGTCATCTTGCTTAAGGCGTTACTCTGTTTTCATGAACTTAATACTCTAGACGCATCTTTGGATAGCGGTCGATGAGTGGAGTAATAGTAGTAGATGCAGGCAGAGTCGGTCTACTTGTCTCGGACATGATGCCTATATACATGATCATACCTAGATATTCTCATAACTATGCTCAATTTCATCAATTGCTCAACAGTAATTCGTTCACCCACCGTAAAATACTTATACTCTTGAGAGAAGCCACTAGTGAAACCTATGGCCCCCGGGTCTATCTTCATCGTATTAAGCTTCCAACACTTAGTTATTTCCTTTGATTTTTACTTTGCTTTTACTTTACTTTGCATCTTTATCACAAAAATACTAAAAATATTATCCTATCATATCTATCAGATCTCACTCTCTTAAGTGACCGTGAAGGGATTGACAACCCCTTATCGCGTTGGTTGCGAGGAGTTATTTGTTTTGTGTAGGTACGAGGGACTCGCGCGTAGCCTCCTACTGGATTGATACCTTGGTTCTCAAAAACTGAGGGAAATACTTATGCTACTTTGTTGCATCATCCTTTCCTCTTCAAGGAAAAGCCAACGCGGTGCTCAAGAGGTAGCAAGAATATTTCTGGCGCCGTTGCCGAGGAGTCTACGCAAAAGTCAACATACCAAGTACCCATCACAATTCCCTTATCTCCTGCATTACATTATTTTCCATTTGCCTCTCGTTTTCCTCTCCCCCACTTCACCCTTGCCGTTTTATTCGCCCTCTCTTTTCCGTTTGCCTCTTTTTCGCTTGCTTTTTGTTTGCTCGTGTGTTGGATTGCTTGTTTGTCACGATGGCTCAAGATAATACCAAATTGTGTGACTTTACCAATACCAACAATAATGATTTCCTTAGCACTCCGGTTGCTCCTCTTACCGATCCTGAATCTTGTGAAATCAATGCTGCTTTGTTGAATCTTGTCATGAAAGATCAATTCGCCGGCCTTCCTAGTGAAGATGTCGCTACTCATCTAAATAGCTTCATTGATTTGTACGATATGCAAAAGAAGAAACATATTGATAATGATATTGTTAAATTGAAGCTATTTCCTTTTTCGCTTAGAGATCGTGCTAAAGCTTGGTTTTCGTCTTTGCCTAAAAATAGTATTGATTCTTGGAACAAGTGCAAAGATGCTTTTATCTCTAAGTATTTTCCTCCCGCTAAGGTCATCTCTCTTAGAAATGATATTATGAATTTTAAGCAACTTGATCATGAACATGTTGCACAAGCTTGGGAGAGGATGAAGTTAATGATACGTAATTGCCCTAATCATGGTTTGAATTTGTGGATGATTATACAAAAAAATTATGCCGGGTTGAATTTTGCTTCTAGAAATCTTTTAGATTCGGCATGGAGGCACTTTTATGGAAATCACTTTAGGAGAAGCTACTAAACTCCTAGATAATATTATGGTTAATTATTCTCAATGTCACACTGAAAGATCTACTAATAAAAAAGTGCATGCGGTAGAAGAAATTAATGTTTTGAGCGGAAAGATGGATGAACTTATGAAATTATTTGCTACTAAGAGTGTTTCTTATAATCCTAATGATATTCCTTTGTCTACTTTGATTGATAAAAATAATGAATCTATGGATGTGAATTTTGTTGGTAGGAATAATTTTGGTAACAAAGCGTATATAGGAAACTTTAACCCTAGGCCTTATCCTAGTAATTCCTCTAATAATTATGGAAATTCCTACAACAACTCTGATGGAAATTTTAATAAGATGCCCTCTGAATTTGAGACTAGTGTTAAAGAGTTTATGAATTCGCAGAAGAATTTCAATGCTTTGCTTGAAGAGAAATTGCTTTAAGTTGATGAATTGGCTAGGAACGTTGATAGAATTTATCTTGATGTTGATTCTTTAGAGCTTAGATCTATTCCTCCTAAGCATGATATCAATGAGTCTCTCAAAGCCACGAGAATTTCCATTGATGAGTGCAAAGAAAGAACCGCTAGGATGCGTGCTAAGAAAGGTTGCTTTATAAAAGTGTGTTCTTCCAATTTCTATGAAAATAAAGATGAAGATCTAAATGTTATTGATGTGTCCCCTATTGTTTTGCAATATGAATCTTGATAATGATGGGACTGAATATGATCCACCTTTACCTAGAAGGCGTTCCAAAAATTCGGAGTTTTTTTATCTTGATGCTAAAATTGATAAAAGTGGGATTGAAGAAATCAAAACCCTAGATGTTGCTAAACCCACTATTTTGGATTTCAAGGAATTTAATTATGAAAATTTCTCTTTGATAGATTGTATTTCCTTGTTGCAATCCGTGCTAAATTCTCCTCATGCTTATAGTCAAAATAAAGCTTTTACCAAACATATCATTGATGCCTTGATGCAATCCTATGAGGAAAAGCTTGAGTTGGACGTTTCTATCCCTAGAAAACTTTATGATGAGTGGGAACCAACTATTAAAATTAAGATTAAGGATCATGAGTTCTATGCTTTATGTGATTTGGGTGCTAGTGTTTCCACTATTCCCAAAACTTTGTGCGATTTGCTAGATTTCCATGATTTTGATGATTGCTCTCTAAACTTGCACCTTGCGGATTCCACTATTAAGAAACCTATGGGAAGAATTAATGATGTTCTTATTGTTGCAAATAGGAATTATGTGCCGTAGATTTTATTGTTCTTGATATAGATTGCAATCCTTCATGTCCTATTATTCTTGGTAGACCTTTCCTTAGAACGGTTGGTGCAATTATTGATATGAAGGAAGGGATATTAGATTCCAATTTCCATTAAAGAAAGGCATGGAACACTTCCCTAGGAAGAAAATAAAATTGCCATATGAATCTATCATGAGAGCCACTTATGGATTGCCTACCAACGATGGCAATACCTAGATCTATCCTTACTTTTATGCCTAGCTAGGGGCGTTAAACGATAGCGCTTGTTGGGAGGCAACCCAATTTTATTTTTAGTTTATTTTTGCTATTGTTTCTGTTTAGGAATAAATCTTTGTTCTAGCCTCTGGTTATATATGTTTTTATGTTTTAATTAGTGTTTGTGCCAGGATCTTCTTGGATGATAGTTATTTGATCTTGCTGTAATTTCCAGAAACTTTCTGTTCACGAAAACAATTGTTAAAAATCACCAGAACGTGATAAAATACCGATCCAATTGCTGCTGATCAATAATCAAATTGCCTAGTTCTTCCTAGTTTGGCTGATTTTTTGGAGTTCCAGAAGTTTGCGTTAGTTATAGATTACTACAGACTGTTCTGTTTTTGACAGATTCTGTTTTTCGTGTGTTGTTTGCTTATTTTGATGAATCTATGGCTAGTAAAATGGTTTATAAACCAAAGAGAACTTAGAATAAATTAGGTTTAACACCAATAAATAAAGAATGAGTTCATTACAGTACCTTGAAGTGTTCTTTTGTTTTCTTTCGCTAACGGAGCTCATGCGATTTCTGTTGAGTTTTGTGTTGTGAAGTTTTCAAGTTTTGGGTGAATTTTTTTGATGGATTATGGAAAAAGGAGTGGCAAGAGCCTAAGCTTGGGGATGCCCATGGCACCCCCAAGATAATATAAGGACACTACAAAGCCAAAGCTTGGGGATGCCCCAGAAGGCATCCCTCTTTAAATCTACTTCCATCGGTAACTTTACTTGGAGCTATATTTTATTCACCACATGATATGTGTTTTGCTTGGAGCGTCTTGTATGATTTGAGTCTTTGTATTTTAGTTTACCACAATCATCCTTGCTGTACACACCTTTTGAGAGAGCCATACATGATTTGGAATTTGTTAGAATACTCTGTGTGCTTCGCTTATATCTTTTGAGTTATATAGTTTAGCTCTAGTACTTCACTTATATCTTTTAAAGCACGGTGGTGGATTTCTTTTGTAGAAACTATTGATCTCTCATGCTTCACTTAGATTATTTTTAGAGTCTTAAATAGCATGGTAATTTGCTTAAATAATCCTAATATGCTTGGTATTCAAGAATAGTAAAAACTTTCTTATGAGTGTGTTGAATACTATGAGAAGTTTGATGCTTGATAATTGTTTTGAGATATGAAGATAGTGATATTAGAGTCATTCTAGTTGAGTAGTTGTGAATTTGAGAAATACTTGTGTTAAAGTTTATGATTCCCGTAGCATGCACGTATGGTGAACCGTTATGTGATGAAGTCGGAGCATGATTTATTTATTGATTGTCTTCCTTATGAGTGGTGGTCGGGGACGAGCGATGGTCTTTTCCTACCAATCTATCCCCCTAGGAGCATGCGCGTAATAATTTGCTTTGATAACTTGTAGATTAAGTATATGAGTTCTTTATGACTAATGTTGAGTCCATGGATTATACGCACTTTTCTTCCTTCCACCATTTCTAGCCTCTCTAATACCGCGCACTTTTCGCCGGTATCAAACACCCACCATATACCTTCCTCAAAACACCCACCATACCTACCTATCATGGCATTTTCATAGCCATTCCGAGATATATTGCCATGCAATTTTCCACCGTTCCGTTTATTATGACACGCTCCATCATTGTCATATTGCTTTGCATGATCATCTAGTTGACATCGTATTTGTGGCAAAGCCGCCATTCATAATTGTTTCATATATGTCACTCTTGATTCATTGCATATCCCGGTACACCGCCGGAGGCATTCATATAGAGTCATATTTTGTTCTAAGTATCGAGTTGTAATTGTTGAGTTGTAATAAAATAAAAGTGTGATGATCTTCATTTTTAGAGCATTGTCCCCAGTGAGGAAAAGGATGATGGAGACTATGATTCCCCCACAAGTCGGGATGAGACTCCAGACAAAAAAAGAGGCCATAAAAAAGAGAGAAAAGGCCCACATAAAAAAAGAAAAAAAATGAGAGAAAAAGAGAGAAGGGACAATGTTACTATCCTTTTACCACACTTGTGCTTCAAAGTATCACCATGATCTTCATGATAGAGAGTCTCTCATTTTGTCACTTTCATATACTAGTGGGAATTTTTCATTATAGAACTTGGCTTGTATATTCCAATGACGGGCTTCCTCCAATGCCCTAGGTCTTCGGGAGCAAGCGGGTTGGATGCACACCCACTTAGTTTCTTTCGTTGAGCTTTCATATACTTATAGCTCTAGTGCATCCGTTGCAGGGCAATCCCTACTCACTCACATTGATATCTATTGATGGGCATCTCCATAGCCCGTTGGTACGCCTAGTTGATGTGAGGCTATATTCCCCCCATTTTTTGTCTTCTCCACAACCACCATTCTATTCCACATATAGTGCTATATCCATGGCTCACTCTCTTGTATTGCGTGAAGATTGAAAAAGTTTGAGAATGTAAAAAGTATGAAACAATTTCTTGGCTTGTCATCGGGGTTGTGCATGATTTAAATACTTTGTGTGGTGAAGATAGAGCATAGCCAGACTATATGATTTTGTAGGGATAAATTTATTTGGCCATGTTAATTTGAGAAGACATGATTGCTTTGTTAGTATGCTTGAAGTATTATTACTTTTATGTCAATATTAAACTTTTGTCTTGAATCTTTCGGATCTGAATATTGATACCACAATTAAGAAGAATTACATTAAAATTATGCGAAGTAGCACTCCGCATCAAAAATTCTGTTTTTATCATTTACCTACTCGAGGACGAGCAGGAATTAAGCTTGGGGATGCCTGATACGTCTCCAATGTATCTATAATTTTTGATTGCTCCATTCTATATTATCTACTGTTTTGGACATTATTGGGCTTTATTATCCCCTTTTATATTATTTTTGGGACTAACCTATTAACCGGAGGCCCAGCCTGTAATTGCTATTTTTGCCTATTTCGTAGTTTCATGTAAAAGGAATATCAAAAGGTGTCCAAACGGAATGAAACCTTCGGGAACGTGATTTTTAGTAATAATTTTATCCAGGAGACTTGGACCCTACGTCAAGAAACAAAAGAGGAGGCCACGAGGTTGGGGGCGCGCCCACCCCCCCCCCCCCCAGGGCGTGCGCTCCACCCTCGCGGGCCCCCTGTTGCTCGACCGACGTCCTCCTTCCTCCTATATATACCTACGTACCCCAAACGGTCAGAGACGGAGCCAAAAACGTAATTCCACCACCGCAACCTTCTGTACCCACGAGATCCCATCTTGGGGCCTGTTCCGGAGCTCCGCCGGAGTGGGCATCCATCACGGAGGGCTTCTACATCAACACCGTAGCCTCTCCGATTAACTGTGAGTAGTTTACCTCAGACCTTCGGGTCCATAGTTAGTAGCTAGATGGCTTCTTCTCTCTTTTTGGATCTCAATACAATGTTCTCCCCCTCTCTCGTGGAGATCTATTCGATGTAATCGTCTTTTTGCGGTGTGTTTGTTGAGACGATGAATTGTGGGTTTATGATAAAGATTATCTATGAACAATATTTGAATCTTCTCTGAATTCTTTTATGTATGATTGGTTATCTTTGCAAGTCTCTTCGAATTATCAGTTTGGTTTGGCCCACTAGATTGATCTTTCTTGCAATGGGAGAAGTGCTTAGCTTTGGGTTCAATCTTGCGGTGTCCTTTCCAAGTGACAGTAGGGGCAGCAAGGCATGTATTGTATTGTTGCCATCGAGGATAACACGATGGGTTTTTTATCATATTGCATGAATTTATCCCTCTACATCATGTCATCTTGCTTAAAGGCGTTACTCTGTTTTCATGAACTTAATACTCTAGATGCATCTTTGGATAGCGGTCGATGAGTGGAGTAATGTGAGTAGATGCAGTGAGTCGGTCTACTTGTCTCGGACATGATTACTATATACATGATCATACCTAGATATTCTCATAACTATGCTCAATTCTGTCAATTGCTCAACATTAATTCGTTCACCCGCCATAAAATACTTATACTCATGAGAGAAGCCACTAGTGAAACCTATGGCCCCCGGATCTATCTTCATCATATTAATCTTCCAACACTTAGTTATTTCCTTTGCTTTTTTACTTTGCTTTTATTTTACTTTGCATCTTTATCACAAAAATACCAAAAATATTATCCTATCATATCTATCAGATCTCACTCTCGTAAGTGACCGTGAAGGTATTGACATCCCCTTATCGCGTTGGTTGCAAGGAGTTATTTGTTTTGTGTAGGTACGAGGGACTTGCGCGTAGCCTCCTACTGGATTGATACCTTGGTTCTCAAAAATTGAGGGAAATACTTACGCTACTTTGCTGCATCATCCTTTCTTCTTCAAGGAAAAGCCAACGCAGTGTTCAAGAGGTAGCAGTGGCGCACTGCAATAAACACACTAGTGGCGCACTATCTAGTAGTGCGCCATTAGTAACCCAGAGCACAAGGTAAATATGGCCCCCTGGGAGGCATAGTAATGGCACACCGTTTGACATACTAATGGCGCACTCCCTGGTGGGCCACTACTGTCTGGTATACTAATGGCGCACCAAGGGTGCGCCGTTAGTATTAGTTACTAATGGCGTGATGATAGTGGCGCACCTGTAGTGCGCAATTAATGGCCAAAACATGTGCACCACTAATTAGCCTTTTCCTAGTAGTGGTAGATCCATTTTGTCCTATGGGTTAAGTGATGATCGTGATTGGTTTGAGTTGCATGTAGTTTTATTGATGCTGTCCTATGGTGCTCTCCATGTCGCGCAAGCGTGAGGGATCCCTGTTGTAGGGTTTGCTATATGTTCATGATTTGCTTATGGTGGGTGGCGTGAGTGACATAAGCACAGACCTGAGTAAGTAGGTTGTTTGCGTATGGGAGTAAAGAGGACTTGATGCCTTATAATGTTATGGTTTGGTTTTACCTTAATGATCTTTAGTAATAGCAGATGCTTGCTCGAGTTCCAATCATAAGTGCATATGATCCAAGAAGAGAAAGTATGTTAGCTTATGCCTCTCCCTCAAATAAAATTGCAGTAATGATTACCGGTCTAGTTATCAATTGTCTAGGGACAAATAACTTTCTTATGACAAAAAGCTCTCTACTAAAACTAACTTAGTTGTGTCTTTATCTTAACAGCCCCTAGTTTTTATTTACGTGCTCTTTATTATCTTGCACCTGGCCTACAACACCTACAATGTACTTCTAGTTTCATACTTGTTCTAGGTAAAGCGAACGTTAAGCGTGCGTAGAGTTGTATCGGTGGTCGATAGAACTTGTGGGAATATTTGTTCTAACTTTAGCTCCTCGTTGGGTTCGACACTCTTACTTATCGAAAGAGGCTACAATTGATCCCATATACTTGTGGGTTATCAGTGGACCCGAGCGGTGTCTCCAGGCCCGAGTACATCCACATCGAGTGATCAGAGGCTTGGAGAGGCTGGATGCGTCGACTGAGGAACACCTCCAACAGATCCATGCCAGTCACACCCTCCCGGACTAAGTTAACAACCTGGTCGACTAAAAGAAACACCTCGCCTTTCTCCTCTGGGGTCACAGTCAATGAAAAAGGTTGGCGGAGTCGCTCCATAGTGAAAGGGGGAGACGGTCGATCGACCAGGAGTCGGGACGTCTTTGCAGTAGAACCAGGTCGACTGCCATCCTCGGACTGACTCGGGAAGGGTTATGGAAGGAAAAGTTCTTCTACCCCTAATTTGGATTCCTAACCCCCCGCACATCTGGATCACATGCGTCTTTTCGTCAGTCGGATTTTCCTTCTTCACCGAGTGAGAACGACGAGTGAATATGTTTTAAAACAGGCCCAGTGTGGTTGACAGCCCAAGAAATTTTCGCACAGCACGATGAACGCAGCAAGATACGTGATTGTGTTTGGGGGGAAATGGTGAATTTCAGCACCGAAAAAGTTCAAGAAACCACTTGATACGTCCATTTTGCATCATGCTTTTATATCGATATTTATCGCATTATGGGCTGTTATTTAATGTTATGTCACAATATTTATGGCTATTCTCTCTTATTTTACAAGGTTTACATGAAGAGGAGAATGCGGCGGAAATTTGGAATTTTGAAATTTGGAAAAGGAGCAAATATTGGAGACCTATTCTGCGCAACTCCAAAAGTCCTGAAACTCCATGGAATATCTTAAAATAAATAAAGAAAAATCATCGCCAAAGATGAAGGCCAGGGGCCCACACCCTGCTCACGTTGGTGGGGGGCGCCCCCCCCCCCCTAGGGCGCGCCCCCTACCTCGTGGGCCCCCTGGTGGCTCTCTGATGCCCATCTTCTCCTATATGCAGTCTTTGGATGAGGAAAAAATAAGAACAAACCTTTCAGGACGAGACTCCACCGCCACGAGGCGGAACCTTGGCGGAACCAATCTAGGGCTCCGGCAGAGCTGTTCTGCCTGGGACACTTCCCTCCGGGAGGGGGAAATCATCGTCATCATCATCACCAACGCTCCTCTCATCGGGAGAGGGCAATCTCCATCAACATCTTCACCAGCACCATCTCATCTCCAAACCCTAGTTCATCTCTTGTATCCAATTCTTGTCTCCAAGTCCGGGATTGGTGCTAGTAGGTTGCTAGTAGTGTTGATTTCTCCTTGTAGTTGATGCTAGTTGGTTTATTTGGTGGAAGATCATATGTTCAGATCCTTTATGCATATTATTACCCCTCTGATTATGAACATGAATATGCTTTGTGAGTAGTTATGTTTGTTCATGAGGACAAGGGAGAAGTCTTGCTATTAGTAGTCATGTGAATTTGGTATTAGATTCGATATTTTGATGAGATGTATGTTGTCTAGCCTCTAGTGGTGTTATGTGAACATCGACTACATAACACTTCACCATTATTTGGGCCTATAGGAAGGCATTGGGAAGTAATAAGTAGATGATGGGTTGCTAGAGTGACAGAAGCTTAAACCCTAGTTTATGCGTTGCTTCGTAAAGGCTGATTTGGATCCATATGTTTCATGCTATGGTTAGGTTTACCTTAATACTTTTGTTGTAGTTGCGGATGCTTGCAATAGAGGTTAATCATAAGTGGGATGCTTGTTCAAGTAAGAACAGCACCCAAGCACCGATCCACCCACATATCAAATTATCAAAGTACCGAACGCGAATCATATGAACGTGATGAAAACTAGCTTGACGATATTCCCATGTGTCCTCGGGAGCGCTTTTCCTATTATAAGAGTTTGTTCAGGCTTGTCCT
Source organism: Aegilops bicornis (assembly GCA_021605145.1). Lineage (NCBI taxonomy): Eukaryota > Viridiplantae > Streptophyta > Magnoliopsida > Poales > Poaceae > Aegilops > Aegilops bicornis. The sequence goes on from CM038669.1 coordinate 47,988,198, forward strand.
TTGCTACAAAAAGGATTGGGCCACCTTGCTGCACTTTATTTACCCTTGTTACTTGTCGCTCGTTACAATTTATCTTATCACAAAACTATCTGTTACCACTTATTTCAGTACTTGCGGAGAATACCTTGCTGAAAACTGCTTATCATTTCGTTCTGCTCCTCGTTGGGTTCGACACTCTTACTTATTGAAAGGACTACGATAGATCCCCTATACTTGTGGGTCATCAAGACTCTTTTCTTGCGCCGTTGCTGGGGAGTGTAGTGCCTTTGGTAAGTGGAATTTGGTAAGGAAAAATTTATATAGTGTGCTGAAATTTTCTGTCACTTGTTACTATGGAAAGTAATTCTCTGAGGGGCTTGTTCGGGGTATCTTCACCCCGTCGATGAGCAAAGAGTTGCTCCTCAACCTACTGAACCTATTGAAAATGAAACTCCTTTTGAAATTCCTTGGTATGATGGAAAAACTGCTAGCTAATACTTTTATAGGAGATGGAACAAAGCATCTGATGAACATCTACTCTATGTGGATGAAATTTGTGGATTATTTAAGCTTGCAGGTATACCCGATGATGTTGTTAAGAAGAAGGCCTTCCCTTTATCTTTGAAGGGAGACGCATTGACATGGTATAGGCTATGTGATGATATGAGATCATGGAACTATAAAAGATTGAAATTGGAATTTTATCAAAAGTATTACCCTATGCATCTTGTTCATCGTGATCGCAATTATATATATAAGTTTTGGCCTCGCGAAGGAGAAAGCATCGCTCAAGCTTGGGGAAGGCTTAAATCAATGTTATATTCATGCCCCAATCATGAGCTCTCAAGAGAAATAATTATTCAAAGTTTTTATGCTCGGCTTTCTGATAACAATCGCACCATGCTCGATAATTCTTGTGCTGGCTCTTTTATGATGAAGACTATTGAATTTAAATGGAATTTATTAGATAGAATTAAACGCAACTCTGAAGATTGGGACCTCGACGAAGGTAAGGAGTCAGGTATGACACCTAAGTTTGATTGTGTTAAATCTTTTATGGATACCGATATTTTTCGTAAGTTTAGCACTAAACAAGGACTTGACTCTGAGATAGTAGCTTCTTTCTGTGAATCTTTTGCTACTTATGTTGATCTCCCTAAGGAGAAGTTGTTTAAATATCATCCTCCCATAGAAGGAAAAGTAGCTGCACCTATTAAAAGTTGAAGAAAAGACTGTCACTTATAATGATCCTATTGTTCCTACTTCTTATGTTGAGAAACCACCTTTACCTGTTAGAGTAAAGGATCATGCTAAAGCTTCAACTGTTGTTCGTAAAAGCAATATTAGAACTTATACACCTCCTGAGCAAGTTAAAGTAGAACCTAATATTGCTATTGTTAAAGATCTCTTGTCGATAATATTGATGGGCATGTTATTCAACTCTGTGGTGAAACTGCTAGAATTGCTAAACCTTGTGCTAAAGATAAACATAGACCCGTGGTAGGCGTGCCTGTTATTTCTGTTAAAATAGGAGATCATTGTTATCATGGCTAATGTGATATGGGTGCTAGTGCTAGCGTTATACCCATTGACTTATACAAAGAAATTATGCATGATATTGCACCTTTGAGTTAGAAGATATTGATGTTACAATTAAACTTGCCAATAGAGATACTATATACGCAATGGGAATTGTTAGAGATGTTGAAGTCTTGTGTGGAAAAACCAAATATCCCGCTGATTTTCTTGTTCTTGGTTCTCCACAATATAGCTTTTGTCCCATTATATTTGGTAGACCCTTCTTGAATATTGTTAATGCTAAGATAGACTGCAAAAAGAATGTTGTTACTATTGGCTTGGATGATATAGTTCATGAGTTTAATTTCTCTAAATTTAGTAAACAACATCGTGAGGAAGAATTGCCTAGTAAGGATGAAATTATTGGTCTTGCTTCTATTGCCGTACCTCCTAGTGATCCTTTAGAACACTATTTGCTAAACCATGAAAATGAGATGTTCATGAATGAAAGAAGGGAAATAGATGAAGTATTCTTTAAACAGGAACCTATTCTGCAACACAATTTGCCTGTTGAAATCCTAGGGGATCCTCCTCCACCCAAGGGCGATCCCCTGTTTGAGCTTAAACTGTTGCCTGATAATCTTAAATATGCTTATCTTGATGAAAAGGAAATATATCCTGTTATTATTAGTGCTAAGCTTTCAGAGCATGAAGAAGAAAGATTATTGAAAACTCTGAAGAAGCACCGTGCCGCTATTGGATATACTCTTGATGATCTTAAGGGCATTAGTCCCACTCTATGTCGACATAAAATAAATTTGGAAGCGGATGCCTAACCAGTTCGTGATCCTCAACGACATTTGAATCCTAAAATGAAAAAGGTGGTAAGAAAAGAAATACTCATGCTTCTGGAGGCAGGTATAATTTCTCCCGTTGCTGATAGCCAATGGGTAAGTCATGTCCATTGTGTCCCTAAGAAGGGAGGTATCACCGTTGTCCCTAATGATAAAGATGAATTAATTCCGCAAATAATTATCACAGGTTATAGGATGGTACTTGATTTTCGCAAATTAAATAAAGCTACTTAGAAAGATCATTACCCCTTACCTTTTATTGATCAAATGCTAGAAAGATCATGCAAACATACACATTATTGCTTTCTAGATGGTTATTCTAGTTTCTCTCAAATACCTGTGTCGGCTAAAGATCAATCAAAGACTACTTTTACATGCCCTTTTGGTACTTTTTCTTATAGACGTATGCCTTTTGGTTTATGTAATGCACCTGCTACCTTTCAAAGATGCATGATGGCTATATTGTCTGATTTTTGTGAAAAGATTTGTGAGGTTTCCATGGACGACTTTTCCGTCTATGGTTCCTCTTCTGATGATTGCTTGAGCAATCTTGATCGAGTTTTGCAGAGATGTGAAGAAACTAATCTTGTCTTGAATTGGTAAAAGTGCCACTTTATGGTTAATGAAGGTATTGTCTTGGGGCACAAAGTTTCTAAAAGAGGTATTGAAGTTGATAAAGCCAAGGTTGATGCTATTGAAAAGATGCCATGTCCCAAGGACATTAAAGGTATAAGAAGTTTCCTTGGTCATGCGGATTTTATAGGAGGTTCATTAAGGACTTCTCAAAATTTCTCGGCCTCGACTAATTTACTACAAAAAGATGTATCATTTGTCTTTGATGATGATTGTGTAGAAGCATTTGAAATACTTAAGAAAGCATTAGTCTCTTTTTTGTTGTTCGACCATCGATTGGAATTTACCCTTTGAAATTATGTGTGATGCTAGTGATTATCTTGTAGGTGTTGTTCTAGGGCAAAGAGTTGATAAGAAATTAAATGGTATCCATTATGCTAGTAAGACTCTAGACAATGCTCAAAGAAATTATGCTACTACCGAAAAGGAACTTTTAGCAGTTGTGTTTGCTTGTGATAAATTCAGACCCTATATAGTTGATTCTAAAGTAACTATTCACACTGATCATGCTGCTGTTAAATATCTTATGGAAAAGAAAGATGCTAAACCTAGACTTATTAGATGGGTTATCTTGCTGCAAGAATTTGATTTGCATATTGTTGATAGAAAAGGAGCTGAGAACCCCGTTGCAGATAACTTATCTAGGTTAGAGAATGTTCTTGATGACCCACTACCTATTGATGATAGCTTCCTGATGAACAATTAAATGTCATAAGCACTTCTCGTAGCACTCCATGGTATGCTGATTATGCTAATTATATTGTTGCTAAATTTATACCACCTAGCTTTACATACCAACAAAAGAAAAAGTTTTTCTATGATTTGCGGCATTACTTTTAGGATGACCCACATCTTTATAAAGAAGGAGTAGATGGTGTTATTAGACGTTGTGTACCTGAGCATGAACAGGAACAGATCCTACGCAAGTGCCACTCCGAAGCTTATGGAGGACACCACTGTTTGGAGATAGAACGCACATAAGGTATTGCAATCCGGTTTTATTGGCCTACTCTCTTCAAGGATGCCCGTAAGTTTGTTTTGTCTTGTGACGAATGTCAAAGAATTGGTAATATTAGTAGGCGTCAAGAAATGCCTATGAATTATTCACTTGTTATTGAACCATTTGATGTTTGGGGCTTTGATTATATGGGACCTTTTCACGCCTCTAATGGATATACACATATTTTAGTTGTTGTTGATTACGTTACTAAGTGGGTAGAAGCTATTCCAACTAGTAGTGCTGATCATAATACCTCTATTAAAATGCTTAAGGAAATTATTTTTCCGAGGTTTGGAGTCCCTAGATATTTAATGACTGATGGTGGTTCACACTTTATTCATGGTGCTTTCCGTAAAATGCTTGCTAAATATGACGTTAATCATAGAATTGCATCTCCTTATCACCCATGATCCGGTGGTCAAGTAGAGTTGAGTAATAGAGAGCTCAAATTAATTTTGCAAAAGACTATTAATAGGTCTAGAAAGAATTAGTCCAAGAAACTTGATGATGCATTATGGGCCTATAGAACTGCATATAAGAACCCTATGGGTATGTCTCCGTATAAAATGGTTTATGGAAAAGCATGGCATTTACCTCTCGAACTAGAACATAAGGCATATTGGGCTATTAAAGAGCTCAACTATAATTTCAAACTTGCCGGTGAGAAGAGGTTATTTGATATTAGCTCACTTGATGAATGGAGAACCCAAGCTTATGAAAATGCTAAGTTGTTTAAAGAAAAAGTTAAAAGATGGCATGACAAAAGGATCTAAAGCGTGAGTTTAATGTAGGTGATTATGTATTGCTATACAACTCTTGTTTAAGATTTTTTGCAGGAAAACTTCTCTCTAAATGGGAAGGTCCCTACGTTATCGAGGAGGTCTATCGTTCCGGTGCCATAAAAATCAACAACTTCAAAGGCACAAATCCGAAGGTGGTAAACGGTCAAAGAATCAAACATTATATCTCAGGTAATCCCATAAATGTTGAAACCAATATTATTGAAACCGTAACCCCGGAGGAGTACTTAAGGGACACTTTCCAGACCGTTTAGGACTCGAAAATGAAGAGGTATGTGGTACGGTAAGTAAACCGACTCCAAAACAATTTTTAAGGCAATATTTCTCCGTTTTGGAATATTTAGAAAAATTGAAAAATAAGTGGAAGTCTGGGAAGGACACGAGGGCCCCACGAGGGTGGTGGGCGCGCCCTACCCCCTTGGGCGCGCCCCCCTACCTCGTGAGCACCTCGTGTGCCCTCCGTACTCCGTTTTCTTGCACGATACGTATTTTGGTCGGTAAAAATTCATTATATATTCTCCCGAAGGTTTTGACTATCGTATCACGCAAATATCTCCTGTTCTTGTTTCGAGCTGTTTTCTGTCAGGGTTTTCAAGGCTAGGCATCATGTCGTCCCCCTCCTCCAACAATGGTGACAATGATGCTTGGCTAATGAATATAGATCTGAAAAGGGAAGAACCCATGAAGGTCAACAAGGATGAAAGGATCAAGAAGGCCACGGAGGACCAAGCTGCGGCAGCAGAAGACACTCTCCAACTTGATCACAACTTTCTCACTCCAACTGAAATCGAAGCTTTCAAGATGATTGAGTTAGCTCGTATTCAAAACAAGTATCTCACAAGTGAAAATATTCTGCTGAAGGAGCATATTGTTGCACTCAAGGGCATTATCCGCAAGTTGGAGGACCTCTTACGCTGGATGTGCGACTATCCATCACCTCCGCCTTCACCAACAAAGAAGGAGATATAATCACATGAGTATGGGCACTCCCCTTGGCAACTGCCAAGCTTGGGGGAGGTGCCCCGGTATCGTATCACCATCACAACTCCTATCTTTACCGTTTTCTTAGTTCGATCCTATTAGTAGTATCTTGATCTAGTAGAATAAAGGTTATGGCATGATCTAGTTTTGAGTTTTGCTTTATGATCTTTCTATGTAATCGAGTCCGTGAGCTATATATATAATAAAGTTTAGTGTTGAGTCAAGGGCTTGATTGTTTTGCCATGATCTTGGGTGAATAAGAAAAAGAATAAAAAGAAACAAAGAGTTCATATTGATCTTATTAAAAGTAATGACTTCACATAGAAAGAGTATGATGATTAAAAGTTGTTGGGAGTTGGCAAATGTAGCTTAGGTCATCGTTGCAATTAATAGGAAGTAATAAGGAGAGAGAGGATTCACATATAGATATATTATCATTGACATCTTTTATGATTGGGAGCACTCATTAAAATACAACATGCTAAAGAGTTGATGTTGGACAAGGAAGACAACGTGATGAGTTATGTTTTCTTATATCTGAGATAAAGTATGTTGTCATGGATCCTCTAACATGTTGAGCTTGCCTTTCCCCCTCATGCTAGCCAAATTCTCAGCACCAAGTAGAGATACTACTTGTGCTTCCAAATACCCTTAAACCAGTTTAGCCATGAGAGTCCACCATATCTACCTATGGATTGAGTAAGATCCTTCAAGTAAGCTGTCATCGGTGCAAGCACAAAACTTGCTCTCTAAATATGCATGACTTATTGGTGCAGAGAAAATAAGCTTTGTACGAACTTGTTGTGGAAGTAATAAAAGCGACGGACTGCATAATAAAGTTCCACACACAAGGGGCAATATAAAGTGACGTTCTTTTGCATTAAGATTCTGTGCATCAACCATAAAAGCGCATGGCAACCTCTGCTTCCCTCTGCGAAGGGCCTATCTTTTATTATTATCATCTACCTCATGCAAGAGTCACGTTGATCTTCACCTTTCCTTTTTCATTTTATCCTTTGGCAAGCCCAGCATGTTGGAAAGAACATGATATACATATCTAATTGGATGTAGGGGAGCATGAATTATTATTGTTGACATTACCCTTGAGGTAAAAGGTGGTGGGGCAAAACTATAAGCCCCTATCTTTCTACGTAATGCGATTAAAACTCTATAACCACAAGTATTGCGTGAGTGTTAGCAATTATGAAGGACTAAGTGATAGTTGAGTATGTGGACTTGCTTTTAAGCTCTGACATAGACTCTTTCCGATGTTATGATAAATTGCAATTGCTTCAATGACTGAGGTTATAATTTGTTGGTGCTCAATAAGGTTTCTGATTCATACTTTTGCATTGTGAAAATATCATCACTTGAACATAAGTAATCTTATGACAAAATCCATATATGTTGCTGTTATGAGAACAATCATGATGCCTTCATGTCCGTATTTTATTTTTATCGATGCCTCTACCTCTAAACATGAGGACATATTTATTGTTATCGGCTTTTAAGCTTGAGGACAAGCGAGGTCTAAGCTTAGGGGAGTTGATCGTCCATTTTGCATCATGCTTTTATATCGACATTTATCGCATTATGGGTTGTTATTTCACGTTATGTCACAATACTTATGGTTATTCTCTCTTATTTTACAAGGTTTACATGAAGAGGGAGAATGCTTAATTTGGAATCTGAAGGGTGGAAAAGGAGCAAATATTGGAGACCTATTACATGCAACTCCAAAAGTCCTAAAACTCCACGGAATATCTTAAAATAAATAAAGAAAAATCATCGCCAAAGATGAAGGCAGGGGGCCCACACCTGCTCACGAGGTGGGGCGCCCCAGGCGCGCCCCTACCTCGTGGGCCCCCTGGTGGCTCTCCGATGCCCATCTTCTCCTATATGAAGTCTTTCGATGTGGAAAGAAAAGAAGAAACCTTTCAGGACGAGACTCCGCCACCACGAGGCGGAACCTTGGCGGAACCAATCTAGGGCTCCGGCAGAGCTGTTCTGCCGGCGACACTTTCCTCTGGGAGGGGGAAATCATCGTCATCATCATCACCAACGCTCCTCTCATCTGGAGAGGGCAATCTCCATCAACATCTTCACCAGCACCATCTCATCTCCAAACCCTAGTTCATCTCTTGTATCCAATTCTTGTCTCCAAGTCCGGGATTGGTGCTAGTAGGTTGCTAGTAGTGTTGATTACTCCTTGTAGTTGATGCTAGTTGGTTTATTTGGTGGAAGATCATATGTTCAGATCCTTTATGCATATTATTACCCCTATGATTATGAACATGAATATGCTTTGTGAGTAGTTACGTTTGTTCGTGAGGACAAGGGAGAAGTCTTGCTATTAGTAGTCATGTGAATTTGGTATTAGATTCGATATTTTGATGAGATGTATGTTGTCTAGCCTCTAGTGGTGTTATGTGAGCGTCGACTACATAACACTTCACCATTATTTGGGCCTAGAGGAAGGCATTGGGAAGTAATAAGTAGATGATGGGTTGCTAGAGTGACGAGAAGCTTAAACCCTAGTTTATGCGTTGCCCGTAAAGGGCTGATTTGGATCCACATGTTTAGGGCTATGGTTAGTTTTACCTTAATACTTTCGTTGTAGTTGCGGATGCTTGCAATAGAGGTTAATCATAAGTGGATGCTTGTTCAAGTAAGAACAGCACCCAAGGACCGGTCCACCCACATATCAAATTATCAAAGTACCGAACGCGAATCATATGAACGTGATGAAAACTAGCTTGACGGTATTCCCATGTGTCCTCGGGAGCGCTTTTCCTATTATAAGAGTTTGTCCAGGCTTGTCCTTTGCTACAAAAAGGATTGGGCCACCTTGCTGCACTTTATTTACTCTTGTTACTTGTTGCTCCTTACAATTTATCTTATCACAAAACTATCTGTACCACTTATTTCAGTACTTGCAGAGAATACCTTGCTGAAAATCGCTTATCATTTCCTTCTGCTCCTCGTTGGGTTCGACACTCTTACTTATCGAAAGGACTACGATAGATCCCCTATACTTGTGGGTCATCACCCCTAAAGAAAGGATGCGGGGGAAGAGAAAGACCTCCCATTCTTCTACTTTTTCTTTATATATATAGCTTAGCCACAGTATTTACCATTTTCTTTTGATTTCTATACAAACCCTCTCCTGATTGGACACATGCATAAAGCAGGCAAACTACGTACGTACTGTACTTAGCTTGATCGATTTGGATTGTGTGTGTGGAGGCCTAGCTAGCTTTCCTTTTGAATCCAGCGAGAAGGCCTTCACCTGCGGAGGAAGCTGGCTTTTGTCTTTTGATGCATTGTCGTTGATTAATCAAGTGGAGCTTGTTTAGCATAGACAAAAGTGAACTGGTGGTGTGCGTCGACCAGCAGGTTTAGAGGGGAGCAGTTTCCGCGTCGATCGGAGAACAAGCCACTTGTGTTGTTACCTATTCTAACTTGGATCGGATCGGCATCGAGACATGCATGTCCATATACGCGAGTAAATTGGCCCCGGCCGCCGTCAGGGAAGTCCTCGCCCCCAGACGCTGCCCCAGCCTGCCGCCTGATGACCCACAAGTATAGGGGATCTATCTTAGTCCTTTCGATAAGAAATAGTGTCGAACCCAACGAGGAGCAGAAGGAAATGACAAGCGGTTTTCAGTAAGGTATTCTCTGCAAGCACTAAAATTATCGGTAACAGATAGTTTTGTGATAAAGTAATTTGTAACGGTTAACAAGTAACAAAAGTAAATAAGGTGCAGCAAGGTTGCCAAATCCTTTTTGTAGCACAGGACAATCCTAGACAAACTCCTATATAAAGGAAAACGCTCCCGAGGACACATGGGAATTATCGTCAAGCTAGTTTTCATCATGCTCATATGATTCGTGTTCATTACTTTGATAATTTGATATGTGGGTGGACCGGTGCTTGGGTACTGCCCTTACTTGGACAAGCATCCCACTTATGATTAACCCCTATTGCAAGAATCCGAAACTACAAAAGAAGTATTAAGGTAAGCCTAACCATGGCATGAAACATATGGATCCAAATCAGCCCCTTACGGCAAACAGCATAAACTAGGGTTTAAGCTTCATCACTCTGGCAACCCATCATCTACTTATTGCTTCCCAATGCCTTCCTCTAGGCCCAAATAATGGTGAAGTGTCATGTAGTCGACGTTCACATAACACCACTAGAGGAAAGACAACATACATCTCATCAAAATATCGAACGAATACCAAATTCACATGACTACTTATAGCAAGACTTCTCCCATGTCCTCAGGAACAAACATAACTACTCACAAATCATATTCATGTTCTTAATCAGAGGGGTATTAATAGGCATAAAGGATCTGAACATATGATCTTCCACCAAATAAACCAACTAGCATCAACTACAAGGAGTAATCAACACTACTAGCAACCGACAGGTACCAATCAGAGGTTTTGAGACAAAGATTGGATACAAGAGATGAACTAGGATTTGAGAGGAGATGGTGCTGGTGAAGATGTTGATGGATATTGCCCCCCTCCCGCTGAGAGGATCGATGGTGATGACGATGGTGACGATTTCCCCCACCCGGAGGGATGTTTCCCCGGCAGAACAGCTCCGCCGGAGGCCTAGATTGGTTTCGCCAAGGTTCCGCCTCGAGAAGGCGGTGCTTCGTCCCGAAAGCTTCCTTCTGATTTTTTTCTAGGACGAAAGACTTCATATAGCCAAAGATGGGCACCGGAGGCCTGCCAGGCCGCCGGAGGCAGGGGCATGCCCCCCACCCTCGTGGATGGTGGGTGGCCCCCCTCTGGTTCTTTCTTTGCCCAATATTTTTTATATATTCCAAAACATGCCTCAGTGAGTTTCAGGACTTTTGGAGTTGTGCAGAATAGGTCTCTAATATTTGCTCCTTTTTCCAGCCCAGAATTCTAGCTGCCGGCATTCTCCCTCTTCATGTAAACCTAGTAAAATAAGAGAGAATAGGCATAAGTATTGTGACATAATGTGTAATAACAGCCCATAATGTAATAAATATCGATATAAAAGCATGATGCAGAATGGACGTATCAACTCCCCCAAGCTTAGACCTCGCTTGTCCTCGAGCGGAAACCGATAACGAAAAATATGTCCACATGTTTAGAGATAGAGGTGTCGATAAAATAAAATACGGACATGAGGGCATCATGATCATTCTTAAAACAGCAACATATAATTTATCGACAAATAAAATCAGTCATTGAAGCCCTCATTGTTAAAATAGCAACATATGATTTCTTATGCTAAAGTAACAATCTATTCACAATGTAAAGTATGAATCAGAAACTTCATTGAAAACTAACAAACTATAATCTTAATCATTGAAGCAATTGCAATTTATCATAACATAGGAAAGAGTCAATATAAGAGCTTTTCAGCAAGTCCACATACTCAACTATCATTTAGTATTTCACAATTGCTAACACTCATGCAATACTTATGGGTATGGAGTTTTAATCGGACACAAAGAAAGATAGGGGCTTATAGTGTTGCCTCCCAACCTTTTACCTCAAGGGTAATGTCAAAAATAATAGTTCATGATAACTTACATCCAATTGGATATATATATCAGGATCTTTCCAACACAATGTGCTTGCCAAAGGATAAAATGTAAAAAGGAAAGGTGAAGATCACCATGACTCTTGCATAAGGCATAGAAATAAAAGATATGCCCTTCGCAGAGGGAAGCAGAGGTTGTCATGTGCTTTGATGGTTGAATGCACAAAATCTTAATGCGAAAAAACGTCACTTTATATTGCCACTTGTGATATGGACCTTTATTATGCAGTCCGTCGCTTTTTTTTCTTCCACATCACAAGATCATATAAAGCTTATTTTCTCCACACTAATAAATCATACATATTTAGAGAGCAATTTTTATTGCATGCAACAATGACAACTTACTTGAAGGATCTTACTCAATCCATAGGTAGGTTTGGTGGACTCTCATGGCAAAACTGGGTTTAAGGATATTCGGAAGCACAATTAGTATCTCTACTTGGTGCAAAGAATTTGGCTAGCATGAGGGGGAAAGGCAAGCTCAACATGTTGGATGATCCATGACAATATACTTTATTTCGGATATAAGAAAACATAACCCATTACGTTGTCTTCCTTGTCCAACATCAACCTTTTAGCATGTCATATTTTAATGAGTGCTCACAATCATAAAAGATGTCCAAGATAGTATATTTATATGTGAAAACCTCTCTTTCTTTATTACTTCCTATTAATTTCAACGGTGACAAAAACTATGTTTGTCAACTCTCAACAACTTTTATTCATCATACTCTTTTAATGTGAAGTCATTACTCTCCATAAGATCAATATGGTCGCTTTAATTCTTTTTATTATTTCTTTTATTCCCTCAAGATCATAGTAAGATAATCAAGCCCTTGACTCAAAACTAATCTTTATTATATATAGCTCACGGACTTGATTACATAGACGGATCATAAAGCAAAACTCAAAACTAGATCATACTAAACCTTTATTCTACTAGATCAAGATATTACCAAAAGGATCAAACTAAGAAAAAGGTAAATATAGGAGTGTGATGGTGATACGATACCGGGGCACTTACCCCAAGCTTGGCAGTTGCCAAGGGGAGTGCCCATACCAAATACTCAGTTCTCCTTTGCAGGTGAAGGAGATGGTGGTGATGATGGAGTGTCACACATCAAGCATAGGAGATCCTCCAATTTGCGGATGATGCCCTTGAGTGCGGTGATATGCTCCTTCAACAAAAAAAATTCACGTGTGAGATACTTGTTTTGTATTAGAGCTAACTCAATCATCTTGAAAGCTTCCATCTCAGTTGGGGTAAGAAGATTGTAATGAGGTTGAAGGATGTCTTCTTCTTCTGCTGCCGGAGCTTGATCCTCCATTGCCTTCTTGATCCTATTATCCTTGTTGATCTCCACGTGTTCTTCTCTCTTCAGCTCTATCTTCATTAGCCAAGCATCGTTGCCCTCATTGTTGGAGGAGGGGACGACATGATGCCTGGCCTTGACAACTCTGGCAGAAAACAACTCGAAACAAAAACAGAGGATATTTGCGTGATACAGTGGTCAAAACCTTCGGGAGATTATATAGTGAATTTTTACCGACTAAAAGAAGTATCATGCAAGAAAATAGAGTCTGGAGAGCACACGAGGTGCCCACGAGGCAGGGGGCGCGCCCTCCACCCTCGTGGACGCCTCGTGTCCTTCCCAGACTACTTCTTATTTTTCCTATCTTCTTAAATATTCCAAAACAGAGAAAAAATGCTATTAGAACTGTTTTGGAGTCGGTTTACTTACCGTACCACATACCTATTCCTTCTCGGAGTCTAAAATGTTCTAGAAAGTGTCCCTTATGTACTCCTCCGAGGTTACGGTATCAATAACATTAGTTTCAACATTTATGCGATTACCTGAGATATAATGTTTGATTCTTTGACCGTTCACCACCTTTGGATTTGTGCCTTCGAAGTTGTTGATTTTTATGGCACATAGCGATAGACCTCCTCGATAACGTAAGGACCTTCCCATTTAGAGAGAAGTTTTCCTACAAAAAATCTTAAACGAGAGTTGTATAGCAAAACATAATCACCTACATTAAACTCACGTTTTTGTATCCTTTTGGCATGCCATCTTTTAACTTTTTCTTTAAACAATTTGCCATTCTCATAAGCTTGGGTTCTCCACTCATCAAGTGAGCTAATGTCAAATAGTCTCTTCTAGCCAACAAGTTTGAAATCATAATTGAGCTCTTTAATGGCCCAATATGCCTTATGTTCTAGTTCGAGAGGTAAGTGACATGCTTTTCCATAAACCATTTTATATGGAGACATACCCATAGGATTTTTATATGCAGTTCTATAGGCCCATAATGCATCATCAAGTTTCTTGGACCAATTCTTTCTAGATCTGTTAACAGTCATTTGCAAAATTAATTTGATCTATCTATTACTCAATTCTACTTGACCACTAGACTGTGGGTGGTACGGAGATGCAATTCTATGATTAACGTCGTACTTGGCAAGCATTTTACGAAAAGCGCCATGAATAAAATGTGAACCACCACCAGTCATTAAATATCTAGGAACTCCAAACCTCGGAAAAATAATTTATTTAAGCATCTTAATAGAGGTGTTATGATCATCACTACTAGTTGGAATAACTTATACCCACTTAGTAACGTAATCAACAGCAACTAAAATATGTGTATAGCCATTAGAGGAAGGAAACGGTCCCATATAATCAAAGACCCAGACATCAAATGGTTCAGTAACAAGTGAATAGTTCATAGGCATTTCTTGACGTCTACTAATATTACCAATTCTTTGACATTCATCACAAGACAAGACAAACTTATGGGCATCTTTGAAGAGAGTAGGCCAATAAAAACCGGATTGCAATACCTTATGTGTAGTTCTATCTCCAGCATGGTGTCCTCCATAAGCCTCAGAGTGACACTTGCGTGGGATCTGTTCCTGTTCATGCTCAGGTACACAACGTCTAATGACACCATCAACTCCTTCTTTATATGGGTCATCCCAGAAGTAATATCTTAAATCATAGAAAAACTTTTTCTTTTGCTGGTATGTGAAACTGGGTGGTATAAATTTAGCAACAATGTAATTAGCATAATCATCATACCATGGAGCAGTACGAGTAGCATTTATGACAGCTAATTGTTCATCGGGAAAGCTATCATCAATAGGTAGTGGGTCATCAAGAACATTCTCTAACCTAGATAATGTTCTGCAACGGGGTTCTCAGCTCCCTTTCTATCTATAATATGCAAATCAACTTCTTGTAGTAGGAGAACCCATCTAATAAGTCTAGGTATAGCATCTTTCTTTTCCATAAGATATTTAATAGCAGCATGATCAGTGTGAACAGTTACTTTAGACTCAACAATATAAGGTCTGAACTTATCACAAGCAAATACAACTGCTAAAAATTCTTTTTTAGTAGTAGCATAATTTCTCTGAGCCTTTGTCTAGAGTTTTACTAGCATATTGGATAACATTTAATTTCTTATCAACTCTTTGTCCTAGAACAGCGCCTCTGACATAATTAATCACTAGCATCACACATAATTTCAAAGGGTAAATTCCAACAGGTGGCTGAACAATAGGTGCAGAAATCAAGGCTTTCTTAAGTATTTCAAATGCTTCTACACAATCATCATCAAAGACAAAAGGAACATCTTTTTGTAAGAGATTAGTCAGAGGCCTAGAAATTTTTTAGAAGTCTTTAATGAACCTCCTATAAAGACCGGCATGACCAAGGAAACTTCTTATACCTTTAATGTCCTTAGGACACTGCATCTTTTCAATAGCATCAACTTTAGCTTTATCAACTTCAATACTTCTTTCAGAAATTTTATGACCCAAGACAATACCTTCATTAACCATAAAGTGACACTTCTCCCAATTCAAGACAAGATTAGTTTCTTCAAATCTCTGCAAAACTCGATCAAGGTTGCTTCAGCAATCATCAAAAGAAGTTCCATACACTGAGAAATCATCCATGAAAACCTCAACAACCTTTTCACAAAAGGCAGAGAATATAGCAGTCATACATATTTGAAAGGTAGCAGGTGCATTGCATAAACCAAAAGGCATACGTCTATAAGCGAAGGTACCGAAAGGGCAAGTAAAAGTGGTCTTTTCTTGATCCTCTTTTGACACAGGTGTATTTGAGAGAAACCAGAATACCCATCTAGAAATAAAAAATGTGTATGTTTGGATAATCTTTCTAGCATTTGATCAGTAAAAGGTAAAGGGTAATGATCATTTTTATTAGCTTTATTTAGTTTGAGGAAATCAATTGCCATTCTATAGCCTGTAACAATTCTTTGTGGGATCAATTCATCTTTATCATTAGGAACAACAGTAATACCTCCCTTCTTAGGGACGCAATGGACAGGAATTACCCACTGACTATCAGCAACAGGATAAATTATACCTGCCTCCATAAGCTTTAATATTTCATTTCTTACCACTTCTTTCATCTTAGGATTTAACCGTCATTGGTGATCAAAAACCAGTTTAGCGTCTTTCTCCAATTTTATTTTGTGCTAGCGTAGAGTGGGACTGATGCCCTTAAGATCATCCAGAGTATATCCAATAGTAGCACGGTGCTTCTTCAGAGTTTTCAATAATTTCTTTTCTTCCAGCTCTGAAAGTTTAGCACTAATAATAACAGGATATATCTTCTTTTCATCAAGATAAGCATATTTAAGAGTACCAGGTAATGGTTTAAGCTCAAACACGGGATCACCCTTGGGTGGAGGAGGATCCCCTAGAATTTCAACAGGCAAGTTGTGTTTCAAAATAGGTCCCTGTTTGAATAATACTTCATCTATTTCCCTTCTTTCATTCATAAACATATCATTTTCATGGTCTAACAAATATTGTTCTAAAGGATCATTAGGAGGCACGGCAATAGAAGCAAGACCAATAATTTCATCTTTACTAGGCAATTCTTTATCATGGGGTTGTCTACGAAATTTAGCAAAATTAAAATCATGAGACATATCCTCTAAGCCAATAGTAACAACATCCTTGTCGCAGTCTATCCTAGCATTAACAGTATTCAAGAAGGGTCTACCAAATATAATGGGACAGAAGTTGTCTCGTGGGGAAGCAAGAACAAGAAAATCAGTAGGATATTTAATTTTTCCACACAAGACTTCAACATCTCTAACAATCCCAACCGGTGAGATAGCATCTCTATTGGCAAGCTTAATAGTGACATCAATGTCTTCTAACTCAGCAGGTGCAATATCATGCATAATTTCTTCGTATAAAGAATAAGGTATTGCACTGACACTAGCACCCATATCACATAAACCATGCTAGCAATGATCTCCTATTTTAACAGAGATAACAGGCATGCCTACAACAGGTCTATGTTTATTTTTAGTATCTGGTTTAGCAATTCTAGCAGCTTCATCACAGAAGTAAATAACATGCCCATCAATATTATCGGCCAAGAGATCTTTAACCATAGCAATACTAGGTTCAACTTTAATTTGCTCACAGGGTGTAGGTGTCCTAGTATTACTCTTACGAACCACAGTTGAAGCTTTAGCATGGTCCTTTATTCTAACAGGGAAAGGTGGTTTCTCAATATAAGCGGTAGGAACAATAGGATCAACATTACGAGTGATAGTCTGTTCTTCAACTTTAATAGGTTCAACTACTTTTACGTCAATGGGAGGATGATGTTTAAACCACTTCTCCTTAGGGATATCAACATGAGTAGCAAATGATTCACAGAAAGAAGCTACTATCTCAGAGTCAAGTCCATATTTAGTGCTAAATTCACGAAAAACATCGGTATCCGTAAAAGATTTAACACAATCAGACTTGGGTGTTATACCTGACTCCTTACCTTCATCGAGTTCCCAATCTTCAGAGTTGCGTTTAATTCTTTCCAATAAATCCCATTTAATTCAATAGTCTTCATCATAAAAGAACCAGTACAAGAAGTATCGAGCATGGAGCGATTATTGATAGAAAGCCGAACATAAAAATTTTGAATAATAATTTCTCTTGAGAGCTCATGATTGGGGCATGAATATAACATTGACTTAAGCCTTCCCCAAGCTTGAGCGATGATTTCTCCTTCGCGAGGCCACAAATTATATATATATATATATATATATATATATATATATATATAATTACGATCACGATGAGCAAGATGTATAGGATAAAACTTCTGATGAAATTACATTTTCAATCGGTTGTAGTTCCATGATCCCATATCATCACATAGCCTCAACCATTTCAATGCCTTTCCCTTCAAAGATAAAGGGAAGACCTTCTTCTTGATAACATCCTCGGGCATACCTGCAAGCTTAAATAATCCACAAACTTCATCCACATAGATTATGTGCAAATCGGGATGTAATGTTCCATCTCCTGTAAAAGGATTAGCTAGCAGTTTCTCTATCATACCCGAAGGAATTTCAAAGTGAACATTTTTAGTAGGTACAGTAGGTTGAGGAGCAACTCTTTGCTCTACTGGTCGGGGTGAAGATACCCCAAACAAGCCCCTCAAAGGATTATGTTCCATAGTAACAAGTGACAGTAAATTTCAGCACACTATATAAATCCTTCCTTACGAAATTCCACTTACCAAAGGAGCTTCACTCCCCGGCAACGGCGCCAGAAAAGAGTATTTTTGATGACCCACAAGTATAGGGGATCTATCGTAGTCCTTTCGATAAGTAAGAGTGTCGAACCCAACGAAGGGCAGAAGGAAATGACAAGCAGTTTTAAGTAAGTTATTCTCGCAAACCTTTGAAATTATCGGTAACAGATAGTTTTGTGATAAGGTAATTTGTAACGGGTAACAAGTAACAAAAGTAAACAAGGTGCAGCAAGGTAGCCCAATCCTTTTTGTAGCAAAGGACAAACCTGGAAAAACTCTTATATAAAGGAAAACGCTCCCAAGGACACATGTGAATTATCGTCAAGCTAGTTTTCATCACGCTCATATGTTTCGCGTTCGTTACTTTGATAATTTGATATGTGGGTGGACCCGTGCTTGGGTACTGCCCTTCCTTGGACAAGCATCCCACTTATGATTAACCCCTATTGCAAGCATCCGCAACTACAAAATAAGTATTAAGGTAAACCTAACCATAGCATGAAACATATGGATCCAAATCAGCTCCTTACGAAGCAACGCATAAACTAGGGTTTAAGCTTCTGTCACTCTAGCAACCCATCATCTACTTATTGCTTCCCAATGCCTTCCTCTAGGCCCAAATAATGGTGAAGTGTCATGTAGTCAACATTCACATAACACCACTAGAGGAAAGACAACATACATCTCATCAAAATATCGAACGAATACCAAATTCACATGACTACTTATAGCAAGACTTCTCCCATGTCCTCAGGAACAAACGTAACTATCCACAAATCATATTCATGTTCATAATCAGAGGGGTATTAATATGCATAAAGGATCTGAACATATGATCTTCCACAAAATAAACCAACTAGCATCAACTACAAGGAGTAATCAACACTACTAGCAACCTACTGGTACCAATCTGAGGTTTTGAGACAAAGATTGGATACAAGAGATGAACTAGGGTTTGAGAGGAGATGATGCTGGTGAAGATGTTGATGGATATTGCCCCCCTCCCGCTGAGAGGATCGATGGTGATGATGATGGTGATGATTTCCCCCTCCCGGAGGGATGTTTCCCCGGCAGAACAGCTCCGCCGGAGCCCTAGATTGGTTCCGCCAGAGGGATGTTTCCCCGAAAGACTTCATATAGCCAAAGATGGGCACCGGAGGCCTGCCAAGGGGCCCATGAGGCAGGGGCGCATGCCCAGGGGGGTAGCCCCCCCCCCCAACCCTCGTGGCTGGTGGGTGGCCCCCCTCTGATTCTTTCTTCGCCCAATATTTTTTTATTCCAAAACGTGCCTCCGTGAAGTTTCAAGACTTTTGGAGTTGTGCAGAATAGGTCTCTAATATTTGCTCCTTTTCCAGCCTAGAATTCCATATGTCGGCATTCTCCCTCTTCATGTAAACCTTGTAAAATAAGAGAGAATAGGCATAAGTATTGTGACATAATGTGTAATAACAGACCATAATGTAATAAATATCGATATAAAAGCATGATGCAAAATGGACGTATCACCACCCCAACTGCTGGCCAACATCGCCACCATGGGCGTCTTCAACGACCGCAGGTGGCCCCACGACTCGTTCACCGTGCGTGTATGGTGCTTTCTTACCATCCGGTATGGCCCCAGGCCGCCGTTCCCATATAGTTCCTTGGGGCGTGAGGGGTAGGAGGCTACTCGTTCGCCCCCAACTATATGTTCTACCAGGAGGTTGTCCTGTACCCGCGCCGCCCCAGCAGCTACGACACCGCCATGCTTATCCTCTGGGATGTTTTTGGCGCCCCAGCCTTCGCCACGACGGAGGACGGTGTGTGGAAGCTGGCACGGTCGGAGGATGGAGCGACGACGCCATCCAGCACGACAGCCAGCTGATACGTATCCAACGTATCTATAATTTTTGATTGCTCCATGCTATATTATCTATTTTTTGGACTATATTGGGCTTTATTTTCCAATTTTATATTACTTTTGGGACTAACCTATTAACCAGAGGCCCAGCCCAGAATTGCTGTTTTTTGCCTATTTCAGTGTTTCGAAGAAACGGAATATCAAACGGAGTCCAAACAGAATGAAACCTTCGGGAACGTGATTTTCTCATCAGATAAGATCCAGGAGACTTGGACCCTCCGTCAAGAAAGCCACGAGGCGTCCACGAGGGTGGAGGGCGCCCCCCCTAGGGCGCGCCCCTCTGCCTCGTGGTCCCCTCGAAGCTCCACCGACGTACTCCTTCCTCCTATATATACCTACGTACCCCCAACAGACCAGATACGGAGCCAAAAACCTAATTCCACCACCGCAACTTTCTGTATCCACGAGATCCCATCTTGGGGCCTGTTCCGGAGCTCCACCGGAAGGGGATTCCACCACGGAGGGCTTCTACATCATCGCCATAGCCTCTCCGATGAA
Source organism: Aegilops bicornis (assembly GCA_021605145.1). Lineage (NCBI taxonomy): Eukaryota > Viridiplantae > Streptophyta > Magnoliopsida > Poales > Poaceae > Aegilops > Aegilops bicornis. The sequence continues at coordinate 48,008,553 of CM038669.1, forward strand.
GTGTGAGTAGTTTACCTCAGACCTTCGGGTCCATAGTTAGTAGCTAGATGGCTTCTTCTCTCTTTTTGGATCTCAATACAATGTTCTCCCCTCTCCGTGGAGATCTATTCGATGTAATCTTCTTTTTGCGTGTGTTTGTTGAGACCGATGAATTGTGGGTTTATGATCCAGATTATCTATGAGCAATATTAGAATCTTCTCTGAATTCTTTTATGTATGATTGAGTTATCTTTGCAAGTCTCTTCGAATTATCCATTTGGTTTGGCGAACTAGATTGGTAGTTCTTGCAATGGGAGAAGTGTTTAGCTTTGGGTTCAATCTTGCGGTGTCCTTACCCAAGTGATGAAAGGGTTGCAAGGCACGTATTGTATTGTTGCCATCGAGGATAACAAGATGGGGTATTTATCATATTGCATGAATTTATTCCTCTACATCATGTCATCTTGCTTAAGGCGTTACTCTGTTTTCATTAACTTAATACTCTAGATGCATGCTGGATAGCGGTCGATGAGTGGAGTAATAGTAGTAGATGCATGCAGGAGTCGGTCTACTTGTCTCATACGTGATGCCTATATACATGATCATACCTAGATACTCTCATAACTATGCTCAATTCTGTCAATTGCTCAACGGTAATTCGTTCACCCACCGTAAAATATTTATGCTCTTGAGAGAAGCCACTAGTGAAATCTATGGCCCCCGGGTCTATTTTCATCAAATTAATCTTCCTACGCTTTATTATTGCTTTTCTTTTTACTTTGCCTTTTTATTTTACTTTGCATCTTTATACCAAAAAAATACCAAAAATATTATCTATCATCTCTATCAGATCTCACTCTCATAAGTGACCGTGAAGGGATTGACAACCCCTATTCGCGTTGGTTGCGATGAGTTATTTGCTTTGTGTAGGTACGAGGGACTTGTGTGTGGCCTCCTACTGGATTGATACCTTGGTTCTCAAAAACTGAGGGAAATACTTACGCTACTCTGCTGCATCATCCTCTCCTCTTCGGGGAAAACCAATGCAAGCTCAAGACGTAGCAAGAAGGATTTCTGGCGCTGTTCTTAGGGAGTCTACATAAAGTCAACATACCAAGTACACATCACAATCCCTTATCTCTCGCATTACATTATTTGCCATTTGCCTCTCGTTTTCCTCTCCCCCACTTCACCCTTGCCGTTTTATTCGCCCTCTCTTTCCCAATCTCCTCCTCTCTTTTCGCTTGCATTTTTCTGTTTTCTCGTGTGTTGGATTGCTTGCTTGTCACTATGGCTCAAGATAATACCAAATTGTGTGACTTTACCAATACCAACAATAATGATTTACTTAGCACTCCGATTGCTCCTCTTGCCAATACTGAATCGTGTGAAATCAATGCTACTTTATTGAATCTTGTTATGAAAGATCAATTCGCCGGCCTTCCTAGTGAAGATGCCGCTACTCATTTAAATAGCTTCGTGGATTTGTGTAATATGCAAAAGAAAAAAAGATGTTGACAATGATGTTGTTAAATTGAAGATATTTCCTTTTTCGCTTAGAGACCATGCTAAAGCTTGGTTTTCATCTTTGCTTAAAAATAGTATTGATTCTTGGAACAAGTGCAAAGATGCTTTTATCTCTAAGTATTTTCCTCCCGCTAAGATCATCTCTCTTAGGAACGATATTATGAATTTTAAGCAACTTGATCATGAACATGTTGCACAAGCTTGGGAGAGAATGAAATTAATGATACGTAATTGCCCTACTCATGGTTTGAATTTGTGGATGATTATACAAAAAAATTATGCCGGATTGAATTTTGCTTCTAGAAATCTTTTAGATTCGTGGAGGCACTTTTATGGAAATCACTTTAGGAGATGCTACTAAACTTCTAGATAATATTATGGTTAATTATTCTCAATGGCACACTGAAAGATCTACTAATAAAAAGTGCATGCGATAGAAGAAATTAATGTTTTGAGTGGAAAGATGGATGAACTTATGAAATTATTTGCTACTAAGAGTGTTTCTTCTGATCCTAATGATTGAGAATAACAATTAATCTATGGATGTGAATTTTATTGGTAGGAATAATTTTGGTAACAACGCATATAGAGGGAATTTTAATCCTAGGCCCTATCCTAGTAATCCTTCTAATAATTATGGAAATTCCTACAACAACTCTTATGGAAATTTTAATAAGATGACCTCTGAATTTGAGAATAGTGTTAAAGTGTTTATGAATTCACAAAATAATTTTAATGCTTTGCTTGAAGAGAAATTACTTAAGGTTGAAGAATTGGCTAGGAACGTTGATAAAATTTCTCTTGATGTTGATTCTTTAAAGCTTAGATCTATTCCTCCTAAGCATGATATCAATGAGTCTCTCAAAGCCATGAGAATTTCCATTGATGAGTGCAAGGAAAGAACCGCTAGGATGCGTGCTATGAAAGATGTTATCAAATCTTTGTTTTGCAATATGAATCTTGATAATGATGAGATTGATTATGAGTCACCTTTACCTAGAAGGCGTTCTAAAAATTCGGGGCTTTTAGATTATGATGCTAAAATTGATAAAAGTGGGATTGAAGAAAGTAAAACCTTAGATGTTGCTAAACCCACTATTTTGGATTTCAAGGAATTTAACTATGAAAGTTGCTCTTTAATTGATTGTATTTCCTTATTACAATCCGTGCTAAATTCTCCGCATGCTTATAGTCAAAATAAAGCGTTTACTAAACATATCGTTGATGCCTTAATGCAATCTTATGAGGAAAAAATTGAGTTGGAAGTCTCCATCCCTAGAAAACTTTATGATGAGTGGGAACCAATATTAAAATTAAGATCAAGGATCATGAATTTTATGCTTTATGTGATTTGGGTGCTAGTGTTTCCACTATTCCCAAAACTTTATGTGATTTGCTAGATTTCCGTGATTTTGATGAATGCTCTCTAAACTTGCACCTTGCGGATTCCACTATTAAGAAACCTATGGAAAGAATTAATGATGTTCTTATTGTTGCAAATAGGAATTATATGCCCGTAGATTTTATCGTTCTTGATATAGATTGCAATCCTTCATTTCCTATTATTCTTGGTAGACCTTTCCTTAGAACGATTGGTGCAATTATTGATGTGAAGGAAGGAAATATTAGATTCCAATTCCCATTAAATAAAGGCATGGAACAATTCCCTAGGAAGAAGATAAAATTACCATATGAATCTATTATGAGAGCCACCTATGGATTGCCCACCAAAGATGGCAATACCTAGATCTATCCTTGCTTTTATGCCTAGCTAGGGGCGTTAAACGATAGCGCATGTTGGGAGGCAACCCAATTTTATTTTTAGTTTTTTTGTTTTTGTTTCTGTTTCTATACTACTATTAAACAAGCAAACATATTCATCGCTAAGCGCACCCCGCATAACGTACACACAACAACCCAGAGGAACGAGAGTCACACAATCTTACCTTCGTCATGTTCTCTTTTAACATTCGTTATTCTTTGGGGGATTTTTCTGGATTAATCCAGTTCCAACTGTTAATCTAGACATTGAGTTGAGAGATGCAATAGGCATCAACATGTTTATAGGCTTGTTGGTAGCAGAATCTGCATAGAATTATAAAAAAAAGTCTCTTGTATAAAGACTTAGCTATGGTGCTTGGCACATAAAAAAAATATGTGTGCTTCAGAAGGAGTTGTGCATGTCAATATTTTGGGATTCACCGGGTGGCTTCCATGAAACATCATCTTTTATTCAGGTATGCAATGTTTCATATATGTGCAGCAGTTTCTTAAGAGATATATCTGAGACCAGTTTCATCGGAAAAAATAGGCATGCTTGCTTTGTAAAAGACAACGACATTTGCTGTTGTAGGCATGTTATCTGTAACCCTTAAAAGGAGGGAAACACCTGTTGTAGCTTTTGTTCATTGACCTTTTCTGCTCCCTTAAATCCGCTGAAGCTGAATAAAGTATCTTATTCAAAATTTCCTTGATCCAGTAGATCTGAAAGTAGTAGTTTAAGACCTTCATGTCTGTAGCAGTGTTGACACCATTGATATATTATGGTAACTGCTTTGGGCAAAAATAATCTAAGTAATATATCTTTTGTATCATCTTGTTACGAAGAAGAGCATGGAGCGGCAACGGTCCTAGCAGGAGCAGGGCAGCCACGGCATCTCCTTACAGCAACTTTCAGAAACGAAGAGAAGATATAGCCTATAAAGGGAGGACAAAATATTTGTGGTCACGGACGACCAAAAAGCACCAGGGTGTACTGGTTCACAAGGTTGGATCTGAGCCATCTACTTTGATTCGGTATATGCCTCTCTTTCTTCTATCATTTATTGTTGCTTTGTTTCAACTTTCTTACAGTAGATTTTACAGTATGCAAGTTCCAGTGTCCAAAAGTTGGGTTCAAAACTTCTGATCCACAAGATTGATAATATGTGATATATTTGTGGAATGTTTAACCCGGTTGTTTTTGTTAACTTAGGAGTGGAGTTCCAACTCTGCCAGTAAAACAAGATTAAGTGGGAAGGGTTGAAACTCTTTTACATGTAAATGTTTAACTGAATTATTTAAGATGTTGTAAAACTCTTTAGCTTGCAACTATTTAATGAAATTATTTTAGGTGAGCTATCACAGTGACACCATACCTTGAGTACCACTTAGTACATATGAAAATATAATGATAATTGACCTTTCATGATCTGATCTCATGGCAATCATGAATTCTATTTTGCAGCTTCAAATTTAAGATATTGTATTTGCTTGTACTGATACAACTGGAACATGATAGTTAGATTTACCATAAAAATATATTCTCAGCACAGTTTTATTACATTTGAGAATTCTGACTGCAGTGGTATTTTGTGACGTGTGAGTGTCAGGTTTGATGCATAAAAAAAAATGTGGTGTATTTATTATGTGCCATTCAGCTCAAGAACTCCATCCCATCATGCATTTTTTCCCTTTCATTTGAGTTAGTAAAGTGGTTTACATATCTGTTCGAAGTCTGCAAGACCAATATAATCTGGTAATGTTATTGCAATGCCATTGAAATTTTTATGGCGCTCATAAAACTCTTTGACCATGCAGACTAAAATATAAAATTCATTACTTAAGTGGTTTGAAAGATTGGTTCTTTTCTTTAGCAGGCAGGGAATTTCCCTCAATGTATGGGGCTCAAATTGAATGTATTATTGATGTTTTTGTTACACCATCCGTACCCATTCCAAGTATGTACCCTTATTTCCTTTTATTTGAGTTGTCCTTTTCAAAACCACTGCTCCAATGGCTCATACAGTAGTTCTTGTGCCCTATTTAGCTCTTCACATTTTTTTCAGGCAGTTGATTTATTAGGTTGGTGCACTGCCATGCTATGTGTCTTGACATTTTTATGCTTCTGGCAACATTTGTTTTCATTTGAGTCGCAAGTGGTCGGATCCATGACATTGGATATCAGGAAACTTAGTATGTATATATTTCCATAGTGACAGTACTAATACGGGTTTTCTGCTCTGTTAACTCTTGAGAAAATTGCTTCATAACAAGAATGAATGAGAAATCTATTCCCACCAAGGCACGACATGGTTACTATTCAAACTCATCCGGTTGATTGCTTTTGGTGTGTGACATACACATACGATTGTGATTTTTTTGTGTCTAAAAAAGTGTTTATCTGCTAATTATGAAGGGAGAAATTTCTTAATACGGTTATTCGTGCGTTGCACGTGTACGCTTACTAGTAGGAATAAATAGTCCATCTACCTTCTGTTTAGATGTGGTTTTATGTTTTAATTAGTGTTTGTGCCAAGTTAAACCTATAGGATCTTCTTGGATAATAGTTATTTGATCTTGCTGTAATTTCCAGAAACTTTCGGTTCACGAAAACAATTGTTAAAAATCACCAGAACGTGATAAAATAGTGATTCCAATTGCTGCTGATCAATAAATAAATTGCCTAGGTCGTCCTATTTTGGCTGAATATTTGGAATTCCAGAAGTTTGCGTTAGTTACAGATTACTACAGACTGTTCTGTTTTTGACAGATTCTGTTTTTCGTGTGTTGTTTGCTTATTTTGATGAATCTATGGCTAGTAAACTAGTTTATAATCCATAGAGAAGTTGGAATAAATTAGTTTTAACACCAATATAAATAAAGAATGAGTTCATTACAGTACCTTGAAGTGATCTTTTGTTTTCTTTCGCTAACGGAGCTCACGAGATTTCTGTTGAGTTTTGTGTTGTGAAGTTTTCAAGTTTGGGTGAATTTTTTTGATGGATTATGGAACAAGGAGTGGCAAGAGCCTAAGCTTGGGGATGCCCATGGCACCCGCAAGATAATCCAAGGACACCAAAAAGTCAAAGCTTGGGGATGCCCGGGAAGGCATCCCTCTTTAAATCCACTTCCATCGGTAACTTTACTTGGAGCTATATTTTTATTCACTACATGATATGTGTTTTGCTTGGAGCGTGTTGTCTTATTTGCGTCTTTGCTTGTTAGTTTACCACAATCATCCTTGCTGTACACACCTTTTGAGAGAGCCATACATGAATTGGAATTTGTTAGAATACTCTATGTGCTTCACTTATATCTTTTGAGCTTGATAGTTTTGCTCTATGTGCTTCACTTATATCTTTTGAGCTTGATAGTTTTTCTCTAGTACTTCACTTATATCTTTTAGAGCACGGTGGTGGATTTGTTTTAAAAAAACTATTGATCTCTCATGCTTCACTTAGATTATTTTGAGAGTCTTAAATAGCATGGTAATTTGCTTAATAATAAAATGCTTGGTATTCAAGATTTGTAAAACTTTCTTTTGAGTGCGTAGAATACTAAGAAAAGTTTGATGCTTGATAATTGTTTTGAGATATGGAGGTGATAATATTAGAGTCATGCTAGTTGAGTAATTGTGAATTTGAGGAATATTTGTGTTAAAGTTTGTGATTCCCGTAGCATGCACGTATGGTGAACCGTTATGTGATGAAGTCGGAGCATGATTTATTTATTGATTGTATTCCTACCAATCTATCCCCCTAGGAGCATGCGCGTAATACTTTGCTTTGATAACTTGTAGATTTTTGCAATAAGTATATGAGTTCTTTATGACTAATGTTGAGCCCATGGATTATACACACTTTTCTCACCCTTCCACCATTGCTAGCCTTTCTAATACCGCGCACTTTTAGCGGTATCATACACCCACCATATACCTTCCTCAAAACAGCCACCATACCTACCTATCATGGCATTTCCATAGCCATTCTGAGATATATTGCCATGCAACTTTTCACCGTTCCGTTTATTATGACACGCTCCATCATTGTCATATTGCTTAGCATGATCATTTAGTTGACATTGTATTTGTGGCAAAGCCACCATTCATAATTCTTTCATACATGTCACTGATGAATCATTGCATATCCCGGTACACCGCCGGAGGCATACACATAGAGTCATATTTTGTTCTAAGTAATTGTTGAGTTGTAAGAAAAATAAAAGTGTGATGATCATCATTTTTAGAGCATTGTCCCAAGTGAGGAAAGAATGATGGAGACTATGATTCCCCCATAAGTCGGGATGAGCCTCCGGACGAAAAAAAAAGAGGCCAAAAAAAGGAGAAAAGACCCAATAAAAAAATGAGAGAAAAAGAGAGAAGGGACAATGTTACTATCCTTTTACCACACTTGTGCTTCAAAGTAGCACCATGATCTTCATAATAGAGAGTCTCTCGTTTTGTCACTTTCATATACTAGTGGGAATTTTTCATTATAGAACTTGGCTTGTATATTCCAATGATGGGCTTCCTCAAATTGCCCTAGGTCTTCGTGAGCAAGCGAGTTGGATGCACACCCACTTAATTTCATTTGTTGAGCTTTCATATACTCATAGCTCTAGTGCATCCGTTGCATGGCAATCCCTACTCACTCACATTGATATCTATTGATGGGCATCTCCATAGCCCGTTGATACGCCTAGTTGATGTGAGACTATCTTCCCTCTTTTTGTCTTCTCTACAACCACCATTCTATTCCACATATAGTGCTATATCCATGGCTCACGCTCATGTATTGCGTGAAGATTGAAAAAGTTTTGAAAGTGTCAAAAGTATGATACAATTGCTTGGCTTGTCATCGGGGTTGTGCATGATTTAAATACTTTGTGTGGTGAAGATAGAGCATAGCAGGACTATATGATTTTGTAGGGATAACTTTCTTTGGCCATGTTATTTTGAGAAGACATGATTGCTTTGTTAGTATGCTTGAAGTATTATTATTTTTATGTCAATATGAACTTTTGTCTTGAATCTTTCGGATCTGAATATTCATACCACAATTAAGAAGAGTTACATTGAAAATATGCCAAGTAGCACTCCGCATCAAAAATTCTCTTTTTATCATTTACCTACTCAAGGACGAGCAGGAATTAAGCTTGGGGATGCCTGATACGTCTCGAACGTATCTATAAATTTTTATTGCTCCATGCTATATTATCTATTGTTTTGGACTATATTGGGCTTTATTTTCCACTTTTATATTACTTTTGGGATTAACCTATTAACCGGAGGCCCAGCCCAGAATTGTTGTTTTTTGCCTATTTCAGTGTTTCGAAGAAACGGAATATCAAACGGAGTCCAAACGGAATGAAACCTTCGGGAACGTGATTTTCTCACCAGATAAGACCCAGGAGACTTGGACCCTCTGCCAAGAAAGCCACGAGGTATCCACGAGGGTGGAGGCCCCCCCCCCTAGGGCGCGCCCCCTGCCTCGTGGGCCCCTCAAAGCTCCACCGACGTACTCCTTCCTCCTATATATACCTACGCACTTCAACAGACGGAATCACGGAGCCAAAAACCTAATTCCACCACCGCAACTTTCTGTATCCACGAGATCCCATCTTGGGGCCTGTTAGGAGCTCCAGGAAGAGATTCCACCACGGAGGGCTTCTACATCATCGCCATAGCCTCTCCGATGAAGTGTGAGTAGTTTACCTCAGACCTTGGGTCCATAGTTAGTAGCTAGATGGCTTCTTCTCTCTTTTGGATCTCAATACAATGTTCTCCCCTCTCCCGTGGAGATCTATTCGATGTAATCTTCTTTTTGCGTGTGTTTGTTGAGACCGATGAATTGTGGGTTTATGATCCAGATTATCTATGAGCAATATTAGAATCTTCTCTGAATTCTTTTATGTATGATTGAGTTATCTTTGCAAGTCTCTTCGAATTATCCATTTGGTTTGGCGAACTAGATTGGTAGTTCTTGCAATGGGAGAAGTGTTTAGCTTTGGGTTCAATCTTGCGGTGTCCTTACCGATGTAAAGGGTTGCAAGGCACGTATTGTATTGTTGCCATCGAGGATAACAAGATGGGGTATTTATCATATTGCATGAATTTATTCCTCTACATCATGTCATCTTGCTTAAGGCGTTACTCTGTTTTCATTAACTTAATACTCTAGATGCATCTTTGGATAGCGGTCGATGAGTGGAGTAATAGTAGTAGATGCATGCAGAGTCGGTCTACTTGTCTCATACGTGATGCCTATATACATGATCATACCTAGATACTCTCATAACTATGCTCAATTCTGTCAATTGCTCAACGGTAATTCGTTCACCCACCGTAAAATACTTATGCTCTTGAGAGAAACCACTAGTGAAATCTATGGCCCCGGTCTATTTTCATCAAATTAATCTTCCTACGCTTTATTATTGCTTTGCTTTTTACTTTGCCTTTTCATTTTACTTTGCATCTTTATACCAAAAAAATACCAAAAATATTATCTATCATCTCTATCAGATCTCACTCTCATAAGTGACCGTGAAGGGATTGACAACCCACCATATACCTTCCTCAAAACAGCCACCATACCTACCTATCATGGCGTTTCCATAGCCATTCCGAGATATATTGCCATGCAACTTTCCACCGTTCCGTTTATTATGACACGCTCCATCATTGTCATATTGCTTAGCATGATCATTTAGTTGACATTGTATTTGTGGCAAAGCCACCATTCATAATTCTTTCATACATGTCACTGATGAATCATTGCATATCCCGGTACACCGCCGGAGGCATACACATAGAGTCATATTTTGTTCTAAGTAATTGTTGAGTTGTAAGAAAAATAAAAGTGTGATGATCATCATTTTTAGAGCATTGTCTCAAGTGAGGAAAGAATGATGGAGACTATGATTCCCCCATAAGTCGGGATGAGCCTCCGGACGAAAAAAAAAGAGGCCAAAAAAAGGAGAAAAGACCCAATAAAAAATGAGAGAAAAAGAGAGAAGGGACAATGTTACTATCCTTTTACCACACTTGTGCTTCAAAGTAGCACCATGATCTTCATAATAGAGAGTCTCTCGTTTTGTCACTTTCATATACTAGTGGGAATTTTTCATTATAGAACTTGTCTTGTATATTCCAATGATGGGCTTCCTCAAATTGCCCTAGGTCTTCGTGAGCAAGCGAGTTGGATGCACACCCACTTAATTTCATTTGTTGAGCTTTCATATACTCATAGCTCTAGTGCATCCATTGCATGGCAATCCCTACTCACTCACATTGATATCTATTGATGGGCATCTCCATAGCCCGTTGATACGCCTAGTTGATGTGAGACTATCTTCCCTCTTTTTGTCTTCTCTACAACCACCATTCTATTCCACATATAGTGCTATATCCATGGCTCACGCTCATGTATTGCGTGAAGATTGAAATAGTTTTGAAAGTGTCAAAAGTATGATACAATTGCTTGGCTTGTCATCGGGTTGTGCATGATTTAAATACTTTGTGTGGTGAAGATAGAGCATAGCAGGACTATATGATTTTGTAGGGATAACTTTCTTTGGCCATGTTATTTTGAGAAGACATGATTGCTTTGTTAGTATGCTTGAAGTATTATTATTTTTATGTCAATATGAACTTTTGTCTTGAATCTTTCGGATCTGAATATTCATACCACAATTAAGAAGAGTTACATTGAAAATATGCCAAGTAGCACTCCGCATCAAAAATTCTCTTTTTATCATTTACCTACTCAAGGACGAGCAGGAATTAAGCTTGGGGATGCCTGATACGTCTCGAACGTATCTATAATTTTTTATTGCTCCATGCTATATTATCTATTGTTTTGGACTATATTGGGCTTTATTTTCCACTTTTATATTACTTTTGGGATTAACCTATTAACCGAAGGCCCAGCCCAGAATTGTTGTTTTTTGCCTATTTCAGTGTTTCGAAGAAACGGAATATCAAACGGAGTCCAAACGGAATGAAACCTTCGGAACGTGATTTTCTCACGAGATAAGACCAGGAGACTTGGACCCTCTGCCAAGAAAGCCACGAGGTATCCACGAGGGTGGAGGCCCCCCCCCTAGGGCGCGCCCCCTGCCTCGTGGGCCCCTCAAAGCTCCACCGACGTACTCCTTCCTCCTATATATACCTACGTACCCCCAACAGACCAGATACGGAGCCAAAAACCTAATTCCACCACCGCAACTTTCTGTATCCACGAGATCCCATCTTGGGGCCTGTTCCGGAGCTCCAGGAAGGGATTCCACCACGGAGGGCTTCTACATCATCGCCATAGCCTCTCCGATGAAGTGTGAGTAGTTTACCTCAGACCTTCGGGTCCATAGTTAGTAGCTAGATGGCTTCTTCTCTCTTTTTGGATCTCAATACAATGTTCTCCCCCTCTCCCGTGGAGATCTATTCGATGTAATCTTCTTTTTGCGTGTGTTTGTTGAGACCGATGAATTGTGGGTTTATGATCCAGATTATCTATGAGCAATATTAGAATCTTCTCTGAATTCTTTTATGTATGATTGAGTTATCTTTGCAAGTCTCTTCGAATTATCCATTTGGTTTGGCGAACTAGATTGGTAGTTCTTGCAATGGGAGAAGTGTTTAGCTTTGGGTTCAATCTTGCGGTGTCCTTACCCGATGTGAGAAAGGGTTGCAAGGCACGTATTGTATTGTTGCCATCGAGGATAACAAGATGGGGTATTTATCATATTGCATGAATTTATTCCTCTACATCATGTCATCTTGCTTAAGGCGTTACTCTGTTTTCATTAACTTAATACTCTAGATGCATCTTTGGATAGCGGTCGATGAGTGGAGTAATAGTAGTAGATGCATGCAGAGTCGGTCTACTTGTCTCATACGTGATGCCTATATACATGATCATACCTAGATACTCTCATAACTATGCTCAATTCTGTCAATTGCTCAACGGTAATTCGTTCACCCACCGTAAAATACTTATGCTCTTGAGAGAAACCACTAGTGAAATCTATGGCCCCCGGGTCTATTTTCATCAAATTAATCTTCCTACGCTTTATTATTGCTTTGCTTTTTACTTTGCCTTTTCATTTTACTTTGCATCTTTATACCAAAAAAATACCAAAAATATTATCTATCATCTCTATCAGATCTCACTCTCATAAGTGACCGTGAAGGGATTGACAACCCACCATATACCTTCCTCAAAACAGCCACCATACCTACCTATCATGGCGTTTCCATAGCCATTCCGAGATATATTGCCATGCAACTTTCCACCGTTCCGTTTATTATGACACGCTCCATCATTGTCATATTGCTTAGCATGATCATTTAGTTGACATTGTATTTGTGGCAAAGCCACCATTCATAATTCTTTCATACATGTCACTGATGAATCATTGCATATCGATACACCGAGGCATACACATAGAGTCATATTTTGTTCTAAGTAATTGTTGAGTTGTAAGAAAAATAAAAGTGTGATGATCATCATTTTTAGAGCATTGTATAAAGTGAGGAAAGATTGATGGAGACTATGATTCCCCAATAAGTCGGGATGAGCCTCCGGACGAAAAAAAAAGAGGCCAAAAAAAGGAGAAAAGACCCAATAAAAAATGAGAGAAAAGAGAGAAGGGACAATGTTACTATCCTTTTACCACACTTGTGCTTCAAAGTAGCACCATGATCTTCATAATAGAGAGTCTCTCGTTTTGTCACTTTCATATACTAGTGGGAATTTTTCATTATAGAACTTGTCTTGTATATTCCAATGATGGGCTTCCTCAAATTGCCCTAGGTCTTCGTGAGCAAGCGAGTTGGATGCACACCCACTTAATTTCATTTGTTGAGCTTTCATATACTCATAGCTCTAGTGCATCCATTGCATGGCAATCCCTACTCACTCACATTGATATCTATTGATGGGCATCTCCATAGCCCGTTGATACGCCTAGTTGATGTGAGACTATCTTCCCTCTTTTGTCTTCTCTACAACCACCATTCTATTCCACATATAGTGCTATATCCATGGCTCACGCTCATGTATTGCGTGAAGATTGAAATAGTTTTGAAAGTGTCAAAAGTATGATACAATTGCTTGGCTTGTCATCGGGGTTGTGCATGATTTAAATACTTTGTGTGGTGAAGATAGAGCATAGCCAGACTATATGATTTTGTAGGGATAACTTTCTTTGGCCATGTTATTTTGAGAAGACATGATTGCTTTGTTAGTATGCTTGAAGTATTATTATTTTTATGTCAATATGAACTTTTGTCTTGAATCTTTCGGATCTGAATATTCATACCACAATTAAGAAGAGATACATTGAAATTATGCCAAGTAGCACACCGCATCAAAAATTATATATTTATCATATACCTAATCAAGTACTATAAGGAAATAAGCTAGGGGATGCCTGATACGTCTCGAACGTATCTATAATTTTTTATTGCTCCATGCTATATTATCTATTGTTTTGGACTATATTGGGCTTTATTTCCCACTTTTATATTACTTTTGGGATTAACCTATTAACCGGAGGCCGAGCCCAGAATTGCTGTTTTTTGCCTATTTCAGTGTTTCGAAGAAACGGAATATCAAACGGAGTCCAAACGGAATGAAACCTTCGGGGACGTGATTTTCTCACCAGATAAGACCCAGGAGACTTGGACCCTCTGCCAAGAAAGCCACGAGGCCTCCACGAGGGTGGAGGCCCCCCCCCCTAGGGCGCGCCCCCTGCCTCGTGGGCCCCTCAAAGCTCCACCGACGTACTCCTTCCTCCTATATATACCTCACGCACTTCAACAGACGGAATCACGGAGCCAAAACCTAATTCCACCACCGCAACTTTACAGATCCACGAGATCCAATCTTGGGGCCTGTTAGGAGTTCACTTAAGGGGATTCCACCACGGAGGGCTTCTACATCATCACCATAGCCTCTCCGATGAAGTGTGAGTAGTTTACCTTAGACCTTCGGGTCCATAGTTAGTAGCTAGATGGCTTCTTCTCTCTTTTTGGATCTCAATACAATGTTCTCCCCCTCTCTCGTGGAGATCTATTCGATGTAATCTTCTTTTTGCGTGTGTTTGTTGAGACCGATGAATTGTGGGTTTATGATCCAGATTATGTATGAGCAATATTAGAATCTTCTCTGAATTCTTTTATGTATGATTGAGTTATCTTTGCAAGTCTCTTCGAATTATCCATTTGGTTTGGCGAACTAGATTGGTAGTTCTTGCAATGGGAGAAGTGTTTAGCTTTGGGTTCAATCTTGCGGTGTCCTTACCCAGTGACAGAAAGGGTTGCAAGGCACGTATTGTATTGTTGCCATCGAGGATAACAAGATGCGGTATTTATCATATTGCATGAATTTATTCCTCTACATCATGTCATCTTGCTTAAGGCGTTACTCTGTTTTCATTAACTTAATACTCTAGATGCATCTTTGGATAGCGGTCGATGAGTGGAGTAATAGTAGTAGATGCATGCAGGAGTCGGTCTACTTGTCTCATACGTGATGCCTATATACATGATCATACCTAGATACTCTCATAACTATGCTCAATTCTGTCAATTGCTCAACGGTAATTCGTTCACCCACCGTAAAATACTTATGCTCTTGAGAGAAGCCACTAGTGAAATCTATGGCCCCCGAGTCTATTTTCATCAAATTAATCTTCCTACGCTTTATTATTGCTTTGCTTTTTACTTTGCCTTTTTATTTTACTTTGCATCTTTATACCAAAAAAATACCAAAAATATTATCTATCATCTCTATCAGATATCACTCTCATAAGTGACCGTGAAGGGATTGACAACCCCTATTCGCGTTGGTTGCGAGGAGTTATTTTCTTTTTGTAGGTACGAGGGACTTGTGTGTGGCCTCCTACTGGATTGATACCTTGGTTCTCAAAAACTGAGGAAAATACTTACGCTACTCTGCTGCATCATCCTCTCCTCTTCGGGGAAAACCAACGCAAGCTCAAGACGTAGCACCAGTTTTACTCCGTCTCCTACTCGGGTGTTGTCAAGGTGTGGCAGCGTGACGCGGAGTCTGGCGAGTACACAAGCACGGTTGTCATGCCAAGGCTGACCATCGAGGAAGCCAGCTCGCGCCGCCCTCTCAAGTACCTGGTGGCAGCATCGGGTGGGTGGCTAATGGTGGTGCTCAAGTATGGTTGTGTGACCAAGAAGCGGTACGACCGGCAAGGGTGGACATTATCATTCAAGGTCCATGTCCTCGGCGACGACGGGCAGTGGAATGAGACTAGAGACATCGGCGACGTTGCGCTGTTCATCGGGGTGAACAACTCGTTGTGCATGCCGACGAGGGGACGCTCGGAGATCGAGGCCGGCTGCGTCTATTTCACTGACGACAGACTCAGGGGCGTGCGCAAGGAGTATTATTCGCTTTGGGATGATGACGATGTGGACGTTCGTGCTATTGGGGTGTGTACAGCCTCAAGGATGGCACGCTGAAGAAGATGGAGGCGCTCGGGCAAGAGTACAACTAGTGCAGGTTCTCGCCGCCAACGGTGTGGATCACACCTTCTATCCCACGATGCAAGCCCATGAAAACATAGCTAACCCCACAAAGAACTCTCACGTAGATCATGGATTAGTACACAAAGCGTAATGGACAATGCTTACCATACCATGGGATCACTTGATCCCTCATGGTACATCTTGTACACTTTGTGTTTTGATCAACTTGATTCATTCTTTGTCTTAGTCATTGTGACACCTGGATAATTAAGCTATAGTGAACCTCTGCTAATGATGCCACGTCACCTCGGTTACTGTTGATAAACTAGCGTTGATTCAAAACCGATTCAAATTCAAATTCAAATTCAAATTCAAGTCAAACAATAATTTTTTTCAAACGTTCAAACTAAAATGTTCTAAGTGGGTCAAATAAATCATAAGTAATTATGGTGGATAAACCACATTCTTATAAAAAGTTTAAATGCACTTAAATAATTAAACATTAGGTAAAACATTTAAATGAAAGCCTTTTGTATTTTATAAAATAATAAACTATTTATTTAGTTGCCAAAAAGTTAATGGGGCAGTAGCATAATTAATAATACTATATTAGGTATAACTTTTGTGTTTTCCAAAAACCGAAATTAAATAAAACAGTAAAAGAAAAATAAAACAAAAGATATAAAAAGGATAAAAGATGAATAATAATAATAATAATAAACAAAACCTAACCTAGTCGGCCACTTGGCCCACCTAACTAAGGCCGCCCAGCCCACCCCCTTCTCGCTTCCATACGCAGCGCCGGTTAAAGGGCAATTTTCCTAACCCGCGCCTATAACGCACCGCGCTGGGCCGGCCCGTTACTCTATATATGTTCCATACGCAAAAAGGAGATGCGCTGACTGCTAATCGAACCAGCGACCTCACTCGTCGAGGATCGTTCTTGCAACCACCGCGCCACGAAGGGAGATCTGCTAATGTTACCTCTTCGTTTCTTCTATTCGTTATTTCTTCTTCTTCTTTTTTTCATTTTCCCTTTTCCCTTTTTCCATTTTCGTTTTATGTTTTTTATTTTTTTTCTTCTCCCAGTTTCCTCCCTCATCGATTTTCATTTTTATTTATTTTCTTCAATGCGTGAACTCTTTAGACATCGATGATGTTGTTTTTCAAATTTGATGAAATTTTGTTTTCAAAATCAATGAACTTTTTTTAGTGAACTATTTTTAACAATTGATGATTTGTTTCAAACTTGATGAACTTTTTCCAATTCGATGAAATTTTTTGAAATTCGATGAACTTTATTGAAATTTGATTAACTTTTTTTAAAATTGATGAACTTTTTTCAAATTCGGTGAACTTTTTTCAAATTAGAT
The DNA here is from genome assembly GCA_021605145.1 of Aegilops bicornis. Lineage (NCBI taxonomy): Eukaryota > Viridiplantae > Streptophyta > Magnoliopsida > Poales > Poaceae > Aegilops > Aegilops bicornis. The sequence goes on from CM038669.1 coordinate 48,025,692, forward strand.
GAACATTTTTCAAAATTCGACGAAGTTTTCTTCAAATTCGGTGAACTTTTTTAAAATTGATGAACTTTTTTCAAATTCAATGAACTTTTTTTCAAATTAGATGAACTTATTTTAAAACTGGATGAACTTTTTCAGTTTTGTGAACTGTTTTCAAAATGGTGAATTTCTTTGAAAAAAATTGATGAACTTTTTTCAGTTTTTGGTGTACTTTTTATTTACATTGATGAACTTTTTTCAAAATCATTGAACTTTTGTTTAATAGGGCAATGTTTTCCTGCATGTTCACGTAGTTTTTCCGTAATATGTGATGCATGAGCGGTGTTGGGTTCCGTCACTTGCGACCACGTGCCCTAGTGGTTAGCTGAAGACGATCTGGTAGTGTAGGTCGCGAGTTCAATACGCTACAGAAGGGTAATTTTTTTATTCTTTTGGCGCATTTTAGTACCATGAAAGGTTCAGCAATGGGCCTGCTCCGAAAACGGCCCAACCAACGAATCATCCAGGCGCCAATTAGCCTAATCGGCGCTGAAGGCGCCGACCAGGGTTCCCGTGGTGGCAGCCATCCACGGCTCCATGGCCGCGGTGGCGGCCATCCGCCGTTCCCCCTCGCCTACAAGAACCTCGGCGTCCCCCTCGTCGAACCCTAGCTTCTAATCTCCTCCCTCGCGCCCCCCTTCTCCCTGTGCCGCGCTCGTGGGTGCCTGAGACCATAACCACCTCGACCTCGCACCGCCGTCATCGTCCTCGCAGCTAGTGTCGTCCCCGAGCGATGAGAGGGTAGTAAGGAGACGCGCGCCTTCCTCCTCGTCGACTATGCGGAGCATCGCAAGCTGGATCGCCTTGGAGCCTCGTCATCGTCCTCGTTTCCCTCGACTGCGACGCCACGGTCGACCCCTCGATCCGCCGCCTCTAGAGCTTCCCCGGCCTCGTCGCCTCCTCCATTCGAATCACTGTGAGATCCGCTTGTCCGCCCTCCCCCCCCCCCCCCCCCCTACCCTGCTCCATTCCGTGTCGCAGCACCTTTTTTATTATTATTATTGCGAGGCCGAGAACCACCGTCCGCCATGGCCAGCTGGCTCCTTGCTGTCGAGCTCCTCCGCTCGAACAAACGATGCAGCATGCTTCCGGTGTTCCCTAGATGCCGTTTAGCCGATTTCTTTGGTCGCTGGAGCACCACAGCGCCACGACGTGCTCAACCGTAGCTCCGGCCGCCGCTCGTGCTCACCACCGCGCTCACGCGCGCCCCTGGCCGTGCCCCTGCGCCGCCCAAGCGTGCATCCACCGCGGCTTGGCCGCGCCCGCCCGCGCTGCTGCTGGCTATTGCCGTTGCCGCTTCTGCTTCTTGCTGTAGCTGGCGCTACTGCTTTCTGCTACCGCTACTTCCTGCTGCTGCCCCGCTGCTGCTGCCTCTGCTTTCCCCTGGTCCTTGCCGCATGCCGCAGCCGTCCGAGTGCCCCAACGCATGCCTGCGCTGTCCGCTCGCCCAGTCGTCTGCTTGCTCGGCCACCAGTGTTGCGGGCGCCCCATGTGCGTGCTCGTGCGTGAGGCACAGCCACACAGTGGCAGGCTAGTGCCACCAACACCACAGCCTTGCTAGGATTAGATTAGATGCTAATCTAATTACAGCCCACTAACCCAGCACCTAACACACTACTACTGGGCCACCACCACTAACTAAATTGTTAAATTACTTTCTATGAAAAATGTGACACTTACATGCGGGACCCCTGTCAGTTGACCAGTCAACATTGCACAATTGACTAGGCCGTTGACTGGGTCAGCTGGGCCCCTTGGCCCCACTGGTCATCCACTAGGACTAGTCCCTAGCGGGTACAATTTGTATTTCTATTATTAATACTAGTACAAATGTCTGTGCCTTGCACCTGGCAAAAAAAATCCTAAAAAATCCTAAAAACACTCTGCGTCCCACTACGAGCCACTTTTAGTGTGCTCATCGTCAGTGAAAGGCGTGTGGATCTTTTTCCCAGGCGGTTCTTCCGGATCCATGTTTAGGTTTCCGGGGGATCTTTCCGAATTCAACCGGTTCTTGTGGTTTTCGGAGTTTCTACATGTCCTCTCATTGTCTACATCAACAACTTCGCAGCCCCTTCTTCTACGTTTGTAAGGACACGTGTTAATTAATATTTGGCCTTAGGGCTTTTTGCAAAAAAAAAATGATTAGGACGGATGTCCTTTGAGATCCGTATCAATTATTACACATTATTCCAAAGTTTAATAATTCATGTAAAGTTGTACTAAACCAGCGACAAGTGATATAGATCAAAGAGAGTAACTAAATTACCGTGAAAGATTATGTTTCATACAAAATTTATTAGTTACTTTTATTTTGAGAAATATAACTAAAATTTTAATAGTAACAAAAATAGGTCAAAAAATACATATCTGAACAGAAGTCTGCAACGTTTGTGGTTGCAAGGCTGCCTACTTGATATACTGTAGTAGACAATACATAGTCCGTGATCCATTACACTGTCTCGGCACATATACACCACATGAGCCTCAATTAAGTGGGTCCTAAGCCTGAACCTGATATCACCAAACAAAACACCTAGTTGCGCCAACTCATAATCGTTTGAGTTCATTGCTTGCTTAAGGATCATACAGACAGTTTCAAAAATGACGCGCCCAACTCCTAACCTATCCGCCAAAGTCATGCCTTGGAAAGAGCAACAGCTTCAGCTTGTAGGGCGCTGTGCAGATCATGCTGGGCTCCAGCCGCTGCAAAACGAATGTCTTGAGCGTCATCTCTGCAGATTAGGCCCCAGCCTCCAACTCCTCTTTGTTCAGCAAACGCAGCATCGACGTTTATTTTCACCATATTGCTTGGAGGCTTCTCCCACTTATGCTGCCGCACGATCGGTTCAGTAGGCTTAGCGCTCAAAAACTTTGTTTCCTAAATACATAAACAATATGTCTAGTATTTCGAATTTTAAGTTAGTTACAATTGAGAATTGGATTACCGTGTTTCTAATTTTTTTGGCAGATTTTCTTGAGGCAAAACCACACTCTAGTTTATTAATTTGTAACAATATTCGTGGGTATACAATAATTTTTTGGCAGTTTTTCACATCTATTTGAGAATTGCTTTAATGTATTTTCCCAAAATAAAATACAGTAACCCATATATGTTTGATAATTTGATTAATGTGATTTTTAAAATTTCGCGATGATTTACCAATTTTGTGGATAAAATTTTGGTTCGATCAAGTCTATTTTTACTGTCGATTTTTTCGTTGTGTCTAGTATGTAACTATCTCCATTTTTATATACAAGACCACAAATTCATGTACAAGTATCAGGGTAAAATTTAATGCCTTGCAAGCTAGTTTTTCTTTTCGTTTACAAAGAAGAAAAAAGAAACTAATCGAACGTTGAATGTGGAAGTAGCTGAGTGTCATTATTAAACAGGTTGCTAGTACGAGGAAATATCATTATTTTTTATCTCAATTACTGTTAGCGGCTTGTAATACGTGTCTCATTCATATCATAAAGAACAAAGTATAAGCCATGTAAGAACCGACATGACAAAACTGAAAAGATAGCAGAACATCTCTGAGCTTGACACTAACGCCCGTCACCTGCCTCCGGCACCACCACAATAGCCACTGGAGAAAAGAATGACAGGTCACCTCCTCATCCGAGCTCGACGCGGCTCCATCGCTGATATGCAGCTTTACAGACCTCCAAGGTGGCTCACCAAAAGTGAAGCCATTGCCGTTGAACAAATCGGACCGGGGAAACACCCCGGACACACCATCGAACTCCAGATCTGGCACCCCACCACGACTAAGACGCCGAAGGAGGAAACCATACCTACCATCCATGAACCACGAACCCAGAACACGTTCCGTCTTCCAGATGTCGTCGATGCAGACCACAATCTGCATCCGCTCCTGGACTACCTCCCAAGCTCCACGCCGACGCTGGAGCAAACGTCGTCGCAACGACGGAGCCCGAGGACACAGGTCCACCACGTGGATGTCGCCGCCGCCACGCCATCCTTGCTTGAACAGACTGATTTCCAAATCCATCCCCAACCATAGGACCTATGGCCTCGTCAGGAAAGGACCCGAAGAATATTTATTCAGCGTCGTCATCATCGCCGCCGAAGCAAAGACGATGAACAACCTAAAAACCTAGACTACGGATGAGTAAAAACGACCAATACGCGTGGATCCGGCGACCCCCCCTCACCACCGACGACCGAAGTCGCTGGCGGAGGGGAGCCGCCGGAAAACGGCGTTGGAAGATCGGCCCCCGGCGGCGGCTAGGGTTGCATCCGCCACGTACCAGAGGAAAACAGCCTCGAGGTCGTACGTTTATAGTATTGCTTGTGGACCACATGCATGCGTATGTGATGTATACGAGGACACCGGGACATTTTTGTCCTGGGTCCGCCCCTGTGCGTCAGGCCGTAACTGCCGCAAGGTCGACGCCAATGTCATGCGCTTCATGTGCAACATCACGATGCGATCCACGACGACGCTCCCCGGCGGTGTTGACGAGTGCACGGTGTGGCACGATGTGCTGGCGCTGCTCTTCTCGGACCGCAGGTACACGGGCAACTACTTGCACGCGTACACAGACGCGTTCCTGCTGCTGATCCCCATGGCGAAGCAGTACGGCGGGGAGGTGCGGTTCCTCGTCTTCGATCTGCAGATGTGGTGGATCGGCAAGTTCCTTCTGGTCTTCAAGAGCCCCTCCAACTACGACCTCGCCGCCACCAACCGCAGGCGCTGCTTCCGCCACGTCCAGTCCAGGTGGGCCTCACCTGCCACGCCGACTTCGGCATCAACCCACTCTGCACGCCCCATGCCTACTCCATGGTCGTTTTCACCCGGCCAGCACATGCGGGGCACCTACGGCCTCCCGCGCGGCCTTGCCGTGCCAGCCGCCGCCACCCGGCCGCAGGTCCTGCTCATCGCCCGCGCCAACACGCGACGGTTCGTGAACGCCGACGAGATCGTGCGCGTTGCGCAGAAGCTTGGGTTCGAGGTGGTTGTCTGCAAGGGCACGCACGAGCGTTCGCGGAGCTGGCCAACACGTGCGACGTCATGCTGGTCGTGCACGGCGCCGGGCTGACCAACATGGTGTTCCTGCCCACGCGAGGATCCAACGCGGTTGTGCGGAATTTCGTCGGGGCGAATCAACCCTGCCTCGTCCTAGCCGCCGCCGGTAGAGCCTATTTTGCATCGGCCAAGGTGAGCATCCATGTCCGATGGTGCGAATTTTCATGAGCACTTCGTTCCGGCCATGCAATCTTCGTTGATTCGGAAAGATGCGGCTGTCTGTTTAGCTAATTCAATCTGCCATTGACCATGCTAATTCTATTTATATTCAGTTATTTTGGAAACAACATGAACATGCTGCTCCTTTTTCCAATATAATCACAATACTTTTGTGTGGAGAGCTCCGGTGTCAGCAGTTGTGTGGAAGCACGAGCTGATTTGCGACTGGTCGGAGGGTGAGCTTCACATATCTGTGTGGGAATACGTAGGTGCTATCTTGTCCGCGCAAGAGCAAGTTCACAGTTCATAAACTATATTCGTGATGTGTGTGTATCACAATCGGTAGCACCTCTACATGCCATGGAGGCTACTACCAGTTCATAAACTATATTCGTGATGTGTGTGTATCACAATCGGTGGCTACGCGAGAGTAAAGGAGATCAGCCTCCAGACGAGGATGAAAGGAAGCCCAGGGAATATAATGTGTTCAGCGGTGACCTTTGAGAGTGCATGTATCTTCTTTATAGGAGATCAGTGTGTGTATCACAATCTGCCATACGGTGAACTAAATTATGTATCTTCTTTGCTTTTGAACTGGATATTTACTATGGTTTCATCTTTTGACTCAGATATTCATAAGGAGTTCAATAATGTTGTCTTTTTTTATCATATACTGTGCACCGACAATGCATAAGAAAGTAGATATGAGGGACAGACTATTTTATTAGTACTTTGATGCCATTTGATTGTAACACTAAAGTAGGTTTTGTTGGTTTTTAAGTGAAAAGATAGTTCATGGTGGAACAAGCTACCTCGGATTAATTAGGAAATGAGAAATTTGCATTTCGGTGATGATATATTTTTTCTCCATAGCAATGCATGTCTATTTCAACTAATACATGTATTGCACATGTTTTATACTGTAACAATAGGATGGTAAAGACCTATTGGTTGATTTATTATTGAAAGCATGACCTTAATATATCACCCATAAATACATTACTGTGTTCTCCCGTTGCAACGCACGGGCAATTATCTAATAACTTAAAAAATTCTTGATCCTAGCATATATGCATTTTGCTTTCTTTCGGGCATAAAAAGTTCTAGTAACCATAAGTCTAGTCAATTTTAGGCCAGGCTGGTTCATTAATAACTTTGAAAAGGAGGAAATCATTAATTACATCCCACTAACCCAGCACCTAACACACTACTACTGGGCCACCACCACTAACTAAATTGTTAAATTACTTTCTATGAAAAATGTGACACTTACATGCGGGACCCCTGTCAGTTGACCAGTCAACATTGCACAATTGACTAGGCCATTGACTGGGTCAGCTAGCCCCCATGGCCCCACTGGTCATCCACTAGGACTAGTCCCTAGCGGGTACAATTTGTATTTCTATTATTTAATACTAGCATATATGCCCGTGCGTTGCAAAGGGAGAAAAAATATTGTATGTTTATAGTATAATAAGCATGGCTCAAGACGCTCTAATGATCAACGTCCTCTATTTCAACATTATCATCTCACCATGTTACATTGTATATCCTTTTTGGAAAAAAATGTTACATTGTATATTTTGATAGTGGTTGCGGTATTCACCTTATTACAATACATTCAAATATAGTCAACCCCAGGGTGATGCGTTCGGACACGACACAACACGTCTAGTATTGAACAAAACCAACAACACAATGCACTCCCGTTCCAGCACCATCATCAGCGTGCCGCGCTCACCTCCGGTATCTCCTTCCCATTCTGCTCCCCACACACACCATCATGACAAACGGAACATATTTGTCACTTGATATGTCCGTATATACACTTGTGCAGATGGACTTGTACAACTTCAAATCTATTCTGAGCTGAATATTTTTCTAACTAATCAACAGACCGCATTGATCGTTCGAACTCTTAATTACTCAAACCACTCGTGCTCATGATACTTCCTGTAGAAAGAAAAAGTGAATTGTGCATGTCTAATTACTTTTCTGAACTAATCAACCAGCCAATTTAATTGTTAGAAATATTAATAATCAAACCACTCACTAATGACTATTGCTTAGAAAAGGAGAAAGCAGATTGCACGCATATACAATTCACATCAGGTTAAATAGAGCAAAAAAATTTATTGTTCAAATGTTCAGCGAGTCAAAAATAGAGCAAAACTTTTTATTGTTCAAATGTTTAGCGAGTCAACTTGTCTATCCACTTTCCATTGTTGCGTGAGATTGAAAGTTCGATTCCCTAGCAATAAGCCATTTTTTTGTTTATATGAAGCCCAGCCCGAACGAGCACCAAGCTTCAAATATGTTATTCCATTTTTACGTATGTCGCGTATGTCGTCCTGTTTCTAATTTTGTTCACAAATTAAAAAAAAGTTCAGGATTTCCAAACGTGTTCATGTTTCCAAGGATGTTTACAAATTTTATAAATTTTTATGGTTTCAAATTTTTGTTTGGAACTTTAAAAAATATTAATTTTTTCAAATTTGTTGAAATAATCAAAAATCTTTCATGGTTACCAAATTTGTTCGGAATTTTATAAAATGTTCCCGGTTTCATGTTCACAACTTCAAAAATGTTTAGGAATTTCAAAACATGCTCATTGTTTCAAAGTTTGTTCATGTTTCCAAAAATATTAAAATATACAAATTTTGTTTTTTCTTTTCAAAAAATATAAATTGTTCAAAATTTCCGGAATTTGTTCGCGCTTTTAGAAAAACCAAGGTTTTTTAAATTATCTGTTTCGAAAAATTGTTCAAAATTTCTTCGTACATTTAGAAAAATGTCTGCACTTTTTCAAAAGATTTTGGAGTTTTTTAAAAAAAAATCGCTACCGTGCCACCTCTTCTTTAAGTATATTCTGTGGTGATCAGGTAACACAAATAGTCAATAGCTCAGCTGGCTAACATCATCCATGCAAGACCGACAGGTCATGAGTTCGACCCTGTGCGGGTGCACATATTTTCCTGTTTATTTTATATATCATCCGAAATATAAGGTGTATTGAACAGGAGTAGGAATCTTACACATTTGTCTGTTGAAAAATCTTCATTGTGGGGTGCTGAAGTTAGAGATACTAAGACTGGAAGGAGGCATATGTTGTTAACACTGAGTTGCATGACTGCACTTGCCTCGAGTGGCAACACACCAGGAAACCTTGTGACCATGCCGTACTTTTCTTGGCCTCCCAACCCAAGATAAACATGCACCCATACTTGCATGAATACCACTCAGTGGCAAGATTCAAGGCTGCATATGCAACTCCAATTCCAGCACTTACAGATTAGTCTCAGTGGCCTGAAGTGGAAATTGAATTTTCCATGTATCATCCGAAATATAAGGTGTATTGCGTTGCACCATTCGTTTGGATAATTTTTTTAGGGATTTGATTACATTTCCTTATATTAGGCAAGCTCCTCTATTTTCTCATGCCAATTAGTCAGGTGTAATCTCGCCCAAAACTTGTGAAATTATCCCTCCATATGCGTTCTTTAATATCCGTGCCAAAAACTATAGGGAGTATTATTTACAATTTATGGATTTTCTCTTATCTATTTACTTTAATCTATACCTAATACTCCATCCCGTCCGTGTTTCTGTACAGGTTCGTGATCACTCGGGAGGTGATCACGGATATATGTACTTACATACATATTATATGATACATGTGGTGACTAAAGTCGGGCCGGCTCGTAGAAACACATTCATATCATCTTGATAAGATAAAAGCAGCATGCAGTGAGTTTGGTCCATGGTTGAACACCTATCATTCTCTATTGTGGTACAGGTCAGGATTTAACAGTGCCATCAAGTGTGATCATATCAACAATAACTTGGCAGAAAGTTTTAACAACAAGATAAAGCAGTTAAAGAACTTGCCTGTGCATGACATGGTTGACCAGATCAGGATCATGATCATGCGCATGTGGGAATTGAGAAGAAGCATTGGTGATTGTCTGCAAGGGGATAAGCTTCCTGCAATGATACAACAGGTGGTGAACAGGAGTAGGAATCTTACACATTTGTCTGTTGAAAAATCTTCATTGTGGGGTGCTGAAGTTAGAGATACTAAGACTGGAAGGAGGCATATGTTGTTAACACTGAGTTGCATGACTGCACTTGCCTCGAGTGGCAACACACCAGGAAACCTTGTGACCATGCTGCACTTTTCTTGGCCTCCCAACCCAAGATAAACATGCACCCATACTTGCATGAATACCACTCAGTGGCAAGATTCAAGGCTGCATATGCAACTCCAATTCCAGCACTTACAGATTAGTCTCAGTGGCCTGAAGTGGAAATTGAATTTTCCATGTGTCCTCCCCTAACAAAAAGAAAAGCTGGCAGGCCTAAAGAGAGTAGATTCAAGGCATGGTTTGAGAAAGGTGGGAGTAGTAAAAAGGGGAAGGGGAAGAAGGATGCAAAGCCAAAAAGGTCCCAAAAAGGTAACAAAAATAGGTGCAAGCTGTGCCGGGAACTTGGGCACCGAAAAGGATCTCCAAAATGTCGTTACACTCCTGAAAGGCCAAAATATGTTTACGTTTATGTTTTTTTAAATTTGGTTGTTGTATTTAATTACTAGCCAAATTACAAGCTTTGTTTTCCAGGAGGAAGCGTGGAGGTCAACCCCTTGTTGTTGAAGATTGATGGGCAATAAAAAAAGGCAAGAATCAATGGCTGTAAAAAAAGAGAAGTTATGGTGGTGAACCAGAGTTGGATGATGCTGCGGTGCAAAATGAGCAAGAGTTGGATGATGTTGCGGTGCAAAATGAGCAAGAGTTGGATGATGTTGTGATGCAAAATGAGGCAGTATTTGATCTTGTGATGCATCATGACCAACATTTGGATGATGATGTGGTGCAGAATGTGGTGCAAACTGAAGCTGTTGTGGCAAATGTTCTACAAACTGAAGCTGAAACTAAAGATGTTCTGCAAACTGAAGCTGTTGCGGCAGATGTGATGCAAACTGAGCCTATATTGCAAGTTGTATTACCAATTGAAGCTACTGGAGTTGTTGTGCAAACCGAGCCTCGTGTAGATATTGTGGTGCCAACTCCAGCTATCATAGCTAGTCCAGTTATGAAAATCAAGCTTTTGAGTGAACTAGGTGTCGTACGATCAAAAAGGTAAGAAGAAGAAAATCGAGTGCTAAGAAGAAGTGAAAACTTCATTTGTCAAATATGTGTAATGGTTATGTGTGTTGTAGAATAATAAACTTGCCTCAATTTGTGTAAACTGGTATTTGTGTAATGCTATTTAAATTTGTTTAATATGTGGTATTGATGGTACAATGCTTTAATATGTGGTATTGATGGTACAATGCTTTATAAATGGGCCAAAAATCAAAATTGACATCTAGTGTGCAAATATAGGATCATTTGGATAAATTATGACAAGCTTAGCCCTAAACCCTAGCTTGAATCACATGCAACCTCGTTCATGATAGCTATGTTGTGTGAAGGGTTTTTCATGAAAATACCCATAGACCAAGTTTCTTATTTTTCCCAGCAACTCACTCACATAATATGATGATGGGTGAAAGTTTCATATTTTTTTGATTTTTTTTTGAATTAGTTATTGAAAGTGCTAGTTATCGACTAGAGGGAGGTGAATAGGCGATTTTTATGAACGCCTTCAAAACATGTGAGTTTCGAAGACAAACAATAGAAATGAACCTATTGACATGCAGCGGAAGGTAGACTACAATAGGCAAGCCATAGTCAAGTAATCAATGAAGTGAAAGCACGAAGACTAATAGCAGCTAGGTAGTGATGATCAGGATGGAAGATAGTATGAAGCCAAACAACAATAGAAGTCACACAGTGAAGTCAAACAGGTAACACAGGCAGGCAATGACTTCACGAAGACAAACTGTAGACAAAGAGAGGGAGAAGATAGAACCAGTCGCTTGGCGAAGACAGGGATTTGTTGGACCAGTTCCAGTTGCTGTGACAACTGTACGTCTGGTTAGGGAGGCTGAGATTCAACTCAGAAGACCGTGTCTTCACCTTATTCCCCTTGAGCTAAGACACCCAGTCCTCGCCCAATCACTCTGGTAAGTCTTCAAGGTAGAATTCGAAACCTTCACAGACTTCGTTCCGGCGATCCACAATGACTCTTGGATGCTCAGAACGTGACGCCTAACCAGCTGGAGGATTCATAGTCCTCAAGTGTAACAAGTCTTCAGGTCATGCGGACAGAAAGACTTCAATGATGCCTAACACACTTTTGCTCTGGGTGTTTGGGCTTTGTCCTCGCAAGGATTTCTCTCTCTCAAAAGCTTCGGAGGTGGGTTGCTCTCAAACGACAAAAGTCGTGCACTAACTCTGAGCAGCCACCAATTTATGGTGTAGGGGGTGGGCTATTTATAGCCACTAGGCAACCCGACCTGATTTGTCCAAAATGAACCTGGGTCACTAAGGAACTGACAGGTGTTCCAACGGTCAGATTTCAAACACACGCGGCATCTTGACTTGGGCTACAAGTAAAGCTCACTCATCCAGCTCTCACTACAGGAAACTGCTAATTTGCCGTCAGGAGGCGTCTTTGCCGTCAGCTTTTCTTCGAGTAGACGGCAAAGACTGGATTTGCCGTCATCAGAAGACGACAAAGAAAAACTAACAGCAAAGAAGACTTTGCCGTCTACGAAAAAAAATACAGACGGCAAAGAGCATTCTTTGCCGTCTGTAATAAAAAACGCAGACGGCAAAGATCTTTGCCGTCTGCGTTTTTTATCACAGACGGCAAAGAGCTCTTTGCCGTCTGTGATATAAAACGCAGACGGCAAAGAAGAAACACAGCACACGGATCGATCACACGGATCGATGACATGGCAGGATCTGTGCCACACATCCTCACGTGCCCCCCGCGCCCCCACGCACCCACGCGCCCCCGCTCCCCACGCACCCACGCTGTCCTTATCCACCCGAGCGGCCCACCCCACCACGATCTCTCTCTCTCGTTTATCTCTCTGTTCGATCCAGATCGAGATGGACGGCGCCCGCAACCACCTCGCTTGGCCTCACCGGCCACCACCTCACCGCCGGTCCCATCCACTTTCCCCTTCGGCTCGCCGCTACCGGACCCGGCACCGTCGCCCCCACAGGCCCGCCGGCGCACGCCACCTCGTCGCCTTCGCCCTTTGCCCCGGGCGCCGCTGGCCCCATCGCCTTTGGCCCACGCCGGCCTCTACTTCGCCCGTGGCGTCGCCGGCCACGTCTCCCTTCGCCCACCTCTGCTTCACCCATGGCGCAGCCAGCTCTGTCGCCCCCCGTCGGCCTCTGCCCGCCATGGCGGCCCGGCCCGACCTCTGCCGCCCATGGCGCAGCCGCCCATCGCCCCTTGCCTCTGCTTCGCCCATGGCGCCGCCGGCCCCGTCGCCCCCTCCGGCTTCTGCCGGCCCCGGCCACGTCGCCCTCGCGTGCCTCCACTGGCCTCGACGCTGCACCGCCTCTCACCTCGAGGAGCGGCAGCAGCTCCTCGGGCATCAGTGTGCTGCGGAAGGGGGAGGGAGAGTGGTGTGGCTGCTCCGGCGAGCACGGGCATAGGGGGTGGTTGCAGGTTGGCGCAGGCATGCAGATCGAGCTCAATATGGATGTGCATGCTGGATCTTAGGCTGCTATACTCTTTGTAATATTTTCATGTGTAATCCATTCATCTAATTAATAGAGCAGTTTTGCCTTGGATCAACAAGTCATGGTGTATTCTGTGTAGTCTTGTATTGTGAAATTTGTCATTCGCCGTAGAATCTTGGAACGTAGTGTTGGTGTATACAGTGTTGTGGTGTTAATTGCTGTCCTGTGCGCTTGGACTATGGGTTTGGATTATTTTAACAAACAAAGTTCTTTGTTGTCTGTAATTTGTGAGGATGACGGCGAAGAAAGATTTTGGCTGACAGCAAAGACACTTTTCTTTGCCGTCTTTAGTTTTTACGGCAGACGGCAAATCTGCAGTTGGCTGTCGGCAAATTCTTTGCCGTCTGCCCGATAAAAAGCTGAAGGCAAAGCAGCCTTTGCCGCCATCCTCTTTGCCGTCTATGTTTGCCGTCAGCCGGCTGACAGCAAACTCTTTGCCGTCTGTATTTCGCTCTTTGCCGTCTGTACTCGCCAGACGGCAAACTAGCTGATTCCTGTAGTGTCTGGATAAGATTTGCTCTCATTGTCTTCGCTCGAAGACATAGGATTTGGTTGAGCATCACTTCAGTCACTCTGACTTTGTTCACTGGGACCCCACTTAACAGTACGGTGGTTCCTATGACTCAACAAAGAAGAAAAGGAAACAACGAAACAACTAAGTCTTCGCGCTCCATAGTCTTCACGCAATGTCTTCTCATGTCATAGTCTTCAATGTGAATATCTTCACATACCACCATTGTCTTCAATGTCTTCATACATTTTTAGGGGTCATCTCCGGTAGGTAAACCGAATCAATGAGGGACTACTACCTGTGTTATCCTGCAATTCTCACAAACACATTAATCCCTCAACCAGGTTTGTCGTCAATACTCCAAAACCAACTAGGGGTGGCACTAGATGCACTTACAATCTCCCCCTTTTTGGTGATTGATAACAAACTGGTTGAAGTTTTCAACGGGGATAAGAGTATGTGAAATTGTAAGGGATTAAGGTATTGTCTTCATGAGTAGCAAAAGGCTCCCCCTGAAGATGTGCATATAAGTAATTTACTTTTGGAATGCAAATGCACATGGCAGGTTGTATTTGTGGAGATCCTTTTCAACTTATGAAGACAATTCATCATGCATGATTTGATATAACGAAGATAATGACATGCATAATGAAAAATGGACGTCTGCAGTATGACTTCGTGCGGGATTTATCATCGCACATGCGGAATTTATCATCGCATCACAGAATAGCAAACTGATGTCTACTACACAACCTTCTTCTTGTAGACGTTGTTGGGCCTCCAAGTGCAGAGGTTTGTAGGGCAGTAGCAAATTTCCCTCAAGTGGATGACCTAAGGTTTATCAATCTGTGGGAGGCGTAGGATGAAGATGGTCTCTCTCAAGCAACCCTGCAACCAAAAAACAAAGAGTCTCTTGTGTCCCCAACACACCCAATACAATGGTAAATTGTATAGGTGCACTAGTTCGGCGAAGAGATGGTGATACAAGTGCAATATGGATGGTAGATATAGGTTTTTGTAATCTGAAAATATAAAAACAGCAAGGTAACAAGTGGTAAAAGTGAGCGTAAACGGTATTGCAATGATAGGAAACAAGGCCTAGGGTTCATACTTTCACTAGTGCAAGTTCTCTCAACAATAATAACACAATTGGACCATATAACTATCCCTCAACATGCAACAAAGAGTCACTCCAAAGTCACTAATAGCGGAGAACAAACGAAGAGATTATGGTAGGGCACGAACCCACCTCAAAGTTATTCTTTCCAATCAATCTGTTGGGCTATTCCTATAAGTGTCACAAACAGCCCTAGAGTTCGTACTAGAATAACACCTTAAGATACAAATCAACCAAAACCCTAATGTCACCTAGATACTCCAATGTCACCTCAAGTATCCGTGGGCATGATTATACGATATGCATCACACAATCTCAATTCATCTATTCAAACCAACACATAGAACCTCAAAGAGTGTCCCAAAGTTTCTACCGGAGAATCACGACGAAAACGTGTGCCAACCCCTATGCATAGGTTCATGGGCGGAACCCGCAAGTTGATCACCAAAACATACATCAAGTGAATCACGTGATATCCCATTGTCACCACAGATACGCACGGCAAGACATACATCAAGTGTTCTCAAATCTTTAAAGACTCAATCCGATAAGATTACTTCAAGGGGAAAACTCAATTCATTACAAGAGAGTAGAGGGGGAGAAGAAACATAAGATCCAACTATAATAGCAAAGCTCGCGATACATCAAGATCGTGCAAAATCAAGAACACGAGAGAGAGAGAGAGAGATCAAACACATAGCTACTGGTACATACCCTCATCCCCGAGGGTGAACTACTCCCTCCTCGTCATGGAGAGCACCGGGATGATGAAGATGGCCTCCGGCGAGGGTTCCCCCCTCCGGCAGGGTGCCGGAATAGGGTCCCGAGAGGTTTTTGTTGGCTACAGAGGCTTGCGGCGGCGGAACTCCCGATCTATTCTCCGTTCTGGAAGTTTTAGGGTACGTGGAGTTATATAGGCGGAAGAAGCACGTCAGGGGAGCCACGAGGGCCCCACGAGGCAGGGGGCACGCCCTAGGGGGGTGGGCGCACCCCCCACCCTTGTGGCTTCCTCGTTCCTTCCTTGATGTGGGGTCCAAGTCCATCCGGTAGCTTTCCTTCCAAAAATAACTTCTCCAGTTGATTTCGTTCCGTTTTGACTCCGTTTGATATTCCTTTTCTTTGAAATACTGAAATAGGCAAAAAAAGCAATTCTGGGTTGGGCCTCCGGTTAATAGGTTAGTCCCAAAAGTAATATAAAAGTGGAAAATAAAGCCCAATATTGCCCAAAACAGTAGATAATATAGCATGGAGCAATAAAAAATTATAGATACGTTGGAGATGTATCAAGCATCCCCAAGCTTAATTCCTGCTCGTCCTCGAGTAGGTAAATGATAAAAAAGATAATTGTTGATGTGGAATGCTACTTGGCATAATTTCAATGTAATTCTTCTTAATTGTGGTATGAATATTCAGATCCAAAAGATTCAAGATAAAAGTTCATATTGACATAAAAATAATAATACTTTAAGCATACTAACAAAGCAATTATGTCTTCTCAAAATAACATGGCCAAAGAAAGTTATCCCTACAAAATCATATAGTCTGGCTATGCTCTATCTTCACCACACAAAGTATTTAAATCATGCACAACCCGATGACAAGCCAAGCAATTGTTTCATACTTTTGACATTCTCAAAACTTTTTCCATCTTCACGCAATACATGAGCGTGAGCCATGGATATATCACTATATGTGGAATAGAATGGTGGTTGTGGAGAAGACAAAAAGGGAGAAGATAGTCTCACATCAACTAGGCGTATCAACGGGCTATGGAGATGCCCATCAATAGATATCAATGTGAGTGAGTAGGGATTGCCATGCAACGGGTGCACTACAGCTATAAGTATATGAAAACTCAACAAAAGAAACTAAGTGGGTGTGCATCCAACTCGCTTGCTCACGAAGACCTAGGGCATTTTGAGGAAGCCCATCATTGGAATATACAAGCCAAGTTATATAATGAAAAATTCCCACTAGTATATGAAAGTGACAAAATGAGAGACTCTCTATCATGAAGATCATGGTGCTACTTTGCAGCACAAGTGTGGTAAAAGGATAGTAGCATTGTCCCTTCTCTCTTTTTCTCTCATTTTTTATTTTTTTATTATTTTTTTTGTTTGGGCCTTTTCTCTTTTTTACGGCCTCTTTTTTTCTTTTTTTTTAATTTTTCATCCAGATTCTCATTCCGACTTGTGGGGGAATCATAGTCTCCATCATCCTTTCCTCACTGGGACAATGCTCTAATAATGATGATCATCACACTTTTATTTACTTACAACTCAATGATTACAACTCGATACTTAGAACAAAATATGACTCTATATGAATGCCTCCGGCGGTGTACTGGGATATGCAATGATTCATAAGTGACATGTATGAAAGAATTATGATCGGTGGCTTTGCCACAAATACGATGTCAACTAAATGATCATGCTAAGCAATATGACAATGATGGAGCATGTCATAATAAACGGGACGGTGGAAAGTTGCATGGCAATATATCTCGGAATGGCTATGCAAATGCCATGATAGGTAGGTATGGTGGCTGTTTTGAGGAAGGTATATGGTGGGTGTATGATACCGGCGAAAAGTGCTCGGTATTAGAGAGGCTAGCAATGGTGGAAGGAGGAAGAGTGTGTATAATCCATGGACTCAACATTAGTCATAAAGAACTCATATACTTATTGCAAAAATCTACAAGTTATCAAAGCAAAGTATTACGCGCATGCTCCTAGGGGGATAGATTGGTAGGAAAAGACCATCGTCATTCCCCGACCGCTACTCATAAGGAGGACAATCAATAAATAAATCATGCTCCGACTTCATCACATAATGGTTCACCATACGTGCATGCTACGGGAATCACAAACTTTAACACAAGTATTTATCAAATTCACAACTACTCAACTAGCATGACTCTAATATTACCACCTTCATATGTCAAAACAATTATCAAGCATCAAACTTTTCTTAGTATTCAACACACTCAAAAGAAAGTCTTACAAATCTTGAATACCAGGCATATTATTATTAAGCAAATTACCATGCTATTTAAGACTCTCAAAATAATCTAAGTGAAGCATGAGAGATCAATAGTTTCTTTAAAACAAATCCACCACCGTGCTCTAAAAGATATAAGTGAAGTACTAGAGCAAAACCATAAAACTAAAAAGATATAAGTGAAGCACATAGAGCAAAACTATCAAGCTCAAAAGATATAAGTGAAGCACATAGAGCAAAACTATCAAGCTCAAAAGATATAAGTGAAGCACATAGAGTATTCTAACAAATTCCAATTCATGTATTGCTCTCTCAAAAGGTGTGTATAGCAAGGATGATTGTGGTAAACTAACAAGAAAAGACGCAAATAATACAAGACGCACCAAGCAAAACACATATCATGTGGTGAATAAAAATATAGCTCCAAGTAAAGTTACCGATGGAAGTGGATTTAAAGAGGGGATGCCTTCCGGGGCATCCCCAAGCTTTGACTTTTTGGTGTCCTTGGATTATCTTGGGGGTGACATGGGCATACCCAATCTTAGGCTCTTGCCACTCCTTGTTCCATAATCCATCAAAAAAAATTCACCCAAAACTTGAAAACTTCACAACACGAAACTCAACAGAAATCTCGTAAGCTCCGTTAGCGAAAGAAAACAAAAGACCACTTCAAGGTACTGTAATGAACTCATTCTTTATTTATATTGGTGTTAAACCTACTGTATTCCAACTTCTCTATGGATTATAAACTATTTTACTAGTCATAGATTCATCAAAATAAGCAAACAACACAATGAAAACAGAATCTGTCAAAAACAGAACAGTCTGTAGTAATCTGTATCAAACGTATACTTCTGTAACTCCAAAAATTCTAAAATAAATTGGTGGGCCTGAGGGATTTGTTTAGTAATCATCTTAAAAAATAATAAACTAAATATCACTTTCCAGTAAAAAGTTCTAGCTAATCTCGTGAGCGCTAAAGTTTCTGTTTTTTACAGCATGATCATAAAGACTTCACCCAAGTCTTCCCAAAGGTTCTACTTGGCACAAACACTAATTAAAACACAAAACCACATCTAAACAGAAGCTAGATAGATTATTTATTACTAAACAGAACCAAAAAGCAAGAAACTAAAATAAAATTGGGTTGCCTCCCAACAAGCGCTATCGTTTAACACCCCTAGCTAGGCATGATGATTTCAATGATGCTCACATAAAAGATAAGAATTGAAACATAAAGAGAGCATCATGAAGAATTTGAATAGAACATTTAAGTATAACCCACTTCCTATGCATAGGGATTTTTTGAGCAAACAACTTATGGGAACAATAATCAACTAGCATAGGAAGGCAAAACAAGCATAACTTTAAAACTTTAAGCACATAGAGAGGAAACTTGATATTATTGCAATTCCTACAAGCATATATTCCTCCCTCATAATAATTTTCAGTAGCATCATGAATGAATTCAACAATATAACCATCACATAAAAGCATTCTTTTCATGATCTACAAGAATAGAAAATTTATTACCCTCCACATAAGCAAAATTCTTCTCATCAATAGTAGTGGGAGCAAACTCAACAAAATAACTATCATGTGAAGCATAATCCAATTGAAAACTAAAATCATGATGACAAGTTTCATGGTTATCTTTATTCTTTATAGCATACTTGTCATCACAATAATAATCATAAATAGGAGGCATGCTTTCATCATAATAAATTTGCTCATCAAAACTTGGGGGACTAAACATATCATCTTCATCAAACATAGCGTCCCCAAGCTTGTGGCTTTGCATATCATTAGCATCATGGGTATTCAAGGAATTCATACTAACAACATTGCAATCATGCTCATCATACAAAGATTTAGTGCCAAACATTCTAATGCATTCTTCTTCTAGCACTTGGGCACAATTTTCCTTTCCATCATTCTCACGAAAGATATTAAAAAGATGAAGCGTATGAGGCAAACTCAATTCCATTTTTTTGTAGTTTTCTTTTATAGACTAAACTAGTGATAAAACAAGAAACAAAAAGATTCGATTGCAAGATCTAAAGATATACCTTCAAGCACTAACCTCACCGACAGCGCCAGAAAAAGATCTTGATGTCTACTACACAACCTTCTTCTTGTAGACGTTGTTGGGCCTCCAAGTGTAGAGGTTTGTAGGACAGTAGCAAATTTCCCTCAAGTGGATGACCTAAGGTTTATCAATCCGTGGGAGGCGTAGGATGAAGATGGTCTCTCTCAAGCAACCCTGCAACCAAATAACAAATAGTCTCTTGTGTCCCCAACACACCCAATACAATGGTAAATTGTATAGGTGCACTAGTTCGGCGAAGAGATGGTGATACAAGTGCAATATGGATGGTAGATATAGATTTTTGTAATATGAAAATATAAAAACAGCAAGGTAACAAGTGGTAAAAGTGAGCGTAAACGGTATTGAAATGATAGGAAACAAGGCCTAGGGTTCATACTTTCACTAGTGCAAGTTCTCTCAACAATAATAACATAATTGGATCATATAACTATCCCTCAACGTGCAACAAAGAGTCACTCCAAAGTCACTAATAGCGGAGAACAAATGAAGAGATTATGGTAGGGTGCGAAACCACCTCAAAGTTATTCTTTCCAATCAATCCGTTGGGCTATTCCTATAAGTGTCACAAACAGCCCTAGAGTTCGTACTAGAATAACACCTTAAGATACAAATCAACCAAAACCCTAATGTCACCTAGATACTCCAATGTCACCTCAAGTATCAGTGGGCATGATTATACGATATCCATCACACAATCTCAATTCATCTATTCAAACCAACACATAGAACCTCAAAGAGTGTCCCAAAGTTTCTACCGGAGAATCACGACGAAAACGTGTGCCAACCCCTATGCATAGGTTCATGGGCGGAACCTGCAAGTTGATCACCAAAACATACATCAAGTGAATCACGTGATATCCCATTGTCACCACAGATACGCACGGCAAGACATACATCAAGTGTTCTCAAATCTTTAAAGACTCAATCCGATAGGATTACCTCAAGGGGAAAACTCAATTCATTACAAGAGAGTAGAGGGGGAGAAGAAACATAAGATCCAACTATAATAACAAAGCTTGCGATACATCAAGATCGTGCCAAATCAAGAACACGAGAGAGAGAGAGAGAGAGAGAGAGAGAGAGAGAGAGAGAGAGATCAAACACATAGCTATTGGTACATACCCTCAGCCCCGAGGGTGAACTACTCCCTCCTCGTCATGGAGAGCGCCGGGATGATGAAGATGGCCACCGGTGAGGGTTCCCCCCTCCGGTAGGGTGCCGGAACAGGGTCCTGAGAGGTTTTTGGTGGCTATAGAGGCTTGCAGCGGCGGAACTCCAGATCTATTCTCTGTTCTGGAAGTTTTAGGGTACGTGGAGTTATATAGGCGGAAGAAGCACGTCAGGGGAGCCACGAGGGCCCCACGAGGCAGGGGACGCGCCCTAGGGGGGTGGGCGCACCCCCCACCCTCGTGGCTTCCTCGTTCCTTCCTTGATGTGGGGTCCAAGTCCATCCGGTAGCTTTCCTTCCAAAAATAACTTCTCCAGTTGATTTCGTTCCGTTTTGACTCCGTTTGATATTCCTTTTCTTCGAAATACTGAAATAGGCAAAAAAAAGCAAATCTGGGCTGGGCCTCCGGTAAATAGGTTAGTCCCAAAAGTAATATAAAAGTGGAAAATAAAGCCCAATATTTCCCAAAACAGTAGATAATATAGCATGGAGCAATCAAAAATTATAGATACGTTGGAGACGTATCACAAACAAGTAGCAGACGGCCATCAAGTTTAAGTGTTACAACTCAAAGAACCAAATGTATCAAAAGCGAGAGTTGTAAACACTTGGCAAAATATAAAGCAACCACCCATGTGGACCCGCTTGAAGACTATCATCTCATATGCTTCTCCCCCTTTTGTCAGTAAGGACCAAAAAGGTTTTAAGACATAGAGTCTCTACTCGTTCCCATGAGGAGTAGGAGGTGAAGCAGCAAGGTCGTCGTTAGGTGCTGCAGAAGAACTTGGTGCAGTGTCGATACGCGCCGAAGTTGGAGGTGGTGAAGTAGCATCATCTTGGTCATCAATGACTCTGGCATTCACCATTGCAGCTGAGGAGGAATAGTCAGAGTCTTCAAGAGAGGGAGTTCGACACAAGACACCATTCCTTGGAGGAGTGGAGTCAAACTTGAATCTTTCAGTGAAGCCATCGTCTTGAAGATCAGCTTCAACACTGAGCAAAGTCAAACTCTTCCATGATCTCCGACAGGTTTCATGAGTGAAAAATGCATTCTTGGTGGCAAGGTTGCGAATGCGATTGACGTCCACCGAGAGGCTTTGCATCTGCCACTTCAACCAATAGTGCTTTCAGTGGCTTCAGTATTGGCACGGTGAGGGCCACGTGTATTGCCAGCCAAAGGATAAACACGAGTGACGGTCTGGACTCCTTCAATGGGCTGTGTGAAGCTTTGGTGATCAGCATTGTGAAGATAAATTGGCTCCTTGGCAGGCTCTGGGTATATGGCTTCAACAGACATGTCAACCTCTGGCAAGAATATCAAATGGTTGTGAGCAGAAGGCTGATAGTTGACAGCAGAATGAAGCTTAATAAGGCGCATAACCCATGGAGCGTAAAATTTCAGACCAAAGAGGTCAAAGCCAGATGCAGCCAATTGCATGATGAAGAAGTCTTGAGCATTGAAGTTGATGCCATTGAAGATATAAAAGACCAATGTCTTCATTGCTCCTTCAAGCTTTGCTGCAGAAGAATGTCCCTTGATGGGCCATATAGTTCGCCTTATGATATGATAGATCGTTTGGGGCAGATACTCTAGGTCTTCAATAAAGAATTCTCTTGGGTATTCAGCGTCGCGTGGCAGAGGATTCATCATGCTCAACATTTGGCTCATGTTGGGCTCTGGCTTCTGAAAGATGATGTCCAAAGCATTGCGGTGAAGCTGACAACCAGGTTCATATAATTCACCTGGAGTGGGCAGACCAGTGAGCTCAATAATGTCAAGAGCTTTAGCTTCATGGTGTACGTTGCCTGTCATCCACTCAAGGATCCATGTCTTCGGATCCCTATTGTAGGCGCGAATGTGGAGTGTAGCATAAAATTGTAGCAGAAGATCTTCATTCCAATGTTGTTTATTAGTCACAAAGTTCAGAAGTCCAGCATCACGGAAACAGTCAAGGGCTTCTTCTAGGCAGGGCAGACCAGCAATGGCTTCACAGTCGATACGCATATGTGGAAAGATGCGCCCTTGATCATAGAGAACACAAGAATAGTAACTGCGCTGCTGATAACTCCAGAACCGATCAGATGAAATTCTTGGCTTGGAGTAGGGGTTCTTGGCACTATCAAAGAAAGTGTTGTACGCAATGAAGCCATTTGCATTGAAGGACCCTGGTGAAGTTGCAGTACCTGAAAACCTTGGCAGTCTTTGCTTAGGCTTCCGAACCTGAGGCATGTGCTCGACATGATAGTCAAATTGTGGACCGGTAGCAGGTGGAGAAACCAGAATGGGCCATCTGACAGTAACCAGCTGACCATGATCAAATGCTTGCTCGATGGTGTGTGGCCTTGGAGGCGATGCAGGGAGGCGATGGCGATGGCATTGACTTCAGGCTGCAGATTTGCATCAGATGCAGCATTGGCTTCAGGTGCATGAACTTCTGGCACCACATTAGCTTCGGCCATGACAGTGTCATTGGCTTCAGTATTGATATTTGTGGCTGCCTCAATGTTATCAACCTCCACTTGAGTAGCTGGAGGGTCGGACACGTTCTCCTTGAGAACAACTTCAGGGTTGAACGGGGGTGTGGCAACACGTTCTTCTTCTACTCTTGACTCTTCTTGTTCATCGGCTGATGCAGCCGGAATGTCTTCAGCCGCTTTGGCTTCAGACTCGGAGATGTTCACAGTTGGAGAGGCTTCAGGAAATACTTGGCGTGATACGGAGTGGTGCTCTTCTCCTTCTGGAACACTCGAAAGAGTGACTTGTGGCCTTGGTCCTTTGCTAAGCCTGCGAAACGCTGGCGACGCTTGTGGAGATGGAGTAGTCTGGGCCTCAAAGTCATCATCATCAAGCACCGGAGTGGTGACTTGAGTTGGGGGAGTTCATGGGGATTCTTCTTGACGGGGGGAGTCTTGAGGGTGATCACCCCATGAATCATCCTGAGTGATTGGCGTCAAAGGACGACCAATGCTGATAAGTTCGTTGTTCGTGAGAACAGGCGATGATACCACATTGTGCTCGATCTGAGGAAGGAATTCATCATCTTCTACATTGTCTTGGTGACCAATGTCTTCAGCTGCGGTGGGGTCAACAGCTGGGATATCTTCAACGTCAGGAGCCTCTGTGGTAGCAGGCTCGTGAACAATCAACTGACGCTCTCGGTGTTCTGACGCAGGACGAGCAACAGAAATTGGCTCGACGACAAGGGGCTCTGTGGGAGCAGCACGATCTTTCTTCTTAGTTTTTCTCTTCTTGGCTGGTGGAGCCTCATCAGTGGTGTTCTTGGTCTTGCGCTTTCTGGCTTCAGCTTCAGCTGCCCTGGTTTTCTTGAGTTCTGAAGCCACTGTGGGAACCTTAGGCTTCACGCCTATCATACTGGCGGGGAAGACAATGTGAGGTTCTTCTCGCCTGGATGCTTCAGCTTGGTCCACAGCAGGCTTCTTCTTGGCAGCCATCTTGGGGTCGATGCCAGGACGCCCAAGTGCCTTGCGCTTCTCAGCTTCATTGTAGGCTTGAACACATTTGGCAGCCAGGTATTTCATGCGCTCTCGAGAACCTTTGGCTTCATCACGTTTCTTGTGAAACGCCTCCTTGAGCTCATGCATCATTGTCTTGAAGTTTTGGACGTCTGTCACACTGAGCTGGGCCATATGCTTCTTGAACTGAGCCTTTTCATAGTCAATCTTGTGCTTCAGTTCAATAAATTTCTGAGCTAGAGCCGGCTCAGGAGCAATGGCTCCATCGAAGGAGACGCTAAGGCCAATGGGGAGTTGAAGATCGTCAATACTGAGGTTTGGGCTATCAAACTACTCGCCAAAGAACTTGTTCAGAATGTCCACATCGAAGAGGGGAAGATCATTGAAGATTTCCGCCTCTTGCTTGCTCTTTATTAACAGCTCAAGAGCATCATCGCCAAGATCGTCGTCACTAGACAGATCAATGGCTTCGTTCTTATTTCTCAGAACGGCAGCTGGGGTCAGTGCTTGACCAGTAGTTCGCATGGGCTTCTTCTTCTTCTTCTTCTTGGACTTGGAGATGAGAGAGAGATCTTTAGACTGCACACTTAGTGCAGGAGGAGCAGTGGCCAGAGTCTTCGCTCGTGAAGCTCTTGGTGCAGTGGAAGGCTTCGAAGCCTTGGGTTTCTTCAGCTTCTTAGGCTTCGGTGGTGCAGGCGCTTCGTCAGAATCAGCGTCTTCGGCAGAATGATCCACGGCAACCCCTTGAACCATAATGTGAGTGATGAGACCTTCAAGGTTGTAGAAGGGCCCAACAATATTGGGTTCCGCATCGCGTGTGCCATCGGCACGAGGAGCGGAGGGACCTGGGTTGAAGTCTAATCCCCGCAACTTCTTGTTCTCTTTGGCCGAGTTCTTGGCAAACAGATAGTTGCGGTTGAACAGATTGTCGTCACGACACCATAGCAGAGAAGATGGGTCGACATCAGCAGGTTGTGGTCCATGGACCATGCAAGGGTGGAAGCCTTGATCAATGGCTTCAGTTCTGGACCTGGGAGGAAGATTTTTGTACAAGATCAGCATATTCCTGGGTCACGGACCTGTACTTAAACCATTGCTCTGCCCAATATCTTCGAATCCATTGGATTCGTGTTTTGCGCTGATTGTAGAGGTCAGGTGGCAAATCTCTTGACCTCACGGCTGATTGTAGAATCCACTACTCTGGATCTGTCTTGTATAGCTAATAGAGGTCAGGTGGCAAATCTCTTGATGTTCTCCCACGGCGCTGTCTGGCTCCCTTCCTTGCTGACTTATCTGTGGCCATGGTTCAGACTGAATGGCTTCAAAACTGTCAAAGGCTTCCGTCTGCTGGTCAGACAGGAACTGGCTTCGGGAGAGTTGATATGATGTTGTAAGAATTCTGCAAATGAATGCAGACTATGAGAACCAAGGGATTCTCCCACGGACATGTACCTGTGACAGCATTAGAGATGCGAGGGAAGGGGAAGAGGTCATATGCATTCTCAGAAGATTTTGAAGATAAATCAGTTTAGAAGATATTGACCTCATAGCGCGAAGACATTCACTTATATGTTGAGACTTGGTTCCAGATTTGTACGAATCCAAGAATAGGTACAAGTGAGGAATCTAACTACGTGTGAAGCATAAGTGAATATACTAGGCATAATATGAGATGCAAAACATGATGGATCCAAATTTGGGGAGACAGAAACCACTTTTGGTAGGAAGGATGAATCTATCGGATCAAAAAGACAGTAAAAAGAGATTTAATTTACCACACGATGAACTGCTAGACGGAGCAGAAGAGGAGGTCGAGCATTTCGATCTTCCGTGCCCTAACTTGGCGACGGAGGGTACCTACGGCGGCGGCGGAGAAGATGATGTCCGCGACCGGCGTGAAGACGGCGTCGGTGAGGTCGCGGCAGCTAAGCGCTTCGCCGTCGGCGTCGTCGAGAGCTAGCGGTGGCGCTAGGGTTTGTAGAGGTGGAGAGGTGGAAGAATTATTTTGACCGCGATGTGATGTGTATTTATAAGGAGAGGGACGATACAACGCAATTACGCAGGTGCCCCTGGCAGTTCACATCTGAGGGACACATCGCGAACATGCAACACATTGGAAGTTGTTTCATGTTCCCACGCACGCCTGGACTATCGGGTGGTCGTTCCGGCTTCTCCGGATTTCAGGCAATAAGGATTGAACATTTAAAACAGATTTAATGTTTGTCTCTGTATCTTCTGCTGACAAGGACGCAGAGAAGAAATTCGACGGTTTCAATAGAATGCATATGATTTGGATAGATAGATTTGAGAGGGAAGCATAGAGAGGTTAGGGTCCGATCACATTCACTTAGTTCAAAAGATTCAAACGAGAAGACATAGCTATAAGTGAATGTTGTAGAGGACAGAACACTAATATATGTATATATCAGAATAAGACCAAATCAAAATTGTGAAGATAAAACAAATGCGAAGACTTATCAAATGTGACGCCAAGAGAAACACTTCAAACAAGATTTTGGTGGTGGCGTTACCCACCGTATGGGAAGTATTCGACCTAGACACGATGCACAATTATCGTGGCGCTCCGAAGTCAAATTCCGCATTAATGTATTCACACTCAGAGTGTAAGTCTTCATTGATTGAAGATATATGTCACTTCATGTGTTGCACATCTAAGTCATCAACATGCATAAGTGTTAGGATGTATGCCTAATCATAGGACATTCGAGGATTCCAAGATATTTAGCTCGACCGCAACTTGCAAAACCTTTTCTCATCCAAGGGCTTTGTGAAGATATCTGCCAATTGTTCTTCAGTGTTGACGTGAATGATATCATTATCTTCCTTCATAACATGATCTCTGAGAAAGTGATGATGAATTTCAATGTGCTTTTGTCTTCGAGTGCTTAACTGGGTTGTTGGCAATCTTGATGGCGCTTTCATTGTCGCAGTAGAGTGGTACTTGCTTCAGATGGATGCCATAGTCCTTGAGTGTTTGCTTCATCCATAGAAGCTGAGCGCAGCAAGATCCAGCAGCAATGTATTCAGATTCAGCAGTGGAGAGTGATACACAGTTCTGCTTCTTTGAAGACCAACAGACAAGTGATCGTCCCAAAAAGTGACATGTGCCTGATGTAGACTTACGATCCACCTTGTCACCAGCATAGTCAGCATCCGAGAATCCAACTAGATCAAACTCTGAGCCCTTTGGATACCATAATCCTAGTGTTGGGGTGTAAGCCAAATATCGAAGAATTCACTTCATAGCTAAGTGATGCGATTTCTTTGGTGCCGCTTGGAATCGAGCCACATGCAAACACTAAGCATTATATCTGGCCTAGATGCACATAAATAAAGTAAAGAACCAATCATGGAGCGGTATACCTTTTGATCGAACTCTTTACCATTGGCGTTAGGACCCAGATGACTTTTAGTTGGGATTGGCGTCGTGTAACCTTTGCAATCTTGCATTCCAAACTTCTTCAGGCAGTCTTTGAGGTATTTCTCTTGAGATATGAAGATGTCGTTGCTTTGCTGACGAATTTGAAGACACTACAACGGGAACCCCCCTTCAGCAACGCATCAATGCATTGTTGTATGTCCATATAAGCGATGCTAAGGTCTACACCAACGGATTAATATGCGTTGTCGTTGATGGCGTTGCAAGGGTCTACAACAACGAATATACTTCCGTTGGTAAACGACCTAAATAAGCATTGTAAGATAGCAACGTATAAATCTACATCCACGCAACACTTCATATGCGTTGGTGGCTGCCCTACACAAAATGATTTTTGCTACATAGCATGAATAATTAATGATATTTTGCGTATGGCCATCCAAAATTGTTAGGTCAAGCTGATAGTGCATAGAAGCCACAATATAATAAACAGAGAGGTCTCATATATTAAAATGACTGTTTCTTTACAAGAACAAGATCCAACGATTACAAAATGTGAAACTATCTAGTTGCCCAATTCTCAACCTTGCAATCAAAGTCGTAATTTTTCTAAATCAAACTGTCTCAAACATTGACCCTAAATGACAATTCTACAACAGAATGTGGTACTATTAGGGAGTAACCCCATTGAGAAATCTGTAGCGTCCTCCCTCGTCCCACACCGCCTTCTGATCTCCACCTTGTGGCACCTCTCTCAGTTTTCTTCTTGCATGCTCCAGCAAACTTGTGTTATGAAAGGCCACACGACAACGTTGATGTTTTCTAGCTTTCATTCAGTATAGTATTAGATAGAAAAATAAGTAGAGAAACCTAACAATCAGCATATAGTTACCATGTGTACGTATTTCAGAAGAAAATATATATCACATCTCAATTGAAAACTGCATGAATCCGTTTGTGTTGAGCCAAACCATTCCCATTGAAGAAACACGGTGAGAGCATAAGAACAGATCTTACCTAGCTTGCGACTGATGGGTCCTTACTCTTATCTGTAAGTGGTCATAATGTACGTCTGCAGCCAACTATGTACAAATACAAGAAAACCTTACAAAATAAAATACATGAAGATGGCAATGAATAGCTTGTCTGAACTGGCAATGAGTAGCTTATTCTGAACCTTGTGGATTCAGGTACGTAGAATGAATAGAAACAACATAAAATAGGTGAAGATGGTGCGAAATAAAATTGGGACATTTGCATTATGAGATCATGAACAATACAGAAGAAATGAATAATGGTCGACTAAACTAACTGAGTGACGTATACAAACCTAATCGAACCTCAGTATGATACATAATTCCGTACTAGTTTCCTGTTGTTGTATGCAAAAGAAAATTCGGTTGTACAATTCAGTTAAGTTAACATACAAGTCATGATGAACTCAGATACAAATTTACTACAGAATCCATCATATACACGATTAATGCTTCAGACTCTCAATTAATTATTGGTGAATTGCACCATAAAGACATCCAAAGTAAAGAAAACAGAATAATTCATATATTTCCTCCAATAAAAATAAATGATCAACTACTTGCAGACTTGATCGGCCATATAGACTATAGTGCAGATGGTGGTCAATTGTGATATTATTCTTGAATCCACTGGGAGGATTTGTACAACATATATAGAAAAACCACGCCATGGAATGAAGCACTCAAGCTCACCCAAAAATCTCATGTTGTTTCTTTTCCATTTCTGATGGCTGCCAAAAGCATAATATGACCATGTCGAAATAATTTTTCGGAGCATGCTAGAACAACATATGAATGATGAATGTATGATTCTACGAAGCAAATGGTAAAACCAAACAGTAGTACAAAGGTTATGCTTTATGAGTATATGCCTAACTCAACAATACTTAGTTAATCATTAGGATAAAATGCTAGTCTTTTATCTGAGGTACGGAATGAACCACATCTACCAGAAAATAAGGCTTTAATATCAAAATCTCTGCAGAAAATGCAACCAAATACTCCATGTATAGGTAATCAGTCGGCTCCTCTGCTGTTATGTTGTCACTGTAGCAGTGCTGTAGCTTCAAAATCCACCGTCCACTCTAATCCAAAGGATCTCCTTCATCTTCCTCGTTTCTCTCATTAATTAAAAAACACCGCACCAACACGCCGCACGTTCCTCAAGTTCCGCGTTGATTTAGCCGGCACACACGGCGCCGGGATGTCAAAGGCGAGTAGCTCAACTCTGTATGCTCAATCAACTCTACATCGAAGAAATACTAACTCTGCATGTCTGGTGACTCCATGTTTAGTAGCCACATAACGCCTTGTTCTACATATCCTACAGGAGGTTGGCAAGCGCTCGACCTCCGACATCGCCGTTGCTGTGCGTTTGGGCTTCACGAGCATGGCTGCAGCGACAACATAACATCGTGATTTTAGAAGCCATGAGCTCCTGGCGTTTGGCGTCGCGGCGGCGTTGGTGCCGGCTTAACCAACACAGA
Source organism: Aegilops bicornis (assembly GCA_021605145.1). NCBI lineage: Eukaryota > Viridiplantae > Streptophyta > Magnoliopsida > Poales > Poaceae > Aegilops > Aegilops bicornis. The sequence goes on from CM038669.1 coordinate 48,055,885, forward strand.
CACATGGACTTGTGGACAATCTGGCTGGCCGGTCTGCCGATGCAGGGAGCTTGAGGAACGTCGTCGTGGGCTGTGCTGGTGTTGTGTTTTTTTAATTAACTAGAGGATACCCCGCACGTTGCGGCGGAACTCAACAATGATTTAGAGATATATGACAAAATGAAAACATGTAGGTGTGAAATTTATCGGAGTGACACATATTAGCACAAAAAGGTTGACATTGGTGTCTTAGAAGATTCATATAAAAAGAACACACAATTGATAAAGAAAATACTGATGTGAATCACTCAAAACAAAATGAATGCCAGTTTTCATAGATTAGGGCATACAAAATATAGCTCTGATGATAAAGGCCATAGTAAAAATTTAATGTACACCATCCACAAAAAAAGATTCTTAATGTACACAACATTTGACCAACACTTACGAGAGAATAATTGCACCAAAAAGGAGCTAACATCTTATATCCATCAGCACAGTGTCCTAATATCATACTTGCATGAGTATGTTAGGCAGGGAAAGGTTATATGAAATAACACAATTATGATTAAAACCGAGGTTCTGTAAGACTAAATGTATGTTTACTTGGAGAGATATCTTGGTCCCGTCACCCGCAAAAAAAAAAGAATAATCTTTCCGTGGTTTGGATGTTTTTATTTACCAGGTCTAGTGTTACAGACAAATGCTTCTGAATTTCTTAGAGTTGGAACTCTGAAGATATCAGAGTACTACTTTATAGCACAAACAAACCACCAGTAAATTAGGCCCCTGAGTGGTGGTGACAGTGTCAGAATCAAATTCATTAAGAGTTAGCTCTCTGAAGATCATAGAGTACTTCGGTCATAGCACAAATAAACGCACAGCAAAAAGGCCCCTGTTTGGTGTTGATAGTGTGCATAGGATAGGTTAGAGTCAAATTAATTAAATAATGCGTTGTGATCTGAATTTCAAGGTCTAGTCCGCCCTGAGTTTCAATGTTTTTAATTTCTTCAAAGATCCTCGCTATTTGTCATTTACAAAAGAAAACTAACTGTATTTTGTCCCACAATTGTGAAATTACTTAAATAAGTTGAAGTTAATTTCCGAGTCTCACCTCTTCCGGCCGGTGCCCAGTGGTGACGTCAGGTGCTGCACCCATGGATGGATGGTGGCGGACAGGGCCGGCCCTGAGGGGGGGCAGAGGGGGCGGCCGCCCCGGGCCCCCAAAGTCTAGGGGCCCCCACCCAGTTGTATGCACGTAGGCCACGGCCCAGGGATGTTGTGCAGCGACAGGAATTCACACAGGGCCTATACGCGTTGTCCTCCGATGCAGAGCCGCTGGTTCCTCATCTATCGATCTCCTGGACCCGTTGCCCTAGCTCGGATTCCTTTTAATCGTGACGACCTTATTCATCTATTCCCCGATCTCGTATGCTCATGGCTGAACCGAACTATCTGGATCGGAGGCAGCCCGCAGCCGCCACTGCTTGTTCCCTTCCTCTCACGGCAAGCCGATGGTGGGGATGGATGAGGGAGCGACGTTCATGGTAGACTTCAAGGAGACATGGTGCCCCGCGGGGTTCTATCTGACGACCGCCATGTTCGATCTGAGTCAGACCGGCCATGCAGCCGGAGATCTGATGGTGCAGACGCAGGTCCCAACTTGAGCGCCGGCGAACTACGCCACTCTCCAGTCTCCAGCTGATGGACGCATACATAGTGACACAAATTGCCAAGCGCCTCCCATCTCACGACAGTCTAAATTGCCTCATGGTGGTTGCCTGATCAGGTGATCAACGTTGATCCGATCAATCAGAGGTAACATCAGACTATGTACTTCCTATATCTATATATATTGCTAATTAAGTCATTTATGTTCGCACGCATGTACTACAAGATTTCCTTTGAAACCGTTTACGCATTTACTACTGAGTAGATCGGCTCAAAGACTAGTCTCTGATGTACTCTTTATTTAAAGGTAAATCATGCATGCTACTTATTCAAAAGGTCCAGGGATCTCAGCAGATACAATCTGAAGAATACAGTCCAGGGATCCGAGGTAACATCAGACTATTGTACTTCCTATATCTATATCTATATTGCAGTGATCAAGCATTGATGGAATTTAATTTTGGTTTTTAACAGTGCTTATTATCATATCAACTATGCATTCAGTAATAAAAGAGAATTTTTTTTTGAAACGAGAACTATAAAAAGGATCTGTCGGCCCCATCATAAGTGAATTTTATGAAAGATTATTAGGAAAGATTTAAACATAAACACAATTATTTGACAAGAATGTCGCTTTTGCCATGTTTGGGGGCATTTTAGCTATCATATATATGCCTATGATGATTATGTCAAGGGGGCCCCAAGTTTTGGTTTCGTCCCGGGCCCCTAAAATCTCAGGACCGGCCCTAGTGGCGGATCGGACAAATGAAAAAAAGAATCACATTGTAGATATCCGCTATTTTAAATCCAAGTGAAAGAGAATCTTTGTAAAATCCATCTATAGCCTGGACTGAGAGTGTTGGAGCTGTGCGGGGCCGAGGCACAAATGGTAAAATAAAATCCAGATCAAATGATGTGTCTTTGTCCCCACACCATCCAAACAAATCAATGGACAACAGATTTGAATCGTCCTAGAAAAACCAGGCACAAATATTCTGTATGTATATTATCACTCGATCCTAAATACAGACCATATACAGAATCATGTAAACAACAATTCTCGTAATGCTTGCCAACTGTTCCACGCAATGAACAGAAGCATTACTATTTAATGATGTATGCTAATACCACATCTAGGCCCCCGCAAACAAAATACCACATCTGGGCCAACGACAGGGACACGCCACTGAAAGAACAAACTGCAAAGACCAGCAAGTACCTGAACGCAGAGGGATTGATTTCCTGAAATGCGGCGACCTTGTGATCCTGCGCACAAGAATAGAAAGTCCGACGTTTAGGAAGCAAATCGACATATAGCAATGTGTATATCAGAGACGGTGTACCAACATGAGTAGAGGAGAGCGATGGTGTAAGCGGGGCCGCACCGGGTGATGTTGGAGAACACAGAGTCCATCATCTGCCTTCGCCCTTCCCCCGTCGCAGCAGAGGCATGGAAGCAGAAAGACATATTCATGGCCCCCCATCTGGGAATTGATAGATGGGATGAAGAAGTGGCAACGTGGAATTGGCTGAAGTCGGCGCCGCGCCGGGACGTAGTGGCCATGGTTGCGGTCTCGCGGATGCTTGTCGCCATCATCGAATTCAACGGAAGCATAAGCATGATTCCACGGCGCAGCCACACAACTGGATCTATGTGAGGCCCTCGCTGCTTTGAAGAGGAACGGTTTGTAGAGTCCTCAATGGTTGTTCTTCCATCGAGGATCTAGGAGAGGGTGTTGGGGTTGGGTCGTTGGGGTTGGGTCGTCTTTCATCGAGTGGGGTAGCGTGAGCTCGTAGCTGCTACCCATCTTTCATGGGGGTTTCAATATTTCTTGATGAAGGGAAGATGAGACGTGCAGACCACTGAGAAGCTTATGCGGTGGGGAGCTGAGAATAAAACAGGGCATCTTCGGCTCTTGAAGGGACTATCTCGTCAGTTCCAGAAGACGAAGAGGAACAGATGTGTGATTAAATCACACGAGTTTTCCGTGGATTCATTTGCTGAAGTGGCAGATTGGGCTGAGTTGGATGGCTCCATGTGATTGCTGATGTGGGTAGCTTGCATGTCAAGAGAAATAAAGTAGTGGGGATCAACTATTTAGGTATTATAGATGAGAGAAACGAGGAATATGAAGGAGAGCATGTGGATTAGAGTGAACGGTAGATTTTGAAGCTACACCATCCGCACAATCACAACATAAAAAAAACAGCAGAGGAGCCGAACCCGTAATCAGAATATTATTGTGCAAAAGGCTGAACATATAAAAAAAAAGGATTATGCAGAGCATCATTAGGGGATCCTGGTTGTGGAGGACACCGCCGGGAAATAGCATTGGACCTGATTGTAGTGAAACACCAATCATTACACATCCATCTGCCTCTGAAGATACAAGTAATTGACATCGAATTGCACTAAAGCAGGTTAATCCCTCACACTATCAGCCAAGGCAAGGTAAAGATTATAACATGATCCGCTTATCTATTTGCAGATCTATTGCCAATAGTTTGAAAACTTATCTGTAGGACGATTTCATAATACATACACATAGAAATTGCATCAGAAAAAACAAAATTGGGTATGAATATTAAAGCCACAGACTCGCAATCCATAACACATTCAGGTTACCCAAATATGTTGTGTCTGACAAACTATTAACCCAATCACATGACGATATACAGGTGGAACAAATAACTAGATACGGTGAACACAAATCTTATTAGTGGTCAGGTAAATGTGGTACTAACCTCGATGCCATGATATGCTTGAGATTCACAGATCTCGGAGATTACATGATATGCCTGAAGCCAATGTCGAGGCAGCGTCAGGATCCTCCAGGTCCTCCTTGGTCGGCATCCTAATTCTCTCACCGGGCCACTGCTGAAAGCGGCTATCGCCTCGAGCATCACGAATCTGTTGGTCACCATCGTGCAGGGTTAGATTCTCACACGATTGGGCAAGGCAATCATCGATCTAGAGTTAGGTTGCCTACAAGATATGGTGCTGGCAACGGGGAGAGAAAGAAGAGGGGAGGTAGGATATGGGGGCGTCAATGGTGGATGTGATGAGTTGTAGTGGAAGTGGGCCGACAAACCGGAGCCACTGTGGCTATGCCAGCGACCTGTGCCGATGAGGGTTGTTGCGGGCGCGGGTGTTGGGACACGGAGGATGTCGCGGCGGCAGAGGATCAGTGGATAACACCGGGGGTAGGGGCAGGCCGGTGAGCAACGGCATGGGTGCCGTAGTTGCCCGGAATCTGAGGCGGCGGCCACAGGTTGTCGTGAGATTGAGAGAGAAATCAGGGGAGAAGGGTGTGGTGGAGAGAAACTATTTTGATTTTTTTACTCGCTTGGCTACGTGTATGTAGACGAAGGAAGTGCAGATAATAAGGGGGGTGGGTGGGAGGTTAGCCCTTCGTGGAGAGGTGGGCGGTTGAACCCAAAACAACACATTTGTCATCATCGTTGCTAGATTTGCGTTGCTAAAGGTAGGTTTTTGTTGTAGTGAGACCAAGGAAGAACTTCAGCTCACCCATCATGGACATTTGATATTGCTCTTGCATCATGTGTCCAAACTCATCACTGTATTTCTGGTTAGTGCAGCCGAAGATTATGTCACCACATATATTTGGCACGCAAACAGTTCACCATCATATGTCTTCGTGAAGAGTGTGGGATCCAGGGAATTGAAGCCTTTGCTCTTCACGAAGTCTTTGAGTGTGTCATACCAAGCCCGAGGGGCCTGTTTTAGGCCATATAATGCCTTGTTGAGCTTGTATACCATATCAGGATGTTTTGGATCTTCAAAGCCAAGAGGTTGTGCAACATCCACTTCTTCTTCAATCTTGCCGTTGAGAAAGGCACTCTTCATGTCCATTTGATACAGAAGGATGTTGTGATGATTTGTGTAGGCTAGCAGTATGCGAATGGCTTCAAGTCTAGACACAGGAGCGAAAGTTTCATCGAAGTCAATCCCTTCAACTTGAGTGTATGCTTGAGCAACGAGACGAGCCTTGTTTATGACGACTTGACCATGTTCATTTTGCTTGTTGCGATATATCCATTTTGTGCCTATTATGTTGTGCTTGTGAGGGCCGGGACGCTTGACTAATTCCCACACATTGTTCAGCTTGAACTATTGAAGCTCTTCTTGCATAGCTTGAATCCATTCAGGTTCCACGAAGGCTTCGGCAACTTTCTTGGGTTCAGATATTGAGACAAATGCAAAGTGCCCATAGAAATTTGCTAGTTGTGTTGCTCTTGAAAGAGTGAGTGGACCAGGCGCATTAATGCTATCAATTATCTTCTCAATCTGTACTTCATTAGCAAAACGAGGATGAACTGGACGAAGATTTTGCTCTTGCTGATCATTGTCATCGTTAGGAGGATTGTCTTCAGACTGAGCATTGTCTTTAGGTTGATTAGGTGCAGAAATGATAAGTTCCTCTTCAGGCTGAGCTTCAGACGGTATGATTTCCCCAGTTCCCATAAGCTTGATGGATTCACTAGGTGGAACTTCATCTATCACATTTGGCAGGTGCTCTCTTTGCGAGCCGTTAGTTTCATCGAACCGCACATCTACAGTTTCAACCACTTTATAGTGAAAGAGGTTGAAGACTCTGTAGGAGTGTGAATCCTTTCCATAACCAAGCATAAAACCTTCATGTGCTTTCGGTGCAAATTTTAAAGTGTGATGTGGATCCTCGATCCAGCACCTGGCACCAAATACTCTGAAGTAACTTACATTTGGCTTTTTACCGCTTAGGAGCTCATAGGATGTCTTCTTGAAGCTTGTGAAGATAAACACGGTTGATGACATGGCATGCAGTATCAATAGCTTCAGGCCAGAACTTTCTTGGAGTCTTGTATTCATCAAGCATCGTCCGAGCCATCTCAATGAGTGTTCTGTTCTTGCGCTCCACGATGCCATTCTGCTGAGGTGTGTGTGGAGCGGAGAACTCATGAGTGATGCCTAATGTATCCAGGTAAAGGTCGAGGCCTATGTTCTTGAACTTTGTGCCGTTGTCACTTCTGATATGCTTGATCTTGACGCCATAGTTGTTCATGGCACGGTTGGCGAAGCATCTGAAGACATCCTGCACTTCAGCCTTGTAGAGAATTATATGCACCCACGTATATCTTGAATAATCATCAACAATGACGAAACCATATAGACAAGCAGTAGTAGTCAGAGTAGAGTAGTGAGTAGGGCCAAATAGGTCCATGTGTAGCAGCTCGAAGGGTTGAGATGTCGTCATGATTGTCTTCGAGGGATGCTTGGCCCTTGTCATCTTTCCAGCTTCGCAGGCCCGCACATGTGATCCTTCTTGAACTTGACGCCCTCGATGCCTATGACATGCTTCTTCTTTGCGAGAGTATGCAAGTTCCTCATGCCAGCATGCCCTAGCCTCTGATGCCAGAGCCAGCACTCTGAAGCTTCTGCTAGAAGACATATGGCAAGCTGTGGTCCTGCTGAGAAATCTACCATGTACAAGTCATCCTTTCGATACCCTGCAAAGGCTAGAGACTTTTCAGATTCCATTAGTACAAGGCAACGATATTTTCCAAATATCACAATCATGTTCAAGACACAAAGCATTGAGACAGACATTAAGTTGAAACCAAGGGATTCAACAAGCATCACTTTATTCATGTGCTGATCCTTTGAGATTGCAACTCTACCTAGACCCAATACCTTGCTTTTACCAAGATGTCGGCAAATGTGATGTGACTCTTGTCAGATGGACGTAAGGTTGAGTCCATGAGAAGACTTCGATCACCAGTCATATGATTAGTGCATCCACTATCCATAATCCATTCTGAAGCATGAGGTGTCATACCCTATAGTATAGTTAGGGGGATAGGCTTCACCAAGAGTATTGTGAAGCATAAACATTTGACGCACAAGAGGATTATCTAAGCTCAGATCAAGGTTAGGACAGATAGGATGATTGGCAACCGATTCAGGAACAAAATACATAGTAAGACCATTTGGGCATTTTATCTTGCGCCCCACAAGATGTTTTAGGTCCCCAGCAATAGCATCAGACGCCTTTGATTTCCGGCTGGAGACCTTTCCCTGCAAAAGAAGTTAATTCTTCTTAACCACCCACATCTTCAGGGGTGGCTTAGAAGCAATGAGTCTAAGTGCAGCATCACGAGAACTTCGGCTTTGGAGCCCTAGCAAATAGCCTTGCAGGAGATGAATGATACTCATATGAATAAGCAGAAAAGTTCTTAGTTTTATGAACATAGCGGTTTGATGAAACACGCTCATATTCATAAGTTTGAGTATGATTTCCCTGCAAAACATTGGCGTTAGGGTGACTCAGGTGAGTCCTGTATCTGTATGAAGCCTTTGGACCATATGAAGCTTTTGGTCTGGGATTTGTCTTCTTCCCAGGCGGTGTCATGATGACATTCACAGGAAGATTCTCAAGACAACTTTTGGGAACCCAGATCTTCTTCATAGGTGGCCCATACCTGCAGTTAGTGCCAATATACCTGGCGAACACTTCACCATTCTGATTCTTAAACAGTTTATAGTTTGCATCAAAGGATTCATCAATGATAACTGGGTTAGCACAAGTGAAGCCAGATAAAGTGGATGGATCCACTGAAGGTCCCTTTGCAGCAACCCATGTGGTTTTGGGGTACTGCTCAGGCTTCCAGTAGGAACCATCAACATTCATTTTCCTCCCGAAACCCAACACCCTCTTTCCTAGGGTTTCGGTTCAGAATCTTCTTTTTGAGGACATCGCACAGTGTCTGATGCCCTTTGAGACTTTCGTACATCCCTGTTTCAAGCAATGTCTTCAACCTAGCATTTTCATCAGCAATAGTAGTGGTATCCTCAGCAGAGGGGTTAGTTACCACATCAACAGTTGAAGATATTGCAACAGTAGCAGCAGTAGAACATTCAGCAACAGAAGTAGCGTTATCACGCTTAAGGCATTTTAGACATGGTGGTTCAAATCCTTCCTGAGCGGGACTGATCTTTTGAGCGCGAAGTGACTCATTCTCCTTTTGAAGATCTTCATGAGCCTCTCTCAATTTCTCAAGTTCTTGCTTCCTTTGAAGATAATCATAGGAAAGCTTTTCATGAGTCATTGAGAGCGTTTCATGACGACTTTCAATTTCCTGGTACTTAATATGAAGATTTTTTATGGCTTCAATTAAGGACTGAGATCGGGTCATTTCCGCGTCCAACAGTCATCGCTTTTGTCTAACAGTTTTTGAGTATGTTCCATAGCTTTCTGTTGTTCATTTGCAATTTTAGCAAGTGTTTTGTAGTTGGGTTTCGATTCACAATCAGAGTCATCTTCACTTGATGTTTGAAAGTAAGCATTGTGTGATTTTACCTTGGCACCTCGTGCCATGAAGTAGTAGGTGGGAGCAGAGTCGTCCTTGTCATTAGCATCAGCGTTGGTGACGGGGCCATTGTCTTCAGTGTTGAAGATGGACTTGGCAACGTAGGATGTAGCTAGAGCCAGACTTGCAATGCCAGAGTCGGACTCCTCCTCAGACTCCACCTCCGCCTCCTCAGAAGCAGACTCCTCCTCTGAATCCATCTCCTTGCCAACAAAAGCACGAGCCTTGCCAGATGAGCTCTTCTTGTGTGATGAAGACTTGGACGAAGACTTGGAAGAAGACTTTGAGGATTTCTTCTTCTTGTCATCAGAACCATATTCCTTGCTCTTCTTCTTCTTGTTGTTCTCATTGTCCCACTATGGACACTCGGAGATGTAGTGTCCAGGTTTCTTGCACTTGTGACATGTTCTCTTCTTGTAATCATGAGTGGAAGCTTCATCATTTCTAGGGCTGGATCGTGAAGACTTCTGAAGCCCTTCTTCTTAGTGAACTTCTGGAACTTCTTCACAAGCATAGAAAGCTCCTTTCCAATGTCTTCAGGATCACCAGAACTGCAGTCAAATTCTTCTTCAGATGAGGAAACAGCTTTTTCCTTCAAAGCGCGAGTTCAGCCGTAGTTTGGACCATAGATGTCTCTTTTCTCAGATAGCTGGAACTCATGTGTGTTGAGCCTCTCAAGTATGTCAGACGGATCGAGTGTCTTGAAATCAGGGCGTTCTTGTATCATCAGGGCAAGGGTGTCGAACGAGCTATCAAGTGATCTCAGAAGTGTCTTGACGATTTCATGCTTGGTGATCTCAGTGGCACCGAGAGCACGAAGCTCATTTGTGATATCAGTGAGGCGATCAAACGTGAGCTGGACATTCTCATTGTCGTTTCTCTTAAAGCGGTTGAAGAGGTTGCGAAGAACACTGATCCTTTGATCTCTCTGGGTTGAGACGCCTTCGTTGACCTTGGAGAGCTAGTCCCAGACAAGCTTCGACGTTTCTAGAGCACTCACACGGCCATACTGTCCTTTGGTCAGATGACCACAGATGATGTTCTTGGCAGTAGAGTCCAGTTGAATGAACTTCTTAACATCAGCAGGGTGACACCTTCACCAGTCTTGGGAACACCATTCTTGACAACATACCAGAGGTCGACATCAATGGCTTCAAGATGCATGTGCATCTTATTCTTCCAGTAGGGATATTCAGTTCCATCGAAGACGGGGCACGCGCCAGCGACTTTGATTATCCCTGCTGTCGACATAGCTAAAACTCCAGGTGGTTAAACCGAATCACACAGAACAAGGGAGTACCTTGATCTGATACCAATTGAAAGTGCTACTTATCGACTAGAGGGGGGATGAATAGGCGATTTTTATTAACGTCTTCAAAACATGAGAGTTTCAAAGACAAGCAATAGAAATGAACCTATTGACATGCAGCGGAAGGTAGACTACAATAGGCAAGCCATAGTCAAGTAATCAATGAAGTGAAAGCACGAAGACTAATAGCAGCTAGGTAGTGATGATCAAGATGGAAGATAGTATGAAGCCAAACAACAATAGAAGTCACACAGTGAAGTCAAACAGGCAACACAGGCAGGCAATGACTTCACGAAGACAAACTGTAGATAAACAGAGGGAGAAGATAGAACCAGTCGCTTGGCGAAGACAGGGATTTGTTGGACCAGTTCTAGTTGCTGTGACAACTGTACGTCTGGTTAGGGAGGCTGAGATTCAACTCAGAAGACCGTGTCTTCACCTTATTCCCCTTGAGCTAAGGACACCCAGTCCTCGCCCAATCACTCTGGTAAGTCTTCAAGGTAGACTTCCAAACCTTCACAGACTTCGTTCACCGGCGATCCATAATGACTCTTGGATGCTCAGAACGTGACGCCTAACCGGCTGGAGGATTCACGGTCCTCAAGTGTAACAAGTCTTCAGGTCACGCGGACAGAATGACTTCAGTGATGCCTAACACACTTTGGATCTGGATGTTTGGGCTTTGTCCTCGCAAGGATTTCTCTCTCTCAAAAGCTTCGGAGGTGGGTTACTCTCAAGCGACAAAAGCCGCGCACTAACTCTGAGTAGCCACCAATTTATGGTGTAGGGGGTGGGCTATTTATAACCACTAGGCAACCCGACCTGATCTGTCCGAAATGACCCTAGGTCACTAAGGAACTGACACGTGTTCCAACGATCAGATTTTAAACACACGCGGCAGTTTGACTTGGGCTACAAGTAAAGCTGACTCATCCAGCTCTGGATAAGATTTGCTCTCATTATCTTCGCTCGAAGACATAGGATTTGATTGAGCATCACTTCAGTCACTCTGACTTTGTTCACTGGGACCGCACTTAACAGTACGGTGGTTCCTATGACTCAACAAAGAAGAAAAGGAAACAACGAAACAACTAAGTCTTCGCGCTCCATAGTCTTCATGCAATGTCTTCTCATGTCATAGTCTTCACCGACTTCACATACCACCATTGTCTTCAATGTCTTCATACATTTTTAGGGGTCATCTCCGGTAGGTAAACCAAATCAATGAGGGACTACTACCTGTGTTATCCTGCAATTCTCACAAACACATTAGTCCCTCAACCAGGTTTGTCGTCAATACTCCAAAACCAACTAGGGGTGGCACTAGATGCACTTACAGTTATGCTCAACCCTAGCTTGAATCCCATTCAACCTCGTTCATGATAGCTATGTTTTGTGAAGGGTTTTTCATGAAAATACCCATAGACCAAGTTTCTTATTTTTTTTCCAGCAACTCACTCACATAATATGATGATGGGTGAAAGTTTCATATTTTTATGATTTCTTTTAATTAGTTATGCTCAACCCTAGCCCTCAAAACCCCTCATAACCCCATCTGAAACCCCGCATCCTTCCGAGCCGCTAGATCTCTGTTAGTGAACGGTCCGAACAGCGCTTAGGGCCACGCCATCGATCCATGTGATGCTCTGTGATTGGCTGCATTCGACAACGCTGGATACCCCCCCCCCCCTCTTCACTGGATCGCTGGATCACTGCATGTTCAACGATGTGGATCATCATGCAGTGCCACGTCAGCGATCCATGGGCTATGCTCTGATTTGCTGTAGTGGTTTTTAGAGGATGCAGTGTCATGTAGTAGTCGTTGCCCTTTTTTTGGGTTTGTTTTTACGCTGCATGGGCTAGCCGTTGGGCTCTGGTAAAAGAAGCCCACCCGTTAGACCTTTGGACCGAACGATGCCTCCTCTAGCCAGGCCCTAGCCAGCAGGCTACATTTCCATGCATGCATGGCGGCACACACATAGGAATCGTGGCACACGCAGAGAAATGTCCCCTTGACCCACGATGGCACAGACACATGCGGGACGTCGCAGCATGGCAATTGATGCACGAGATAGAAGGATGGGCATGCGTGACCCCTTGACCCGCGACCAATGGCACAGACGCGTCGCATCCTGGCTATTAATACAGCGTTTGATGGCAGCCTTGGTTTCCCACGCTCGTGTACACACCTCGATGGGGCGCCACCAAACGCCGCCCGCTCATTAATTCCACCCGGTAAAAACCACGTCGCACTTGGGCTATTTAAGCCACACATATCGTCTTCCTCTCCCTCCTCATCCATACCCCCTAACCCATCCTCTCCCATCTACCCTCCTTCTTCCTTTTTCTCCACAAACCAAACCCAATCGAGCCACCATGAAGTTCACCGGGGCTACCTACCGTGTATCGCCCACCTTCCCCGAGAGGATCTACCCTGCCGGAGTCCGGGTGGAGAACACCCTACGGGTGTGGGCGATCTCGAGGTGGAGGGGGGCAAGGGGGCTGACCGAGTTCTTCCTCTCCGCCGGCTACCGCCACCTCCCGAGGGGCTCTCCGGTCATGTTTCGAGTCGAAGAGGTCAGTAACAATGGCAATGCTATCGGGCTCATCGTGAGGTTCACCAACCCCTTCGACGCCTACTACCTCCTCGGCCGTGTTTTCTAGTGTGGATGTGAGTTCATTGCATTCATTATGTACAACATCTTCACCGACTTCGACAACGCCTTCCCCGCCGATGAGCGCATGCACACCCTCTCGTACCCCACCGACGACGACGAGTGAAGGAGTTGGGCATGGAGGAGAGGATTTGTCCATGGAGGAGTTGTCCTTGGAGCCCTGGAGCAAGCAAGCAAGCCGGTGGTGTTTTATCTTATCTAGGGTGTAGTTTTATTATTGTCGTGTTGGGTTGAACTATGAACTATCTATATAAGTTGTAATGGTACTATGTATGTCGTGCTTGGGACCCGTTTATCTATCTTTAATGTGGTACTATCTAGCTCATGCAATGCTACTACTTATGCTACTATATTGTGATGTGTTCTATCTGTTTTTTTCTATCTAGTTGAGATTGGTCATTTGATATATATCGTGATGGGGTTGTGCTGCACGTGTGCATGCATGTATCTAGGGTCACCCTAGCTAGTAGGTGTAGGGTCCAAATGTTTGTGCAACCATGGACATGCAACTGAAATGCCCAAAAGAAATATTTCTGTGCTCCTAAAAATATTGGTTTGAATTTTACCTCTGGCCATTTTTTTAGAGCAAAACATGAACATTTTCTTGGACCTATTTCAAGCGAATTTTAACTTGATCATTTCCAAAAATGTTTTCTGAGGCTTTCACATATCCCCATCAAATTTGGGTTTCATGGAGCCATAGACATGCATAAAAAGAATCATAAAAAAATAGTGGACAAGCAACAAATATGTAAAGCAAAACAAAAAAATACAATACATACGGCCCAACATTTATTCGACACAAAAATTTGGCTAAAGAAAAAACAAGTAAAGAAGTATATGTTTGTTAAAGGTTTATTTGCCGAAGCAACATTTTATTTTGAGGTTTTAGTCAAAGCATTTTTTTAACATGGGCGCCTCTATGCTATAAAACTGGACTGGTGCCCCTACGCGGGTGGGCTTGTCTCAATTTGGGCCTGGTTATTTTCTCACGGCCCAACATCTATTTGCCAGCAAGATTTGTTTTTCTGAATTTGGGGGGTGTGCACTCTGTTAACTGAAGAACAAGAACAGAGCGTGAACACTGGATATCTCTGCTTCGATTCAATTACAAGACTTTGGCATGGCGCACATATCGCATCCTATTACCAGAATATCATTGGGTCTGAATATCATTACCAGAATTCAGGCTTTGCTTCACACAAATTCAAATTCAGCTAACAAATGATCCCTGACTTACTAAAACTACTAGCTAGACACAATAACTGAAACTAGGGACCCCTGACTCTGAAACTAGCTTGACAAACATACTGAAACTATAACAATTTATAGTGATTGATGAACATCAAGTAAAAGAAACCCAAAGCAATGACACATCAAAAAAATGCTCCAGCCATCATATTTGCTTGCTGCTTCAAATCAATCAGCTGCTTTAGTTGCTTGCCCATTTTCTTCAATTCACACTTCACTTCAGCACTGTCCATCATCGGATCGGCTCTGTCCACCAAATATGAGGCGTGTTCCACACCAAGCTGCCCCCCAAAATTGAAATTGAGCTCATGTGTTGAAGCCTCCAATTTCAACCTCTCAACGTACTCATCGAGCCACTCGAAATGTCCACATTTCTTCAGAACCTGAAAAACAGGGTAAACAGGGGTCGATGGCGACATGAACCCTAGATCAGATCCACCGCCCAAATTTGACAGAAAAAATAAAGAAATCGATCCAGCTGCTTGGTGCGGTACATGGATCTAACCTGCCCCGATTGTGGCTTGCTCAAGCATTTGACGAACTCGCGCCCACGGTTGCCATTTTCCTCCTTCACACAAATCAAACGCTTCAGAGGCTCAATGTGCGGGCAATCGGGGCATCTTGTCAACGGCACTAGACCGTAGTGCGTCCATGATTGGCGGGAGGCTGAAGTTGAGCTAGACATCACTCGCCGGCGGCGCACTCGCCGGCAGCGCGCTTCATTGTTGGAGAAGAGGAAGAACAAGGTGGGGGAAAGGAGAAAGGGGAAGGGTAGGCAATGGGGGGTGGGCTGGCTCTGGCTCGTGGATGGCTCGGGTCGGGGCATGCTTATGTGGATAAGTTGTGGGTCCCGCACGCATGTGAGTAAGTGGTGGGTCCCACATTCATGTGGATTACTGATGGGTCCCGCGTGTCATAACTCAAACCACTAACCCCTTATGTTTTGCATTTCATGGTTAAACAGGGCCATGTCGCATTGGAGCTATTGTTGGCTGCAAATAGGTCGCATCAGAGATATTTTCGTCAACTACGTCGCCCCTCATCCAATTCATCTCAAAGACGTTGCACAGGGGCTATAGACCCGCGTGTACAGTGCTTTTTGACCATCCGGTATGGCCGCGGGCCGCCGTTCCCTGATAGTTCCTTGGGGCGTGAGGGGTACGGGGGCTACTCGTTCGCCCCCCAACTATATGTTCTACCGGAAGGTTGTCCTGTCCCCGTGTCGCCCCGGCAGCTACGGCACCGCCATGCTTATCCTCTTGGATGTTTTCGGCGCCCCGGCCTTCGCCACGGCGGAGGACGGTGTGTGGAAGCTGGCGCGATCGGAGGATGGAGTCGAGGACGCCATTCACCACGACGACCAGTTTTACTCCGTCTCCTACTCGGGTGTTGTCGAGGTGTGGCAGCGTGACGCGGAGTCTGGCGAGTACACAAGCACGGCTGTCACGCCAAGGCTGGACATTGAGGAAGGCAACTCATGCCGCCCTCTCAAGTACCTGGTGGCAGCACCGGGTGGGTGGCTGATGGTGGTGCTCAAGTACGGCCGTGTGACCAAGAAGTGGTACGACCGGGAAGGGTGGACGTGCTCCTTCAAGGTCCATGTCCTTGGTGATAATGGGCAGTGGAATGAGACTAGAGACATCGGTGACGTCGCGCTGTTCGTCGGGGTGAACAACTCGTTGTGCGTGCCGATGAGTGGACACCCGGAGATTGAGGCCGGCTGCGTCTATTTCACAGACGACAGACTCAGGGGCGTGCGCAAGCAGTTTCCCTCGCGTGTGGATGATGACGATGTTGACGTTCGTGCTGTTGGGGTGTACAGCCTCAAGGATGGCACGATGAAGAAGATGGAGGCGCTCGAGCAAGAGTACAACAGGTGCAGGTTCTCGTCGCCGCCGGTCTGGATCACACCTTCTATCCCATGATAGCAGTATGGTCGATATGTTTTGAATTAACTAGGTTCAACGTTTTTGCTTAAGAACGCTAGCAGGTTCAAGGTGAACAGATGTGTGTGCCGAGTGAAATGTCTCGATCATCATTTTTAGCTACTTAGTCATATGTTGGTTGCTGATTAAGATGAGTGAGTGTAACATCCCAAATTTTCATTTGGAATGTTATATATAGATCATTCATGCATATCATATTTTACTGTATTTTGCTTTGCGATCCTCGAAATTCTAAGCAACTCAAGGACCCACGGAGAGAGTTGGGGATTTCACGTTTTTCATATTTGAATTCTATCAAATATCGAAACAAGGATCACTTTGGTTTAATTATTTTTCTCTCCGAAAATATTTCACATTAAAATATAAGAGAGGAGATAATATGACTTCTCCAAAATAAAGGACATATTGGAGGAAAAATATTAAAATCAAATAAATAATATTTTTGGACTTTTATTGCTATTTTATTTGAATTAGGAAAAATATGCGTTTTTTAAAATTGCATTAGAGGCCCAAATAAATGTTCACTTTGTCCGCAATATTATTAGACGACCGTGAAAATTTATTTCAGGATTTTTGGACTCCGCTTAGTATTTCTTTTATTTGTTTTCCGTGTCAGGTAAAAAAAAGAGTTGCACCGACCTAATGGGTCGTAACCGACCCGGACTCCTGCCGGGGGCAGGCTTTATAAGTCGGCCGCCACGAGGCCCCAGCCCACCAAGCCGCCAGCCGCCCCGCCGCCCCAAACCATAGCCCGCGCCGCCACCCGCCCCCGCCTCGTGGCTCTTCTGACTTGTACTCCAAGTCTCCTGGGTGTCTTTTGGTCCAAGAAAAATCATCGTGAAGTTTCATTTTGTTTGGACTCCGTTTGTTATTCCTTTTATGCGAAGCTCAAAAACAAGGAAAAACATAAACTGGCACTGGGCTCTAGGTTAATAAGTTAGTCCTAAAAATAATATAAAATAACATATTAATGCATATGAAACATCCAAAACAGATAATATAATAGCATGAAACAATAAAAAATTATAGAGCAGGAAAGGGAAGTCATGATTTCGTTCAAAATACTGCAAATTATTACTTGATTGAGAGGAATCGACTGGATATGTGGGAGTGATCGTAGTAGGCAGGGAAACCCTGGAGGCAAGGAAGAGAAGGGCCAACTCTCCTTTGATAGTAAAGATTTTCCAGCAAGGATGAGAGGATCTTTGTGACAAAAGGAAAGTTAAGATCCCTCTCAAAATTTGCAAGTTATTACTTGATTGAGAGGAATCGTTGAGAAGGAAAGGAAAGTTATGATTCATTCAGATTTTTGCAAGTTATTACTTGATTGAGAGGGGCCGACGACTAAGATATGTTAGAGCGATCGTAGTAGAGAGTGGCGAGGAACTTAATGCCTATCTCCCCTTTAATAGTAGTAGAGAGATATGTATATATCTATATTTATAACAATATAAAAAGACACAATGGTGCAGATCCAATTAATCTCGGCCATCAAACGAGGGCAATCCGACGACCTATCCAATGATGAGCGCTCAACATGTTTGGCGTGTAATTAATTGCATACCAAATATAAATATATATGCTAATCACATAATTAATGCATAATTGATATCTTATCGAATATAAATGTGCAATTAATTTTCTTCCAAATCTTTTTTAGTACTGCGACATTTTTCCTTCCTAAACTTAACGTGCATTGCACTACACGCACGCAGTTACTAGTATGATAAATAAGGAAAGGATGAAATAGCCTCACACGCACATCTGTCGAAAGCAACATTGGGTGTACGGAACCGGATCCTCTAACATTGAGAAGGAATGTTAGAGAAGCTATAATATCCTAACTTTCCTTCTTTCTATCTATATGATTATGGCTAAAATGATATAAATTAATTTGCAAATTGATGATCTACTGTGTATATTTATAGTAATTACATACAAACAAATTGATGGTGAAATAAAATTAATTTTAAATTATTTATATTTACAGTAAGTACCAACAGTAAACAACGTACTAACTATGTATTAAAAGTCCCTAACTTTTCTTCTTCATTTTACACTATGCAAACACTGTAGCACCATGACTTTCCTTCATAATGTTAGAGGATCCGGTTCCTGGATGTACCACCTGCTTTCATTTGTGTCAGGTCACTATGGGTGCGCTTGGATGCCGCCTCTTCTGGCCCTACCAAACCACCGGCGCACCCAAAAATTTACAGACCATCCAGCTGCCCACGTCTCGCCAAATAGTTGCCAAAGAAATAAACTGGAGAACCCCGCGTAGCCCGAGCGAGCCAATAAATTGGCCTCCATCCAAACATGCACTGGGCATTTGGTGAACGCCAATTCTTTTGCTGGGCATCTATAGGCTCTAATCCAAATAGCCCCTATACCTTTGACCCGGAAGGAAAATGTACTGGAAAAGCAACCTAGCATGTCAAATGGGAGTATTTATCTGGCTAATTAAGTAACAAAGCCAAAAGACCAATTTACAAGGAAAAAAAAGGTGCATTTTCATGATGTGGGTTGGAAAAAACGTAAGTACGGATAAAATGAAGAAGCTAATTAGGTCGCCGTGGTTGTCATAGACGAGGATCAGCGCATATCCTAGGCGGTAAATAATTTAGCTTGACACTCATGCTCATAACAGAACTATCTCGACTCAATGTCTTATGATATACTTTTTACATTTCGCAGCGACACACAGATATTTAGCTAGCATGTAATGGGAGTGAACACCTGTTGCAACACTTATTCGCTGAATTCAACACTAGGCATAGTGCCTGCTACCGATTGTGCCAGTTCATGGCGCCTTCAGTATATCATGCAGATGGACTAGAAAAAACATTAAATAAATTCATTGAAACAAATCAATATGTTCTGATTTTGCAGATCTCGAACATGTATAACTGTTATCACAATTTGAGTACCTGATTCAACAGTTCTAATATTTTTTTTATTTTCCTACCCCGGTAATTGAAAATTTGTTGCGAGGCATCTCTTTGTGGAAGTCGCTCATTATGCTCTAAGAAAAATGGGTTAGGGAATGGTTTGGGACATTTTTCTTGTTTTTATTTACTTTCCGTGTTGATGGCTTTGTGTTTGGTTTGCCCATTGAAAAAGGATTGCGGAGGCCGAGCTCCATAGAGCTCTTTATTATTATTTTTAGCAAAAATACTATTTCCACATATTGAATAAATCTGAAAAAAGTCTATACATAGATGTATATTTGTAGTATACACGTATAAAATTTCATGAACATATATGTTCATATGTAATGTATACAAAAGGATAAATACACAGATAAAATGGACTTTATCTTTGTTGTTTTTGGGCCAGATATTTATCTTTTTTGTGTAGCATGCAAATAATCAAATTACCTGATGAAACTTTTTACATACTTGACGAACATGCATATGTATTTGTAAAACTAATATTTTTTTTAAACTTTAAAGTATATTTTGACTTCTTCTTTTTTGGCAAAACGGACACCATGGAGCCCGGCCTCTGCAACGCCGCACTCGTTTGTCCATGCCTTTCTAGTACGCCAACATTTCACATAGTGCCTCATCCTACCAACCAATGAGTCGCTGCACATTCAACACTTGGAATTTTATATAGATAATGATAATGAAAGAGGGAAATAGTGTGAAGCGCATGGCTGTCAAAGGCAACATTTGTGTGTCAATTGCCGAGTCACGACAACTCGAAGGAAAAAGGCTAACCATTGTGAAGCAACTTAGCGTATCAAATCGAAATCTATTTAAAGGCATTTTGTATTCATATATTAGTGAGAACGGATGCTTATTAAATCTATTACTTACAACATTAACATAAAAAGAGGGAGTTGTGGAGATCCAAGACATTTCACCCGTTAAACCGTGTCTATCAAATGGTCTATATTGTTTCGGTATTTACACCAATCAAGAACAACATCCTCTCCAGGTCAAAAAAAAGAGAGTAACGTCCTCCCTTAAGAGCATCTCCTATAAAATATGTAGATGCAAAAATAACTAGTTTTTGCATCTCCGAGGCCCAAAACACCTCCCCAACAGATGGTGTAGATGAAAAAATACATCTTCAGGAGAACTACAACACCTCGCGGTGCAAATTTGCATCTCCACTTCTAGGAGATGTAAAAACACAACCACCCGCCAACCCACCAACTGTTGTTCACTTCACTTCCGCGCGACCGTCCGCCGCCCGCCGTCCGCCCAACTTCGTTGCCGGCCAAATTCATCCAAATTCGGCGCCGTCGCCGCCCACCCGACCCCTCAGCACTCAGCCGCTGGTTTCGACCGCCGACCGCCGCCACACGTCGTGAATCGGGTGTTTTTTGGTTGCCGCTCGATTCCACTGTTGCCGTCGCCCCGGCCGCATCCCCGCCGCCCACCGCTTAACTGCCGCAGATCTCGCCCGGCCGCCCGCCATAACCGGCCGCATCTCGCACCACCACCGTCCCGCCTCAGATAACCACCGCATCCTCAAGACCACTACCACCGTCCCGCGGCTCCGCACTCCCGTCGCCACTAAATCAGGCCGCAGCCCCACCCGCCGCCTCGCCCACCGCCGCTACCTGAGTACTAGTTGAAGTAGAGTTTTACATCTCCATTTGCATCATCTGTTGGAGTAGTTGTTTTACATCTCTGTTTTGCATCATCTGTTGGAGTTGTCACTTTTTTGGAGATGCAAAAAGCACTTTTTGGAGATGTAAAATTTTACATCTCCAAATTTGCATCTTCTATTGGAGATGCTCTAATTAATAGCATACATTATGTTAAAGCTACGCTAATCAATTAATTATATATTACCTAATGTCAACGTGTAATTATGATCTTGCCAAATATTAGTGTGCAATGTAATCAATATATTGTGTAATATCAACATGAATTGCATGTACTCCTCCCTCTGTTCAGGTGCATATGGCGTTTAAGGAGCTGCACCATGACCAAGAGACACCTTGATAGCCCAGCGTTATGTTTGATGTTATGGAAACGAGCCTATCGTGTGCCCTCAAAAAACACAATTGAAAGAAACATTTAATTGTGCATGTATGAGAATGGGAAGATTGAGATGTGAATGCATGAAAAAGGGAGTCAAGAAGTTTAAAAGTGCTGGATGATAGTCAAACGAGGAAGGATGCATAGACATAGATTACGAGATGTTAATTACAACTATGATTACTCCCTCCGTCTAGGTGTGTAAGTCATCTTACGTTGTGCACCGCGATCAAGGCGGAGAGGAAAACGAGAAAACTTAATGTCATGTTTGGCAGTCTCAAGTCATTGAAAAGCATGCACGACTCACATCTCTTATTGGTTGATATGTCATAAAACAAAAACCGAGGAGAAATTCCTGGATTCTCTGCCCAGCACTCGATGAAGGAAGTAAGTACATGAAATTACTAGAGAAACTTAAAAGTTCACCACTATCCAGTTTTTAAAAACATTTTGTATTTTGGTTCTAAGAAGTGATAAGCTCGCGCATGACCGCTCGAAAGGATTGCCCTTCTTTCTCTGCTTGGTACGCATCATAGATAGTGTATCTCTGAAAAGATGAATTTAAGGCCGAAACGAAAATGAATGCAGGGTAGAGTGCCATTGCCATCGTCCTGACTCTCCAAGCTCACATCACGTGTGTGGCTTCAGTGGAATCTTCCTGAAACACGTGTGTACTGGCAACTACTGAGTATATGATGTAGACGAGGAAATTACACAAACCACCTACTTTTGACGCTACGGTTGCACAAAACACCCATTTTTACAGGTTTGTTGCACAAAACATCATATATTGAGGTAATTCGTTACAGCTAGGTCTAATCCATCATTTAAGTGTTATTGGCATGCTTCCTAACAAGTGGATCTAGTTTATAAGTGCACCAGTGCCAAAAAATAAAAACTAGCCACATCAGCATCCAACTAGAATTGTCAATATCTCACAATCTTTTTTTTTTGAGGGAATATCTCACAATCTTTTCCTCCAATTGAGTTGAATTTTTCCCCAAAATATTAGTGAGTACATTTATGACTTATTGGGTTATTTTTGTATTTTTCTTTTTGCACAAAACACATCGCACAGAAGAGCAGGCGGTGGCCGCTGGCAAAGCGGCCACCGGTGATGGAGCCTAGCCAACTCTCCTACATTGTCGGGTAAGCCTGTCTCCGCGCCCCCCTTCCCACCCTCAAGGTTTGCTCGTCTCCCCCTACCTCTGCCTGTTGGTTAGGTATCCCCCCCTCCCCCCTCTTGAAACCCTATATTTTTAGGCGGAAATTTTGTCATTGATCGACGTATATTGGATTAGGAACCTAAATTTCATGGTCTTTTCTTTGGTTTACATGCGCAAATCAAAGGTATTAAGAACGAATGTAGGCCTTTCATTGGTAAATAGGAGTATCTCACCTCCAACCGAAGGGTTTAAGAATGGATGCAGGACTTCCCTTGGTCAACTTTTTTTGTTCATATTGTAACATTTAGAAATTTCAAAATAATCCAATAAGTTATAAATGCACTCACTAATATTTTGGGGAAAATTCGGCTCAATTGGAGCAAAGGATTGTGAGATATCGACAGTTCTAGTTGGCTGCTAATGCGGCCGGGGTTTTTTTTTTTTGCCACCAATGCACTTACAAACTGGACCCACTTGTTAGAAATCATGTCAACACACCTAAATGATGGATTATACCTAGCCGCAACGAATTACCCCAATATATGATGTTTTGTGGAACAAACCTGTAAAGTAGGTGCTTTGTGCAACACTAGCATCAAAAGTATGTGGTTTGTGCAATTTCCTCCAGCTGCACCATCCCACCCGTACGGTAATGAAACTTTGCAACCCATCAAAACATTTGTCAATTTTGGCAAAAAAAAATCATATTTTTTTTTCTATATTTACCGGAGCTCACATGAGCTCTGGATCAGAACAGGCACATCCCTAACCAACCACCCTATTTGAGATTGCAGTCAGCCCATGACTCAAAACATGTGCTACATGGACCGACTAGTAACTTCAGCTCCTCTTGACCATCATCTTACAAACAACTCAACAGCAAACAGGTTCACTTGTAGAAGTGTGTCTGCCACTATGGTTTCAAGCTTTTGCACACTGTAAATAACAAAAGCCACAGGCAAGGCAAGAGATCACTAGGCCAAAAGATAAACTAACAACACTTTCTGAAACTAAGCCAAGCTACAGACACAAACAGCACTATAAAAGGACTGCTAGCAAGTGAAAATCTACATCACAAAGTAACCAACCAACCAACCACCCTATTTGAGATCGCTGTCAGCTCATGACTGAAACATGTGCTACATGGACTGACTAGTACAGATACTACCCCCGGCCAGAGGACCTTCACACACACTATTCTTCTTCTTCTTCCTAAACTATGATCTTCAGGCTGGCTCCTGGCCAGTACATCCAGCCCGACGATCAAGCTTGACAAAGCATACACTCCCATGCTCTTCATCAGAATCTTACAAACAATTCGACAACAAAAAAGTTCACTTGTAAACTATGATTTCAAGCTTTTGCACATTGTAGATAATAAAGCCAGTGACAAGGCAAAAGACCACTTGGCTAAAAAGATCAACTAAATTCTTGAACACGAGCCTGTTTAAGATTGTACTGGCCATATCAGTTGCACAATAGCAGTTAAAGATCTAGCATAGTTTCTGCAAGTAAGCCAAGCTACAAGCACTAAAGGATTGCTAGCAAGTGAAAACCTACAGGCTACAGGCACCAATGTCAACAACTAGCTCCCCTCTGTTTCACTTTCACAATTCAGGGGAGAGGTGGTTCAACCTTCAGCAAAAGATGAAAAGCAGTATATATATCTGCTAACGAACACTAGCTACCAAAAAATCCTTCCACTAGTCTCTAAGTTTCACAGACAGCGCACCTTCAGTCCATCGAGTCGACCTTGGCGTCGCTGGACCCTCTCCTCATGCACAAATTTGCTGATCATCCATGCCGTAGTCGATGCTGAGCTCGCGCATAGGCGGGATGGCATCCATGGCGAACACCATGAGGTGAGGGCACGATTCGTTTTCGCCGCCACGGACGACATACTGGACGAAGACGTTGGGAGTGCAGCTGTGGCTGATGTAGCTGGCCAAGTTCCTCCTGCGGGACACGTCGAGCACATAGCCCGGCTCCTGGAAATGGGGGAAGTGGGGGCGGGGCACCCTGTCATCATCATCCCCGACGAGTGCAGGAGAGGCATCCCCCCACTCGCTCCATCTCTTGGGGAACCTCTTTGGATCAATGACGGAGCCCTCGTCCATGGCGAACTCGCACTCGCCGGTGGTGACCACGACGTCTCCACTGTACTCGCACACAAAGGCGCCCGGCTGTATGAGGTCGAGCGTCCTGACGCCCCACTCCGTCTCCATGGACCGGAACACCTCCAGCGTGTGCTTCATCCCGCGCTGGGTCGCCCGGTTTCCGCAGGTCATGGCGCAGCCGCAGAGCGCGCCGCACTCGTACACCACCGGCCTTCCCCTGACGAGGGTGCCGTCCTCATTGTACACCGGGCCCCCGCCGCCGTTCTTGATCACGCAGCCGCACTCGGGCCCGCACGGCGAGGTCACGCAATGGCAGCCCCAGTGCTGCTGCTTCACCCGGGAGAGGGACAATGGAAATTCAGGACGGGCAATGTAGTCGAAGTCGAGCAGAGAGGTCTCGTGGTCCACGCCGTTGAAGACGGGGACGCGGAGCACCTCCCTGCCGTTGGAGAGGTCCGGCGAGATGTAGCCGGGCGGGAGGGCCTGGTTGGCCAGCAGCTTGTCCTTGATGTCCTTGGCCAGGCACCAGTTGCTGCTGCCGAGCTCCTCCTGTCCAGGGATGCGCACGAGCGTGTACTTGCAGACATGGCGGCCGGACTTGCCCGGCTCGTAGGTGGAGCTGACGGCCTTGTAGAGGCCGTCGTAGACATACACCTTTCGGCTGGGGCTGGAGTCGCAGGCGTGGCAGCGGATGACCCGCACCTCCACGCCGTAGTGGCAGCTGTAGTGGAGCGCGAGGTTGCCGCGCTCGAGCGTCTGGTCGGCGTGGTGCTCGACGCGGTTGCGCTGGCGGCCGCCGCTGCCGCTGTAGACGAGGACCTGGCCGTTGTCCTCGTCGTCGAGGTAGCCGCCGGAGGAGACGATGCTGGTGGCGACGGGGTGGCCCTCGCTGACGAGGCTGGCGGGGATGTAGCCGATGCCGGCCTGCGGGGTGCAGTGGAGGCCGACGACGCAGAGCTCGGCGCGATAGTGGAAGGCGTCGCCGACGAGGACGCCGGGGATGGGGCCGACGATGCGCACGTCCCGGTAGAGCCAGAGGCCCCGGGAGAGCATCTTGCTGGAGGCGCGCAGGTCGAAGCGGTTGCGGGGGCCGCCGTCGTACGACTCCTCGCGCTGGTAGATCCCGCGGAGCGCCTCGAAGGTGAGGCGCGCGCGGCGGACCAGGGACCGGAAGTGGATGTGGTCCTGAGGCGTGACGGTATTGACGCGCACCATCTCGCCGCCGCGGGCGCGCTTCTTGGCGGTCGACGAAGAGGCGGAGACGGATGTGTCGGAGTGCGCGGGCGGAATGGAACCTTGTGGGATGGGCTCGGGGCGCGGATTGGAGACGACGAGGCGGCGGTCGGCAGGGACGGCGTCGATCTGCTGCTGTGTGAAGTGGAGGTGGCCGGCGAAGTCCGGGTGGCCGTCGGGGGAGGGCTCGAGCTCCCGGCGATAAACATCGCAGAGCTCGGGGGTAAGAGCAATGGGTTCGAGCTTGGGGATGAGGGCGGTGGACGGGACGGGGCTGGGGGACTTGGGGGCGTCGGGGTCAGGCTTTGGGGTAAGGGGGATCTGCGTGGGGAGGGGGTGCGGCGGCGGCGGCGGCGGCGGCGGCGAGGACGCCATTGCTCTGTCTCTTCTCACTTTACTCTGCAAGTTGCTACGCCGAATCGCTGAATGCCCGAGTCTCTCTCTCTCAACTATTCCCCACTTTCTCTCGGGAAAAGGCAATGACCCAACTTTATAATAACATCTTCAATTTTTTTTAAGAGAAGACAATAACCCGGCTTTATAATAGCTTCTCGAAGACAACTAAAAATTTTTCTACCAATAAATAATTTTATTGAGGGTCTCGCAATAATTTAGGAAGGATTTGTAGCTGGGTGTTTTCTCAAAAATAGATAATTTTTTCCTTAATCCGGAGAGTTGGTGGTTGTACGTTGGTCTCAACCGTATCCCTCCTTCGTTTGTTTTTTCTTCTCATATATATATATCAATTCTACACCATATCCTGCATTAACTCAATCAAATCAAAACTTATCAAAACCTGAACTAAATTAAAACTTTGCTTGTGTTCCCTATCCATACCAAAATCAATTCAAATCTTATCCGATCATCAACTAAATCAAAGCTTTCATTGCCTTCCCCTACCAATACTTGAATTGTACTCCCTCCGTTCCGTTATTTAAGGTGTATATTCTTGGGCATGGTGACCAAGACAACAAATTATAGATACATTAGTACAAAATTACCCTCGTCAAATTTGTTTATTACTGGCAAGTAAATCAGTTAGGCTTTGAAAGAAAAAGATACAATCAATCGGGAAAGAGATACTTTCCTGCTTTTCTATAAAGTGAGATACAGAAAATCGGGACAGAGATATTTTCCTTTTTTTTTTCTACAAGGACATAAAAGGGATTATGAGAAATTAACATAAATGCACCTTACATTGTGGAATTTTATTAAAAAAATAAATACACCTTATATAAAGGAACGGAGGGAGTATCAAAACTTAGAATATGGTCGTTGTAAGGTATATATGACGGACATGATTGGTGTTGAACCACTAGAATATGAATGCCCCATTGTATGCGTGGACAATTAGGTAATACTAAATCCAACACATGTGGCCCATTGTCAATGAGCGGTGACTAGGCGGAGGGTGGCTTTGGTGGTCGCATTGTGGTCCGATGACGATAGCGAGGGTACGACAACCCACGATAGTTGTTTCGCGGTAGTTCGGTGACCTGCGGCGGAGGTGGTGTGGTGATCTGGTGACCGCGACAACAATGACGTAGTGGTTCGGCATCCGACGCGATGGCGTGGTGGTCCGGATGGCAACACGGTGTTCCGACAGACTACTCTGGCGGTGCGCTGACATGACACTTATTGGGAGAATATTGGGAGAGGCCCAATATTTCCTAAATAGTGAGTAGCAGTTTTTTGGGAGCTCACAATAATTTGTTGGAAAAAAGGAGTCTCTTGAATATGCTCTAAGGAAAACCAAACATAGTAGAGCAAGTAATACATCCACATGGTTCAACAGTGCAATAGGTTCAAACATAAACTAGAGTTGTTACAAGGCCAACATGGCTATGATAGGGGGCACAGGCCACAAATGCTAGCAAACTAGGGATAGAAGGTGAACCTAGATAGTCATCAATGCCATGGAAGCGGTAGAAGAATCGATCTTGAGCTCCACAACATGGGTGTCTCGCGCTTTAGCAACCATCCGCCGCTTTTGTAATATAACAATCAATTTAAAAAGAAAGACGGTAGGCTAAGCTAAAAAATGTGCTCAATAATGTATTTACTACAATTAGTCCATAAAGACCAAGCAACAACAACAAAAGCTACCAACAAAGACGCCCACTTAAGGAGATAGAGGAGCAAGGAGAAGTTGAGCAAAGTTTTTTGGATCCCAAGTGATGTTTAGCCATGAGGGCACACAACTCCACATGAATTTAACTAGGGGGCTGATAAATAATACTATCCACATTCTTAATCTCTAGACAAAAGAGTGCATACTGCGTTAGCTGGTCAATGTCACTTTATAATTTGGTCACTGGATAGCAAGCGTCCTGAATCGCTTGCCATAGGAAATTTTTGGGTTTAAATGGGATACGAGCTCTTCAAGTGTCTTTGAATTTAGTAGTACGAGCTCCGAAGCAAAGCCTGCTGTATAAGGATTTAATTGAGAAATTACCAAAAGAGGTATGAGGCCAGGTCCCTATATCCTTGTCAACTGAGTGGTTACGAAGAAAGGTTATAAGCAGTTTCCATTGGTCCATCACACAAGGTGTCAACGAACATCAATACCCAAGTCCCAATTACGAGCATGGAGCTCAGAAACGTGTGCAATAGGATTGCCACAATACGAGAAATGAGTAGAGGAGCGATCCTTCAACGGACCATCCCTGGTCCACTAATCTATACATACTATTAAAGGGAATATGTATTCTTGGTTCGGTTTAGTCCTTTTTGTTTGGTTTACACACGCTAAGCGATCTGGGCCAGGTACTTGTATGATGATGGGCCTTTTATGGGCTTTCATAGAGACCGCAAAAATTGCTTGGGTCAAAATCTATATCTATATCTATACCTATTATTAAAGGGAATATGTATTTTTGGTTTGGTTTAGTCCTTTTTGTTTGGTTTACACACGCTAAACGATCTGGACCAGGTACTTGTATGTTGATTGGTCTTTTATGGGCTTTTATAGAGACCGTGAAAAATAATTAGGTCAAAATAAATCAATATTGTGCGAGTTGAACATAGGACCTCCTATCTAGCTCTTCAATGTAACAACCAATGACCTAAAGGATGGAATATTTAAACGGATGCGGCTAATATTAAGGAAAGAATTATGGGTAAACCGGTGAAATAACTAAAAGAAAAATTGTGGTCTTAATAAATTCTACATGAAGGATTTGAGGTAAAAAGATAGGATAATTAAAAGGAAAGAACTGTAGGCTTCAATGTGTTGGGGCTACTAAATTAAAAAAGGAAGGATTTGATTCACGACTAAAACGAATGAGGTTGCCATGGTAATTAATGAAAGGATTATACTTAAATGCCATTAGAAAAAGATTATACTTAATGAAATCAGCTGGAGATTATGCCCGGCAAAGAAAATATGAACACGGCTAAATTGCAACGTATATTTTTATGTTCATTTTGTAGAAGGATGCTACGTTGCAGCATGTTCTTCATAGTGAATCCGGTGCTGTGGGGCATTATGCTTGCACAAAACATCAATTTTTCCGTTGCAACGCACGGACATATGTGCTAGTCAAGCCAAAACATAGTGGACGATCTGGAACCAACGGTAAATTTGACATGTGCCTGATATTCATCACAAAGTTTAGCCAAGGATTTATAGAACTGGGAATATCTACGTGGTGACCAGATAAGAGACTCTTTATCTGAGAAATATTAGCACTAACTGAAGGAAATATGCCATAGAGGCAATAATAAAGTTGTTGTTTTATATTTC
Source organism: Aegilops bicornis (assembly GCA_021605145.1). Lineage (NCBI taxonomy): Eukaryota > Viridiplantae > Streptophyta > Magnoliopsida > Poales > Poaceae > Aegilops > Aegilops bicornis. The sequence continues at coordinate 48,085,345 of CM038669.1, forward strand.
CTTATATCATGATTAATATTTATTATTCATGCTAGAATTGTATTAACCGGAAACTTGATACATGTGTGGATACATAAACAAAACACCGTGTCGCTAGTAAGCCTCTACTAGACTAGCTCGTTAATCAAAGATGGTTAAGTTTCCTAGCCATAGACATGTGTTGTCATTTGATGAACGGGATCACATCATTAGGAGAATGATGTGATGGACATGACCCATTCGTTAGCTTAGCATATTGATCGTTCAGTTTTATTGCTATAGTTTTCTTCATGTCATATCCATATTCCATTGACTATGAGATTATGCAACTCTCGGATACCAGAGGAATGCCTTGTGTGCTATCAAACATCACAACATAAATGGGTTATTATAAAGATGCTCTACAGGTATCTCCGAAGGTGTTTGTTGGGTTGTCATAGATCGATATTAGGATTTGTCACTTCGAGTATCGGGGAGGTATCTCTGGGCTCTCTCGGCAATGCACATCATAAGAAGCCTTGCAAGCAATGTGACTAATGAGTTAGTTGTGGGATGATGCATTATGAAACGAGTAAAGAGACTTGCCGGTAACGAGATTGAACTAGGTATGAAGATACCGACGATCGAATCTCGAGCAAGTAACATACCGATGACAAAGGGAATAATGTATGTTGTCATTACGGTACGACCGATAAAGATCTTCGTAGAATATGTAGGAGCCAATATGAGCATCCAGGTTCCGCTGTTGGGTATTGACCGGAGAGGTGTCTCGGTCATGTCTACATAGTTTTAGAACTCATAGGGTCCGCACGCTTAACGTTCGATGACGATTCTGTATTATATGAGTTGTGTGATTTGGTGACCAAATGTCGTTCAGAGTCCCGGATGAGATCATGGACATGACGAGGAGTCTCTAAATGATCAAGAGGTAAAGATTGATACATAGGACGATAGTATTCGAACACCAAAAGTGTTCCGGAGGGTACCGGATACATATTGGGTCACTAGAAGGGGTTCCGGGCACCCCCGACAAAAATATGGGCCTTATTGGGCCAAGAGATGGACAGACCAGCCCACAAAGGGCTGGTGCGCCCCCATATAGGCTGAAATAGGAGGAGAAGGAAAGGAGGGAAGGGAGAAGGAAAGGGGAGGATTCGGCCTCCCCCTTTCCTTCCCTCCCCCTCTCTTTCCTTCCCCCTCCGATACTTATGGAAAGGGGGGAGGCCGACTTGGAGGAGGCGCCCAAGTAGGATCCCTCCTACTTGGGGCGCCCCTTGTTGCTCCCCTCCCTCTCCCACCTATATATATGTGTGGGGGGCACCGCTAGAACACACAAGATTGATTCTTAGCCGTGTGCGGCGGCCCCTCCCATAGTTTACGCCTCCGGTCATATTCATGTAGTGCTTAGGCGAAGCCCTGCGCGGATCACTTTACCATCACTGTCACCACGCCGTCGTGCTGGCGGAACTCTCCCTTGACACTTTGCTGGATCAAGAGTTCGAGGGACGTCATCTAGCTGAACGTATGCAGAACTCGGAGGTGCCGTACGTTCGGTGCTTGATTGGCCGGGACGATAAGAAGTTCGACTACATCAACCGCGTTGTCAAACGCTTCCGCTTTTGGTCTACAAGGGTATGTGGACACACTCTCCCCCTCTCGTTGCTATGCATCACCTAGATAGATCTTGCGTGAGCATAGGAATTTTTTTCAAATTGCATGCTACATTTCCCAACACTAACAAATTGACCCTAGTGGGTTTCATAGCAGTTGGGTTGGTAAAGTTTCCACCAACACTTCATCACAAGGTATTTGTTTATTAAAATCGTATCAATAATCCCCAAGCCCATGTTAGGAAACGTAGTAGAAAAACATAGCCTACTTATAAAACTCGGGATCACTATGAAGATGCAAAGAGGTTTTAGGTCTAAGCTTTACCAATTATGTGGGGGTGAGAAGAAGTTGGTGAAGACATTGATGCATATTTCTGTAGCTAGGATTAAACCTCCCAACCGTGAGAATATTCCTCTTGTTCTAGGATCGAAGGAGCGATTCATCTGTCATTATCCGCGCGTATGAAATCACCAATCGATCACACACATCAACATCAAGCCCATGTTAGGAAACGTAGTAGAAAAACATAGCCTACTTATAAAACTCGGGATCACTATGAAGATGCAAAGAGGTTTTAGATCTAATCTTTACCAATTACGTGGGGGTGAGAAGAAGTTGGTGAAGACATTGATGCATATTTCTGTAGCTAGGATTAAACCTCCCAACCGTGAGAATATTCCTCTTGTTCTAGGATCGAAGGAGCGATTCATCTGTCATTATCCGCACGTATAAAATCACCAATCGATCACACACATCAACATCAACAATCGAGCAAGAGTAGGGTATTACACTTTTGTGGTGGCCTGAACGTGGGTAGAAACTATCATCTGTTCTTACTCGTAGTCCCTCCGGTCCTTTTTAGTTCGCATATAAGATTTGTTTGAAGTCAAACACCGTAAACTTTAACCAAGTTTATACAAAAAAGTACCAACATTCAGAATGTGAAATCGACAACATTAGATGCGTTATGACATTAGTTTTCATATTGTATAAATTTAGCATTGTAGATGTTAATATTTTTTAATATAAATATGGTCAAACTTTATGAAGTTTGAATTCAGACAATTCTTATATGTACAGTAAAAAGGACCGGAGGGAGTAATACACAAGATTTATGCAGTGTTTAAGCCCACTGGCCGAACAAAAAAGGGGTTATCTCTGGTTCCGGCATAGACGATATCACCGCCAACAATGTGAAACTTTTTTCAGATACACCTTGAACTATAAAAAAACATGATTAACATTTTTGTCAAATACGCTTTGTACATTTTTCCTACACAGTTGAACATTATTTATACACATTGAATATTTTTCAAATACCATGAACATTTTTTGAATATATGCTAAAGGTTTTGAATGAACATTCAATATTTTTTGAATGCACGTGAAACTTTTTTTAATCATATGAACATTTTCTAAAAGTTGTGTGAACAATTGTTTTACACTGAATGAACATGTTTTAAACGAGTGAATAGTTTTTTAATGTTATGATTGTTTTTTTGGATGATATGATTGTTTTTTTGGATGATATGATTTTTAAATAACAATTTATTTTTATTTTTCATAACTTTAATAATGCGTGTTATACATTAAAAATTGAATTAAATTATTTTCCAAAAATAAAAAATAAATAAAAAGAAGATATGAACAAAAACCAAAAGCTATGTGCCGCTCTTTGCGGCGAAGAGACGTAGTTTCGCACAGGCGGCCTCTGACTGCGCCGGCCCATGACCGACAGCGAACCTCTTAGCTCCAAAAAAGCTCGACTTCGCTGCGCGAATCGATACAGCGATCTCATGCTGCCAACGACGAGCCACAACCAGCTGAGCTAGTGAGACTTTCTGATTAGAGGACAGCGTCAACCTATAAGAACCAATAGGCAGCGCAGATCCGAATTAATTTCAGAATTTTGAAAGCAGTTTCTTTATAAAAACTGAGTGTTTTGTGAAACGCAAACAATTTCAAATTTGTGAATTGTTTTACAAAATTGAAACACTTTTCGAAATCATGAACGATTTTTTTCTGAAAACAGGAACAATTTTCGAAATTCCAAATGAAAATTGTGCAAACGCGAACATTTTTTAAACTCCTGCACAAAATTTGAAAACACAAACAATTTTTAGAAAATTTTGAACAATTTTTGAAAAGGGAACATATTTTTAAACACAAAAAAATAAACATGAACATTTTCTGAAAAGTTCTGAAATTTTTTAGCAGAAACATTCAGAACATTTTTTTTAATACGTGAACATTTTTTGTATTTAAGAAAAAAATTGAAAACACAATCTTTTTTTAATATTGATCTATATTCAGAATCAAGAATCATTCTTGAAATTTCTGAACATTTTTCAAAATAAAATAACGTTGAAAAATATTAAAAAAATAGTACACTAACAATTTTTAAAAGTGGGAACATTTTTCGAATTGATGAACAAAATTTGAAAACACAACCGTTGTTGAATTTTGATCATTTTTTAAAAGCACGAACATTTTTTTATTTTAAAACATTTTTGAATGTTGCGAACAAAATTTGAATTTTCTGAACTTTGATTAATTTTTGAATTTTGCTAAACTGGCACATTTTATGAAGAAACGAACAAATTTTGGAAAAGGCAAACATGTTTGAATTTTGGAATATCTTTTGAAAAAGAAAATAAAAAAGGAATCTGAAAAAACATAAAAAGGAAAAAAAAGAAACAAGAAAAAACGAAAATGAAAAAGGAGCAGAAAGAAAACATTGTTCTGGATCTTCTCGAAGGTTCACAAAACCGAAATAAACCGGTTGCAAACCCGTGGAACATTCCCAAAACCGGAAGCTGAAAGGTTTGCGTGCAGTCACGAAATGTGCCGGCCCAAATCCGTTTTAATTCTGCCTGTGCGTTTCGGCGACAAGTTGCCGCAGCGTGCGGCAAATAGGAAATTCCCGAGGGCGGGGCTATGTCTCATTTCTTGCGAGACAAACCGTCCGTTCGCCTGATCTGACGTGGTAATGGGCCAGCCCAGTGGCGCTGTTCGCTCGATCGTTTTTCGTTCGTTCCTTTTGTTCGACCCCATTTTTCTTTTTTAGTTTTTGTTATATATTCGAAAAAATAATCCAAAATACAGATACATAAAATACTTAAGTTTGAAAAACAATGTTTGTGCAGTGTTAAAAATTGTTGGTGCAACTATAAAACAAATGTTGATGGTATCTGGAAAAAAAAGTTGATGGAGAGAGAGAGAGAGAGAGAGAGAGAGTTTAGCTCATCACCTTGTAACCGATCAGACACACATCAACATCAACAATTGAGCAAGAGTAGGGTATTTCACCTCTGTGGTGGCCTAAATGAGGGTAGAAAAATATCATTTGTGCACTCATACGAAAGAAGATTTATGCAGTGTTAAGCGCCCGCTACCATAGTGGCGCCAGCTCCGTGGGCTGGCCTAGCAAAAATCGTGCCTCCTGGACTGCTCGTTCGAGGGATTTTAGAGATTGACCGGTTGAACGCTTACCAGTCAACCGTTCACCGATTGATGGTTCACAAAAAAAGAATTTAAAATTTACTTTAAATTAAAAAAGGGATATTAAAAAAATTCGTTAATTCTTAAAAATGTTCACTGATACTGAAAAAAGTTCAACGATTTTGAAAAAAAGTTCATCAATTTTGAAAAAACATTTTTTTAAAATAGTCATGATTTTGAATAAACTTCATTGATTCAGAAAAAGTTCATTGATTTTGGAAAAAGTTCATCAATTTTAAAAATATTCATGGATTCCGAGAAAAGGCTCATAGGTTTGGAAAAAAAGTTTATTGGGTTTTTTAGAAAAGTTCATCGATTTTGAAAAAAAAAAGTAAATCAATTGAAGGAAAAGTTCACCGATTTTCAAATAAAGTTTCACAAATTGGAAAAAAGTTCGCGTATTTAAGGAAACCAAAAAAGGAACAAGAAAAAAAAAGAAAGAGAAAAAGGAAAAACCATATAAAACCGTTCTGTAGAACGTACAACAAACCGAAAAAAACGGTTTGGGAAGCTTCCTAAAACCGGCGGGCTTCTGTGAACTGGTTAAAGAATAAAACGGAATAAATAATAACTTGTCACAAGTGATACGTTTCCCTGTGGTTTGTGCGCTGGTCTATGAATGAGAGGTCCGAACTCGACCGTACATATTTTTTAAAGTTTAAATAGCAGAAGAAAAACGGTAAAAGGGCCGGCCTATCTAAAAGCTAACTTAAAAGATGATGGTAGCAACTACACGGATTGGGTCCGTAACTTGAGGATTATCCTCATTACGGTACAGAAGAATTATGTTCTTGATGTACCGCTAGGTGACAGACCTGCTGTAGGAGCTGATGCAGATGTTATGAACGTCTGGTAAGCTTGATCTGATGACTACTCGATAGTTCAGTGTGCCATGCTTTACGGCTTAGAACTAGGACTTCAAAGACGTTTTGAACGACATGGAGCATATGAGATGTTCCAAGAGTTGAAGATGATATTTCAAGCTAATGCCCGGGTTGAGAGATATGAAATCTCCAACAAGTTCTATAACTGTAAGATGGAGGAGAACAGTTCTATCAGTGAACACATACTCAGAATGTCTAGGTACCACAACCACTTGACTCAGCCGGGAATTGATCTTCCAGTTGAGAGTGTTATTGGCAAAGTTCTTTGGTCACTGCCACCAAGCTACAAAGACTTCGTGATGAATTATAATATGCAAGAGATGACGAAAACGATTCCCGAGCTCTTCGCGATGCTGAAATCGGCGGAGGTAGAAATCAAGAAAGAGCATCAAGTGTTGATGGTTAACAAGACCACTAGTTTCAAGAAAAAAGGGTAAAGGAAAGAAAGGAAACTTTAAGAAGAATGGCAAGCAAGTTGCTGCTCCCATGAAGAAGCCCAAAGTTGGATCCAAGCTTGAAACTGAGTGTTTCTACTGCAAAGAAAATGGTCACTGGAAGGGGAACTACCCCAAGTACTTGGCAGATAAGAAGGATGGCAAAGTGAACAAAGGTATATTAATATAAATGTTATTGATGTGTTCCTTACTAATGCTCGTAGTAGCGTCTAGGAATTTGATACTAGTTCGGTTGCTCATATTTGTAACTCGAAACATGAGCTGTAGAATAAACAAAGATTGGCTAAGGACGAGGTGACGAAGCGCGTCGGTAACGGTTCCAAGGTTTATGTGATCGCATCGGCACGCTACCTCTACATCTACCTTCGGGATTAGTTTTAGACCTCAATAATTGTTATTTGGTGCCATCGTTGAGCATGAATATTATATCTGGATCTTGTTTATTACGAGATGGTTATTCATTTAAGTCAGAGAATAATGATTGTTCTATTTATATGAGTAATATATTTTATGATATGCACCTTTGATGAATGGTCTATTCTTGTTGAATCTCGATCGTAGTGATACACATATTCATAATATTGATGCCAAAAGATGCAAACTTGATAATGATAGTGCAACATACTTGTGGCACTGCCGTTTAGGTCATATTGGTGTAAAGCGCATGAAGAAACTCCATGCGGATGGACTTTTGGAATCACTTGAGCACCATGCCTCACGGGTAAGATGACTAAAACTCCATTCTCCGGAACAATGGAGCGGGCTAATGACTTATCGCAAATAATACATACCGATATATGCGGTCCGGTGAGTGTTGAGGCACGCGGCGGGTATCGTTATTTTCTAACCGGTATGGTTATATCTACTTGATGAAACACAAGTCTGAAATATTTGAAAAGTTCAAAAAAATTCAGAGTGAAGTGGGTAATCATCGTAACAAGAAAATAAAGTTTCTACAATCTGATCGTGGAGGTGAATATTTGAGTTACGAGTTTGGCCTTCATTTAAGACAATGGGGAATTGTTTCACAACTCACGCCACCTGGAACACCACATCGTAATGGTGTGTCCGAACATCGTAACTATACTTTATTAGATATGGTGCGTTCTATGATGTCTCTTACTGATTTGCCTTTATCATTTTGGGGTTATGCATTAGAGACAGCCGCATGAAACGTCTCTGTCATATCTACTTTTCTAAACACTTTTGCCCTTGTTTTGGACTCTAACTTGCATGATTTGAATGGAACTAACCCGGACTGACGCTGTTTTCAGCAGAATTGCCATGGTGTTATTTATGTGCAGAAACAAAAGTTCTCGGAATGACCTGAAACTCCACGGAACTTATTTTCGGAAAATATTAAAAATATTGCGAAAGAATCAAGCCCAGGGGGCCCACCACTTGTCCACGAGGGTGGGAGGCGCGCCTGCCCTCCTGGGCGCGCCCCCTGCCTCGTGGGCCCCCTGGAGCTCCACCGACCTCAACTCCAACTCCATATATTCGTGTTCAGGGATAAAAAATCAGAGAGAAAGATTCATCGCGTTTTACGATACGGAGCCGCTGCCAAGCCCTAAACTCTCTCAGGAGGACTGATCTGGAGTCCGTTCGGGGCTCCGGAGAGGGGAATCCGTCGCCGTCGTCATCATCAACCATCCTCCATCACCAATTTCATGATGCTCACCGCCGTGTGTGAGTAATTTCATCGTAGGCTTGCTGGACGGTGATGGGTTGGATGAGATTTATCATGTAATCGAGTTAGTTTTGTTAGGGTTTGATCCCTAGTATCCACTATGTTACGAGATTGATGTTGCTCGACTTTGCTATGCTTAATGCTTGTCACTAGGGCCCGAGTGCCATGATTTCAGATCTGAACCTATTATGTTTTCATGAATATATGTGAGTTCTTGATCCTATCTTGCAAGTCTATAGTCACCTACTATGTGTTATGATCCGGCAACCCCGAAGTGACAATAATCGGGAAGACTCCCGGTGATGACCATAGTTTGAGGAGTTTATGTATTCACGATGTGTTAATGCTTTGGTCCGGTACTCTATTAAAAGGAGGCCTTAATATCCCTTAGTTTCCGCTAGGACCCCACTGCCACGGGAGGGTAGGACAAAAGATGTCATGCAAGTTCTTTTTCATAAGAACGTATGACTATATTCGGAATACATGCCTACATTATATTGATGAATTGGAGCTAGTTCTGTGTCACCCTATGTTATGATTGTTACATGATGAACCGCATCCGACATAATTCTCCATCACCGATCCAATGCCTACAAGCTTTTCACATATTATTCTTCGCTTATTTTCTTTTCCGTTGCTACTGTTACAATCACTACAAAACCCAAAAATATTACTTTTGCTACTGTTACCGTTACTTCCATATTATTTTGCTACTAAATACTTTGCTGCATATACTAAGTTATCCAGGTGTGGTTGAATTGACAACTCAACTGCTAATACTTGAGAATATTCTTTGGCTCCCCTTGTGTCGAATCAATAAATTTGGGTTGAATACTCTACCCTCAAAAACTGTTGCGATCCCCTATACTTGTGGGTTATCAAGACTATTTTCTGGCGTCGTTGCTGGGGAGCATAGCTCTATTCTTTGAGTCACTTGGGATTTATATCTGCTGGTCACTATGAAGAACTTGAAAGACGCAAAAACAACAATTTGTTCCTCAACTACGAGGGGAGGTAAGGAACTGTCATATAGCTCTGCACTTGATTCACCTTCTGTTTTGAGTAAGCTTGCGACACCTAAACATGCTTCTGCTATTCATTCTGATATGTCGCATGTTATTGATGATGCCACTTCTGCTATGCATGATACTTATGATGAAATTACTTCTATGCTTGATACTACTCTGCCACTTGGTGAATTTCTTTAAGAACAACTTGCTAGGGCTAGAGAGAATGAAATTATTGAAACTGGTAATATTGATGATAGTGATGATGAAGATTCTCCCCCTAATAAATATGAATTACCTGTTGTGCTTGAGGGCTATGTTATGGATGAAGAAACTAAAAGAGACTTCCTTGCTTGCAATGATAGAAGTGATCTTAAGAAATTATTAGCTAAGCTTAAACAAAAAACTCCGAATGCTAGAATGAAATATGATCCTGCTTATGCTACCTCACCTATCCTGCTTATGCTACCTCACCTATCTTTGTTACTGATAAGGATTATGAATTCTCTGTTGATCCTGATATAATTACTTTGGTTGAATCTGATCCTTTTTATGGCTATGAATCTGAAACTGTTGTGGCACATCTTACTAAATTAAATGATATAGCCACCCTATTCACTAATGATGAGAGAACTCGCTACTTTTATATCCTTAAAATATTCCCGTTCTCATTAAAGGGTGATGCTAAGATATGGTTCAATTCTCTTGATCCTGGTTGTGTGCGTAGTCCCCAGGATATGATTTATTACTTCTCTGCTAAATATTTCCCTGCTCATAAGAAACAAGCTGCTTTAAGGGAAATATTTTGTGCAAATTGAAGAAGAGAGTCTCCCACAAGCTTGGGGGAGGCTTCTCTAATTACTTAATGCTTTGCCTGATCATCCTCTTAAGAAAAATGAAATACTTGATATCTTTTATAAAGGACTAACCGATGCTTCCAGAGATTACCTGGATAGTTGTGTTGGTTCTGTTTTCAGGGAAAGAACACCGGATGAAGCTGAAATTCTATTGAATAATATGTTGACAAATGAAAATAATTGGACACTCCCTGAGCCAATTCCTAAGCTTATTCCTAAACCAACTCTGAAGAAGAGGGGTGTTCTATTTCTCAGTCCTGAAGATATGCAAGAGGCAAAGAAATCTATGAAAGAAAAGGGTATTAAAGCTGAAGATGTTAAGAATTTACCGCCTATTGAAGAAATACATGGTCTTAGTTTACCACCTGTTGAAGAAACATATGATCTTAATCCATCACCTATTGAAGAAACTCGTGGTCTTGATAACCCGACACAGGTAGTAAAGGTAAATTCTCTCTATAGATATGATAAAGCTGAAATCCCTCATACTAAGTTTGCTAGCTAATGTTTGGATGAATTTGATAACTTTATGGTTAAGCAAGAAGATTTTAATGCTTATTTCGGTAGACAATTGAAACAAAATTCTTATATGATTGAACACTTGGGTGATTATATGTCTAGAGTTAAAGGTGAACTTAAACTCATTAGTAAACATGCTTCTATGGTTACCACTCAAGTAGAACAAGTACTTAAAGCTCAGAATGATTTGCTCAATGAAATGAACAATAAGAATAATGATTATGATGTTAGAGTGGCTACTAGAACTGGTAAAATGACTCAGGAACCTTTGTATCCTGAAGGCCACCCTAAGAGAATTGAGCAAGATTCTCAAAGAAATAATTTAGATGCACCTAGTCCTTCTGAAATGAAGAAAAAGAAAAATGATAGGACTTTGCATGCTTCTAGTGAACCTATTGCTAAATCACCTGAGAATCCAAATGATATTTCTATTTCTGATGCTGAAACACAATCTAGTAATGAACATGAACCTAGTGATAATATTAATGATGATGTTCATGTTGATGCTCAACCTAGTAACGATAATGATGTAGAAATTGAACCTGCTGTTGATCTTGATAACCCACAATCAAAAAATCAACGTTATGATAAGAGAGACTTTGTTGCTAAGAAACATGGTAAAGAAAGAGAACCATGGGTTCAGAAACCCATGCCTTTTCCTCCCAAACCATCCAAGAAAAATGATGATGAGGATTTTGAGCGCTTTGCTGAAATGATTAGACCTATCTTTTTGCGTATGCGATTAATTGATATGCTTAAAATGAATCCTTATGCTAAGTATATGAAAGAAATTGTTACTAATAAAAGAAAGATACTGAAAGCTGAAATTTCCACCATGCTGGCTAATTACACCTTTAAGGGCGGAATACCAAAGAAACTAGGCGATCCAGGAGTACCCACTATACCATGCTCCATTAAAAGAAATTATGTTAAAACTGCTTTATGTGATCTTGGATCCGGTGTTAGTGTTATGCCTCTCTCTTTATATCGTAGACTTGATTTGAATAAGTTGACACCTACTGAAATATCTTTGCAAATGGCTGATAAATCAACTGCTATACCTGTAGGTATTTGTGAGGATGTGCCTGTTGTGATTGCAAACGTTACTATTTTAACGGACTTTGTTATTCTTGATATTCCCGAGGGCGATAGTATGTCTATTATTCTTGGAAGACCTTTTGTGAACACTGCAGGGGCTGTTATTGATTGCAACAAAGGCAATGTCACTTTTCATGTTAATGGTAATGAGCATACGGTACACTTTCCGATGAAACAACCTCAAGTTCATAGTATCAATTCTATGGGAAAAATTCCATCGATTATTTTTGGAGGTTTTGAATTTCCTCTTCCTACTGCCAAGAAGAAATATGATATTCTTATTATTGGGGATGTGCATATCCCCGTTGAGGTAACATAGTGTTATTCAAAATTTCTCCAGTTTCATGCGATTCGGAATGAGTTTGTTAACAAGACCTGATCAACCTTGTTAGTGGATTCCTTTTGATGAACATGAGATGGATGAAATTAGAAAGCACAAACTTCTGTACCCTCTCTCTACTTTCTGTTATTTAGTTGAAATAAAGTAAAAATAGTATTTTTCTGTCTGTTTCCTGAATTATCCGTGCAATATGAAAATACCCCGAAAATAAAAGTTCTCCAAATGCCCTGAAATTGAAATATGATTTTTTCTGGAATATTTGAGAATATCTGGCACTCAGAACACAACAGGGGGAGCAAGCACATGGCCACGAGGGTCCAGGGTGCGCCCCCTGCCTCGTGGGCCCATGGTGGCTCCCCTCCAATTATTTCTGCACCCACACACTTCTTCTTCCTCCCAAAAAAATCACCATCCAGCTCAAGCACGAGTTCTAGCTCATTTTGTTGCGATTTTCGATCTCCTTGCTGAAAGCACCTCTCACAAAACTGCTTTGGGAGATTGTTCCTTGGTATGTGACTCCTCCATTGGTCCAATTAGCTTTTGTTCTAGTGCTTTATTCATTACAAATTTGTGCTGCCTAGGTGACCATGTTATTGAGCTTGCATGTCAAATTTATATGGTTCCAAGTAGTTCTAATGCATGATATAGGCTCTAGGCACTTGTAGGAGTAGTTGCTATCAATCTTGTTGAGTTTGGTTTGCTTTTATTTGAAGGTACTAAAAATTTCAGAAATTTTTCAGAGGAAGAAATATGCTTAGAAAAATGTACCAAGGTGGTTCTTCAACAAAACAAGGACCCATGCTTGCAATGCGTGATGCCGATGATGAGCCACCAAGGAACGCTCCAGTGCGGCCTTGTGAATGGCCTTCAGAAGACTTCATGGATCGAGCAGGAATTAAGGACAAATTTAACGCATGCTTGCGTAATGCTGATCTTGTGAGCTTCGAGGCAAAAAAGTGCCGCCAGTACTACTATCTCACTAGTTCCTTTGTGAGGAGGTTTGAATTTTCATCTTCACGCAATTCTCAAACTATCCTGTTTGATCTTTATGAAAATACTTATACTATGGAGTTAGAGGATTTTACCACTGCTTGCAAACTTCCACAATAGGGTAGTGCTAGTGAACCTCGCAAATCTGAATTTAGAGATTTTCTTGCTAGTATAACTGTTGGGGAATCTAGAGACATAGCACAAGCTACCATAGGGAGCATTCATTTTCCTGCTATACATTATTTTGCTCTCTTCATAGGTAGGTGCATAAATGGTAAAGATGAAGCATGTCACATGTGTGTCCCTGACCTCACTATTCTTAGGAGTGCTGTGTTAGGAGATAAATCTTATAATTTTGGAGCCATTGTTGCACGTAGGTTGCATCATAATAGATTTAATGGAGATTTATTTGGTGGAATTTATGCAACCCGCTTAGCTGATTTTCTTGATGTAACCATATGTGATGATGATATTGAACTACCTCCTACTTATCTAGACTTTAATGCTATGGTTCACCATCAGTTTGTCGAGGGGAATGAACCACCTCTCCAGTACCGACTAATCTTTGACAGGTGTCACGCTGTCAATATTGTTCTCCCTGCTCCTGCTCTCTTTGACTTTCAGGCAAAGGGGAGACATTTTATAACCAGGGGAAAATTGTTGGGGAACGTAGTAATTTCAAAAAATTTCCTACGCACACGCAAGATCATGGTGATGCATAGCAACGAGAGGGGAGAGTGTTGTCCACGTACCCTCGTAGACTGAAAGCAGAAGTGGTAGCACAATGCGGTTGATGTAGTCGTACGTCTTCACGGCCCGACCAATCAAGCACCGAAACTACGGCACCTCCGAGTTCTTGCACACGTTCAACTCGATGACGTTCCCCGGACTCCGATCCAGCAAAGTGTCGAGGAAGAGTTCCGTCAGCACGACGGCGTGGTGACGGTCTTGATGTTCTACCATCGCAGGGCTTCGCCTAAGCACCGCTACAATATTATCAAGGAGAAGTATGGTGGAGGGGGGCACCGCATACGGCTAAGAGATCTCAAGGATCAATTGTTGTGTCTTTGGGGTGCCCCCCTACCCCCGTATATGAAGGAGCAAGGGGGAAGCCGGCCAGCCCTCTATGGCGTGTCCCCCAAGAGGGGAACCCTACTAGGACTCCAAGTCCTAGTAGGTTTCCACCTAAAGGGAGAGAGGGGGAAGGAAGGAGAGGGAGAGGGAGAAGGAAAGGGGGGGGGGGCGCCCCCCCTCTCCTTGTCCAATTCGGACCAGAGGGGGAGGGGGCGCGCGGACTGCCCTGCCCGCCCCTCTCTCTCCACTAAGGCCCATCGAGGCCCATTAGTTCCCCCGGGGGTTTCGATAACCCTCCGGCACTCCGGTTTTATCCGAAACTTCTCCGGAACACTTCCGGTGTCCGAATATAGTCGTCCAATATATCAATCTTCATGTCTCGACCATTTCGAGACTCCTCGTCATGTCCCTAATCACATACGGGACTCCGAACAAACTTTGGTACATCAAAACTCATAAACTCATAATATAAGCATCGCCGAAACTTTAAGCGTGCGGACCCTACGGGTTCGAGAACTACGTGAACATGACCGAGAACCATTCCGGTCAATAACCAATAAGCGGAACTTGGATGCTCATATTGGATCCTACATATTCTACGAAGATCTTTATCGGTCAAACCGCATAACAACATACGTTGTTCCCTTTGTCATCGGTATGTTACTTGCCCGAGATTCGATCGTCGGTACCTCAATACCTAGTTCAATCTCGTTACCGACAAGTCTCTTTAATCGTTACATAATGCATCATTCCATAGCTAACTCATTAGCTACATTGCTTGCAAGGCTTATAGTGATGTGCATTACCGAGAGGGCCCAGAGATACCTCTCTGACAATCAGAGTGACAAAACCTAATCTCGAAATACGCCAACTCAACATGTACCTTTGGAGACATCTGTAGAGCTCCTTTATAATCACCCAGTTACGTTGTGACGTTTGGTAGCACATAAAGTGTTCCTCCGGTAAACGGGAGTTGCATAATCTCATAGTTACAGGAACTTGTATAAGTCATGAAGAAAGCAATAGCAACATACTAAAACTATCAAGTGCTAAGCTAACGGAATGGGTCAAGTCAATCACATCATTCTCCAAATGAAGTGATCTCGTTAATCAAATGACAACACATGTCTATGGTTAGGAAACATAACCATGTTTGATTAATGAGCTAGTCAAGTAGAGGCATACTAGTGACTTTAAGTTTGTCTATTTATTCACACATGTATCATGTTTCCGATTAATACAATTCTAGCATAAATAATAAACATTTATCATGATATGAGGAAATAAATAATAACTTTATTATTGCCTCTAGGGCATTTTTCCTTCAGTCTCCCACTTGCACTAGAGTCAGTAATCTAGATTACACAGTAATGATTCTAACACCCATGGAGTCTTGGTGCTGATCATGTTTTGCTCGTGGAAGAGGCTTAGTCAATGGGTCTGCAACATTCAGATCCGTATGTATCTTGCAAATCTCTATGTCTCCCACGGACTTGGTCCCGGATGGAATTGAAGCGTCTCTTGATGTGCTTGGTCCTCTTGTGAAATCTGGATTCCTTTGCCAAGGCAATTGCACGAGTATTGTCACGAGAAGATCTTCATTGGTCCCGATGCACTAGGTATGACACCTAGATCGGAAATGAACTCTTTCATCCAGACTCCTTCATTTGCTGCTTCTGAAGCAGCTATGTACTCCGCTTCGCATGTAGATCCCGCCACGACGCTTTGTTTAGAACTGCACCAACTGACAGCTCCACCGTTCAATATAAACACGTATCCGATTTGCGATTTAGAATCGTCCGGATCAGTGTCAAAGCTTGCATCGACGTAACCATTTACGACTAGCTCTTTGTCACCTCCATAAACGAGAAACATATCCTTAGTCCTTTTCAGGTGTTTCAGGATATTCTTGACCGCTGTCCGATGATCCACTCTGGATTACTTTGGTACCTCCTGCCAAACTTATTGCTAAGCATCGTCAGTCTGGTACACAACATTGCATACATGATAGAGCCTATGGCTGAAGCATAGGGAACATCTTTCATTTTCTCTCTATCTTCTGCTGTGGTCGGGCATTGAGTTTGACTCAACTTCACACCTTGTAGTACAGGCAAGAACCCTTTCTTTGCCTGGTCCATTTTGAACCATTTCAAAACTTTATCAAGGTATGTGCTTTGTGAAAGTCCAATTAAGCGTCTTGATCTATCTCTATAGATCTTGATGCCTAATATGTAAGCAGCTTCACCGAGGTCTTTTATTGAAAAACTTCTATTCAAGTATCCCTTTATGCTATCCAGAAATTCTATATCATTTCCAATTAATAATATGTCATCTACATATAATATCAGAAATGCTCTGAGCTCCCACTCACTTTCTTGTAAATACAGGCTTCTCCAAAAGTCTGTATAAAACCATATGCTTTGATCACACTATCAAAGCGTATATTCCAACTCCGAGAAGCTTGCACCAGTCCATAAATGGATCGCTGGAGCTTGCACACTTTGTTAGCACCTTTTGGATCGACAAAACCTTTCGGTTGCATCATATACAACTCCTCTTCCAGAAATCCATTCAGGAATGCAGTTTTGACATCCATTTGCCATATTTCAT
The DNA here is from genome assembly GCA_021605145.1 of Aegilops bicornis. Taxonomy (NCBI): domain Eukaryota; kingdom Viridiplantae; phylum Streptophyta; class Magnoliopsida; order Poales; family Poaceae; genus Aegilops; species Aegilops bicornis. The sequence continues at coordinate 48,101,960 of CM038669.1, forward strand.
AATCATAAAATGCGGCAATTGCTAACATGATTCGGAGAAACTTAAGCATCGCTACGGGTGAGAAAGTCTCATCGTAGTCAACCCCTTGAACTTGTCGAAAACCTTTCGCAACAAGTCGAGCTTTGTAGACAGTTACATTACCATCGATGTCGGTCTTCTTCTTGAAGATCCATTTATTCTCGATGGCTTGCCGATCATCGGGCAAGTCAACCAAAGTCCACACTTTGTTCTCATACATGGATCCCATCTCAGATTTCATGGCCTCAAGCCATTTTTCGAATCTGGGCTCATCATCGCTTCCTCATAGTTCGTAGGTTCGTCATGGTCAAGTAACATGACCTCCGAATAGGATTACCGTACCACTGCAGTGCGGATCTCACTTTGGTTGACCCTCACGGAGTTCGTAGTAACTTGATCTGAAGTTTCATGATCATTATCATTAGCTTCCTCACCGATTGGTGTAGTAAATCCGAGAAACCGGTTCTTGTGATGAACTACTTTCCAATAAGGGAGTAGGTATAGTTACCTCATCAAGTTCTACTTTCCTCCCACTCACTTCTTTCGAGAGAAATTCCTTCTCTAGAAAGGATCCGAATTTAGACAAAAATCTTGCCCTCGGATCTGTGATAGAAGGTGTACCCAATAGTCTCTTTTGGGTATCCTATGAAGACACATTTCTCCGATTTGGGTTCGAGCTTATCTGGTTGAAGTTTCTTCACATAAGCATCGCAGCCCCAAACTTCAAGAAACAACAACTTTGGTTTCTTGCCAAACCACAGTTCATAAGGCGTCGTCTCAACGGATTTTGATGGTGCCCTATTTAATGTGAATGCGGCCGTCTCTAAAGCATAACCCCAAAATGATAGTGGTAAATCAGTAAGAGACATCATAGATCGCACCATATCTAGTAAAGTACGATTACGACGTTCGGACACACCATTACGCTGTGGTGTTCCGGGTGGCGTGAGTTGCGAAACTATTCCGCATTGTTTCAAATGTAGACCAAAATCGTAACTCAAATATTCTCCTCCACGATCAGATCGTAGAAACTTTATTTTCTTGTTACGATGATTTTCAACTTCACCCTGAAATTCTTTGAACTTTTCAAAAGTTTCAGACTTATGTTTCATCAAGTAGATATACCCATATCTGCTTAAATCAGTTGTGAAGGTGAGAAAATAACGATATCCGCCACGAGCTTCAACATTCATCGGACCACATACATCTGTATGTATGATTTCCAACAAATCTGTTGCTCTCTCCATAGTTCTGGAGAACGGTATTTTAGTCATCTTGCCCATGAGGCACGGTTCGCAAGTACCAAGTGATTCATAATCAAGTGATTCAAGTCCATCAAGATGGAGTTTCTTCATGCGCTTTACACCAATATGACCCAAACGGCGGTGTCACAAATAAGTTGCACTATCATTATCAACTCTGCATCTTTTGGCTTCAACATTATGAATATGTGTATCACTACTATCAAGATTTAATAAAATAGACCACTCTTCAAGGGTGCATGACCATAAAAGATATTACTCATATAAATAGAACAACCATTATTCTCTCGATTTAAATGAATAACCGTCTCGCATCAAACAAGATCCAGATATAATGTTCATGCTCAACGCTGGCACCAAATAACAATTATTTAGGTCTAAAACTAATCCCGATGGTAGATGTAGAGGTAGCGTGCCGACCGCGATCACATCGACTTTGGAACCATTTCCCACGCGCATCGTCACCTCATCCTTAACCAATCTTCACTTAATCCGTAGTCCCTGTTTTGAGTTGCAAATATTAGCAACAGAACCAGTATCAAATACCCAGGTGCTACTGCGAGCATTAGTAAGGTACACATCAATAACATGTATATCACATATACCTTTGTTCACCTTGCCATCCTTCTTATCCGCCAAATACTTGGGGCAGTTCCGCTTCCGATGTCGATCCGCTTGCAGAGAAGCACTCGATCTCGTGCTTAGGTCCAGATTTGGGTTTCTTCTCTTGAGCAGCAACTTGTTTGCTGTTCTTCTTGAAGTTCCTTCTTCTTCCCTTTACCCTTTTTCTTGAAACTGGTGGTCTTATTGACCATCAACACTTGATGCTCCTTCTTGATCTCTACCTCCGCAGCCTTTAGCATTGCGAAGAGCTCGGGAATAGTCTTGTTCATCCCTTGCATATTATAGTCCATCATGAAGCTCTTGTATCTTGGTGGCAGTGATTGAAGAATTTTGTCAATGACACTATCATCAGGAAGATTAACTCCCAGTTGAATCAAGTGATTATTATACCCAGACATTTTGAGTATATGTTCCTTGTGACGTAACTATTCTCCTCCATCTTACCCCCATAGAACTTATTGGAGACTTCATATCTCTCAATCCGGGCATTTTCTTGAAATATGACCTTCAACTCCTGGAACATCTCATATGCTCCATGACGTTCAAAACGTCGTTGAAGACCCGGTTCCAAGCCGTAAAGCATGGCATCTTGAACTATCGAGTAGTCATCAGCTTTGCTTTGCAGACGTTCTTAACGTCGTCGATTGCATCTGCAGCAGGCCTGGCACCCAGCGGTGCTTCGGTGACGTAATTCTTACGTGCAGCAATGAGGATAATCCTCAAATTACAGACCCGATCCGTGTAATTGCTACCATCATCTTTCAACTTAGCTTTCTCAAGGAACGCATTAAAATTCAACGGAACAACAACACGAGCCATCTATCTACAACAAACATAGACAAGCAAAATACTATCAGGTACTAAGTTCATGATAAATTTAAGTTCAATTAATCATATTACTTAAGAACTCCCACTTAGGCAGACATCTCTCTAGTCATCTAAGTGATCACGTGATCCAAATCAACTAAACCATGTTCGATCATCACGTGAGATGGAGTAGTTTCAATGGTGAACATCACTATGTTGATCATATCTACTATATGATTCACGTTCGACCTTTCAGTCTCCGTATTCCGAGGCCATAACTGTATATGCTAGGCTCGTCAAGTTTAACCTGAGTATTCTGCGTGTGCAACTGTTTTGCACCCGTTGTATTTGAACGTAGAGCCTATCACACCCGATCATCACGTGGTGTCTCAAAGACGAAGAACTTTCATAGCGGTGCATACTCAGGGAGAACACTTCTTGATAATTAGTGAGAGATCATCTTAAAATGCTACCGTCAATCAAATCAAGATAAGATGCATAAAGGATAGACATCACATGCAACCATTATAAGTGATATGATATGGCCATCATCATCTTGTGCTTGTGATCTCCATCTCCGAAGCACCGCCGTGATCACCATCGTCACCGGCGCGACACCTTGATCTCCATCGTAGCATCGTTTGTCGTTTACGCCATCTATTGCTTCTACGACTATCGCTACTGCTTAGTGATAAAGTAAAGCAATTACGTATGCGTTTGCATTTCATACAATAAAGCGACAACCATATGGCTCCTGCGATTGTCGATAACTTCGGTTACAAAACATGATCATCTCACACAATAAAATATAGCATCACGTCTTGACCATATCACATCACAACATGCCCTGCAAAAACAAGTTAGACGCCCTCTACTTTGTTGTTGCAAATTTTACGTGGCTGCTACGGGCTGAGCAAGAACCGTTCTTACCTACGCATCAAAACCACAATGATAGTTCGTCAAGTTAGTGATGTTTTAACCTTCGCAAGGACCGGGCGTAGCACACCAGTTCAACTAAAGTTGGAGAAACCGACACCGCTAGCCACCTGCATGCGAGCACGTCGGAGAACCGGTCTTGCGTTAGCGTACGCGTAATGTCGGTCCGGGCCGCTTCATCCAACAATTCCGTCGAACCAAAGTATGACATGCTGGTAAGCAGTATGACTTGTATCGCCCACAACTCACTTGTGTTCTACTTGTGCATATAACATCTACGCATAAAACCAGGCTCGGATGCCACTGTTGGGGAACGTAGTAATTTCAAAAATATCCTACGCACATGCAAGATCATGGTAATGCATAGCAACGAGAGGGGAGAGTGTTGTCCACGTGCCTCGTGAGACCAAAAGCGAAGCGTTAGCACAACGAGGTTGATGTAGTAAATGCGTCTTCACGGCCCGGTGATCAAGCACCGAAACTACGACACATCCGAGTTCTTGCACGTTCAGCTCGATGGCGTTCCCGGACTCGATCCAGCAAAGTGTCGAGGAAGAGTTCCGTCAGCACGACGGCGTGGTGACGATCTTGATGTTCTACCGTTGCAGGGCTTCGCCTAAGCACCGCTACAATATTATCGAGGAGAACTATGGTGGAGGGGGGCACCGCATACGGCTAAGAGATCTCAAGGATCAATTGTTGTGTCTTTGGGGTGCCTCCCTGCCCCCGTATATGAAGGAGCAAGGGGGAGGCCTGCCAGCCCTCTATGGCGCGCCCCCCAAGAAGGGAATCCTACTAGGACTCCAAGTCCTAGTAGGTTTCCACCTAAAGGGAGAGAGGGGGAAGGAAGGAGAGGGAGAGGGGGAAGGAAAGGGGGGGGGGCGCCCCCCCTCTCCTAGTCCAATTCGGACCAGAGGGGGAGGGGGCGCGCGGACTGCCCTGCCCGCCCCTCTCTCTCCACTAAGGCCCATCGAGGCCCATTAGTTCCCCGGGTTACGATAACCCTCCGGCACTCCGGTTTTATCCGAAACTTCTCCGGAACACTTCTGGTGTCCGAATATAGTCGTCCAATATATCAATCTTCATGTCTCGGCCATTTCGAGACTCCTCGTCATGTCCGTAATCACATACGGGACTCCGAACAAACTTCGGTACATCAAAACTCATAAACTCATAATATAAGCATCGCCGAAACCTTAAGTGTGTGCGGACCCTACGGGTTCGAGAACTATGTAGACATGACCGAGAACCATTCCGGGTCAATAACCAATAGCGGAACCTGGATGCTCATATTGGCTCCTACATATTCTACGAAGATCTTTATCGGTCAAACCGCATAACAACATACGTTGTTCCCTTTGTCATCGGTATGTTACTTGCCCGAGATTCGATCGTCGGTATCTCAATACCTAGTTCAATCTCGTTACCGGCAAGTCTCTTTACTCGTTACATAATGCATCATTCCGTAGCTAACTCATTAGCTACATTGCTTGCAAGGCCTGTAGTGATGTGCATTACCGAGAGGGCCCAGAGATACCTCTCCGACAATCGGAGTGACAAAACCTAATCTCGAAATACGCCAACTCAACATGTACCTTTGGAGACACCTGTAGAGCTCCTTTATAATCATCCAGTTACGTTGTGACGTTTGGTAGCACACAAAGTGTTCTTCCGGTAAACGGGAGTTGCATAATCTCATAGTTATAGGAACTTGCATAAGTCATGAAGAAAGCAATAGCAACATACTAAAACGATCAAGTGCTAAGCTAACGGAATGGGTCAAGTCAATCACACCATTCTCCTAATGAAGTGATCTCGTTAATCAAATGACAACACATGTCTATGGTTAGGAAACATAACCATGTTTGATTAATGAGCTAGTCAAGTAGAGGCATACTAGTGACTTTAAGTTTGTCTATTTATTCACACATGTATCATGTTTCCGGTTAATACAATTCTAGCATGAATAATAAACATTTATCATGATATGAGGAAATAAATAATAACTTTATTATTGCCTCTAGGGCATTTTTCCTTCACAAATGAGTACGAAAGGAGGACGAGGGCAGCTCACCTCCAAGCTACAGCCCACGATGCAATAGCCGCTGCATCTCTGTACGACCCCAACTACAACTTTGGATATCCGCCAGGCCATCCGTGGCAATAAACCAACTTAGGCCAGAAGCCTAAGCTTGGGGGAGTACGTATTTCTCACCGACATTTAGATACATTAAAACTGAGCACCTTTCCAGCCCTCTCACGCTATTAGTGATTTCGGCCGTCAGATTCGCGTTCAAACCATTTCTGGTCGTTCGATCTTTGTTTCATTGGGAGTTTACCGTGACTTGGGCCATCTGTCCTAATGGGCTGCTACTCTGGTGACTTTTTTGAAGGCTTGTGGTTAATTGGGCTGCTATGGAAGCCCAGTCCGCTAGATGGCTGGATGTTTCAAGGACCACACGCACATTCCCCACCTCCTCTCATGGTCACGCTCACACCCCCAATCCCCCCGATCTGATTGTCGCTGCCGCCGCCGTGAGGGACAAAGATGATGGCAACAGCGATGGCGGGCGAACCCCTTCTCTCTTTTCCACAGTCCCACCCTCTCTGATGGTAGTCCCTCACAAACCATATCGCCGGCGGTGGCGGCGGCGACGGATGGTGACAGGCAGGAGTCCAACACAAAGCGGGCGGCGGCGATGTCGAACCACCACCACCCGTGCGACGTGATCAGCGCCATGGAAATTTCTGCGCCACCCTCGTTCGACCTTGAACCCGAGCGGAAGGGTCCATCTCGACTTGCCAGCTCTCCTGGCCGGCGTCCCTAGGCGAGTGGTCATCCAATTTGGACGCCGTGCCTCTGCCCTCCTCCACGTCGGATGTTCCTTCCTATGCAACAATGCACCGGTGAGCTCTCTCTCCTAATCACCGCGGCGACGGCCAATAACACCCATCACTTGTCATTCGTGAGGATATGATTTTGTTTCTTGATTCCATTTCCAAGGGTTGGTAATTGTGTTCCTGCGGTTGAGCGGGACGTCGCATGGATTGATTCATTGGCTGTGAGGAGAACCAAGACACGATATGCTACTGCAGAATCAACATGGAGTTTGCCCTTTGAATGGCATTGTGTTCTGCAATTAATGATTTCCTGATTCTATTGCTATGTTGTGCCTGTGTACTCAACAATCAATCCCGTAGGAGCAGGTTGTCAAAAAGAAGAAAAAATGCCTTCAGGTTTGCTTCTTAAATCCAATTATTAATCTGAAATTTTTAGGATAGATAAATTGACACTATTATTTTGCTACATCTACGAAAGTTAAGTTAAGCTTCTCCACCTAATATTATTCTCCCTGCATATGAGCAGGTTGTCAAAAAGAAAAAAAATTCCTTCAAGTTTGCCTCTTAATTTTTAGGATAGATAGATCTACACTATTATTCGAACATCTATGAAAGTTAAGTTTAGCTTCTCCAGCTAATATTCTTCTCCCTTGCAACCGGATTTCTATAAATATGCGGCACTGAATTTATAGGCGAGCAAAGTCATATACCCGAGAAAGATAAAAGGCTAGGTTTATTCATGGTGCATGATAGCAACATGGACTCGTCTCATTTTGTGCTAGGTCTGAATAATATAAATACTATTACTGGGTTAATACTGATTGTACACGTCTCAATTTCTCAAGTAACATGAATTCTTATTTGTCTTCTCCATAATATTATTGGTCAGAATCTGTTGCACATCACCACTCTTAACTAGAGTTTCTCTGATGATGCGTGAATTGAATCTGATTTATACTGAAGTCTCGCAGATCAGATCATTCGGTCGCATGTATCAGTTGCATGTATCTTGCGTCGACAAACCGAGGTTACATAGAAGTTGAGATATCTTGATTGTAACTGGTTTTTCTGTGGCTTAGGTTTGGAAGTCATGAACTCTTTAGACTAGGGAATGTTGCTTTTGTACGTCTTTTCTTTAGTTACCACACTGCGTGACAACTTGAGTAGAAAACTTTATTCACATGTTCAAACAAAATCGTGGCAGCTCTTCCTGACCTTATGGCTTTCTACGTGGTCTTCCTGGAAACAAAGTCTTTCATATTCACCCTTATCATTCATCTTTGTGTGGCCTAAAGAACACTAATTTCTCTTGATTAGCTAGCTGGCTCAAAAACAGAATAAGCTGCACCATGCAACGCCAGTAAAATTTTACATCTCATGTATGATTAGCTAGCCGGCACAAGAGCAGAATGCTGCACCATACAACGTCAGTACCAGTTTACATCTCATGTATTCATTTTTAGAAGATTTTAAATTTGGAAACAAATGGTAGCAAGCCTAAAATTACAACTTTTGTTTTGTCATGTTTACATGTTGATTTCCATCGTATGCAGCCTGACCTTGATTAAGAGTTCACAAGCCCAAATGTAAAAATATTGTTATTATAGTCTTTCTTTTAGTTCTTTTGGATCCTCAGACAACATTGAGTATCCATGCCTGCATGCTTTTGGGCAGCTTACTGCTATGTTAATTACTTAGCTTCAACATCTAGAATTTCTGCAAATGTTGTAAAACAGATATTGAATAGCTAATTTTGGTCAGCCCTGCACATGTTGTTATGATGTCTAGGAAGGCAGTGCACCTAGGGCGTTAGTGCTTCATGATGTACCTGCACTCTGTTATACTCAATTAGTTGTCTCGTTTGTGTAGGCGTCAATGTCTTGGTTCCTGATTTCTATTTTATGTCTGGTTCATTAATTGTCACTTGTGGACCATCCTATTTAAAAGCTTATAAATTCAAAATCCAAGCACTAACTTGAGGCCCATTAGACGGAAGAAAAAACAAGTCCCATTTTACTCCATGATACTTTTTTTTGAACTGTTACTACTACCTCGCTCTCAGTTTACAGGGCGTGCGCGTACCCCTAGGTCATCAATTTGACCAACCTAATACAATTCATATATTACAAAAAATATACCAACATAAACTTCGGAGTTTCTACTTTCAAAAGGTATAATTTTTGTGTTCTATAGTTTATACTAGGGTGATAAAATTGGCAACCTAGGTATACGCGCAGGACTTGTAAACTGAAATGGAGGTAGTACCAAAATACTTCCCAAGCAAACCGATGACATTACCTCTTCTAGCCCTAACAAGACATTCATCTCACCTACCATGCTAACAAACCTATAAGTTTTGTCAAATTAATTTATTCGTATGAAGGAAATTCCTAACATTTCATTGTAAAAATAGACGGGCACGGCAACGCGCGCCATCAATGATCTATTTACATTTATGTTTACACACTCATTGCTAGATGTCGGTGCTCATACTTTTTCACTGTAATATCCGTGCTAGTTTATTTTCTTTTTCTTGTTTTCTTCTTGTGTGTTTGATAAACCTTAAGAAAATCCAAAAAAATTAGTAATAGTTTTTAGTTAGTTTACTTTTCATGCGGTAGTAGTAATAATTAAAAGAAATCCCAAAAGGATTTCCTGTTCTTCTTTTGCTTGTTGGGAGCTTTCCCGTGTAAATAGTTTTATTTCTTTTCTTTTCTTTGGGGGTCGATAGGAGAAGACTATAATTAAAATGTTGAAGTGGCTCTTATATGCATTATTGTTGATTTACCCAAGAGCCCATATTGTCTTATGTTCTGCTGTTTATTGAATGCTTGCAGATTCCAGCTTAGTCCAATGCACGTGCACTCTTATTATTTTCACATCGTTCAGTCGTGCAAGTGAAAGGCAATTATGACGATATATGATGGACTGATTGAGATGAGAGAAGCTGGTATGAACTCGACCTCTCTTGTTTTTGTAAATATGATTAGTTCATCGTTCCTGATTCAGCCTATTATGAATAAACATGATTGCAATGACAATTAGAGATTACTAGTCATCAACCCGTGCTTCAGCACGGGCTAGGAATTGCATTGCAAACATATTTGCATAATTTTTAATGGCATCACTTCAGTCTCCATATTTCAAAATTTTATGTCAAATATATGATACAAATTATACATATGATTGTTATTATATTTACTTATGGCAGAATGACACTTATGAAACATCATAAAAAGCAAAGTATGTGGATCCTGAACTCTTTCTCTCAACCTGATTACACCGAGCTTCCGATTTACTAATATGCAAGAAAAAAATGGAATTTTAATGGTCACATATTTATCTATTCAGAAAGGAATAATTCCAATTCATGAAAAAGAAGCTACAATCAGCAAAGTTCAATATAAATAAAATTAAACATAGATGAAAAGTAGTAACTGCCATTTGGATTGTTAATCCAACCGATATATGTCTGAGTTTCTTTTATTTGAACAGTAGTTAAATTTATACATTGTGTAGTTTTTGTTTAGAAGATGGGGAATGCACATTTGTATGAATCATATGTATAGTAAAGAAATGGTAATCAGCCGAAACTTCAACCAAAATATCAATTGAAACCAACATACACAACATACCAATTCATATCATGTCATCTTATGCATTCACTTGTTTTCATTCACTTAGCTTCCTTTCCTCGTGTTTACCTCACTTTGCATACTACACTTTAGTGTTATAAGTCAAGTAAGAAAATGAACAAAGCATGAGAACATGATGTGATAAACAGTTAAAGATTTTGCATTAAATAATCATGATTTGTTTCCATACAACATAAAGTTTCATTAAACAATTTTTATGGCATACAGACTATGCATAGGTGTCCAAGAATTTTCCCTGTTTTTAACATATCAATTGTACATAATCTATCTACTGACTGTTAACTTTAAGCATTTTCTTATCTAGATGATAAGATGATTTACTATTAACATCTTTTTATGAACTTGCAACTATTCATCTGTAGAGCAATTACTTATAGTCTACATGTGCTTTGATATTTATCAGACCACGGACCATTAAACATACAGTTTGTATATTGATGCATGTGAGTTGCTGATGGAATAACGATATATAATAGTGTTGCATTCAGTCAGGAACAATCAACTTTTCCACTATATTTACTTACTTTTGTTATGACGACCTGGATAATCTATCGACAAATACGTGAACGCCCATGGAACCTAGCTAGAAGTAACCCAATTACATGGTAACATATAACCATATACACGTTCGAGATTATTTGACTTTTTTAGCAGTACGGATGATTTGGACGCATGCATATGGTGCTAGAAGAATTCTTTCTATCCTATTTTTGTGTAAAACCATTTCCAGGATTTATTCCATCAAATCACAGCCTCTAGTAAACACAGCAAAATTCTATCAAATCCTTATATGCATGTCAAATAGTGCAAAATTATAGTACGTGTATATCTCATATGATTAAGCCTCTTAAATGGTGCATGCATACCAGATTTCCTCTTAATTGGTATCTGCATATTCCGTCATATCTTTCGCGGATTCCTCTTTAGTTTCTCTTTACAATCCTACCTTGTTGCGCATCTAATTTGTTAAACTTGTAAGACTGCTAACCTACGTGTTACCCCTCTGGTTCGATGCTAATCAAAGATTCTAATAAAGTTATCCGATAAGCTGCAAAACAATAGAATTCATCTTATAGAGCTGTAGTTCTTAAATATCTAAATTTAGCTAATTTTCTGGAAGCAACAATCATGTGTCTGCTTAGCACAAAGCCCCATGTAAAAAAAGGGAGCTATAATCATGTGTGCATCGTTTGTATTTGGTGAAGGGAGCTATAATCATCCTTATAGAAGAAGGATTGCAAATTCAGTGTTCAGAAATAGTCTCTGAACTGAAATCTCAAGATGGATAAAAAATAAATTCGTTCTTTCTCAAGTAGTTTTCTTGTATGCATACATTTTATTGCTGCATGTGCAACGGTCTGCAGGCTCTTGCCATCTCTCAGGCAGTCATCCCCCAAACATATTATTACAGTGATTACTTCATCACGAATATATGTGCTCCATATAATCAGCATAACATCAGGGAGTCCGAGGCGGGTTCAGATATTCTGCTCCAACTCCATCATGCAACCCAGGTGCAAAAGAACAAAATATTTTCTTAGGTGAGCTTCCATCGAGCACCTAGCAGCCAATTCAGAGTAAGCCATGAGAACATAGCAACTAACTAAATCAGAGAAAACCACGGGAGGCGAGGCCTGTCAATCTACTCCTACAGGGAAAGTTAACATGACTGATGCAAGAAGAAAAGTGCACTTCAGAGCAACAATCTAGCGGCAAGGAAAAACTTGACACAATCAATTAATACACTATAGCCACCTGACGTAGAGGCTATGCATACTGCTTGATCTAAGAACTGTACCTAAGTAAACTGATTGCAAGGGTACAGGCTGAACCTTTTGACGTCACCAATATAATGGGTTCATCTAGCCGATGCCAATAGAATCATCTGAAAACTGAATTGGGATATACCTTGAGGATGATGGAGGGATATATGTTGGTGGATGTTAATGTTCGCGTGGATAAGAAAGAACAGTCCCTCTAGACATAACTCTGTAGGCGTGATGAAGGAGATATGATTGAGTGATGGCTTCAATTTTCTAAGTTCTGATGGTAGGAATCAATCTAATCCACTGCCTTTAATTTGATAATTATGGATGGATACATGATGAGCTGAAAGGTGTGTAGAACAATGCATGAGCACACGCACGCATGCCGCCATCGTTGCCGAGCGTCCATGCGCTGCCTGCACGCTGACGCACTGCCGCCGCCTTTGGCGTACACCATGCCGCCTCCAGCATCAAAGAACAGCACATAAACGGATATTAGCTGGTTAGCATGGGCTGATTGATCTTCAATTACAGGCACTGTACATAAGTTAACATCACGCAGCTCTTACCTCTGTTCTCAAACCAAGCTCACGTGGGGAAGGAGATCTGCGATCAGGTTTGTACCTCTTTCCTCAAACCAAGCTCTCGTGGGGAAGGGGGTCTGCGATTTGTTTTTTTGAGCTGAACGTAGAAGAGTTTGGCAAGGAAAGCCTCACACGTGGGACTTTTTCCAAGGACTCTGTGATATAATTTATCCAATGGATGCAAGTAATTAAAGGGGAGATCCGACGGACAATTTTGATTAGTTTTTAGGATTAACATGGGAGCTCGGATGGTGCCTCCAATTTTAGTAAATATAAGATAGTTGCTCGTGCCATGCTAGATTAGCTATGAGTTATAATGGTTTACCTTGCGTGCCAACATGCTATTAAAATGGTTGTGATGTGGTATAGTGAGGTGGTATCCTCCTTTGAATTATTTATAAGTGACTCGACTTGACACATGTTCAAACATGTAGTTGAAACAAATCAACATAACCTTCACGATATTTATGTTCATGATGGATTATATCCTACTCATGCTTGTACTCAATGTTTATTAATTTTAATGCATGTTCATGACTGTTGTCGCTCTCTAGTTGGTCGCTTCCCAGTCTTTTGCTAGCCTTCACTTGTATTAAGCGGGAATACTGCTTGTGCATCCAATCTCTTAAACCCCAAAGTTATTCCATATGAGTCCACTATACCTTCCTATATGCGGTATCTACTAAATTTGTATGTGCCAAACTCTAAACCTTCAAATGAAATTCTGTTTTGTATGCTCGAATAGCTCATGTATCAACTAGGGATGTCCGTATCTTCCATGCTAGGCGGGTTATTCTCAAGAGGAGTGGACTCCGCTCCTCACTCACGAGAAAATGGCTGGTCACCAGGATGCCCAGTCCCATGCTTTATGCGAACTAAATCAAAATAATTGCAAACAAAACTCCCCTGGGGCTGTTGCTAGTTGGAGGCACTCGTTGTTTCGAGCAAGTCATGGATTGATGCTTGTTGGTGGAGGGGGAGTATAACCTTTACCATTCTGTTTGGGAACCACCTATAATGTGTGTAGCATGGAAGATATCGCCATCTCTTGGTTGTTATGTTGACAATGAAAGTATACCGCTCAAAATATTATTTATCTCTACTTTAAAATCGAGCTCTGGCACCTCTACAAATCCCCGTTTCCCTCTGTGAAGGGCCTATCTATTTACTTTTATGTTGAGTCATCACCCTCTTATTAAAAAGCACCAGCTGGAGAGCACTGCTGTCATTTGCATCCATTACTATTAATTTATATTGGGTATGACTATGACTGGATCTCTTTTACCATGAATTACAATGTTTAGTCAGTCCTTGATCTTTAAAGGTGCTCTGCATCTATGTTTTACGGTCTCAGAAAGGGCTAGTGAAATACCATCTTGTTATATCATATCATGATTGTTTTGAGAAAGTGTTGTCACCCGAGATTTATTATTATTGCTCGCTAGTTGATTATGCCATTGATATGAGTAAACATGAGACCTAAGAGTTATTGTGAATATGGTTAGTTCATAATCTTTGCTAAAAACTTGAATGCTGGCTTTACATATTTCCAACAACAAGAGCAAACAGAGTCTGTAAAAGTTTTTCTTTATCACTTTCAGTTTATCAACTGAATTGCTTGAGGACAAACAAAGGTTTAAGCTTGGGGGAGTTGATACTTCTCCGTCGTATCTACTTTTTCAAACACTTTTGCCCTTGTTTTGGACTCTAACTTGCATGATTTGAATGGAACTAACCCGGACTGACGCTGTTTTCAGCAGAATTGCCATGGTGTTGTTTATGTGCAGACACAAAAGTTCTCGGAATGACCTGAAACTCCACAGAACTTATTTTTGGAAAATATTAAAAATATTGGCGAAAGAATCAAGGCCAGGGGGCCCACCACCTGTCCACGAGGGTGGGGGCCGCGCCTGCCCCCCTGGGCGCGCCCCCTGCCTCGTGGGGCCCCTGGAGCTCCACCGGCCTCAACTCCAACTCCATATATTCGTGTTCGGGGAGAAAAAAATCAGAGAGAAAGATTCATCGCGTTTTTTCGATCTGACACGCCCGCCAAGCCCTAAACTCTCGGGAGGGCTGATCTGGAGTCCGTTCGGGGCTCGGGAGTGGGGAATCCGTCACCGTCATCATCATCAACCATCCTCCATCACCAATTTCATGATGCTCACCGCATGCGTGAGTAATTCCATCGTAGGCTTGCTGGACGGTGATGGGTTGGATGAGATTTATCATATAATCGAGTTAGTTTTGTTAGGGTTTGATCCCTAGTATCCACTATGTTCTGAGATTGATGTCGCTATGACTTTGCTATGCTTAATGCTTGTCACTAGGGCCCGAGTGCCATGATTTCAGATCTGAACCTATTATGTTTTCATGAATATATGTGAGTTCTTGATCCTATCTTGTAAGTCTATAGTCACCTACTATGTGTTATAATCCGGCAACCCTGAAGTGACAATAATCGGGACCACTCCCGGTGATGACCATAGTTTGAGGAGTTCATGTATTCACTATGTGTTAATGCTTTGGTCCGGTACTCTATTAAAAGGAGGCCTTAATATCCCTTAGTTTCCGCTAGGACCCCGCTGCCACGGGAGGGTAGGACAAAAGATGTCATTCAAGTTTTTTTCCATAAGCATGTATGACTATATTCAGAATACATGCCTACATTCATTGATGAATTGGAGCTAGTTCTGTGTCAACCTATGTTATGATTGTTACATGATGAACCGCATCCGGCATAATTCTCCATCATCGATCCAATGCCTACGAGCTTTTCACATATTGTTCTTCGCTTATTTACTTTTCCATTGCTACTGTTACAATCACTACAAAACCCAAAAATATTACTTTTTCTACCGTTACCGTTACTTCCATATTACTTTGCTACTAAATACTTTGCTGCAGATACTAAGTTATCCATGTGTGGTTGAATTGACAACTCAACTGCTAATACTTGAGAATATTCTTTGGCTCCCCTTGTGTTGAATCAATAAATTTGGGTTGAATACTCTACCCTCGAAAACTGTTGCGATCCCCTATACTTGTGGGTTATCACCGCATTCACGTTAAATAGGGCACCGTCTAAATCCGTTGAGATGACATTGTGTGAACTATGGTTTGGCAAGAAACCTAAGCTGTCGTGAACTATGGTTTGGCAAGAAAGCTAAGCTGTCGTTTCTTAAAGTTTGGGGATGCGATGCTTATGTTAAAAGGCTTCACCTTGATAAGCTCGAACCCAAAGCGGAGAATTGTGTCTTCATAGGATACCCTAAAGAAACTATTGGGTATACGTTCTACCACAGGTCCGAAGGCAAGATCTTTGTTGCCAAGAATGCGTCCTTTCTAGAGAAGGAGTTTCTCTCGAAAGAAGTGAGTGGGAGGAAAATAGAACTTGATGAGGTAGTTGTACTTTCTCTCGAATTGGAATATAGCACATCAGAGAAAAATGTTCCCGTGATGCCTACACCAACTGAAGTGGAAGCTAATGATAATGATCATGAAACTTAGGATCAAGTTACTACTGAACCTCGTAGGTCGACCAGAGCATGTACTGCACCGGAGTGGTACGGTAATCCTGTCCTAAAAGTCATGTTGTTAGACAACGACGAACCTACGAACTATGAAGAAGATATGATGAGCCCAAATTCCGACAAATGGCTAGAGGCATGAAATCTGAGATATGATCCATGTATGAGAACAAAGTGTGGACTTTGGTGGACTTGCCCGATGGTCGGCAAGCCATCGAGAATAAATGTATCTTCAAGAGGAAGACAGACACTGATGGTATTATCACTGTCTACAAAGCTCAACTTTTCGCGAAAGGTCTTTGACAAGTTCGGGGGGTTGACTACGATGAGACTCTATCACTCGTAGCGATGCTTAAGTCTGTTAGAATCATGTTAGCAATTGCCGCATTTTATGATTATGAAATCTGGCAAATGGACGTCAAAACTGCATTCCTTAATGAGCTTCTTAAAGAAGAGTTGTATATGATGCAACCAGAAGGTTTTGTCGATCCTAAAGGTGCTAACAAATAGTGCAAGCTCCAGTGATCCATCTATAGACTGGTGCGAGCATCTCGGAGTTGGAATATACGCTTTGATGAGATGATCAAAGCATATGGTTTTATACAGACTTGTGGTGAAGCCTGTATTTACAAGAAAGTGAGTGGGAGCTTTGCAGCATTTCTGCTATTATATGTGGATGACATATTGCTGATTGAAAATGATATAGAATTTCTGGATAGCACAAAAGGTTATTTGAATAAGAATTTTTCAATGAAAGACCTCGGTGAAGCTGCTTACATATTGGGCATCAAGATCTATAGGGATAGATCGAGACGCTTAATAGGACTTTCATAAAGCACATACCTTGACAAAGTTCTAAAGAAGTTCAAAATGGAACAGTCAAAGAAAGGGTTCTTGCCTGTGTTGCAAGGTGTGAAATTGAGTCAGACTCAAAGCCTGACCATGGCAGAAGATAGAGAGAGAATGGAAGTCATTCCCTATGCCTCAGCCATAGGTTCTATAATGCATGCCATGCTGTCTACCAGACCTGATGTGTGCCTTGCCATAAGTTTGCAGGGAGGTACTAAAGTAATCCAGGAGTGGATCACTGGACAGCGGTCAAGAATATCCTGAAGTACCTGAAAAGGACCAAAGATATGTTTCGCGTTTATGGAGGTGACGAAGAGCTCGTCGTAAAGGGTTACGTCAATGCTAGCTTCGACACAAATCCGGATGACTCTAAGTCACAAACTGGATACGTATTTATATTGACTGCTGGAGCTGTCAATTGGTGCAGTTCTAAGCAAAGTGTCATGGCGGGATCTACACGTGAAGCGGAGTACATAGCTGCTTCGGAAGCAACGCATGAAGGAGCCGATATGGGTGTAATACCCAGTGCATCGGATCCAATGACAATCTTTTGTGACAACACTGGAGCAATTGCCTTAGCAAAGGAATCCATATTTCACAAGAGAACCAAGCACATCAAGAGACGCTTCAACTCTATTCGTGAAAAGGTCAAGGATGGAGAAATAGAAATTTGCAAAGTATATACGGATCTGAATGTGGCAGACCTGTCGACTAAACCTCTTCCGCGGGCAAAACATGATCATCACTAAGACTCCACGGGTGTTAGATTCATTACAATGTAATCTAGATTATTGACTCTAGTGCAAGTGGGAGACTGTTGGAAATATGCCCTAGAGGCAATAATAATATGGTTATTATTATATTTTCTTAATCATGATAAAGGTTTATTATTCATGATAGAATTGTATTGATTGGGAACTTAAATACATGCGTGAATACATAAGCAAATACCAAGTCCCTAGTATGTCTCTACTAGACTGGCTCGTTGATCAAAAGATGATTAAGGTTTCCTGACCATAGACATGAGTTGCCATTTGATAACGGGATAACATCATTATGAGAATGATCTGATGGACAAGACCCATCCGTTAGCTTAGCATATGATTGTTCAGTTTATTGCTACCGCTTTCTTAAATGTCAGATACATATTCCTTCGACAATGAGATCATGCAACTCCCGGATACCAGAGGAATACCTTGTGTGCTATCAAACGTCACAACATACTGGGTGGTCATAAAGATGCTCTACAGGTATCTCCGAAAGTGTCTGTTGAGTTGGCGTGAATCGAGATTGGGATTTGTCACTCCGTATGACGAAGAGGTATCTCTGGGCCCTCTCAGTAATACAACATTACAAGAAGATTGCAAGCAAAGTGACTAGGAGTTAGTTACAAGATGATGTATTACGAAACGAGTAAAGAGACTTACTAGTAATGAGATTGAACTAGGTACGAAGATACCGACGATCGAATCTCAGGCAAGTAACATACCGACAGACAAAGGGAACTACGTATTTGTCATAAAGGTTCGACCGATAAAGATCTTCATATAATATGTAGGAACCAATATGGGCATCCAGGTCCCGCTATTGGTTATTGACCGGAGAAGCGTCTCGATCGTGTCTACATCATTCTCGAACCCGTAGTGTCCGCATGCTTAACGTTCGTTGATGATATACTATTATGTGAGTTATGTATGTTGGTGACCGAATGTTGTTCAGAGTCCCGGATGAGATCACGGACATGACGAGGAGCTCCAGAATGATCCAGAGGTAAATATTGATATATAGGATGATATGGTTGAGCCAAGGGGTAAGGCCCACAGGGTTTTAGGTCGGTGTAATAGGAAGTTTTGTGGAGGTCAAGGACCAGACCCTGGCGTCTGCCCTGGGCCAGACGCCGAAGCCCATGCCGTCTGGGCCAGACGCCAAGGACCGTCGTGCCTGGTACTGGAAACCGAGAAAGACTCTTCCTTGCATTCCAAACCGACTTTGAGGAGCCCCCTCTCCCTCTAGTCGTCCTCCGTCGTAAATCCGTTGTGCTTGGGAAGCCCTGCGGAAATAGTTTCACCACCACCGTCACCGTGTCGTCGTGCTGTCCGAACTTATCTACTACTTCGCCTCTTTTGCTGAATCGAGAAGGCAAGGATGTCATCGAGTTGAACGTGTGCTGAACGCGGAGGTGCAGTACGTTTGGTACTTGATCGAGACGGATCGTGAAGGTGTACAACTACATCAACCGCGTTGATAAATGCTTCCGCTTAGCGATCTACTAGGGTATGTAGATACGCTCCCCCTCTTTAGCTATACATCTCCATGGATAGATCTTACGTGTGCATAGATTTTTTTTTGTTTTCTATGCAACCTTCCCCAACAAAAAATTGATGAAAAAGTCATCGTTTTTTAAAAGAGGTTCATGGATTTTATATAAAAAAAGTGTCGACCTAAAAATACAAAACCGCAAAAATGAAAATTTTCACGTATTAAAAAAACAAACATAACTAGTTAAAAAAAAGAGAAAAAGAAAAAAGGAACATGGCATCCCAACTGGGAAAAAATATATAACAAATACAATTAGGCACAGCCAGTGTTATGACCTAGCGGTTGGTACGCTGCTCCCATGACGCCTAGATGGACCGGCCCGTTAACGTGTTAACTGGCGCCTGGGGCGCCAAATAGGAAATGTCCAAATTGCCTTTAATGTCCACTTGCCTGACCGACGTGGTAATGGGCCAGCCCACAGGCGCCAGTTAAATCATGTGTCGTTCGTTCATTTGGTTCCTTCCTTCATTCGATCTTGTTTTCATTTTTCTTTCTTTTTTCTAATTTTTACTTTTTTGTGTTTTCCATAAAATATTGCACAGATATTTCAATAAAATAATTAAGTTGAAAAAATGTTTGTGCAGTGCTAAACAAGTGTTGGTGCATCTATAAAAAAACGTTGATAGTATCTGAAAAAATGTTTGTGCAGTGTGAATAAAATGTGTGTGCCGTGTTAAAACATGTTGGTGCAACTATAAATAAATGTTGGTAGCATCTGGAAAAATGTTTCAATACTTATTTAAAAAAGTATTTCAACACTTATTAAAAAAACGGTTTAACACATATTCGAGCAACAATGTTGAAAACACGTGTTTTGAAAAAATGTTTATCATGTATTAGAAAATTTTATAACCTATATAAAATAAATATTTTAGTTGTATACGTAAAATGTACAAATCTGTGTGGCACAAAGTAGACATCGAAACATGTATTTTAAACAAATGTTAATCATTGTATTTAAATTTTTTAACCATGTATTTAAAAAATGTTAAACATGTATAACAAGTATACTTGATTTATATAAAAACGGAAACATCAAAATATTCATTTTAACTATATGTTAATTTTATATTTGTAAATGTTGAACATGCATAAAAATAATGTTTCATATATGTATGAACGATATACAAGGTGTATGGGGAAAAAAGGAGACCAAAACATATATAATGAAAAAATGGACATAAAAAATATAAGTTTGTCAATATGTTTATCATGTAGTATTAAGAAAATGGTAAACATGTATATAAATAATGTTCTTGGTTTATAAGATAAATGTAGAATGTGTACTAAAAAAAGCATGTGTTGAGACCTTTTTTTTTGATGAAAATCAACAAAAAAATAGGAAAACAGAAAACTAATGAAAACCAGGAAAGCATAAAGAAAATAAAACCAAAGAAAACCAATGCAAAAGAATGAACCTGACATGGAAACATAGAAACACAAAGAAAACCGAGAAAAGAAACCAATGAAAATGAAGAAAAAACAAAGAAAGCAAAACTAGTGAAAATCATGAAATAAAAAACAAAACAAAGAAAAAAAATCAGTAAACACCGTGAAAGAAACAAGAAACCCGACAAAAACAAAGAAAAACATAACTGAAGAAAAACCAGTGAAGAAACGAAAGAAAACAAAAAAACAAAATAACGGAGGAACCGGTATATCCACCAACGAGGGAGCGATCTGAAGGTAGCAAATGGAGCGAGGGACCTAAGCTACTAGACCGGCTTTTTTTTTTGAACAAAGCAAGGCACCCGGAAGGTGCCCAATTCCATTTCCAGCACTGATGACAGTACAAGAGTTATTACATTGGCTTGAAGACCTAGAAGGGGATCAGAGCCAAAAGAAAGTAGCTGGAGGGAGAAGCAAAGATAGGTTGCTCAACAGTCAACCAGATGACCATCTGCTAATACAGTGAGAAAAGAAGAAAAGAGAGAGAGGCATTTACGAATACAAGTGTCTTTCAGAAGGGAAAGTATCAACTGTGGCATTCCATGGAGTTTGATCCGCGGAGAAATCAGCAAGCCTTCATCCTGTGAGAAATGGATAGGCAGCAGAGCGTGTTGTTTGCAATGAACAAAGTGACGTAGAGATTGTAATCTGCAAAAATAGATGAAGGCATCAGAAACAGTAGACCTTATGAATATGGAATCCTGAAATGGTAGTGTGTTGCAGAGAAGAAACAACAGGACAAGTGTTATTTGCATGGGAAGTGTGGGAACAGTCCATAGGCATTCCATGGATGTTCTGATAGACCTGCTTAGCTAGATTATGAGCTACCCCATTATTGTTCCCGGCAATATGAAAAATTTAAGCCTGCATAGTAGACATTGAATTGATAATAGTTGCTAAATCTTTCTAGACCGGCTTGATATGTGCGCTTCAAGCGAGAGGAATGCTATACTCGCTATAAGAGAGATACATCATTTGCACGCGCCCCGATGCTTATTTACGTCGAAGATGCGGCCAGAGGAACATGCATCCTCCGACTGGGCCAGCTATGTGACGTCTAGCGACCCGGGTCAAGTAGCCAGCTGTTTATAGTGGCTGCTTTTTTTTATCATTTTTATTATTTTCATTTTTGGGAAGTATGGAAATAATATATTTTTATAGTTTGAATTATTTTGAAAATATATTTGTTTTCAACTATTTGAATAGTTTATTCAACTTGTGAAGATTTTCTGTAATAAACGTGAACATGCTATCACAGTTCTGATGTTTTTTACACAGAAACATTTTTCAAAGTTTGCGATTTTTTGGGAACGCCAAAAAGTTATTAGAAATGTATAGGTTTTTTAAACAGAAACATTAAAAAAAGGATTTTTTTTGGCAAATTGGTCAATTTTTCAAACAAGTTTTTTGAAAGAAATATATAAAGCACGATAGGTTTTGATAACTTGAACCTGTTTCATACTTTTGAAGATTTTTTTTCTAAATTTCGATCATTCTCTAGAAACTGAACTTTTTTTCAAGTTCGTTAATGCTTTTTAAAACTCTAACCTTTGTTCAAAATATTGAACATTTTCTAGAAATTCTGAATATTTTTATTTTTTGAAAATTTTAAAAATGTAGAAAAGGGAAAAATAAATTAAATAAAACCCTCAATAAATCTGTAAAAAGAACTTCAGAAAAAATAAACAAAAAGTCCATCAGGAAGCTTCAAAAACCGGGTCCATGTTAGCTATGTACAAACGGGCCAGCATATTTGCATTGCTTGTTCTCATCCTGCAAAAAAAGAATACATTGCTTGTTCTCTTCGTGTGTGCGAAATGTCGAATGCGTCAAATACGAAATCACTAGGTAAGGGTTTGCCCGGCCGTCCAGTGCGCACCCAGCAGCTCCTCCCTTGTGCGTCAATTTAGTTCGTATACTGGTATATGTCAACTCGTCAATATGTCAATCCAAATTTGTGCTGATCGATCTTCACCCAAAAGATCAGGATGAGGAGCCCTTTGTCACTTTTGACGGCATGTTTGATGGTAAAATGTTAATAAAACTAAAGTATTGAAAAACTACCGTGTTTTAACCCGTAGATACTAGACACGACGGTTTTGACATATCAAAATAATTTGATGTAGTGTGAATATACTGTGACATACTGGCTAGTGTTTTTATGAGCAAAACCGTTGCAAACTGAACGGCCATGCAACAAGCATGGCCTTTAGTTTTTTGCTTTTTTTTTTGAAAGTAACAAGCACGGCCCTAAGAGGACACTCAGCAACACTGCGTAGCCGGTGGTGGAGCTGAGCGTGCGTGAACAGCCGGGGCGAACATTTAAGGCTTGCCTTTTTCATTTACTACAAATGCAAGTCTACTCAACCAGAGCTCATGGAAATCAATTGCTAAAAACATGAATATATATATGGATAAACAAGAAAATGTCTTCAGAATTATTAACATAGTGTCTTATCGCTTGATGCCATAGTAGAACTCCACAATAACAAGCGACACCCACAATACCAAGATCGGGACCCACATCACATATACTGCAGTGTCTCGGAAATGCTCGCTTGATGCCATAGTAGAACTCCACAATAACAATTGACACCCACAGTACCAAAATCGGGATCCACATCACTTATACTATAGCGGCTCGGGTTACCGTAGTGGCCGATTTTTTTATGAGTCTTTTTCTTTTTGGAAAAACATGCAAAAAAAAAACATTTTTAAAAAGTGGGTGACCATGGTTGCATCGACATGGCTAGCTGCATCTTGCTCTGGGTGGAAGAAAGGCTGCGGTGTCATTGCAGAGCTCCGTCCGAACAAAGCAATAGCTAGGGCTAGTGACAACGTCGTGGCGGGGTGGGACAACATGGGCGGCGGCTGCATTAGAGCATGGTTAATAATATAGCCGACTGATGGCTATAACATTTTGGCATGTCATCTATAGTCAATGTAATAGTCAACGCTTATAGCATCTTCGCGCGAATAGACTGGCGCGGGACGACCGTTCGAGAGGAGGCGCCGGATTTGCGCGGGGTGCGGCGGCGCTTCATATGGATCCTGGCCGCGGCGTGCTCAGCGCGTCGGCGGCTGGGGTTCGTGCTCGCGGCGTGGTGCGACCGCTGGACCTGGTGGTCACGTGCGTCGTCGGTTTCGGGTCAGATCCTTCTGGATCCGGCGCCCGGACGCCGTCGGCCAGCGCAGGATGGTGGCTTTCGTCGCTGACCAGGTCGGATCTTCATTGATCCAGCGCTTGGACGGATCTACGCCAGAGGCATTGAGCCTTATGGTGCTTCCCTCTGGAGTTTTCATGTCTTGGCTTCTGCCAGATCCAGAGCAGATGGAGATTGGTGGTACATGATGAAGACCAGAGGAAACTTTGGTCGGCTAGCTCGGCCCGGCATCGGCGACGGCTTCGACGTCGTTACCCTTCTTGAAGGTGAAGTTGAGGTCCCTCCTATCCACCTCAGACCCCTTCCCAAACGGAAGTCCAAAATCCGTCTTGGATTGGACGGCGGTGGTGCCCTTCGCATCGTAACCTCCATGGAGGCGCCGTCTTGGGAGGCTTGGGCGTTCGGGGGAGAGCTGCTATGGGTGAAGGACTCTGCGTGTCAGCTCCAGTAGCGGCAATGGTGTGGAGGTTGGCAGGAGGAGCGGCGTTCTAACCGCGTCAGATGCGTCTGTTAAGAGATGTCAAGTCATATGCTTGGCCGACAGGTACTACGCTGTGACATGCCTAGTCGGCAGGTGCTACGCACGACAGATCTTCCAGAGTGTCCGCGTCGGGATGGATGAGCGCAGAGTAGTGGAGTCGTTGGGCGTCGTGGTGGCGTCGACAGATGGCCGGACTGGCAAGAATGATGCGGATCTCTCTCCTGAAGATGGGACAGCGGTTCGATGACGATGTCGGCTTCTAAAACTTCTGCACGGGGTGTACGCTTTAGGCCTGTTGCACCAGTTGTTTGTTCCGATGCGCTAGATGGATGGATCGGCGACGGCATCGGCTATATATATGGGGAGTGAGAGCACTCCACATTATCAAGTTTGTAGGTGTGAATGATGGCTTTGGGTGGCTTGATGTATGTTCTTGTCAGACCCTCGTGAAATAATTAATAAAGATGGCTGCATGCATCGATTGATGCAGAGGCCGGGGTTTAACCTCCTTTTCTATATCTATACCTAATATTAAAGGACGGATGCTTTCATAGTTCTCCATACGTCAAGTTTTTATATCCGTTGATTTCATGTTAATCATAAATATTGATGGCTGAGATTTAAAAATAGATCTATTTTTTTTTATTAAAAAAAGGTTCCCGGTCGATCTCTTCTGGCTAGCCTAGTGCCCCTAGCGATCGATCTGATCTGGTCCTAGCAATCGATATGATCTGGCGAATCTAGGGATCGTTTTTTTTAATCCTTAACGATCGAGCTTTTGTTGGCCCAGGCTAACTCGATCTGACCGACAGGTTCAAGCCCAGCTAGCGTTCCTAAGTCCTAACTGGAATCAATTTGATCTTTCCTAGCTCTCCTTGGTGAATGAGAAGGCGAACCCGAGGTGGCCGGATGACGACGATCATGGCGATCCGCCGTACTCGGCAACTGTTGGTTCCCTCCGATGGTCGGTGGTGATGGATCTAGGTTTGCTCCTCTGAGAGCTCCCCGTCGTCATGCTATAAGGCGTTGTCGCCCACATCTCCACGTGCCGCCGTCCCGTCCACCAGCCGTCAAGCCATCCAAGCTCGAACTCTATCGGCCGCTTGTGCGACCCAAACATCCTGCATCTGCAGGGCATGTGCATCATGTGATCACCCTCCGGGCTAATTCCCATCCTACGCGCGCGTGCCATTGACACACTTTGAGCCCGCAGGGCAAGTGCATCAGCGCCCCAACACCACAGCCTTGGATAGCCGCCGCGCCTTGCAAGTGGCTTGAGGGCGACAAGTCGACAACTCCATTGGGGAGGACGTCGCTATCGCCAAACGGATTGCCAATAATGGAGTAGCTAGCCATGGTCAATGGCCAAGAAGGAGAGGATCACGAGAATGAGTCTCTCACCTCTGCACTAGGGGCTGGAGCTCAAGATCCCTAGCTTCTTCTGATGCCCAATCTTGCTTGACGTAATGCGGTCTCCGCTGGACACTGCACCAGCGTAGAGCACGACCACCTGAACGACCACGACCTCAGCTCTACTTAAGCTGTAGCACAGCGGGTGCTTGCCGGCGGCAAGGCAGATGGCGCTGGAGCTGCTCAAGAATTATAAGGTGAACGCCAAGAGCTGCCTCGGCGGCTATCATGTCGTTCTAACCAAGCTTAACAGGGGATAATTCCTTTTTCAATGTCTTGTTTCTTTAATGTAAAAGTGGAGGGCATCATCAAGGTCTCTGTCCATGGCAGCACCTACTTCGCGCTGGCCAAGCACCATGTGCGTTCTCTATTTACAGTACTATTCTTGATATGTTCCTCCTACAAATAATAACATATAATCATTTTTGGGGGAAAATAACATTAATATATATGTTCCTGCAATCATGATGTTGTGATGTTCTGTAGGCACACTTGCATGATACTACAAAGGCGATCAGTTCTGGCTAGCCACTCTCACCTGATAAAAAAATGTGATGTTCTGTAGGCACGATCGATGATGTGTATAGTTGTATACTGAGTCGGATGTAGCAATTCTCACATGTGTATGCAATACAAAATCCTATTTCAGAGATAAGCTGGGTTGGTAAAGGACCTGAAATCATATTGTTGTTCTGATGACAATTTGGGATTTTATGGGAGTTTCGGAAACATATAGAAACTGGAATTCGAAGCACTTTTAGTTGAGAAATTGGGATTGATGAGACCCATTTGTTCCATGGCAACACACAGATAGCATCCAAGACCATAAATTAGTTGATGAATTATACCAAAAACAATTAACATTGTTCTGATCATTTGCTTAGATTTTGAACTAGCAGTTCATTGAGTAGTCTGAGATGGTGAAAACTGAGGGTTGGGGCAATGGAATTTTCCCTCTTATTTTCTTAAACCTTTAGCTGGTATTAAACTTCATACTCCTATAAAACACAATGCCTAAATTTCCATAACACAAAGAAAGTATAAGAATTATAGGTTCTCCAAGTTCCGTAAGTTCTCATCATACTTGAATCAAGCTTTTTTCGTATGTGCCACTGGATTTGAATAGATACCTATTTTGTTCTCCGGTTGCAACGCACGGGCATATGTGCTAGTCTAAAAAAAAGAAAAAGAAATGGGCTACAAGGAAGTACTTTTTATTACCACATGTCCCATCATACACTCTCACATAGCTTCTTGGAGTCCGTGCTACAGCCGGCTGTAAATCAACAGTCCGCTTCCCTTCTCTCTCCTTTTCTCTCACATCCAACTCAGCAACCCATCTGCGCCGAGTGCAGCGATTCGGTGCCCAGGCTTATCTGCACCTGGCCAGAATTTTTTTTACAAAAAATACTAGAAAAATTCAAATTTTTTCTCATAGTAAAAAATTTGTTGCGTGAGGTTCGCGCCAAATTTTAGCTTATTTGGACATCTTAGGCGCTCTCAGTAAAAAAGACAAATCGGGTCAAAATAGTACATGAACACTGTTTTACAGACCTTGAATTTGTCTTTTTTGCCGTGAGTTGCTCATTTGTCCAAATGACTTGAAAATTGGGTCGGACCTCACGCATCAAATTTTTTACCATTTTTTAATTTTTTTAGTATTTGTTTTGATTTCTTTATTCAATACAGGTGCAGATGAGCGCGGGCTCAGAGAATGATCCACGCCATCTTATTATACTTGCTTATGAGATGTCAAAGGGAAAAGTAGGGCAGCCGCATCTGGGATGGAGGGTCTCGCTCGAGGAGGTTGGAAATAGGACGATGAAGGCTACGGGGAAGAAACCATGGTAGCGGCCGGGTGGAGCTTGTGGCCGCTCATGTTGGGGATTTGGGTACACGACCAGGAGGCTTTTTACACGTGCATAGGGCGATGCAACAGTGGCACGGGATTTGTTCATATGATCCCGAGAGAGAGAGAGAGAGAGAGAGGCGGAAAGAGAAGACCAATCGAAATATCTGGGAACCACCAATCAAGACGCCAAGAAAAATCACAAGGGACACATGACGGTAGTACAGGCTCAGGTCCCTGAAATGCATGTGTCCTCGTCTCATAAATCGACAAGAAGCCCAAAAATATGAGGAAAAAAATTGCATCTTTTTAGAGACCGGAATAGAGTCTTAATGCATCTCCAACAGCAGCACAACACGCGGCACGCTAAAAAAACGTTTGTAGCGCTGATCGTGAGTTTTTGCGCGGCGAAAGCGCTTGCTTCGGGCGTCGCCAAGAAATTATAGCGCCCGAGCCGCTTCAACAGACGCGCTATACTGCAGCACGCGTGAGCAGCCGGTGCTTGCCATATGTTGCATTTTTCGAGACGATGATGATATTTCAAACATCAAAACAAAGACATGGCATAGTTTAAAATCACCCACATAAGTTCATGACATAAAAGTTTAAATTCATGCCCACAATATCATCCAACCAAATTCAAAATCTAACCAAGTTCATGACATAAAAGTTCACACAAAGGAATGGCCCATCAACAATCATGCCTCTTCCTCGTCTTCATCCTCCTCTTCCTTTGATTCATTATCCTCATCTAAAGACGATTCTTCCTCCTCCTCTTCATTGTCGCGCGCCGCATCATCATGTGGAGCTCGGAAGGTGTTGGCAAGATCTTCAACAGAAGATGTGTGATGAGGCACACCGGAAGACATTCTGCCCATGCCGCCCGAAGGTTGTCGTGGATTTGTCACGGCAGATGTCCTTAGTGTCAGGACTTAGTCGTGAGGCCAATGCACCTATGTAGTAGCTTGAGAGGGGTTGAGTGAGACGAGAGACGCGAAGTTTTTTACCCAGTTTCGGCCCCTCACGACGGAGGTAAAAGTCTACTCCTGCTTCATTGATATTGATGATGATGATCACAATTACAAGCGTGCTCTATCTCGAGAGCTATTGACTTGTCTGTCTAAACCTAACTTGTGAAAACTTGTCGCTCACTAGTAGAAAAAGGGCCATTTGTCCCGGTTCATAAGGCCCATCTGTCCCGGTTGGGAAACCGGGACTAAAGGGTCGTTACTAATGCCTAGGCCTTTAGTCCTGGTTCTTATACGAACCGAGACAAATGGGCCTCCACGTGGCCGGTGCTGCGAGCCCAGGCAGGAGGCCCTTTAGTTCCGGTTGGTGGCACCAACCGGGACCAATAGGCATCCACGCGTCAGTTGTCTAGGGGCTAGGGTTTTTGTATTTTTTTTGAAAGGGGGGTGGATTTGGGGGTTTTGTATGGTTAATTAAGGTATTTCATATATTGTGTTAGGTAGCTAATTAATTAATAGAGAGAAGTGTCCTCTCTTATCTCTGTGTTTGGTCGACACTACGTACTATACATAGAGAGGCCCTCGACACGCTAGCTAGTAAGAAAATGAAGGAAACCATTAAGTACAGAAGTTCGTCATGCATACCGAGAGAAGTGATCGACCTCTCCTTCTCCGAGAGATTGGTCGAACAACAAGTTTTCGTATTATCTATCCGACGCTACTGGCTACATACATATACAATATGTAAGATCTCTTACAATCCACTAGCATTTAAAATCAACTTCCACATGGTATTCTCCGGCTTTATTGATGATGTGGTCAAGAAAGAATCCCGCCAATTCCTCTTGAATTGCTTTCATGCGATCTTGTGGTAGGAGTTCATTCCGCATCTGCCACGTCTAATTTGAAGAAGGGGGTTAATACATATATATGAATGAAACTCAACAGAAATAATGGTGTAATAAAATGAATTTGTGAATATTATTGCTTACGCACTTCATATTGTCTTTTAGAGTAGCCCCGCTTATTTTTCAAAGTCGCGTTGTAGATGA
Source organism: Aegilops bicornis (assembly GCA_021605145.1). Classification (NCBI taxonomy): domain Eukaryota; kingdom Viridiplantae; phylum Streptophyta; class Magnoliopsida; order Poales; family Poaceae; genus Aegilops; species Aegilops bicornis. The sequence continues at coordinate 48,131,522 of CM038669.1, forward strand.
AGTTGCACACGTAGTATCCAGAGTAATCATTCCCTTGTTTCTGCCACAAGCACTTTACGAGAAATAGAGGTCAATCAAACTGATAATGAAGCATTATAAATGGCATTGATGAAAATAGCTATAGAATCAACGGGAGATGCGTGCAACTAGCTAGCTAGTAGTACTTACTTTCAGGTATGTATATCGCAACTCCTTCGGCAGTCCCGGAGCTTCTGCGGTGAACTGTTTCCAAACCCTGCAAGACAAAGAAAATAATTATTATTACTTGACATATCAGGAAATGAACAAAAGTTGCCGATATGGTGCGATAATGATCGATTGAACTTACTTGTTGAGAATTTTAGTCATGTCCACATAGGTTTCGGGATCTTTTCGTCTCGAGTCTAAGACGGTTACTAGTCCCCGCTCAAGCTTAATCTCCAGGAGAATATAGTGGAAGCTACACACGCATGCATAACTCATCAATTACATTACAATAACCTCGCTCGAGTAATAAGGGAAACCGAATATGCACACGACAGTAACACTCACTTGAAGTTGTAAGGAAAGAGTATTAAATCTTTGTTTTGATTTATTAACAATTATTTGAGCAAGTTGGCCTCGGCCTCTTCGGCATTCTTTGTAACCTGAAATTCATCTATGAGATTTGTGTTAATGAACCCAATATCATACATTTCTGCTTTTCTGCACTCGACGATCTTCAATCTGCATAATATAGTGAGAATAATTATAAATACATGCAATGAAAGAGCTTAGCTATATATAGAGACTTAATGACAGAAGTAGTACTTACAGACAGTAGCAAGTGACCGTTAATTTATCGAGAGCCTTTTGATTGAAGAACTGGAAGAACTCCTCAAATGGAACATGCAACAGATCAGTTCCAACGAGGTCGTGCTCCTTTTTAATTCTCAAATACAAAGTATTTGTCACGACCGGTTTTTCAATAAAAATATTTATTGAACAACCGACCTATGAAGTCCAATATGAGGAAAATCCTTCATACCGGTAGACCAAACTTTGATACAATAAGCCAGTAGCATTACACTATTACAGGGGTCGGACTGAAGATGCCCAACCAATTATTACAAACACGCCGATAATTATACATAGTGGCGGATATGACTCAAAGGTGTGGGGTGGAAATACTACTGACTCGAGATATGAGTGGTTGGTGGAATAACACAGCGGGGTGGTTAATAAGTCTACTGCACTGGCGGCTCATCGAGCGTCGAGGTGAGGCTCGATGAGTTTATTTGGGTAGCGGAAGCGGATATATCACAATGACTAATCCAGGGGTCGCACGAGACTGACTGGGATTCCTCTAGGCATCGGACTCGCTATCAAATTCTTCATCCATGAGATCGCCTTCACAAGATCCGGCCAAATCAACAAGCCAGGTGAGTACTTTGAAAGTACTCGCAAAACAGTTCGGACAAAAGATATAACAAATGAATGCATGAATGAGTCATGATTAATTTTAACAATGCTCAAATAAGTCAGTATAGCAAAAATAAAATGAGAAGGGAATCGGCGGTAGTCCGCTCGAAAACCCAAAGAAGGATAAACTCAAAACCGATCGAGTGTCTGAAGTGACGCCTCGAAGGGTGAAAATAAGTAAAACATGCCACAGTCGGGCGTCTGGGCGACACCTCATAAAGGGCTTATATTGAAATAAAAATACATGCGTGCCGCAGTCGGACGTCGGAGCGACATCACAGAAAGGGCTTATAATAAAAGTAAATAATAACGATGCCGCAGTCGGACGTCTGAGCGACATCACAGAAAGGGCTTATAATGAAAATATATAACAACAATGCCGCAGTCGGACGTCGACATCGCAGAAAGGGCTTATAATGAAAATAAATAACAACAATGCCGCAGTCGGACGTCTGAGCGACATCGCAGAAAGGGCTTATAATGAAAATAAATAACAACAATGCCACAGTCGGACGTCTGAGCGACATCGCAGAAAGGGCTTATAATGAAAATAAATAACAACAATGCCGCAGTCGGACGTCTGAGCGACATCACAGAAAGGGCTTATAATAAATTATTCATAACTGACAAGATATAGTGCTCACGGAAAATATTCATCACAAGACAATAAGCGGGTTAGTCCGTTCACAGGAAAGTAAACATTTAATACTCAAATGGTTCTCAGGAGTTTCTGTCACTGAGACTGACACTTGACAAGATGAGATGATCACGGTACTTGGACATGAATAAGATGAATTCAAGAATTTTGACTCTGCAGAGTTTGTACCAAAATTGTCCACAGCCAACGGATTTCCGTAGTCACGAAGGACTAGTTCCGTTTACGGTATTTCAGAGGAAACACAACTAGCTAGTACACACCCATCATACCTCACGTTGCCAGGAATCAACCTAGACAGCGTTTAAGAAAAACTTTGAGACGGGGAGATCACAATCTCGAATAGCATGGGATCAAATTTATATCTGGCAGCGCTCTAAGGGTGCCCCTCTCGGTCCCAACCGGAAACACCCATGCCCCTGACGGATGAAAGGCTTTAATCCAGGGCCATGGAACCTTCATCCCGCCTCTCGATTTGGTGTGTACCAGGAAGTGGTTTGCAACCTATTAGGCCGTATCCCTTGCGGGAAACAGGTGGTAGTACGGAAAGGAAGGCAGACGGAAATCGGCCGACGATTTATGTTGACACTGGGTCAATGATATGGCATAAGCCTGGCATGCTACAACACTGCCATCTTACCCATACTCATGCCAACTCATGGCCATGCAACAAGTTTCCAGCAACTCACGGATTTACCGAGCTCATTTGCTTCAATGCTCACGAGATAAACTATCATCAAAAATGCTCATGAACGTGCCATGATACAAAAATAATGCAAACATGCCCAGACACTCATCATATCAAAAGTTCAAACTTTGCTTGCCTGGTTCAGAGTAGTCGGGGTCTAGCTCGGCGAAGTTCGCGGTTCCGTCACCTCCTTCGGTATCTACGGTAAACAAAAATACACACGCTAACGTAAATACCGTGGGGTACAGAAAGTTGATCCAAATTTTTTTCAAATAAATATGATAAAAAACTAGACAAACATTTGAAAAGGACAGAAAAGAATCACTCAAAATTCCTTTCTCGTTAACAAGTTATAAGGGTTTTAGCCCAAGGACCCATCTGTAATGAAACATAAAACTTCCAGGGGGCTTTGCAGAAAAATCCAGAAAAACGGTTCAGAGTGGAAGCGTATTTGCCAAAGTACGCTTTCAGAAAACGATTCAAAAAAACAAAAGAGAGGCTGACGGGTGGGTCCCACCGTCAGGTTTGAAATTTCAAACGAGGGAGTCGGGGCTCGTCGGCGCCCGAGAGCCGCGGTGGTCGCCGGCGGCGATCCACGGCGAGGCAGGGAGATCGGAGAGTACCTCCATTCCGCGTCTGTGGGAGGTGGTGGTGGTCGCCGGTGAGTACCACGTCCGGGCGGGCGACGCTTGCTCCGGCGGACGGCGATTCGGTGGTCGTGGATCTCACGGGGAGAGCTGCGGAGGTGGAATTGAGGAGGGGGTTAGACTCGTGATAGCATGAAAGGGTATCTGACGGGGTTAGGGCGCCGGAGATGACCTCACCGGCATGAATCGCGGTGGAGGCCGAGGCGGAAGGAAGCGGCCGGAGTCGAGGAAGAAGAGCTCCTCGTGGCCCTTCGAGGGCTTGGCGAGGTTTGGGGAGGTAGTGGAGGTGTGCGGGGCGAGCAAGCTCGGGTGCTATATATAGCCAGCCTGAGGCGGTTGCCGAGAACGGGTTCTCCGGCGAGGTAATCACGGCGGCGCTGTGGTTGCACGGTCGGCTTAGGAGCTTGAGCATCGACTAGACGAAGAACTGGTGCCATCCCCGTGTCCAACTCAGCAAGGTGGGCGCGGTTACGGCCTGTCCTCGACGGAACGGCCGCACGGCCCGTCGGCGGCAGAGAGCGTGCTCTGCGCATGCCAGGACACGATGACGGTGCTGCATGCGTGCGCTGGCAAGGAAATGGCCACGCGGAGCCACCAGGGGGCTTGGGCGGCGCCGAACGGCGTTATGCCGCCGTTACGCTTCCCTGTCGGCCGCCACGGTGGTTCGCCATCGCAAGACACGCCGCAAGCAGCGGCCAGGTGCCACCGATGCCGTGAACGCGCCAAGCACGCGTGTGGGGCTCCGGACAAGCAAACTAGGTCATGAAAGCAACGTGCCAAGTGCACTGTGAACATGTGACTGAAATTACAGCGGAGATCGACACTAAACTCTGAATTTAATCGAAGATGAGCAGAAAGCGATTAACGCAAGGTGTTCGGCAGAATGATTTAGGCATGTAGGGATTTTTCCTTGAGCTGGTTTTTGGTGGAGGGGCCTCTCATTGCATCTAGAGGCTGCCTGAATATTTGTGGAATTTTTGGATAAGTGTAGATATGAATTTCACCAAATTTGGCAAATCTGGTCCAAACTTACAGAGACTATAATTTGAAATTTTTGAACAGAAGAGGAGTGGATCTTGATTGATCTAGGTTGTGGGTACCAAGGACCATCCAAGGGAGTTGGTTTGAGGTCAAAACTCAAATGCATTTAGGTACTTGCTTTGCAAATCACCTAGGCTCAAGATAATAGACAGAAAAGATTTGGGAGAGGAAATAATTGAAATAAAATTCAGAAAAGAGTTGAACTAGTAGAGATAGAGTGTTTGGATTTCCCAAAGTGGAAGGAGATATATTTGGGAAGATTTTACCATGTGGTGTATGGCCAAACCATAAATGATCTCAAATATGGGAGAGGATGAAAAACTCCTAGAGTTTCTTTTGAAAGAAAGATAAACTTCAAAAAAATTCTTGGATCCTTGAGGAGAGAGAAATCAGAGGAAAAATTTAAAACCAAACACCAGAGTTGAAGGAGATGCAAAACTAAAATATTTGCTAGAGGGAAAAAGCTTTTGATAGAGATTTTTGGAAGGGTTTTGGTGACCTCCTTCAAATCCAACAAATTTTTTGAAGAAAACCAAAGGAAAAATTTTGGAGTGTCACAACACCTACCCCCTTAGGAAAAATCTCGTCCCCGAGATTCCAGTTGATCCTCAAATAATTTTGGGTGCTCTGTTCGAAGGAAATCTCTCTTTCCCAAATGGCTTCACTTTCGGTGTGGTTGCTCCACTGAACTTTGAAGAACTTGGTGGTTTTCTGTCGGGTTCTCCTTTCTGACTCTTCCAAGATTTTTATCGGATGCTCCCGATATGTAAGGTCTGGTTGCACGTCAATGTTTTTATGGGGTACTTGTTTCTCTGGGTTGCTTACGCACTTCCTCAATTGGGAGACGTGAAACACGTCGTGGATGTCGGATAATTCTTCGGGTAAGTCTAGCTGGTAGGCCACCGTGCCTCTTCGTGCTACTATGCAGAATGGTCCGATGAATCTTGGTGCTAGCTTCCCTTTAACCTTGAATCGGTGCAGGCCTCTCATGGGTGATACTCGAGGGTACACAAATTCACCGGGTTCAAAATGGACTCCATGATGCTTCCGATCGTAATAACTCTTTTGTCGACTTTGGGCTGTCTTGAGTCGGTCCTTAATTACCTTGACTTTATCTTCAGCCTCTTTGAGCAGGTCTGGGCGAAGATATGACTGTCTCGGTTCCGACCAATTCAGCGGGTACGACATCTTCGTCTGCATGAGCTTCAAATGGTGCCATTTGCAGGCTGGACCGATAGCTGTTGTTATATGCGAATTCTGCGTATGGTAAGCTCTCCTCCCAACTGGTCCCATAGGTGAGGACACATGCTCAAAGATATCTTCTAGAATCTGGTTTACTCACTCAGTCTGCCCATACATGCTGGGGTGGTATGTGGTACTAAATGCCAGCTGAGTTCCCAGAGAGCTTGTTGTAAGTGATCCCAAAACCGGGAGGCGAATTGAGTGCCTCTGTCCGAGATTATTTTCTTTGGGACTCCATGTAAGCAAACGATACGGGAGAGGTAGAGCCTAGCAAGCTTCTGAGTGGTGTGTGTTGTCTTCACGGGGATGAAGTGTGCTACTTTAGTCAGTCTATCAGTGATGACCCATATGGCATCATGTCCGTGTCGTGACCGAGGTAGTCCAACAATAAAATCCATTCCAATCTCGTCCCATTTCCACTCGGGTATCTTATTTGGTTGCAACAGCCCGACCTGTTTCTGGTGCTCGGCCTTGATGCGTTGACAAGAGTCACAACATGCAATAAACGTGGCTATGTCTCTTTTTATACCATGCCACCAAAATGTTTCCTGAAGATCTTTGTACATTTTTGTTCCTCCAGGATGGATTGAATATGGAGCGGTGTGGCCTTCAACCAGGATTTGTTGTTTAAGGTCATGGATATTTGGTATGCAAAGCCTATTCCCGTACCACAATATTCCTTGCTCATCAATAATGAATTCCGAGGCCTTGCCCAACTTCATCTTCCGTTTTATACCTTCAATGCTGGGGTGTCCACGTTGAGCCTCTTTAACCTTCTCTATCAGGGTAGGCTGTACTTCTAAGTTTGACACACTGCCTTCGGTGACCACCATCAGGTTGAGCTTTGCGAATTCCTGCTGGAATTCAGGTCTTAAGTCTGGCATGCCGTCGTTGTCCGGACTGGGGTTCCGACTCAGAGCATCTGCTACAACATTTGCCTTGCCCGAATGGTAGTGGATCCCAACATCATAATCCTTTACTAATTCCAACCAGCATCGCTGCCGTAAATTTAGTTCTGGTTGTGTGAAAATATACTTGAGGCTTTTGTGGTCCGTGTATATTTCACAACGATTACCAAGTAAAAAGTGTCTCCATTCCTTGAGTGCATGAATAACTGCTGCTAATTCCAGGTCATGGGTAGGGTAATTTTCCTCATGCTTGCGAAGCTGTCTGGAAACATATCGACAACCTTGCCTTCTTGCATTAATACGCACCGAGGCCCTTTTCGAGATGCGTCACAAAATACCTCAAATTTTTGTGTATATCTGGCACAATTAGTACTGGTGTCGTCAGGTCTCCTCTTTAGTTCTTGGAAACTTTTCTCGCAGGCTTCCGGCCCATTCAAACTTCCTGTCTTTCTTGAGTAGTTGCGTCATTGGCTTTGCTATGGTGGAGAATCCTTCAATAAATCTCCGGTAGTATCCTGCCATTCCCAAGAAACTTCGTACATCCGTCACGCTGGCTGGTGGCTTCCAGCCAAGTACAGCCTTGACCTTTTCCGGGTCTATGGCGATACCTTCTTGGGTCAGTACGTGGCCCAGAAAACCTACTTGCTTTAGCCAAAATTCACACTTGCTGAATTTAGCGTACAACTGATGTTTCCTGAGTTCTCCTAGTACAATCCGGAGATGTTCAGCGTGCTCTTCTGGTGTTTTGGAGTATACCAGAATATCGTCGATAAATACCACAACAAACTTATCCATAAACTTCATGAATACTTTGTTTATGAGGTGAACAAAATATGCGGGGGCGTTTGTTAGTCCGAATGGCATTACGGTGAACTCATACAATCCGTATCTGGAGGTGAAAGCGGTCTTGGGAATATCTTCAGTTCGCACTTTCAGTTGGTGGTATCCCGATCTCAAGTCAATCTTTGAGAACACCTTGGCCTTAGCGAGTTGATCGAATAAATCATTTATTCGTGGCATCGGATATTTGTTCTTGATTGTGACCATGTTTAGCGCTCGATAGTCTATGCACAATCTCAGTGTTCCATCCTTATTTTTGGCAAACAAAATTGGTGAACCCCAAGGTGAGGAACTGGCTCGTATGTACCCTTTTTCCAACAGTTCCTTTATTTGCTTCTTCAGTTCTACCAATTCGGATGGTGCCATTCTGTACGGTTTCTTGTATATGGGAGCGGTTCCGGGTGCTAGCTCAATGCTGAATTCTATCTCTCGATCTGGTGGCATGCCTGGTAGTTCTTCGGGAAACACATCTGGAAATTCACACACCATCGGAACCTTGCTCAATTCAGAAATATCCACCTTATTCAATCTCGGTTGCCGGGATATTTTTCTTTCCTTGGCTGAAACCTTTATGGTCTTCCCGTGGTGATGGGTGAGAATTACGGTCCTGTTGAAGCAGTCAATAAAACCTTTGTTGGTAGTTAACCAATCCATCCCTAAGATGACATCCAGTCCTTTATTTTCCAACACGATAAGATTTGCGTGAAACTTCAACCCTTCAAAATCGATAACCACACCCTGGCAATAATTCTGGGTAACTTGCTTAATTCTGTGGGGACTTGACGATCATAGATTTTCCCAAGGGAAGCATCGAAAAATTATTTTGCAAAGCAAAACTTTTCAAACGAATGAGTGAGAAGCTCGAATCAAACAAAACCATGGCAGGTATTGTGTTGACAGGAAACGTACCGAGTACGATATCTGGGGCATTTTGTGCTTCCTCTTTGGTCACGTGGTTCAGATGACCTTTCCTGTGGTTGTTATTTGGGTTGAAATTGTTGCGCTTTGGCGCCGAATTATTGCTTCCATTGTTCGGCTTTGGGGTCGAGTTCCTTGGCTTGGGGCACTGCTTGGCATAGTGCCCTTCTTCTCCACAAGCGTAACAGGTAACGCCTGGGCGATATGTGAACTCCTTGTCCCTTGCGTGGAAATTCTTGATTGGGCGTGAGACGCTTGTCGTGGGTTTGGGTGTCCAGTTTTTCTGAACATCTGTCTTGCTGCGGTGGTTGCCGGTATGTTTAGTCTGGTCCCTCTTCCGCTTGCGGAAATCTTCTAAGCTGCGTCTCTCATTTTCCAAGGTAATGGCCTTATCCACCAGCGTCTTAAAATCTGGAAATGTGTGTACGACCAATTGGCATTTAAGTGCGGGCGTCAGACCGTCTAGGAATTTCTCCATCTTTTTGTTTTCTGACATACGCTCCTCGTTGGCGTAGCGAGACAGCAGGGTAAACTGACTGTTGTATTCTGACACTGTCATTGTCCTTTGCTTGAGGTCATCAAATTCTCTCTTTTTGATCTTCATAAGACTCTTAGGAATATGTGCCCCACGAAAACCTTCTTTAAATTCCTCCCATGATATATTATTTTCGTTGGAGTGCATGTGTAGGAAATTTTCCCACCATGATGCGGCTGCTCCAGTGAGATAGTGCGGAGCGTAAAGCACTTTCTCAAGATCTAAACACTGGGCAATGATTAATTTTCTCTCCATGTCTCGAAGCCAGTCCTCGGCTTCAAGAGGTTTGTCAGTGTGAGAAAATGTTTGGGGACGTGTCTTCTGTAGCTCAGATAATTTTGATTGCTGCTGATACTGTCCACGGTGATTTCTCATATTGATGACTTGGTTCAGTATTTCCTGATGTTGCTTCTGACTTTGTTCATAAAGACGGCACATTTGGGAAAGTGTTGTTTCACTGTCCTGCTGACTTGTCTGTCCCTGTATGAAATTGTTGCCTAGGGGTGTGCCATAATTTTCCTCTGTCGGAGTTGGCATGGAGCGCGTCCAAGGACGAGACATAGTTCACTCTGGGGATATATTTGAAACACTCATAAGAAAAGAAATTGAGCCGAAAAAATCAATAAATTCAAGAAGATGCAAAAAGTTGCAAATGCTCCAAGATTTTTCAAGAGAAAATACGTTATGCACGGAGAAGGACTGTTCGTTACATATCTTACACGCGAGCAGTAATTATACAATACGTCACTCAGGATATGCGTACATAAATCCTAACATGTTATTTAGTCTAGTGCACTTCTCCAGATCCTACAGGATGCGCAAACAAACTACTTCTCACTGCCTATTTACATATAAACATATCAAACAAGTCGGTACATCGCAAGGCGGCTAAGCGTACTTAGTCGGAGATGGTAAGGATTTCCCTTGGCCTACCAAGGGTGAGGCGTAGAGAGGCTGGGGACTCAACCTCCTCTTCGGAGATAGGCTCCAGACGTGAGGCGCTGCGCGGAGTTGGTGGAGCAGGTGCCCTGTGCGGGACAACTCGAATCTGAGCGGGCACGAGGGGTGGTGCAGAACGAGCCGGAGTAGGTGCAATGACATGGTTGAATTCTTCCGTGGTAGGCAGGCGACGAGTAGCGATGCGAGCAGCAGGAGCAAACGATGCTGATGATGAGACGAAAGTTAGTGGCGGTGCGGCGCGCAAGAGCTCCCTCCTGTTGGCGGCACAGCCATGGACTGAGTCCATGCGGGCGGCTACAAAGTCGTCCACCAGGTTGTCGAAGGCTGCCTCCAAAGCCCGGAGATACTGGCGAGCATCTCAAAAGCTTCGTCCCGTTCTCCTCGGGGGCAAGAGAACGCGTAGTGGCAGGTGTATGGCACGTGACATGGCAGGTAGCGGTAGCGACGAGTCTTCATCGAAGGAAGGATATCCCTGAGACGAGCTATCGCCTCACGGGCTGCCATCTGCAGTGCATGCTTCTCTGTGGGCATGGCTCTCCCCACGAACCGGTAGCGCTCAACTCGTCCTCTCTTGAATTCCACCGCGGCTTGGTGCATGGTCAGACGGTCGTTGACCTTGTGCTGAGAGAGAGAGAAGACTGGGCGCACATCTGGCCCCATCGCGACCTGAACGATGAAGGAGAGAAGCTTGACGAACCCATCGGGCATGTTGGCGAACATCTGCGACTCGCAGTCGTTGCCAGCCATCTACAAAAAGTAGGCAAAAGTCCTGAGTAGTCAAATCATAAATTTATGCCGATCGCCGTAAATTGTCTACATTTGTGAAAAAATAAAATAGCTCTATTATGCTAATAATCGATTAGCGATCGCACCTAGTGGCTTCCTACAGTCAGCTGGCTCTGGTACCAAGCTTGTCACGACCGGTTTTTCAATAAAATATTTATTGAACAACCGACCTATGAAGTCCAATATGAGGAAAATCCTTCATACCGTAGACCAAACTTTGATACAATAAGCCAGTAGCATTACACTATTACGGTGGGTCGGATGAAGATGCCCAACCAATTATTACAAACACGCCGATAATTATACATAGTGGCGGATATGACTCAAAGGTGTGGGGTGGAAATACTACTGACTCGAGATATGAGTGGTTGGTGGAATAACACAGCGGGGTGGTTAATAAGTCTACTGCACTGGCGGCTCATCGAGCATCGAGGTGAGGCTCGATTAGTTTATTTGGGTAGCGGAAGCGGATATATCACAATGACTAATCCAGGGGTCGCACGAGGCTGACTGGGATTCCTCTAGGCGTCGGACTCGCTATCAAATTCTTCATCCATGAGATCGCCTTCGCCAGCATCTGGCCAAATCAACAAGCCAGATGAGTACTTTGAAAGTACTCGCAAGACAGTTCGGACAAAAGATATAACAAATGAATGCATGAATGAGTCATGATTAATTTTAACAATGCTCAAATAAGTCAGTATTGTTGGAAATATGCCCTAGAGGCAATAATAAAAGCATTATTATTATATTTCCTTGTTCATGATAATTGTCTTTTATTCATGCTATAACTGTATTATCCGGAAATCGTAATACACGTGTGAATACATAGACCACAATACGTCCCTAGTGAGCCTCTAGTTGACTAGCTCGTTGGTCGACGAGATAGTCATGGTTTCGACTATGGACATCACCTGTCATTGACAACGGGATCACGTCATTAGGAGAATGACGTGATGGACAAGACCCAATCCTAAGCATAGCACAAAGATCGTGTAGTTCGCTTTTGCTAGAGCTTTTCCAATGTCAAGTATCTCTTCCTTAGACCGTGAGATCGTGTAACTCCCGGATACCGTAGGGAATGCTTTGGGTGTACCAAGCGTCCTGGCGTAATCGGGTGACTATAAAGGTGCATTACGGTATCTCCGAAAGTGTCTGTTGGGTTGACACGGATCGAGGCGAGGATTTGTCACTCGCATGACGGAGAGGTATCATTGGGCCCACTCGGTAATGCATCATCATAATGAGCTCAAAGTGATCAAGTGTCTGGTCACGGGATCATGCATTACGGTACGAGTAAAGTGACTTGCCGGTAACGAGACTAAACGAGGTATTGGGATACCGACGATCGAGTCTCGAGCAAGTAACATACCGTCCGACAAAAGGGAATAGCATACGGGGTTGCTTGAACCCTCGACATCGTGGTTCATCCGATGACAACATCGAGGAGCGTGTGGGAACCAACATGGGTATCCAGATCCCGCTGTTGGTTATTGACCGGAGAGCGTCTCGGTCATGTTCTGCATGTCTCCGAACCCGTAGGGTCTACACACTTAAGGTTCGGTGACGCTAGGGTTAATAGGAAGACAAGTATGTGATTACCGAATGTTGTTCGAGTCCCGGATGAGATCCCTGACGTCACGAGGAGTTCCGGAATGGTCCGGAGGTAAAGATTTATATATGGAAAGTGGTTAAACGGACTCGGAAAGTGTCTGGGGTATACGGTAATGTACCGGGGCCACCGGGAGAGTTCGGAGGTCCACTGGAGGGGCCACCCCTCCGGGGCCACATGGGCTAAGTGGGAGAGGGAGCCAGCCTGGTGGCTGGGCGCACCTCCCACCTAGGCCCATCGGCTAGGACATGGGGAGGGAAACCCTAAAGGGGGCGCCCCCTAGCTTGGGGGGCAAGCCACCCTCCCCTCCTCCCCTTTGGCCGCCGCCCCCATCTAGGGTTTCCCCTAGATGGCCGGCCCCCCTTTGCCCTCTCCTCCTATAAATAGAGGGGTGGGGGGGAGGGCTGCACACACCATTGAAGGCGCAGCCCCTCCCCTCCCCAACACCTCTCTTTCTCCACGCGAGCTTGGCGAAGCCCTGCCGGAGAACTGCAGTACCGACTGCACCACGCCGTCGTGCTGCCATTGGAGTTGTCTTCCTCAACCTCTCCTTCATCCTTGCTGGATCAAGACGGAGGAGACGCCATCGTCCCGTACGTGTGTTGAACGCGGAGGTGCTGTCCGTTCAGCACTTGGTCATCGGTGATCGGAATCACGTTGGGAACGTCTTCATCATCACCACTCCCTCGAACGCTTCCGCACTCGATCTACAAGTGGTATGTAGATGCAAACTCTCTCTCTTGACTCGTTGCTTAGTAGAACTCATAGATGGATCTTGGTGAAACCGTAGGAAATTTTTTATTTTCTGCAACGTTCCCCAACAGTGGTATCAGAGCCAGGTTTATGCGTAGTTCTCTATTGCACGAGTAGAACACAATTTAGTTGTGGGCGTGGATCTTGTCAATTTACTTGCCGCTACTAGTCTTATCTTGCTTCCGCGGTATTGTGGGATGAAGCGGCCCGGACCAACCTTACACGCACGCTTACGTGAGACCGGTTCCACCGACTAACATGCACTAGTTGCATAAGGTGGCTGGCGGGTGTCTGTCTCTCCCACTTTAGTTGGAGCGGATTCGATGAAAAGGGTCCTTATGAAGGGTAAATAGAAGTTGACAAGATCACGTTGTGGTTATTCGTAGGTAAGAAAACGTTCTTGCTAGAACCCAATTGCAGCCACGTAAAAGATGCAACAACAATTAGAGGGCGTGTAACTTGTTTTTGCAGCAATTGTCATGTGATGTGATATGGCCAAGTTGTGATGAATGATGAATGACACATTGTGATGTATGAGATCATGTTCTTGTAATAGGAATCACGACTTGCATGTCGATGAGTATGACAACGGCAGGAGCCATAGGAGTTGTCTTTATTTTGTATGACCTGCGTGTCATTGAAGAACGCCATGTAACTTACTTTACTTTATTGCTAAACGTGTTAGCCATAGAAGTAGAAGTAGTCGTATGGCGTGACAACTTCATGGAGGCACAATGATGGAGATCATGATGATGGAGATTATGGTGTCATGCGGTGACAAGATGATCATGGAGCCTCAAGATGGAGATCAATGGAGCTTTATGATATTGGCCATATCATGTCACTACTATATATAATTGCATGTGATGTTTATTATGTTTATACATCTTGTTTACTTAGAACGACGGTAGTAAATAAGATGATCCCTTACAACAATTTCAAGAAGTGTTTCCCCTAACTGTGCACCGTTGCTAAAGTTCGTCGCTTCTAGGCACCACGTGATGATCGGGTGTGATGGATTCTTACGTTCACATACAACGGGTGTAAGACAGATTTACACACGCGAAAACACTTAGGGTTTACTTGACGAGCCTAGCATGTACAGACATGGCCTCGGAACACGGAGATCGAAGGTCGAACACGAGTCGTATAGAAGATACGATCAACATGAGAATGTTCACCGATGATGACTAGTCCGTCTCACGTGATGATCGGACACGGCCTAGTCGACTCGGATCGTGTAACACTTAGATGACTAGAGGGATGTCTAATCTGAGTGGGAGTTCATTGAAATAATTTAATTAGATGAACTTAATTATCATGAACTTAGTCTAAAACTTTTGCATAATATGTCTTGTAGATCAAATGGCTAACGCTCATGTCAACTTGAACTTCAACGCTGTTCCTAGAGAAAACCAAGCTGAAAGATGACGAAGCAACTATAATGGATCGGGTCCGGAACACGAGGATCATCCTCATAGCTGCCGTGAAACAATATGTCCTAGAAGGACCGCTAGGTGACGCCCCGTTCTGAAGAACCAAGACATTATGAATGCTTGGCAAACTTACCGATGATTACTCCCTCGTTCGGTGCGGCATGCTTTAGACTTAGAACCGGGCTCCAAAAGCGCTTTTGAGCATCACGGAGCATATGAGATGTTCGAGGAGCTGAAACTTGTTTTCCAAGCTCACGCCGGTCGAGAGATATGACATCTCCGACAAGTTCTATAGTTGTAAGATGGAGGAAAACAGTTCACAAGGAGCACATATCGAAGATGTCCGGGTTGCACAACCGTATGACCCAGTGAATATTAACCTCCCCGATGAGGCGGTCATTGACAGAATCCTCGATCGCTCCCACCAAGCTACAAGAGCTTTGTGATGAACTACAACATGCAGGGGATGGTAAAGACCATTCCTGAAGTGTTCTCTATGCTGAAGTCAGCCGAGGTTGAAATCAAGAAAGAACATCAAGTGTTGATGGTCAATAAGACCACTAAGTTCAAGAAGGGCAAGGGTAAGAAGAACTTCAAGAAGGACGGCAAGGAGGTTGCCGCGCCTGCAAGCAAGTTGCCGGAAGAAGTCAAAGAATGGACCCAAACCCGAGATCGAGTGCTTTTTATTGCAAGGAGGGGTCATCGAAGCGGAACTGCCCCAAATACTTAGCGGACAAGAAGGCCGGCAACACCAAAGGTATATCCGATATACATGTAATTGATGTGTACTTTGCCGCATCAGTAGTAACTCTTGGGTATTTGATACGGTGCCGTTGCTCATATTTGTAACTCACAACAGGAGCTGCGGAATAAGCGGAAGCGGCAAAGGACGAGGTGACGATCTTGGCGTCGGGAATGGTTCCAGAGTCGATGTGATCGCCACGGCACGCTTACCTCTTCATTTACCTACGGGATTAGTTATGAACCTTAATAATTGTTATTTGGTGCCAAGTTTGAGCATGAATATTGTATCCGGATCTCGTTTAATGCGAGATGGCTACTCATTTAAATCCGAGAATAATGGTTGTTCTATTTATATGAGAGATATGTTTTATGGTCATGCTCCGATGGTCAATGGTTTATTCTTAATGAATCTCGAGCGTAGTATTACACATGTTTATAGCGTGAATACCAAAAGATGTAAAGTTGATAACGATAGTCCCACATATTTGTGGCACTGCCGCCTTGGTCACATTGGTGTCAAGCGCATGAAGAAGCTCCATGTTGATGGACTTTTGGAGTCTCTAGATTATGAGTCATTTGACACATGCGAACCATGCCTTATGGGCAAGATGACCAAGACTCCGTTCTTCGGAACAATGGAGCGAGCAACCAACTTATTGGAAATCATACATACCGATGTGTGCGGTCCAATGAGTGTTGAGGCTCGCGGAGGATATCGTTATGTTCTCACTCTCACTGATACTTGAGTAGATATGGGTATGTCTACTTAATGAAACACAAGTCTAAGACCTTTGAAAAGTTCAAAGAATTTCAGAATGAGGTAGAGAATCAACGTGACCGAAAAATAAAATTCCTACGATCAAATCGTGGAGGAGAATATTTAAGTCACGAATTTGGTACACACTTAAGAAAATGTGGAATCGTTTCACAACTCACGCCGCTGGAACACCTCAACAGAACGGTGTGTCCGAACGTCGTAATCGCACTCTATTGGATATGGTGCGATCTATGATGTCTCTTACCGATTTATCGCTATCATTTTGGGGATACGCTCTAGAGACAGCTACATTCACTTTAAATAGGGCACCGTCTAAGTCCGTTGAGACGACACCGTATGAATTATGGTTTGGGAAGAAACCTAAGCTGTCGTTTCTAAAAGTTTGGGGATGCGATGCTTATGTCAAGAAACTTCAACCTGAAAAGCTCGAACCCAAGTCGGAAAAATGCGTCTTCATAGGATACCCTAAAGAAACCATTGGGTATACCTTCTACTTAAGATCCGAGGGCAAGATTTTTGTTGCCAAGAACGGAACCTTTACGGAAAAAGAGTTTCTCTCGAAAGAAGTAAGTGGGAGGAAAGTAGAACTCGATGAAGTACTACCTCTTGAACATGATAGTAGTGCAGCTCGGAAAGTGTTCTGTGATGCCTACACCAACTGAAGAGGAAATTAATGATGATGATCAAGGTACTTCGGATCAAGTTGCTCGAACTTCAGAGGTCCACTAGGACACGTTCCGCACTGCAGTGGTACGGCAACCCTGTCCTGGAAATCATGTTGTTAGACAACGGTGAACCTTCGAACTATGAAGAAGCGATGGCGGGCCCAGATTCCAACAAATGGCTAGAAGCCATGAAATCCGAGATAGAATCCATGTATGAAAACAAAGTGTGGACTTTGACTGACTTGCCCGATGATCGGCGGCGATAGAAAACAAATGGATCTTTAAGAAGAAGATGACGGATGGTAATGTCACCATCTATAAAGCTCGACTTGTCGCTAAGGGTTATCGGCAAGTTCAAGGGATTGACTATGATGAGACTTTCTCTCCCGTAGTGAAGCTTAAGTCCGTCCGAATCATGTTAGCAATTGCCGCATACTATGATTATGAGATATGGCAGATGGACGTCAAAACAGCATTCCTTAACGGTTATCTTAAGGAAGAGCTGTATATGATGCAGCCGGAAGGTTTTGTCGATCCTAAGGACGCTAACAAAGTATGCAAGCTCCAGCGATCCATTTATGGGCTGGTGCAAGCATCTCGGAGTTGGAACATTCGCTTTGATGAGATGATCAAAGCGTTTGGGTTTATGCAGACTTATGGAGAAGCCTGCGTTTACAAGAAAGTGAGTGGGAGCTCAGAGCATTTCTCATATTATATGTAGATGACATACTTTTGATGGGAAATGATATAGAATTCTTGGACAGCATTAAGGCCTACTTGAATAAGTGTTTTTCAATGAAGGACCTTGGAGAAGCTGCTTATATATTAGGCATCAAGATCTATAGAGATAGATCGAGACGCCTCATAGGTCTTTCACAAAGCACATACCTTGATAAAATTTTGAAGAAGTTCAAAATGGATCAGTTCAAGAAAGGGTTCTTGCACATCTTTGCCAAGGTGTGAGATTGAGCTCAGCTCAATGCCCGACCACGGCAAAAGATAAAGAAGAGATGAGCGTCATCCCCTATGCCTCAGCCATAGGATCTATTATGTATGCCATGCTGTGTACCAGACCTGATGTAAACCTTGCCGTAAGTTTGGTAGGAAGGTACCAAAGTAATCCCGGCAAGGAACACCGACAACGGTCAAGAATATCCTGAAGTACCTGAAAAGGACAAAGGACATGTTTCTCGTTTATGGAGGTGACGAAGAGCCCGTCGTAAAGGGTTACGTCGACGCTAGCTTCGACACAGATCTGGATGACTCTAAGTCACAAACCGGATACGTGTATATGTTGAATGGTGGAGCAGTAAGCTGGTGCAGCTGCAAGCAGAGCGTCGTGGCGGGATCTACATGTGAAGCGGAGTACATGGCAGCCTCGGAGGCAGCGCATGAAGCAATTTGGGTGAAGGAGTTCATCACCGACCTAGGAGTCATACCCAATGCGTCGGGGCCGATCAAACTCTTCGTGACAACACTGGAGCTATTGCCCTTGCCAAGGAGCCCAGGTTTCACAAGAAGACCAGGCACATCAAGCGTCGCTTCAACTCCATCCGTGAAAACGTTCAGGATGGAGACATAGAAATTTGTAAAGTGCATACGGATCTGAATGTCGCAGATCCGTTGACTAAACCTCTTCCGCGAGCAAAACATGATCAACACCTGAACTATATGGGTGTTCGATTCATCACAATGTAAACTAGATTATTGACTCTAGTGCAAGTGGGAGACTGTTGGAAATATGCCCTAGAGGCAATAATAAAAGCATTATTATTATATTTCCTTGTTCATGATAATTGTCTTTTATTCATGCTATAACTGTATTATCCGGAAATCGTAATACACGTGTGAATACATAGACCACAATACGTCCCTAGTGAGCCTCTAGTTGACTAGCTCGTTGGTCGACAGATAGTCTTGGTTTCCTGACTATGGACATCAGCTGTCATTGACAACGGGATCACGTCATTAGGAGAATGACGTGATGGACAAGACCCAATCCTAAGCATAGCACAAAGATCGTGTAGTTCGTTTTGCTAGAGCTTTTCCAATGTCAAGTATCTCTTCCTTAGACCGTGAGATCGTGTAAGTCCCGGATACCGTAGGAATGCTTTGGGTGTACCAAACGTCACAACGTAATCGGGTGACTATAAAGGTGCATTACAGGTATCTCCGAAAGTGTCTGTTGGGTTGACACGGATCGAGACAGGATTTGTCACTCCGTATGACGGAGAGGTATCACTGGGCCCACTCGGTAATGCATCATCATAATGAGCTCAAAGTGATCAAGTGTCCGGTCACGGGATCATGCATTACGGTACGAGTAAAGTGACTTGCCGGTAACGAGACTAAACGAGGTATTGGGATACCGACGATCGAGTCTCGGGCAAGTAACATACCGTCTGACAAAGGGAATAGCATACGGGGTTGCTTGAACCCTCGACATCGTGGTTCATCCGATGAAAACATCGAGGAGCGTGTGGGAACCAACATGGGTATCCAGATCCCGCTGTTGGTTATTGACCGGAGAGCGTCTCGGTCATGTCTGCATGTCTCCCGAACCCGTAGGGTCTACACACTTAAGGTTCGGTGACGCTAGGGTTAATAGGAAGACAAGTATGTGATTACGAATGTTGTTGAGTCCCGGATGAGATCCCGGACGTCACGAGGAGTTCGGAATGGTCCGGAGGTAAAGATTTATATATGGAAAGTGGTTAAGCGGACTCCGGAAAGTGTCGGGGTATACGGTAATGTACCGGGGCCACCGGAGAGTTCGGAGGTCCACCGGGAGGGGCCACCCCTCGGGGGCCACATGGGCTAAGTGGGAGGGAGCCAGCCCCTGGTGGGCTGGGCGCACCTCCCCACCTAGGCCCATGCTTGGCTAGGGACATGGGGAGGGGAAACCCTAAAGGGGGCGCCCCCCTAGCTTGGGGGGCAAGCCACCCTCCCCTCCTCCCCTTTGGCCGCCGCCCCATCTAGGGTTTCCCCTAGATGGCCGGCCCCCTTGCCCTCTCCTCCTATAAATAGAGGGGTGGGGGGGAGGGCTGCACACACCATTGAAGGCGCAGCCCCTCCCCTCCCCAACACCTCTCTTTCTCCACGCGAGCTTGGCGAAGCCCTGCCGGAGAATTGCCGTACCAACTGCACCACGTCGTCGTGCTACCATTGGAGTTGTCTTCTTCAACCTCTCCTTCATCCTTGCTGGATCAAGACGGAGGATACACCATCGTCCCGTACGTGTGTTGAACGCGGAGGTGCTGTCCGTTCAGCACTTGGTCATCGGTGATCGGAATCACGTTGGGAACGTCTTCATCATCACCACTCCCTCGAACGCTTCCGTACTCGATCTACAAGTGGTATGTAGATGCAAACTCTCTCTCTTGACTCGTTGCTTAGTAGAACTCATAGATGGATCTTGGTGAATCCGTAGGAAAATTTTTATTTTCTGCAACGTTCCCCAACAAGTATAGCACAAATAAAATGAAAAGGGAATCGGCAGTAGTCCGCTCGAAAACCCAAAGAAGGATAAACTCAAAACCGATCAAGTGTCTGAGGTGACGCCTCGAAGGGTGAAAATAAGTAAAACATGCCACAGTCGGGCGTCTGGGCGACACCTTATAAAGGGCTTATATTGAAATAAAAATACATGCGTGCCGCAGTCGGACGTCAGATCAACATCACAGAAAGGGCTTATAATAAAAGTAAATAATAACGATGCCGCAGTCGGACGTCTGAGCGACATCACAGAAAGGGCTTATAATGAAAATATAACAACAATGCCGCAGTCGGACGTCGACATCGCAGAAAGGGCTTATAATGAAAATAAATAACAACAATGCCGCAGTCGAACGTCTGAGCGACATCGCAGAAAGGGCTTATAATGAAAATAAATAACAACAATGCCGCAGTCGGATGTCTGAGCGACATCGCAGAAAGGGCTTATAATGAAAATAAATAACAACATTGCCGCAGTCGGACGTCTGAGCGACATCGCAAAAAGGGCTTATAATAAATTATTCATAACTGACAAGATATAGTGCTCACGGAAAATATTCATCACAAGACAATAAGCGGGTTAGTTCGTTCACAGGAAAGTAAACATTTAATACTCAAATGGTTCTCAGGAGTTTCTGTCACTGAGACTGACACTTGACAAGATGAGATGATCACGGTACTTGGACATGAATAAGATGAATTCAAGAATTTTGACTCTGCAGAGTTTGTACCAAAATTGTCCACAGCCAACGGATTTCAGTAGTCACGAAGGACTAGTTCCGTTTACGGTATTTCAGAGGAAACACAACTAGCTAGTACACACCCATCATACCTCACGTTGCCATGAATCACCCTAGACAGTGTTTAAGAAAAACTTTGAGATGGGGAGATCACAATCTCGAATAGCATGGGATCAAATTTATATACGCGCGCTCTAAGGGGTGCCCCCCTCTCGGTCCCAACCGGAAACACCCATGCCCCCTGACCGGATGAAAGGCTTTAATCCAGGGCCATGGAACCTTCATCCCGGCCTCTCGATTTGGTGTGTACCAGGAAGTGGTTTGCAACCTACTAGGTCGTATCCCTTGCGGGAAACAGGTGGTAGTACGGAAAGGAAGGCAGACGGAAATCGACCGATTTATGTTGACACTGGTCAACGATATGGCATAAGCCTGGCATGCTACAACACTGCCATCTTACCCATACTCATGCCAACTCATGGCCATGCAACAAGTTTCCAGCAACTCACGGATTTACCGAGCTCATTTGCTTCAATGCTCACGAGATAAACTATCATCGAAAATGCTCATGAACGTGCCATGATACAAAAATAATGCAAACATGCCCAGACACTCATCATATCAAAAGTTCAAACTTTGATTGCCTGGTTCAGAGTGGTCGGGGTCTAGCTCGGCGAAGTTCGCGGTTCCGTCACCTCCTTCGGTATCTACGGTAAATAAAAATACACGCGCTAACGTAAATACCGTGGGGTACAGAAAGTTGATCCAAATTTTTTTCAAATAAATATGATAAAAAACTAGACAAAAATTTGAAGAGGACAGAAAAAGAATCACTCAAAAATTACTTTACATTAAAAAGTTATAAGGGTTTTAGCCCAAGGACCCATCTCAGTAATGAACGAGAAAACTTTCAGGGGCTTTGCAGAAAAATCCAGAAAAAGCGGTTCAGAGTGGAAGCGTATTTGCCAAAAGCACGCTTTCAGAAAACGATTCAAAAAACAAAGAGAGGCTGACGGTGGTCCCACCCGTCAGGTTTGAAATTTCAAACGAGGGAGTCGGGGCTCGTCGGCGCCCGAGAGCCGCGGTGGTCGCCGGTGGCGATCCACGGCGAGGAAGGGAGATCGGAGAGTACCTCCGTGTTCAGGGCGCCATTCCGCATCTGTGGGAGGTGGTGGTGGTCGCCGGCGAGTACCACGCCGGGCGGGCGACGCTTGTTCAAGTGACGGCGATTCGGGTGGTCGTGGATCTCGCCGGGAGAGCTGCGGAGGTGGAATTGAGGAGGGGTTAGACTCGTGATAGCATGAAAGGGTATCTCGACGGGGTTAGGGCACGGAGATGACCTCACCGGCGTGAATCGCGGTGGAGGCCGAGGCGGAAGGAAGCGGCCGGAGTCGAGGAAGAAGAGCTCCTCGTGGCCCTTCCAGGGGCTTGGCGAGGTTTGGGGGAGGTAGTGGAGGTGTGCGGGGGCGAGAGCAAGCTTGGGGTGCTATATATAGCCAGCCCGAGGCGGTTGCCGAGAACGGGGTTCTCCGGCGAGGTAATCACGGCGGCGCTGTGGTTGCACGGTCGGCTTAGGAGCTTGAGCATCAACTAGACGAAGAACTGGTGCCATCCCCGTGTCCAACTCAGCAAGGTGGGCGTGGTTACGGCCTGTCCTCGACGGAACGAACGCACGGCCCGTCGGCGGCAGAGATCGCGCTCTGCGCATGCCAGGACACGATGACGATGCTCCATGCGTGCGCTGGCAAGGAAATGGCCACGCGGAGCCACCAGGGGGCTTGGGCGGCGCCGAATGGCGTTATGCCGCCGTTCTACTCCCTGTCGGCCGCTACGGTGGTTCGGCCACCGCAAGACACGCCGGCGCAGGCGGGCCAGGGTGCCACCGACGCCAGGAACGCGCCAAGCACGCGTGTGGGGCTCCGGACAAGCAAACTAGGCCGCGAGCAACGTGCCAAGTGCACTGTGAACATGTGACTGAAACTCTGACGGAGATCGACACTAAACTCTGAATTTAACTGAAGATGAGCAGAAACAGTGCACGCGAGGTGTTCGACAGAATGATTTAGGCATGTAGGTATTTTTCCTTGAGCTGGTTTTTGGTGGAGGGGCCTCTCATTGCATCTAGAGGCTGCCTGAATATTTGTGGAATTTTTGGAGAAGTGTAGATATGAATTTCACCAAATTTGGCAAATCTGGTCCAAACTTACAGAGACTATAATTTGAAATTTTTGAACAGAAGAGGGGGTGGATCTTGATTGATCTAGGTTGTGGGTACCAAGGACCATCCAAGGGAGTTGGTTTGAGGTCAAAACTCAAATGCATTTAGGTACTTGCTTCGCAAATCACCTAGGCTCAATATAATAGATGTAAAAGATTTGGGAGAGGAAATAATTGAAATAAAATTCAGAAAAGAGTTGAACTAGTAGAGATAGAGTGTTTGGATTTCCCAAAGTGGAAGGAGATATATTTGGGAAGATTTTACCATGTGGTGTATGGCCAAACCATAAATGATCTCAAATATGGGAGAGGATGAAAAACTCCTAGAGTTTCTTTTTGAAAGAAAGATAAACTTCAAAAAAAATTCTTGGATCCTTGAGGAGAGAGAAATCAGAGGAAAAATTTAAAAACCAAACACCAGAGTTGAAGGAGATGCAAAACTAAAATATTTGCTAGAGGGAAAAAGCTTTTGATAGAGATTTTTGGAAGGGTTTTGGTGACCTCCTTCAAATCCAACAAATTTTTTGAAGAAAACCAAAGGAAATTTTTGGAGTGTCACAGTATTCGTCCCCCAGACTCTCTGCAGGTTTTCATGTACCAATTATGGAATCTTCGCATCATCGTTGTTAGAGATTTTTCATCTTTGACGAGAGGCTTCCCGTACGCGTATCTGTGTTCGTCCACCTCCAAGAAATCATAATGTACATCATCGGACAGGTAATCTCCAAGATTGCTATAACCGGGCACCATCTCCAGAGCATTAGCGATGATGTCGCTAGACACATTGAGCGGGGGGCACGATTGGTTCGCTTGTTCGCCGAGCTGGGCAAATTTTTTCCCAGCTGCTCGTCATTCTTTTAACCTTTGATCACTGACAGTACTTCTCGACCGCTCCGCTTCGAGATATGTCTTTTCAGTAACGCGATCATAGTTGGTTTTCGGCGGAGACTTAGGTGATTTCCTCAGGGCATCGATAGTGCGCTTTGCTTTCACCGCATCTACCTTCTCCTCCGGAGGTGGATGTCTCTCTTCTTTCGCCCCTTCAAAGAAGTCCTTCACTTCTTTTTCCACGATATTATTGTTTTCTTCCATGGTCCTCTCGTACAGTAACTTCTCTAGAGGCTTGAGAGGTGGACCGTATCTGTATTGCCTCCCGCCTCTGGCTGTACTGCTAGACGCCAGAGCAGACGGAGCGTCTGCGACTGTCTTCTTTCGTGCTTGCTTACGAGGCGGAGGAGAAGGACTACGACGCGCCGGAGCAGCCGGGGCGGTGGCGGGTCTCTTCCGCCCTTGCTGGCGAGGTGGAGAAGGAGGAGGCTAGTGGCTGCCCGGGGGCGCCGACGCAGGCGGAGAAGGAGGCGGAGTGCCGCCACGCGCCGGAGGAGGTTGAGTGCCCTGATCGTCACTCGCCGGAGGAGGAGGCGGAGTGCCCTGACTCGCCAGAGGAGGAGGAGGAGGCGGAGGCATCCAGTTCGGAAGGTTGATGAGCTCCTTCCGCCATAGGCATGGAGTCTTCAGACAAGAACCCAGCCGAGTCTTCCCTTCACCCGTAGGGTGGTCAAGCTGGAGGTCCTCAAATCCTTCTGTGATTTCATCCACCATCACCCTAGCATATCCTTCCGGAATCGGCCGGCAGTGAAAAGTTGCGCCAAGTTCAGGAGGTGCAACAGAGACAACAGCCGCCTTGACTTTCAATTCCATCCACTGCGTCATAAGGTGGCAATGCTGAGGCTCCGTGATAGCATCTACGGGGTAGCTAGCAGGAGCCGTGAAGACAGGCTCCTGAAGCAGCTCCATGGAAGCCACCCTGCTTCTCCGCTAAGATGGGGGGGGGTATCTTCGGGTGTAGCTTCGGCAGGTCGCATGCTGCGAACTGCCTCTCGTTCCTCTAGCGCTTGTACCCTTGTGTGCAGCGCCTGTATTTGGGTCAACTCCTTTTTCTTCTTCCTCTCCCGGTGTTTGTAACCGCCTGCGTCGAGAAATCCAGCCTTCCACGAAAGGGAGCCTGGCGTGCCTCGTGTCCGTCCGGGGTGCTCAGGATTCCCGAGGGCCTCCGTGAGCTCGTTGTTCTCTCTGTCCGGAACGAACGTCCCTTGATGCGCCTTTTCGATATACTTCTGAAGCTTCACGATGGGTGTGTTCAGCTGCTCGTCGGTCCAAACACACTTCCCTGTTACAGGGTTCAATTTTCCTCCAACCCCGAAGAACCAAGTCCTGCAATGGTCTGGCTAGCGTCGCGTCTCTGGTTCGATCCCTTTATCAATGAGGTCATTCTCAGCCTTGTCCCACAACGGTCGGGCTTTCAGGTAGCCACTTGACCCTGTGCGATGGTGATGCTTCTTCTTTGCAGCATTTTTCTTGTTTGTCGCTGGCATCTTCGCTGCTCTCTCAGATTTCTTTTTGGTGACAAATTCGGGCCACTGATCTTTGATCTTCTCAAATCGGCCGATGAATTCTGGAGTCTTGGCTTGGTCGACAAACAATGATTTCAGCTCATTCTTCCACCTCCTGAATAGCTCAGCCATCTTCTTAAGAGCATAAGCCTTGATCATTGGCTTTTTAACTGGATTCTCCGGATCCTCCTCTGGCGGGAAGGTGAAATTTTCCTGCAGCACGGTCCAAAGATCAGCTTTCTGCCTATCGCTGACATACGACACCTGAGAGTCTTTGTCCTTAGGCTTCAACCATTGCTCGATGCTGATCGGGATCATGTCCCTCACTAGAACCCCGCGCTGAGCATTAAATTTTTTGCTTGGTCCGGAGGGGTTCAATCGGTTGGCCAGCGCGATCAATTTCGATGATCGTGTACCTTTCATCCGCGCGCAACTTTCTCTTCGGGCCTCGTCTCATTACCGAAGTGTTGCTCGATCCGGAGGCCTAGAAAAGAAGAAAAAGAAGAGAGTTAATATGTGTACATACCAAAAACAATTAATGCATCAATTAGCTATAGTCAGCACATGCTTAGTTAATTAATATATATACTGGCGGACTCCGCTCGGTCACCGGAGCCGTCATCACGGTGTCCTTCCCCTCCATTCGCCACCGGAGCCGTCATCACGGTGTCCTTCCCTCCATTCAGACACCGTGAGCCGTCATCACGGTCTCCTTCCTCCTCCATTGTTTGATCATCATCGTAGCCTGCTTCTTCATCCTGTCTTTCCAGACCATCGGTGCATGTGTGGTTGAGAAACGACAAGACGGCATCACTTCCGTGTGCGATTATCTTCCCCAACACCGCTTCTTTTGCTTCGTCTCGGGGGTACGGATCCATATTTTCTGCAAATATTTACAACATGGCAATTATTATTCAAACATGACAGATGGATATATTAGTTGCAAACTTTGAACTAGCTAGCTAAGCACAATAAGGAATCATATTAGTGGCATGGCCTCGACGCTACTCTAGGGTTTGGGGTGGCCTCGGCAAAGCTTCAAGGGTTTGGGGTGGCCTCGACAACGCTTCAAGGGTTCGGGGTGGCCTCGACGACAACGCTCTTTTAACTTGGTAAATTTGGGTGGCCTCAAGAGAGTTTGTCGATCGGGTAGGGGCGCGGCGGGAGGGGGTAGGAGACCGACATCGTTTTTTTCTAGGGTTTGGGTATCCTTGAGAGTTTTGGTCAAGCGAGAGGGTCGGGGGGTGCTCCCGTGGTATAAGTTATCACGGTCGAGAGGGGGTTATATCAACAACGACATACCCGATAAAAAATAAGAAAAGGAAGAAGAAGAAAAAAAGAAGAAAAAAAAGGAGAAGAAGAAAGGAATAGTTTCTATTTTTTCTTCTTCTCCTCTATTCCTTTCTTCATCTCCTCTTTTTTTCCTTTTTTTCCTCTTCTTATTTATTTCTCCTCTTCTTCATCTTTTTCTTTTCCTTCTTCCTAAACTAAACATAAACTAAAATAATCCTAAAACTAAACGAAACTTCTCCTCCTCCCTTTATATTTCTTCGTCTTATTTTTTTATCCTAAAACCTTATGAACAAAGTTACAACAGAAAAAACAATAAAAATTCTATAAACAAAATATAAATTCTATGAACAAAATTACCTGACCAAAAAATCCTATAAACAAAGAAAACAATAAAAAATCCTATGAACAAAATTACAATAAAAATTCTATGAACAAAGAAAACAATAAAAATTCTATGAACAAGATAAAAATTATTTGCCTATGAACATGCAAACATTTGCATATTCTACAATATCATCATCATATTCTACAATAATATCACCAAAAATCCTAACTTTTGCATATGAACAGGGGGCCTGCTTGCATTGCCGGGCTGGCGGGCGGCGGCAAGAAGCGGTCGGTGTTGGGGCGCGGGGAGGAAGGGGGAGAGGAGGGGGACCAGTGCGGTGAGGCTCACACTGCAGCAGCGGGCGGCAGGTCGGGCAGGCGACGGGCGACGCAGGTCGGGTAGGGGCGACGGCGACGCAGGTCGGGCAGTGGTGCGGCGAGGTTGGGCAGGGCGACGGGCGACGACTTTAAGACGGGCGGCAGGTCGGGCAGGAGCGGCGAGGCCGGGCAGGGGCGACGGGACGAGGTCGTCAGGGGCGACGATGACGAGGTCGGGCAGGGTGCGGCGAGGCCGGGGCAGGGGCGACGGCGACGACGGAGACGGGCGGGCGAGGTCGGGGAAGGGGCGGCGAGGCCGGGCAGGGCAGCTGGGCGGTGTCGATGTCGTCGGCGTCGTCGGGGCGGCAACTGCGAGATGAGAAGTGAAATTTTCACAAGTCCTGCTTATATACCAAGAGCATTGGTCCCGATTCGTGGCACCAACCGGTACCAATGCAATCCTTTAGTCCTAGTTGGTGCTACCAACCGCGACCAAAGGTCAGTTTTCGGCAGGCCAAAAGGCGGGAAGCGGCGGCCTTTGGTCCCGGTTGGTGGCACAAACCGGGACTAAAGGGGGGGGCGTTGGTACCGGTTGGTGCCATGAACCGGTACCAATGCATTCCTTTAGTCCCGGTTGGTGCTACCAACCGGGACCAAAGGTCCTGTGCTGCTGCGCCCACGTCGAAAGTTTAGTCCCACCTCGCTAGTTGAGAGGGGCGCGCAGTGGTTTATAAGCCCCACTGCTGCACCCCTCTGGAGCTCCTTTCCAATGCAGGCTTACGGGCCTAAATGTCACTGCTATGCCTGATGGGCCTACTGGGCATTCTGCGGGCCTGAATCCTGGCACATCGATGGGTTTCTAGTCGTATTCAGGCCGTGGCAGCCGAGTAGGTGGCATTTATTTTATTTTTTGACTGTTTTTTTGTTTACTTTTTTGCTTTATTTATTTTGTTTTGTTTCTACTTATAACAAAAAACTTATTTGTTTTATTTTATTTTATTTTGTTTCTAATTACTTATTTATTTTATTTTATGATAATTCTTTTTGCTATTAAAGTTTATAACAAAAAAGTTCTTTATGAAAATTCTTTTGCTTTTCATGATTTTGAATAGAAAATACTTGATAATTTTAGTTGCATCAATTTTATATAATTTTAGTTTCAATAATACTAGAGGTTGCTTATAATGTTTTGAACAGAAAATGCTTTGTTAATTTTAATTTCATAAATGTTATTAAAGTTTATTTTATTTTGTTTCTACTTATATATTTTATTAAATTTTATATTAATTTGTTTCTAATTACTTATTTATTTTATTTGTTAGTTTTCATGCACCATTTTTCATAAATTTTACTGATTATTTTGAGCTATAAGACCCTAAAATTGAAAATCACTACAAATGAACTCTGAAAAGGTTGAAAGTTGGCATGGTATCATCATTTCATCCACATAGCATGTGCAAGAAAGTAGAGAGGCTTACGGCAAAAACTGGATGCACTTCGTGTACAAAACGGACAATCTATTTCGAAGTATCGTGGTTTCATACGGAAACTAAATGCATTATAAAGGGATTTCATTTTTTTTTTGAACTCCATAGTTTTTCTGTGTTCAAAATGCACCATTCAAAGCCACATAATCAATTTTCAACCCTTTCTGACTTCATTTGTTATTTTTCATGCATTTACTGATTATTTTGAGCTATAAGACCCTAAAATTGAAAAGCACTACAAATGAACTCTGAAAAGGTTGAAAGTTGGCATGGTATCATCATTTCACCCACATAGCATGTGCAAGAAAGTAGAGAGGCTTATGGCAAAAACTGGATGTACTTCGTGTACAAAACGGAAAATATCTTTCGAAGTATCAGGGTTTCATACGGAAACTTGTCTGTTACAAAGGGATTTTATTTTTTTGAACTTATTTGAACTCCATAGTTTTTCTATGTTCAAAATGCATCAGTGAAAGCCACATCATCAATTTGCAACCCTTTCTAACTTCATTTGTTATTTTTCATGTATTTACTGATTATTTTCAGCTGGATAGAGATAAGTTACCAAATTAATAGTAGTTCATCATCACATTAAAACCAAAGTACATACATAGTTCAAATTGAACAACATATAGCTCTCCAGAGCATCTAGTTAAACCATACATTAAAACTATGTAAAACCTTTCAATGCAACAACAAATGCGATCATAATCACAACTAAGGTAACAATTGATCCAACGGCATAATGATATCAAGTCTCGGTATGAATGGCATATTTTCTAATCTTTCTAATCTTCAACCGCATTGCATCCATCTCGATCTTGTGATCATCGACGACATCCGCAACATGCAACTCCAATATCATCTTCTGCTCGTCAATTTTTTTATTTTTTCCTTCAAGTAATTGTTTTCTTCTTCGACTAAATTTAACCTCTCGACAATAGGGTCGGTTGGAATTTCCGGTTCAACCACCTCCTACATAAAAAAATCTATGTCACGTTGGTCGGCATAATTGTCATAAACAATAAATGAACCAAATAGTTATAAAAAGATAATATATATACCACATCCGAATCATAGACAGGACGAGGACCGACGGGGGCGGATACCAGAACCATCGCACTATATAATATAAAGGAATAATAAGAGTAAGAAAATTAGACAAGTATCCATCTCAAGTAAGAATTTTTTTTCTTTCAAAAAGAAGATAAGAACAAGAGGCTCACCACGGTGGTGCCGGCGACGAGATCGGCGCGGGCGATCGACGGTGGTGAAGACGAGGACGGGACGTGACGGACCGCTAAACCTAGAAAATCTCGGAAAAAATGGAGCTCGGAGGTCGAGTTTCGAGAGAAGAAATATTAACTAGTGTGGCGCGGACATTTCATCGAACACCTCATGTGCATAGGAGGTGAGCTAGAGCAACCAAATGCCCTCCCCTCGCCGGCCAGCAAAAAGCAAAGCACGGTGGAGTGCTCTGCTCGCTGTCGATGGGCTATATATAGGCAAATCATTTGTCCCGATTCGTGGCTGGAACCGGGACCAATGGTTATGGGCCAGGAGCGAGGCCCATTGGTCCCGGATCGTTCCTAGAACTGGGACAAATGGGTCTAGACGAACTGGGACCAAAGCCCGCGAGGCCCCGGCCGGCCACCTGGGCTCACGAACCGGGACGAATGCACCCGTTGGTCCCGGTTCGTATAAGAACCGGGACTAATGGGCTGGCCAGGCCCGAATGAAAGCTCCTTTTTCTACTAGTGCCTCTTGGGGTACCCTGCCCCTCCTTATATAAGTTGAAGGGGCGGCTTACATGACTAGTCCTAATAGGATTAGGATTACTCTATTACAAGTGGAGTCCTAGTCTTGCTTCCTTTGTAAGGGAATATTCCTTATGCTTTTCTCTTAAGCCGGCCCACCATAACATAGTCGGCCTTCCCACGAGCCGCCTTCTGGGCCACCGGGTCTTGTCGCTCCTCTGACCCGCCTGCCAGGTTACCAATGAGTCACCAGGCCCAGTCGGGTCATCAGTGAGTGGAGAGATCCGGGCGGGTCACTTCGTGAGTCGCCAAGTTAGGGCGGGTCACTAGTGAGTCGCCAAGTCCGGCCGGGTCATATTTTCGGCCGGGTCATACCGGCGGGTATATCCCCGACAGAGGTGCTCCCATGCCTCCCACGAGAGACGCAAAAATCATGCCTCCCATGATAGCTCCGAAGCCACCCATGCCTCCCATGGCCTCCATGGTAGCTCCGAAGCCACCCATGCCATCCATGGTAGCTCCGAAGCCATGATGCCTCCCATGCCGCCAATGCCACCGCCTCCCATGCCGCCCATGCCACCGCCACCCATGCCGCCCATGCCACCGCCAACCATGGCTATTTTTTGGACCAAGACTTCTTCACGGGCAAGATTGACGTACTCCTTTTGCTTCTCATCAAGGGTCGATGTGTTCATGAAGAACAAGTACTAGGGTTTGCGGCGGCAGCGGAGGGGTCGCGGGTGTAGGAAGGGGTGAGGGGGGTGCCGGCGCGTCCGTCCATTGGGCCAATTCGCCAGCCGTGGCGCGGGCGGGGCGAAAGTGGCGCGGCGAGAGGGTGCGGCGCGAGTGTACGCGTGTATGTATAAGCGCTTGCGTCTATACTGCGTTAAAAAAACCTGAGAAAAGTGTATGCTTTGAAATAAATAGATACACGTGTTGCAGCCATGTCCATCCAGATTTAGGTGCACACGTCCATAATTAGCCCGCGGAGGCCGGGTGCCGCCGCATGCATGCAGAGGATAAAATGGATCCGTCCATGGAGCTCACCGGCCGGACGTCCCTCGTTCTGTCCAACTAATTAGTACGCGCGTTTCTGTTCGACCCACGTACCTGCGCAGGCGCGGCGCGGGGACCAATGAAGGCGACCGGCAGCAAGAGCATGTCGGCGCACTTGACGCGTAACCTGGCGCCCAGCCGCGGCGCCGGCGACGACGACCCGCCGCAGCCGCAGACGGCCACCTGCTGCACGGCGCTGCAGCGGGGCTTCCCGGCGGACGGGAAGCCGACGCAGTCGCGGTTCGCCCCGGTGAGGACGCCCGGCTCGGCGGCCATGATGCTGCACGCCGACGACAACGGCCCTATAGAGGAGGAGGAGCCGGAGGAGGGGGAGGGGCAGCAGCAGCAGAAGCAGGCCACGACGCCGACCAAGAGGGCGGCGGCGGCGACCAAGACGATGATCAAGAAGATGGTGCGCAAGTGCAAGTCGTCAGTGGCGGACGTGGACGTGGCGCGGCTCGGCGACGGGGCCCCGCAGACGCCACGTCTCCGGCGCAGCGGCGCCATCCGCCGGGACTGGAGCTTCGAGGACCTCCGCGGCGGCAACAACGCCGCCTAGGCACCTAATAAAATACATAAATAATCTTGGATCCGTCCGGAAAAGCCATGCATGATCCCACAGTTCGAATCAAGATCGACATGCATGCAATGCAAGTGTGTGTGACTGCCCAGCCAGGCAGCTTTGATCCGATTGGCCTGAATCAATGCTGATAGTACGTATACAACAAATTTGATCGTGGTAAAAGATTCTCCATTCGGTTAACAACAAATTTCTCTCCGTGGGGTAGTGGCTCGAGCATATATGTTATGTATCTGTATAGTGCAAGGTAACTGTTCTCTACGGTGCAATGAACGAACATATGAATGTCATTCATTGTTGCGAATAATCGTCCATTCTTCATACCCAACTTGCTTGGGACCAAAGGTTGTTGTTCTTGTTGTTGTTGGAATCCCAAAACAAGAAAAATTGCAGAAATATCCTTTGGGCCTTTCGGCACCAGTATCTCATTGGACGCTACCTTGCTCTCATTGTCTGGGCCAAGGAATTCACCCGAAGTCGACTGCTGGTTTTGCCAAAATAGCATGCCCTTTGACGATTGTTTGCATTGATGACCACTATTAAAGCCAACCTCAAAAGATGGAGGCAATTATTTGTGTGCTTGTTTGTAGGGGGTTCACCCCGGGCTTGACGCGACGTAGATCTAGTTACTACCATCTCCCCGAGAGAACTTGGAGAAATGTGCCGCCTCCATAAGGTATAATGTCAACTACCACAAGTACATAGCCCACATTATGACATCCTCACACGCATTGCTCCTCGGAGCTGAAATTCCATTCACTTGATCAACAGTCGAGACTTAAGACCAAATGAGAAGGATTTAATTCCAGAAGACAGCGCCGATCCACCTCGTTCATGATGTCACAGACACCATCCCCCAGGCTCCACCATATCACCATGGCACGGTTAGGGACGCCATCGAAGCCAAACAACCAAGGATAAACAACATAGTGTGTCGTTCAACATCTCTACAACTGAAGCAAAATAATTGGCCTCCAAACCAAACTTTATTAACACTTCGGCCTTGATAACGCGAATACCTGGACAATCATCCACTTCGGCCTAAAGGGGTCGAATGTGGAGTGGCCAATTTACATTTTGGTGATTTTAGATGAAAGAAATAAATTAATTAAATATTTAAAAACTTCGAAAATTATTTATAAAATATTGGTTTCAAATAAATTCATATTTATAAAAATATCACAAAAAATTATTCAAAAATAAATTCAGTGTGTGCATATAAAACGTTCAATGTGTATTTAGAAAACAATATTCGCTGTATTTTAAAAATGTTGTCATACATTAAAAGAAGTTCACTCTATATTAGAAAACTTCAATGTAAATTAGCAAAATGTTCTATATGTATTTAGAAAGTGTTGGTCATATATTTTGAAAGCAAATATTGTACAGAGAAATTACAAGATCAAAATAGAGAAATTGAAAAAACATAATAAACAAGAAGAAACAAGGAAAAAATAAAAGGGAAACCCAACAAGTAAAATAAAAGGAAAAATAAAATCTGCTGAAAAACCAGATGAAAAAAAAACAGGACAAAGAATCGGATTTAACATTAAGCACGCGCAACCTTGGCCCAGCCAACATGCAGGTCAGGCCTCCCCTGTTTTTTTTTCTGTTTCTTTGTTTTTTTTCTTTTTGTTTCTGTTTCTTTGTTTTTTTTCTTTTTTTTCTGTTTTTGTTTTATCTTGTTTAAAAAATCTCTGGATTTTGAAACCTATAGAATTTCAAAGATATGTTAACTAATACGAAAATAATTTCACGAAATTCAAAAATGTGTACGGATTCAGAAATATTCACACATTCTAAAAAATGACCTTTTTTTAATTTTGCTGCACGAAATTAGCTTTTATTATGAACATGTATTTTTCGTTTTGATGAAATTTTTTCGTATTTGATAAACCAATTTTGATTTTATTTAAAATTATTTTGAATAAAAAGAATTGTCTTGAATTTGAGAACATATTTTGAATTCGATGAACATATTCGGTTATGATAAAAAATCAATTCGATAATTTTTTTTAAATCAATGAATAAATTAAAATTTTAAAATCTTCCAAGATCTCAGAAAATGTTTCCGACCCTGGAAACAAAAAAACAAAATGGATAAAAAAGCTGACACTATGTTGGGGGTGAACGATAAAACTGAAAAAAGAAGAAGAAAATAATTGTATGTAAAATAAAGGATGATAACAAAAAAGAGAAAACCGAAAATGAGCACTTGGTCAAGCCCAGACCGCGCGACCTATGCGCAAATTGATCTGCCGTGGAGCGCCTGGAGATATATGAATTGCATTAAGTGAGACCGTAGCAACTCTCACTGATAGTATTGCCTCCCCACGTGTCGTATTGGCAGGACGGGTTTCTTTTTCACGCTCGCTGCATTTCTCTGGTTCGCAACAGTGTTCGTTGTAGTTTTTTTTTTGTTCATTACGTTTCTCAGGTTCGCTCAAGGGTGTCGCTCGTTGTAGCCTGTAATTTCATTGCTTTTCTGGGTTTTTTTCTTTGATTTTATTGGTATTCTTCTGTTTCCTTTTTCTTTTTTATTTTATTTCTTGCCCTTTGGTTCTCTTTGTTTTCTTCTTGGTTTTCATTTATTCCCACCAGTTTTATTTTTTATTTCATTTTTTCTTTGGCTTACTTCATTTCTTTACGGATTTCTTTTTCTATTTTTTATTTCCATACTAATTTTTTTATACGCGATAAAAAATCATAATACATGTTTAACATTTTTCCAATACAAATTGACTATTTTTTTAATATATGCTCAACATTTTTCTATAAACATTTATAAAAACAAATGCTTGATTAACATTTTTCAACAAGATTAACATTTTCGAAATACACTATCAATCAAAATTTTCTTCTCTACATTTTAACACTTTTTAAATGAATGAAAATTGTTTAAAATAAAAGGATTAATTTTTTAGTAGACGGTCAATATTTTTGTATACACATTTAACATTTTCCAAACATTGATTAATATTTTAAAACACTTATTCAACATTTTAATATACAACATCAATTTTTTTCATCATTTCTCTTAAATATGGTCAACATTTTTCCTATATACATTTAACATTTCCCAAATGCTTGATTAAAAAATTTCAAAGATTTGTTCGACATTTTTTTTTCAAAAGCTAGATTAACATTTTTACATACATGATCAACAATTCTCCTATACACGTTCAATATTGTCCGAATGCTTGTTCAACAAATTGTAAATACTTGTTCAACATTTTTCAAATACCTGTTTAATATTTTTCAAATACTTGTTCAACATTTTTCATACTTTTTCTAGATTGTTTTTAATAATATATATTTAAAATATTTTAAATTATAAACCAAGTTATAAATGAAGCAAATAACGAAAATAGAAAATGTAAATTAAAAACTAAAAAAATGAGTCGGTGGCCTCCCATGCACGTGTGCCGCCCCATCTCGCTCGCTCCTTCAGCTAGTCGAAAGCCAGACTCGCTGAATATGACATATAAGGGCGCTCGTGGAGCGCTCCCTAAGGCAGCTTTAGTTTTGCCGGCCCATTAGGAGTCGATGTTGGCGTTGTGGTAACTTTTTTAGGGCATTCTAAAAAACAAATTTTAGCGGTAGTGATATTTCAAAATGGGCCAGCCCAGAAGTCCGGGAGGCTACGGCCCTGTCTTGTCGTTTTTCTTCGTGTTATTTCTTTTCCATTTAATTCTATTTCTTTACTTCTTTTCAATTTCATAATACTCTAAATAAATATACTAAAAACACTTTACATTAAAACATTTGAAAAAAAATGCTAACCAAGCAAAAAACAATGTTAAATATGTATAAAGAAATTTTTTCTCATTTATACAAAACACATACTCCCTCCATTCCAGACTATAAGGTGCATCAATATTTCTGCAAGTAAAATATGAAAATACTTTTCATGATGGACTGAAATATATAACTTTGGCATTGTAGATCCTGATTTTTTTTTTCTCGTAACTGGTCAAACATGCACACAGTCGACTTGTATTGTTTGTATGTGAGGGAGTGCAATGTATGTGAAAAAGTTGATCATGTATTTCAAAATCGTTAATCAAACTTTGAGAAAATGGTAAACAAGTTTTCGTAAAATGTTACTCATGCATTTAAAAAAAATTAAATGTATATCAGTTTTCTTTACCATGTATTCAAAAAATATTTCACATGTATTTAAAAAATGTAATCAAATGTTTAAAAATGTTAAATGCATATATAAAATATATTGACCATGTATTATAAAAATTTAATCTTGTATCTTATTCAAAGAATGTTAAAATTGTATTTTTTTTAGAATGTTGATCAAGCATTTTACAAAAATGTTAAATGTATATAGAAAAATGTTGATCATGTATTAAAAATAGTTAATCTTGCTTTTGGAAAACAATTAACCATTTGAATAATGTTAAATGTGTATACTACCAATGTTGACCATGTATATTGAAAATGTTAATCAAGCATTTGGATATATTAAAATGGTTATAGAAAAAAAATGCCATGTGTTAAAAAATGTTACTTGCGTTAGAAAATGTAACCAAGCATTTGAAAAAATATCATAAACATATATAAAAAATGTGGACCATTTATTCTAAAACCTAGGAAAAAACAAAGAAAAGGGGGATGCTTATTTTACTAAAAAAAGCAAACTAAAAAAATGAAACCGAAAAAACTAGTGAAACCAATAAAGAAACAAAGAAAGATGAAGAAAAAGCAAATGCCGCCTCACGAGCAGTCGAATCTGACACAATCTAAAGGGTTAACCTATTTCTCTACTTCGCAACAGAGATCTTGTTGCAAAAACATTTGCAACATCGGTTGTGTTGGGGATTTTTTTTTGCAACATAGGTGTTGTTGCAGATTTTTTTTGCAATAGACGTCTTGTTGTAGAATATTTTTTGCAACAGAGTTTTGTTGTAGA
Organism: Aegilops bicornis; assembly: GCA_021605145.1. Lineage (NCBI taxonomy): Eukaryota > Viridiplantae > Streptophyta > Magnoliopsida > Poales > Poaceae > Aegilops > Aegilops bicornis. The sequence continues at coordinate 48,168,757 of CM038669.1, forward strand.
TTTGTTTTTGCAACATAAGTGATGTTGCAGAATTTCTGTTTGCGGTCTTCAATTTTTGCAACATAGGTATTGTTGTGGAAAGAACTTTTGGAAAACATGTGATGTTTATGAAAACTTACTGAGAACGTTGTAATCCGAATTCCTATCTGCACTGCTCGACATAAAAAAAATTATCAGCGTCATCGCACGACACAACGCGTGGTTGACGCATACGTAAAATTGGCTGGCTGTTCGGAAGCTTTTCTAATAAAAAAAACATCTTTCACCTTTTTACAACATCGACGATGTTGTGGAAGGATTTTTGCAGCAGAGCTTGTGTTGCACACTTATTTTTTTGTCTTCACCATTTTCAAAATCGGTGAAGTTATGAATTTTTTTGCAATATAGGTATGTTGTGGAAATTTTTGCAACAAAGGTCATGTTGCAGATTATTTTGCAATAGAGATTGTGTTGCATAAAAAATCATCTTTCACCTTTTTGTAACATAGACAATGTTGCGGAAGGATTTTTGCAATAGAGGTTGTGTTGCAGATTTTTTTTCACCATTTTCAACATCGGTGATGTTACAGATATTTTTTGCAATATAGGTAATATTGCGGAATTTTTTGCAACAAAGATCATGCTACAGATTTGTTTGCAATAGAGACTGTGTTGCGGAAAATAAAATCGCCTCTCACCTTTTTGCAACATCGACAATGTTGCAGAAGGATTTTTGCAACAGAGGTTGTGCTGCAGAAATTTTTTTTCTTCACCATTTTCAATATCGGTGATGTTACATTTTTTAGCAAAAATAGGTAATGTTGATGAAATTTTTGCAATGAAGATGATGTGCCGAAACTTCAGAGCACAGCTGTTGTTCGCCACCGTTTGCAACACCGTCAACGTTAGCCCCCGCCATCGGGCCCCTTTACTATGGCCCTTTGTAACAACATGTCGCGTCATATTATCAGCATTATGGTCGCAACATGACCGGCGTTGTGGTCACAAAATCAACGGCATTGTGATTGCAGGAGCATCGTCAACATCGCCTCGCCGTCGTTGCAGCATCACGGGCCGGCTCGCCGAACAATCATCCACATGCTCGCAGCGTCAATGACTCTTGCCGACCATGGCAGCAGCAACATGTGGTCGGCCATGAGGAAGGAGCGGAAGCTACGTCTTTCCTCAAGTTCACTTGGTGTCCTACTAGCTTACTAGTATTAGCTGGCTAGTATCGTGCAAAGCGCTGAAATTCAAAGACACGGTGGTGTAAACGCTGCGTGCAGGGCCATGTAACTGAAAAGGCAGTGTACCCGTGTGAACGCACGCCCAACATAAAGTTGTGATCAGTGTCATCGGACGGTGTAGCGCGTGACAGACGCATGCGTAAAATTGGCCGGCTGTTTGAAAGCTTTTCCCAAATAAAAACAGTGAAAACTGTGAAAGAAACAAAAAAACATAAGACTGAAATAAAAAGGTAAGCAAATATAGAAAACCTAAAGAAAAAATAAAATAAAAATAAAAAAGGAAAAAAAATTGGAAGTAACCAATACTTCAACCACTATGAGTGATCTTCTAGGTTGGAAACAGCGAAAGGAAAAAAAAACAGTCGAAAAACGGGCTGGCCCAGTATTGTAGCGGGGGGCGAAAATGCTTCAGATAAGAGCAAAGAAACCCTCGCTTTAAGCGTGATTTAGCCTTTGCAGCTACCTGTACAGCCCAACATGTTTTTTACGAGCAGATCGATTAGGGCACCTGTTGCCGCTCCACGTTCGCAAAGCACCGCCGCCAGTCGTCGGTCGGCAGGCGACGCCGTCCACTCCCTCAACCGATGAACACCGCCGGTCTGCCGCTTGATACAACAGACGAGCGTCCCCGCTTGACTCAGCCGCCTCTAAGTCCTCCATCTATCAAAAGGTACACCGGTATACGTCTGCGATCCCATTTTTCTAGTCAGATTACCAACATGTTAGCAGGGTCAACTAGTGAACGATGTAAGGCGTATTTTAATTTCAATAAAGTTAGGCAGGGTGATGTTTCCCTCAAAAAAAAAAGAACTAGTGATCTTTCTGTTGTATTATTATGTTAGCATGTTTGTTACTTCTCTGTCAAAAAACGCTCTTATACTATCTCAGAGTAGCAGAGTTCACAAAGTTACTACTTTCATGGTTATTAGTGTGTTTTCAGGGACGAGGAAGAGCCCTTTACTTGCCTTGCTTAAGTCCCATCATGCTGTTAAATCACAGCCGTGCAGCTAAAATTTATTTAATTGATAGGGACATGCTTACTAGCTTTCTTTTGTAATGGCAAACAAATATATTTTGATATGAATTCCGTATAGAGACTTGTTAGTAATCTTTTTATGTGAGGGTATCTCCAACCCGTAAATTTGCTTTGGCATCCGTCTGCGGACACTGATGCGGGAGCTGGCCATCCAACGCTACCCGTATACATTTTAAGCCGGTTTCAAAGAAACCAGATTTAATTACATGAAAATTAGATGATTTTCGTACAATCTAGAGCACATTTATTACATTTTTTTAAACACGGCCCCTTAGGACCTGATTCATTAAAAAAAATAGAATAGAGTTGCCCAGTTAATTTACGGAAACCCGGGCGAAGACCGTTACAACACACCCTCATCAAGAAAAGGCAATCGGCCGACCTGGCACCAACAAGAGGCCCCCCTGCTCAGAGCCGGCGAGCCTTCACAGCTTCAGGGACTACTGTCGGGGGGATGGCCCCCGAGCAGGCAACGAAACCCGGATCCTTTTCAAAAATATCAGGGCTGGCAACGCCCCTCAATCCGGCTCGCCCCTGGCCGGCTTCCCAACGCGACCCGGCCAGGTGCCGCGACCTGGCCAGCCAGCTGGCGCATGCCGGCCGGTCCCAAGAAGTCAACCTCCATCGACAAGCAAGCATGGCTACAGTGCGCCACCCTTTGCGCCGTCCCAGGCGGGCACGGTAGTCGTTGTAAGTTAAATTTGGGGTTAGACCTTGTAAAAATGGATGGAGGGAGTAAGTTAAATTGCCCACACTCCATACATGTTTTCCCCAAAATATTCCTCACAAAACATAAGGCACAACAACAATGTGAGGAAGTTATAATTTGTGCATTCCATTGTTTAACACAAGGTTTACATGGACTGTAGCCAAGGTCTGGGATCAGACCACCAAGCCTACAAAACCGATATAATCACAGTACCTTTCTATAAATGGGTAAATCCCTTACCGAGGAGAGCACCATATGCTTCATGCATGGTAAGTTCAGCAGCCACTTGTGCATGAAATTGCTTCTGCATTTGAGAAGAGATACTTAGATACCATAGGCATGCAAACACATTCTGCATGTACTGAATCATCTCAAATTATCTGAAATTCCTAATTGTCGTGTCCTTCAAAGGTTGTCCAAAATGCGAGAGATGGCCTGCCTGCCCAGCACACGAGCGATCTGTTTGGCTGGGATTTGTCAGCAGTGGAGCGAGCTCGGTATAGTGAGCTGAGAATATTAGGAGCAAAAGCTTGCCATGTTGCAGCCAATGACCCATTTTTGTTCGATAAGTTAAAGGGAACTCTCCAGGATATAATATCAAATAAAGAGGCCCCTGATAATGAAGCAGATGGCCACAGAAGTTCTATGAATGAGGGGGCTTGTGAGTGTCAACAAGATGCATTGTTATTGGTGATCCTCTAAAAGTTTGCACGAATGGTGCACCTAAGCAAACTCGAAAAGGCCGTGCAAAAGGGGGCCAGAAGTGACGAAAAATAGTAGACCAAAAGCATTTGACGAGAAAAGTGATAGTTTGTGCGGCATATGCCACAAACCAGGTCATAACAGGCAAACATGCAGCGAAAATCCAAAGTAAGTTTTATATGTTTATGTTACGTTTGTTGTCTGGTTTTGTCGTCGGTATTTTCTCACAAGTTGTTTTCGTCTTGTTATGCAGCAATATGGCGTAGAGATGCACCTTCATTCGTCGAAGGGGGACAACTAGTTACTCGCGACATGCCTAAACAACTTATGTTCTAGTTTTAAATTTATATTACCGGTTTCCAATTTCTATGCGTCTGTGATGTGATACATGAGATATTTGTATGCGAGTGTTCTAATGTGTGAAACCTGTAGTTCATTTCCGTATGTCATCAGCTTGGATTTAGTGACAATATTTATTTTCTCAAATACTACCTCCATTTCTAAATATAAGTCTTTTTAGAGATTTCAATACGGATTACATACGGTCGTATATAGACTTATTTAAGAGTGTAGATTCACTCATTTTGCTTCGTATGTAGTCTTTTAAAATCTCTAAAAAGACTTATATTTAGAAACGGAGGGAGTATGAAGTTTTGAGAATTTTTCAAATTAATTCTAAAAAATGCATAGTATCGTTATAACCAATCAAGTAAACTTTTAATAAGTTTGGACAAACAGGAAAAAAAGTTAGAAGCGAAAGTAAAAAAGAAGATATTTTTAATCGTTCATAAAAATAGCGCGTGCCCGGGTCACCGACGTGTCCGTGGACCGTCCCGAATCAAGCCCATATGGACAAGAAGGAACGGCCTTTCAGCGTGCGCAGCAGCGATGACTGGACTCACAGGGTGGCCACGTAAGGTCTAGGAGTTCATCACGGACGGGCGAGCGCGTCGCATGCTACGCGCATGGATCGGCCCAGTAAGCGCAGCATGCTGGGCTAGCGCTGGGCAACATGCGCTGGGCGGTGCCGTCATTTTTTACTAATAATTTTTATTTTAATTAATTGTTTAATTTATTTTTTAAATACTTGTCATCCTGAATTTTAATATATTCCTTACTTAATTATTTCACTGCCAATTTACATATAACATAATTTCGCTGTCAAATGGTTCCAATTATTTTCATGTACTTGTCTGACCAATTAAAGGCACCACGCCAGATTGTTTTGGTTTTCGACAATTTTTGCATATTCTGAGTTTTCTTGGTGAAAAAATGTCGATAAATGGCGGACATGTTGCAACTTGCATATGATGTTTGAATTCGTGCAAACCAGGCATGAATGCCTACCAATCTACCATGGGCATATGCCCACTTCGTGCCAAAAGTTGAGGTCATTTCATAGATGTCCAAAAAAGACCAGTTTAAGCAGAGGTTGTTCGGGTAGGCCGGAAGGGTCCATTTGAGAGGACATTGTTTTTCGACATCCGTGAATTGGACCCATTTCTTTCATGAACTTGTATAACCAGTTCAAGGCACCATCACAAGTTGTTTTTTTTTTTTGCATTTTCCATAGTTTTCTCGGTGAAAAAAGGTCGATAAATGGCCAAAAGTGTCACAACTTGCATATGGTGTCGAAAGTTGTTCAAACCAGACATATATATGCCTACCATGGGCATGCCCCCTTGGTGGCAAAAGTTAGGGATCATTTGATGTGTGTCCAAAAGTAGACCATGTTTTACGGAGTGTCCTCGTAGGCTGAAAGAGTCCGTTTGTGAGTGCATTGTATTTCGACATCCTTCAAGTGGCCCCAATTTTTCCATGGCCTTGTATCACCAATTCAAGGCATCATGACAACTTATTTTGGTTGTGGACAAGTTTTGCGTTTTCTAGAGTTTTCTTGATGAAAAAGGCTGATAAGTGGTCGGACGTGTCGCAACTTGCATACGTTGTTGAAAGTCATTCAATCCAGGCATGGATTCCTACCATGGCTATGCCCCATGGTGGAAAAAGGGTGGGTTTGTGGATATAAAAAAATAGACCATGTTCAGCCTAGCGTGTTCGGGTAGGCCGGAAGGGTCCGATTTAAGAGCATGTCATTTTTTGACATCTGTCAAATGCTATCAATTTTTTTCATGTACTTGTATGACCAATTCAAAGCACCATGCCAAGTTGTTTTGGTTTTCGGCAATTTTGCATTTTCTGGTGTTTTCTTAGTGAAAAAATGCAGATAAATGGCCGAACGTGTCGCAACTTGCATACGTGTGAGAATTCGTGCACTTCGTGCCAAAAGTTGGGATCAATTCATGGATGTCCAAAAAGGACCATTTTCAGCGAAGGGTGTTCTGGTAGGCCGGAAGGGTCTGTTTGAGAGCACGATGTTTTTTGACCTCCCTGAAATGGATCCTATATTTTCATGGACTATATGAACAATCCAAAGCACCATGGCAAGTTGTTTTGGTTTTCAACAATTTTTGCATTTTGGAGTTTTCTCGGTGAAAAAAGGCTAATAAATGGCAGGATGTGTTGCAAACTTGCATACGGTGTCTAAATTCATTCAAACTAGGCACGCATCCTACCACGAGCATGCCCTCTTGGTGGTAAAAGTTAGGACCATTTCATGCATGTCCAAAAGTAGACCATGTTTAACAGAGTGTTCGGATAGGCGGCCAGAAGGGTCCGTTTGAGAGAAAAGTGTTTTTCGACATCCTTCATGGCCCCAATGTTTGCATGGCCTTCTAACACCAATTCAAGGCATCATGGCAGGTTGTTTTGGTTTTCGACAAGTTTTGCATTTTTTTTAGAGTTTTCTCGGTCAAAAAAGACCCATAAATAGCCGGATGTGACACGACTTACATACTATGTCAAAAGTCGTTCAAACTGGACATTGATGCCTACCATGGGCATGCGGCATGCCCACATGGTGCCAAAAATTTGGGTCATTCGTAGGTTGTCCAAAATAAACCATGTTCAAAGGAGGGTGTTTGTGTAGGCTGGAAGGATTTGTTTGAGAACACGTTGTTTTTCAACATCCGTTAAATGCCCCAAATTTATTTTCATGTCCTTGTATTCCAAAGCATCATACCAACTTGTTTGGGTTTGCGACAAGTTTTACATTATCTGGGATTTTCTGTGTGAAAAAGGTTGATAAATGGCCAGACGTGTTGCAACTTGCATATAGTGTCTGTAGTCGCTCAAACTGGGCATGAATGCCTACTATGGGCAAAAGTTGAGGTAATTTCATTGATGTCAAAAAATAGACCATGTTCAACGGAGAGTGTTCGGATAGGGTAGAAGGGACCGTTTATGAACACGTTATTTCCCGACATATGTCAAATGGCCCCAATTTTTTTTCATGGCCTTGTATGAATAATTGAAGGCTCTATGCCAAGTTGTTTAGGCTTTCGATAAGTTTTGCATTTTCTAGAGTATTAAAACAAATTACATTTCATCATGATGAATCAACATGAAAATTTGTCAACAATTATCCAATTCGAAATTGTTTATGAAAGTTGTGTAAAAATACATTACATTTTTTAAAATTAATAACAAATTCCTATCTGTTGTTGAAAACTATGAACAAAAATTTGCAACCACAAACATTTTTAAAATTCATGAATACTTTTTTAACCGCAAACATATCTTAAAGATGTGAAAAGAAATATGAAAAGAATGATTTTCAAAATTGCTGAACAATTTTTAAAGTGTGCATAAAAATAGAAAAAATTGTTGTCACTAAGAACTGTGTGTTTTCGAAGAAAATGTTTCCTTGTGAAAAGAGTGAGTGGGAGAAAAATGCAGCTCGATGAGAATAAAGAATCTTCGTCATCAGATCAAAGTAAAGAAACACCAAAAGTACTTCTGAAGTTTCCCTACTTCAACTAATACGGAAGCCCTTACATGTGATATATATAGACTTCGGTCGAACTTGAGTTTTGGTTATTTTGGTGGTTTTTGTTTACAATCTACCACGTCGCCACATCTCAAATACCACATAAGGTAATTTATGTTGCTTCTCCTCATATCCGTCGCTTCACACTTTTGCCTTTGGTGCATGTAAGTGGACCATCTCAAATGTTTTAAGCTTCATACAATTGGATTTCAGATTATTACATCCTCCATCATGATTAGTAGAGAAAGATAAAAATCGAGAGACCTTTAGTAGATTCACAAATATTGGTACCATTTTGTCATTTTTATGCTATGCAACCTGTGAAAGTGGGAAGAGGTGTCTGTTAACTTACACTATCAATAATTCACTCATCTCTACTCCTAATGTCTCAGTTGGTAGTCTTCGTGGTTAATTTTCGTCCCATCTCTCCCGGGTTTTTTTTCGTCCTCCCTCCCACCTCCCAATTCCCCCGCAGTAACATCCCACCTCCCAGTTTTGTCGGTTTTTTATTCGCCCCCCTTCCACTGGCCGGACAAACCCAACGTTTATTTGGTAACACAATGAATTCGCATATGGTGATTGATTTCTTCTTTGGTAACCCAACTAACGGATGATAATCAATCTTCAAATACCAAAACCAAACGTATAAGGCAACAATTAATTCACGTATCACAATCAGATTCTTCTTTAATACCCAGCTTAACTCACGGATGATAATCAATCTTCAAACAAAAAAATCAATTAACCTCTACATCACCGTCGTTTACCTCTCAGCCCGTGGACCATGTTCCGCCTTCTCATCGTCCGCCTCGCTCCTCCCGCTGCTCCACTCTCCCCACCTGATTTTCCAACAAAAACCGACGCAATGACAAAAACCGAACGACAGAACCCACCACGCACGTCTCCCATCCAAATATCCAATCCACTTCCCATCTCCCTGTCCCTGATCCTCACAATCGTCTCCGATGCCGCCGCCCCAAATTTGGATTCGGGGCCTCCCCGTGATCTCTACCGGCAGCGCCGCCCCTAGCCAGCTGTGGCCTCCCCAAGTCTCCTCTCCAGAGACCCCGTGATGTCGCCGCCACGCTGTCTGTACCAACGCCGTGTAGGGCGCAGCCTCCATGACCCACGTTCTCCCCACGCCGTCGCCTCCCCCATATCTCCATCGGCGGCGGCGCACCGGCCACAGCCTCCCCACGCTAATAGGAGGACAACCACGCTCTTCTTTTGATCCAGGTGACTGTGATGCGATGAGCGTTGGAGGGCACCGCCTGGAGTCTCGGCCATCACATCTCAGGCACACAATTTGTCACAGAGGAAGCATATTATTTCGTCCTCAATTAGGTGATTGACCTATCTCATATTTTGTCAGATATTGCTTCTGCTCAATCCATTCATACTACCAAGATGAAGACGGGCATTTGGCGCTTTTCACTATTGATTCATTGAAGTACGTATACAAATGGTTGCGATAGGAGGAGGAGGAGGAGGAGGAGCAACCGGCGACGATGGCGGACATGAGTGCATTCCTGTATTAGGAGGGGCCCTTTAAGATTAGGTAAGCTTTGGTGCCATGGCTGCATGCACTGCACCTGCATGGAACTCGCAACGTAAGCCTCTTGCAAAATCACATATCTGCGTATTTAATGACGCAGCATGGTTTAAAACCTTTTTTTGATCCGCCATGCTCGAGCAGTAATAGTCTAAGTTTTTTTTTTGAAACAAGGCAAAAGATTTGCCATTTTTATTAATTAAGAAGAAGGTTTAGACATAAGCCGCGAGGCGGCAAAGAGAAAAAGGTCTACTCTCGCGACATAACAGTACTAAGCTGCTTGGCTCCCGCCATAATAGTCTAAGCTTCACCGTGTAATAAGCTCCACCTGTTGTTTATGTTTGTTATATTTGCTACCAGTTTGATTGATTACTATTATCTACTGTACATGCTCATTATTTGGCTTTCAAGATATATTTGTTCTCTATGTGTCACTGCCAATTAATTTCAAAGCAGATGATAAACTGTGATTTGCTCCTCAATTTGTACTGTATCTCAGATCTCCTTTGTTCCTAGAATATTAGCTTCTTCACGGCAATTTCAAAGTTAGATGTACCATAGTAAGCCAATCAAAATCTGCACCATATTAATCTGATGCTTTTTTACCCGCTCATCCTTAATTAATAGGCATTTTCCAATAGGATCAGCTTTGCTGTACAAACTCACTTGTATTTTCCGAATATAAATAAGATTCGGTCCTTCTCTCTGAAAACTTGGCCTCATGCTTATGTTTGTATTTGCTATTGGTAATGTAAATTTGAGCAAATATATACCCCGTTGTGTTTTCACTGAATTGGACAAAAGCATATATCAGTATGATTTATACATGTTTTGTGATCGAATATGTGTTTGCCCAAACTTTATTACATGAAATTAATTCCCTCAGTTGTGGTGGCAAATATAATACACATAATCTATATTGTTATGCACTAGCGTGTGTGTGTGTGAAATAGATGGATTATGGTCCCGCATCCAATAAGATGGATATGTGTGTGTGTTAGAGAGAGAGAGAGGGAGAGGGGGAGAGAGAGTGAGGAAGAGGGAGGGAGAGAGAGTGTGCGTGTGTGAGGATTTGATGGTAAAAAAGGTCGCCAATGTCACTTGATATGTATGAGTAACATGATTAATATTGAACTCTTAAAGTTAATGTGGCCCCGTTACAACGCACGGACGTTCTTCTAGTAAAGTTAGTAAAGCATCAAGGAATTCCGGTCCAGTGGGAATAATATATTACGATCAAGCCTTAAAATGTTGTGCGATAATTTCTCTGTGCATACTAAGAAAGACAAGCGTCTTAACGGTTGTTTTCACATACTATTCAATATATAACATACTATTTAACATTTATTTGGATTTGAAGTGCATAATCTCTTTCACGCACCTACAGTTGGGAATTGGAGATCAGGTATCATCGGAAGCTTCATCGCGAATAGAACTGGAGAGGGGTCGTTGTTCATTGTCACTTTCTTCATAATATATTCTATTCACTTCTGTTATCTTCTCTAATACTCCCTCCGTTCCTAAATAATTGTCTTTCTAGAGATTTCAACAAGTGACTACATACGGAGCAAAATGAATGAATCTACACTCTAAAACATGTCTACATACATCCGTATGTTGTAGTCCATTTGAGATGGCTAGAAAGACAATTATTTGGGAACGGAGGGAGTACTAGCTAGTAGCATGTCTAATTGTCTAGGGAAGATAAAATTAAGTTTATAATAGAGTGACTTGTGTTTCATTATGTGATGTCTTAATGAAGATTGTCATGTGGTAGTGTGTATTTCATCATTATATAATTGAACCAATGTTTTAGCTGCTACTTGCAGATATTATGTTGATGCTCTATTTGTATGCTGGTTATTCTGTTATCTAAAAACCATTTGGCAATAGCACAGTGGTCCACATAAGTTTGAAGTACTGATATATCAACAGTAGGCATAATTTCCTTGTGTATGTTTACTATACATGAGTTATATCAAGAGTGGGCCTCTCAGTGAGCTAGGGGTAGAACTTGGGCTGATCCATGTCTCCGTTCTACTGTGATATCATATCTACTTCAGAGTTCCTAACGCATGTCAAACCTACATCTACATGTTCCCAGGAACAGCAAAGCGTGCTTAATCATCTATTTCAACTATTTATAGGCTATTGTGGTTGCATCGAGGTACTAAACAAGGAAGCTAATTAACAAAACATAACTTGCTAATAAATGATGGTCTGTCCTAAACCACTGTCTCACCCTGATACATTGACTAAGACAATCCGCCCAACACCAAAAGAAATCTACCCCTAGCCAAATAAATAAACATAACCAATGGAAAAAGCTGAGCTACAAGATCAAACATTGGAGGGTAAGAAATTTGTGTACCAACTGCATCTCCAGTCTTGATGATCGTTGACGATGACGCCCCTGCGTCGTCCTGGATATCTGCAAGAACTAATGGGTGGCATGGTTTGGACGAGAGATGAACAGGACCGGCGGGGCGAAGACGTAGAAGAAACCGGGTTCCATTCAACCGGTTTTGGGGAGAAAAAAGTCTAAGAGAAAAACCACGACATGGCACATGGCCTACCATATGATAGATAGTATTCGGATCAAAGTTTTAAATAGCGAGCAATGACAAACAGTGGCAACCTCAAGACATGCTAAACAGACGCTATGCCAAATGCCTTTGAAGCCGATAATTAAATTATACACGATGCCAAACGCTAATGCGCTATAGCCGGCTATTCAAAACTTCGGATTTGCTAATTCCCATCAAAATGAGAATTAACAAAGTCTCATCTAACTCCCACGCTATTTAATTAATCAAGCAAGGAAAAAAAGAAAAAAATCATACGAATCTCCGCGTAAGATCAAATAGTGTAGGAGTTGAGTTAGATGAGTCTCTCAAATAGTATAGGTGTTAGATATGAGTCTTTGGATGAGAACTAGACGCACACTTAAAACATCAACAAAGAAACGAAACTGTACTCACTAGTCACCACGAGATCAAATTGCAGTTTCTCCTTGATTCATCCATGAGCTAGTAATTAAGCGCACTGGCAAACAATCAAATCTAACTATAGTAATTAAACAGTATAGCAACACCTAAAACAAACAAGGAGATCATCACACTGATTTGTGAAGCTGGAAATTAAGAAGAAAGGAACAAGAAGAAAAAGAGGGGATCGAGAGTCGAGACACCTCGCTCGCTAGCTAGAGCTAGAGCTAGAAGGCCGGCGGTGGCGGCCGGAAGGAGCCAAACACATCGTGCGCCATCTGACCGCCGCCATTAGGCATCTGCAGGTTGGGCGGCAGGTTGTAGAATGGCATCGACGACGGGTCTGGCAGTCCGGGGACGCCGACGGCCGCACCCATCCCGCCGTTATTTCCTCCCGGAGCAGGCCCGTCCGGCAGCTGCATGCCGTCGGATCCGGTGGCTGCCGCAGCCGCCTCGCCAGGCTCTTCATCGGCGAGCGGGAGGCGCTCGTAGGTGGCGTTGGAGAAGGTGGCCGCGACGACCATGACGGGCCCAGACGCGACGAGCTCCCCGATGACCGTGCCTCCCACGACCTGGCCCTGGCCACCGGCGAGGTAGACGGCGAGGCCGGTGGCCCCAGGCGGGCACGGCGACGGGAGGAAGGCGCCGGAGAGGGAGAGGATCTCGAAGCGGCCGTGGAGCGTGACGACGGACCCCGGCGGGGCCGCGGGCTGGCGCAGAGTGACGTTGCCGACGACGCCGCTGCCGGAGAGCACGGAGACGCCGCGCTGCCTCCTGCGCGCGAACGTGGCCACGGCCTCCATGATGTCGGCGCCGCTGGCGATCTCCAGCACGTGGGAGCGCAGGGTGTTGGGGCTCTCCCGGGTGATGATGATGGGCGGCTTGGGCTTGTTCTTGGACCCCGCGGGCCTCCCTCGCGGCCGCCTCCCGGACGACGAGCCCCCGCCGCCGCCGCCGCTGCCGCCTCCGGACGGGCCTGAGCCTGATATGGCGGCGTTGGGGTTAGGGGAGTTGTTGCCCGCGCCGGCGGTGGGGGAGTCCTGCGCTGCGCCGGAGGAGTCGTCGTGGTTGTTGCTCCCGCTGCTGTTTGGGGTCGTCGGGGCCTGCTCGGCGCCGCCCATGGGAGCGCCGCCGGCTGGGCCGCCGAACTGCGCCAGGTGGTTGCGGAGATCCAGGCCGCCCATGCTCCCTGCCCACCACGCCATCGATCCTCTCGCTCACCGTTAGAGGGAGGAGAGCACTGCTCTGAGTGGAGTTGATGTTTCTTCCTTTCCTCTACCTCGCGGCTGCTTTTCCTGGCTCCTTTTTCTCTGTGGGCGTTGATTGGGAGAATATAGAAGGGGAGGGAGCTGCCCTACCGCTGCCTCACCCTGACTATAGTACTACTACTTCTACTTCAGTGGAGTGGTACTGGTCGTGCAAGTACTACTCCAGTGGAGTACTTTGGCTGGCTGCCTGGCATCTTCTTCCCTGCTTGCCTTTTCCTTTTCCCTTGCAGGCCTTCTGTTAGGGATCTAGCTAAGCTATGCTACTACTTGATTGCCTCCTCTCCTCCGTTTTTTCATGAAATGTAGGAGTAGCTGTGTGTAGAGAAGCTCCCCGACGGGGAAATATCCTTCTCATGCTACAATGCTTCAACTTTTAAAAAGTCTCATTTAAATGGTTTGAAAAGAAAATCTGATTTCATTTTTTAATTTTCGCAAAACTTGTGACTACAACCCCTAAAAATGACACTATTTATGTTTTGCCTTCTTTTGACACTATTCATTCTAAAATTGTCTCTTTTGTTTCTCAACCTATGTTTTGAATTTGTATCTGATTTTTTTAGGGATTATATACATATGTCATGTGAACATCCACAAATGTTCCCAAAGTGTGAATTTTCAAATTTTAGAGCATGGGAGCATGTGAACGGTGGTATCACCTGATATCTACCCGCTCTTCGACAAGGCTATTTCCAACACCGACCCCATTCCATTTTCAAATGTTCGGACCAAACTATTCAGACACTTTTAAATCTTCAAAGCGGACTTCTACTTTGGGAAGGATGTCTAGAATCCCCAGGCGAGCGTTAAATCGAGGGGCAGAGCGAGCCAGGTAGTCCGGACGTCCGCCACGTCAAACCCCGACAACCCGGACTCTCCAAATAAAAAAATATCTCTAGACTCCTTTTTTCACACACCGCCCCTCCTCCTCCGCTCTCTATCCCCGCTCTTGGAGCCAGACGCCACTGCCGCCCCCTCCTCCCTTCCACGGACCAGTGGGATGAGTACCTCTGGATGTCTGAGAACACATGCTTGAAAGCAATGGCCAGATTTGCTTTTGCAATGGTGAATGCGTTTGAAATGAAGTACTTGAGAGAACCAAGTGCCAAAGGACGCATCAAGGCTTTTAGCACTTGGATAATCAAGAGGGTTTTCAGTATGCTCAGATCCTCGATTGCATGCACTGAAAATGGAAGAACTGCTTGTATGCTCAACATGGGAATTACCATGGGTTGTGTTAAAACTCACGCCATCATTCTTAAAGCATTTACATCACAAAACCTCTAGATTTGCCACTTTTTCTTTAGCATGACCTGGTCTCACAAGGATATCTTCTCTATTGTTTGCAAATTGTTATGGCAATGCTCCGGAATGCAACTATACCATCAATATGCATGGCTACAACATGTCGTATACTACCTTGTTGATGGTATCTGTAGGCAATGTTTGTCAAAACCATCCCCGATCAAATACTCCCCCTGTCCGAGTTTATACGCCCCCCTTGTATTTTGACTCAAACTTTGACCATCTATATGACTAGAAAATATGAAGTAGACCTAACAAAATGTATATTGTTGGATTTATATCCAGAGATGGTTTTCCAAAATGCAGTTTTTGTGACACATAGTTTATATTTTATAGTTAAATATATTGTCAAACTTTGGTCCAAATAAAAGCGGGCCTAATAAACCCAGACAGAGGAAGCACGTAACAAGAGAATCTCACTTTTCTCAAAGACAAGAAGGTGCTAAAAAGAACGTGGAGAGAGCATTTGAAGTGCTCAAAGAATGTCTGTAGTTGTTCGTGAACCAACTAAACAATGGATCCAGAGACTATGGGAGGTGAAGGACATGTTGTATCGAAAACTCAAAACGGTGCCCGGGCTTATCTGCTCCCTCTGAGCAAAAAATTCAAAAAAAAAACTAGAAAAATTCAAAAAAATTCAAATTTTTTATGGTGGTAGATAATTTGACGCGTGAGGTGCGCCCCAAAATTCAACTTATTTGGACATTTGAGTAGCTCTCGGCAAAAAAGACAAATCGGGGTCAAAACAGTGCGTGAACAGTACACATTTTTACAGACCCTGATTTTGTCTTTTTTGCCCAGAGCTGCTCAGATGCTCAAATGAGTTGAATTTTGGGGCACCTCACTGGCCAAATTATCTACCACCACAAAAAAATTTGGAATTTTTTGAATTTTTCTAGTTTTTTTTTTGAAATTTTTTCTAAGCCCGGGTGCAGCTGAGCCCGGATGCAGATTAGCCGCACTCTGTATCGAAAACTCAAAAGCCGCACTCATGTTGTATACACTACATTATTGTGAAAGATGGGGTTGAGAATGTTCACAATAGTCAAGATTTCGAGCTGATGGGTGGACATTTCTAGCTTCCAGGACAAGAGAAACTTGATGTTTGGTTTGGAATATCTATCTTTGAAATATTTTTTATTTTTTGCAGAAAAATGACTAGAGGAAAAAAAGTTGAGCAACAAACGCATGGTTACCAAAAATCCTCAAAAGGTCAGGATGGGACAGCCTGGACACTTTTAACCATCCCACGTGGGTCACCAAAATGGCCACAAATGTTTAGACTGTCCGAAATCTCACAAACTGACATCTATTCGAGCGTAGCCCTAAGACCCTGTTTGGTTCCAAATAAGTCATCAACTTATAAGTCTAAAAATGTAAAAAATGACTTATTTTACCAAACGGACCTAACTTATAAGTCACCTCAACTTATAAGTTATAAGTTGCTCCACCCCAACTTAAAACTTATAAGTCACCCCCTTTTGCTTCGGTCCCACCATCTTTACATAAAAAACAAGATGGAAAGATGTGCTCAGGTGACTTATAAGTCAGATGGCAACCAAACAGGCATGACTTATAAGTCACTGATTTTAATCACCTGACTTATAAGTCAGGTGACTTATTGGAACCAAACAGGGCCTAAGAGAGTTCGGCGTTCGCGGACACCGCCAACTCAGTCTCAGAACCCACCACAAACCCATGTTTTTCTTTCCCTCTTCTCTCTCCTTTCTTCGTTGGACATGGTACAAGACAAATAGTACCTTATTTTCGGTTTAAAAGGTCCACATGTTCCCGGGTCAAAGATTAAATCCGGTCAACATGAATCTTATATGCAGAGTAAAAAAGATCAGAGGGAGTACAATTGGGTAAATTGACAGACTAGATATACGCGTAGGCCTTCTAGACCGAAAATGAGGAAATCGAGGATTTAGAGGTATAGTGTTGAATGAGCGGCACCCCCGATTGACTATCCGCATATATTTGTTGAGAGCATCTACAACCGGATGCCCCATTCTGCCCGGACGTCCAAGCGCCTGCCCGGTCATTGCCCGCATAGAAAAAGCCACCCAACCGACCTGGCAAACCCAGCCGAAAAGTCCGGGCTTAGCAGCAACCCCTATATCCAGCCCATATGTGGGGCGGATATGGGGATGCCCAGATGCCAGACTGACTGCAAGGGCCCGCACCAAATTACTTGAAGACTTCCATGTCCTTCCCCGGCCCGCCCTCTTACTCTCCTCTTTTCCGCCTCGTCTGCACAGCCGCTACCATAGCTCCGCCACCATCGTTTCCCGTCCCCAACCCATAGTGCCGCCACCGGTTGTCCCATCCCACAACGCCGCCGACCGTGCCGCCACCGGATCTAGGAAGCTGTTTTTATAATTCTTTTGCTCATTTGTGGGTCACCGATGGATTTCATTGTTGCATGATGCCTACACTGACCTTGATGAATTCATATACAGTGAATTCATCAATCGTTGGAATCGAATGATGAAGATGCTGCAATGATGATGAAGGATAGCATCCAGGAAGAAATGGAGAAGGAAGAGGATCATGAACTGAGCTTCAATGGTTTGATAAAGTGCAGGGGAGTTATTCCCGAGGATAGGATTGCTGGCACACTACTTCTGTACAAGGACTATTTCACACCCAACCCAACATACCATGAAAGTTTCCTTCGACCTCGCTTCCGGATGAGCAGAGTTTTGTTCTCGTGTACGCTACTCATTGTTTGTGTGTGATGATTGATGTGCATGTGTTTGTATGGATTTGAAATTTCAAACATGAAAATTATGGTTACAAACTTACAAATGGGAACATTTCAGAGCAAGTATAATAGAGATGAGTCAGCGGGCTATAAGAAATAAACTAGTATATTTTTACTTAGTTGAAGGAAAGAGAAAAAGAGAGAAAAAATAAGCGGGCTCTTTGTGAAAGGCACCTCTAACACGTGCGTGCTTCTAGCCACTTTGCGATCGGCGCTGTCGAGACGGTTACATCCACGGACGTATAGGGGCCGAATTCACTCAGTGCGATTGCAGATGCTGTGAGGTTCATGTGGTGACTAGCCTTGAGATGCTCTAACATGGCTAGCTGTGGTCAGAGGCAGATCATCTGATGAGCTCGGCGTGCACAGGATCTAGCTGGGGCAGCCTAGCTAGTCATGTAGGTGTAAATGAAACTGACCAGTGGAGGAGTAGATTGCGGAAGAAAGGCCGGAGCAGTACCGCAGTCTCAGTTGACCAGGGTGGTGAGCGAGCCTGTGGGCGCGAGCTTAAATAACTAGTAAACCATTGATACTGTACTCCTACGTCTCTATCGCGATACATCTGCAGATTGCTGTCCTAGCCATAATAATTGAGTTGAATTGAATAAATTAGCCAACCAGCTGGTTCCCAAGTTGACAAGGGAAGCTCAAATAATTAAGCTACAAACACAAGGAAAACTCAAGCCACTAACAAAAATATACTATACAGCACATGGAAATCTCCAAACACAATTGCTATTGTATGTCGTCGATCAGTATGTGCAGCGCGCACGAGTGCATGCATGTAAGTTACGGCTGTGGTTCTTGGCGCCCGACCTCTCGCTTTCCCTCTTATATGTAAATGTCGTATGCTTTGGGCTATTCTTCTCTCTTGCTCATCTCTCTCTTCACCAACAACAGGGTCGGAGACAGGGACGGGCGTTGGACAGAGAGATGTAGCAGTGCTGGTGGCAGCAGCATCCTTTTCTCTTCCTTTCTGGGGAAAGGGAGAGCCGGGAGCGTGGGTGACAATATCTTAATGTTTCCCGGTCTCGGTGTTTGGGGAGGGGCTGGTGGAGGTAACGTGCGCATGGGGAACTGCGGGGTGGGGGATGGGGAGAGCAGGATCGCGCCAGTTCCGATGGTTTTGATGGGGGCAGTGCGCGCCGTGTGCAGCGCGCGGGCGGGCACGACCGTACCCACTGCCGGGATGCCTGGATCTGGATAACCAGCTGCTGCTGTGCTAGCTTTGCCGCCGGGCCTTGGGAACGGCGGCGGCAACGGGTGCCGTGTCTCCACGATCGCCCAAAGATTCTTGAGCAAGGGCATCTTCAACCACAAATTTTCTCTTCAATCCGTCCGTAGACTCGGATACGAAAGGCGGCCATTCAATCCTAACCGCATATATTGAGATAACAATTCAAACTAATTAAACAAAATTCATTTGAACACGGCCGGATTTTACATAAACATGCCGAATTTTATTAAATGCACGACTCTAAAGATATAATTAATTAATCTAATCTATGGTCGCAGGTTGTTTCCCGTGTCTAGCTATGAGACTCGAGAACTGAAACTTTGCCTTATCCAGTTCCGCCCCGGCGCTCTTCAACTTTGCCTCCGGAGCCCCGAAAAGTGAAGTTGTCCGCCTCCGCATCACCGCCAAGCGGCTAGTCGGCCGTCGTTTTTCAGCCCACCAAGCTTGGCTTCAACAGGATGAGAGGACCGGTGGCCTTCTTGGGACCCGAGCAGCGGTGACCTACCGTGTTCTACTCTTCCTCGTTGCGATCAGTGGCCGCGGACATGCCGACTTCATGGTCCTCGCGGTGGGGCGCGGCCTCAGCGGTGTCCTCCGCCTCGTCGTCGGTCTTACCCCCACACCTCGTCCGCTGCCTCGTCGGACTCCTTGTAGGCGGCCTCCAGTTCTGAAAACACTGACGGTATTGCCAGTTGGCGTGGGGGATCCCACGGGCGGAGCGGGAGGACTCGAGCAGTGCCGCTGCTCCGCCAGATCCGCGTCCGACGCGATCGCCCTGCCGGCGGCGAGCTGCTCCTCCGCCTGCTGGTGATTTTAGGCGGCGTCGGCCTGCGCCTCCTAGACCTGCTCCTCCCGCTTCTCCTACACCATGTCCATATAGTGGGCACGGGCCTCGCCGATGGTCATGATGCAATGCACCAACGAGGGTGACGCGAAGGAAGAGGGTAGTGCGGACGGCAAGGGTGGTGCTCGCTCGTTGTCGGCCGCCTCCTCCATTGGGACGTTGTCGTCCTCCGGTTGCCTGCCGGCCAGCCAGCTGACAACAATTGTGGCCAACTTGTTCTTCTGGTCCGTCGTCAGCCCGTCCCAGAGAGATTTCGAGCGCGAGGAAGCCATGGTGAGAGTGGTGCGGAGAGGAGAAGGCGGATGACTGCGGCTATGGCCGAGGCAGCAGTTTATATAGCAATGATGGACGGTAGAGGGACAAACGGGTGACGCTGGCGTAGCTGTCTCGGCAACCGCGTGTCATTGATGTGGGCGATAGATAGACGGACGGACGACCGTCCTATCGTTTGAACGCGGAGCATTCGCCTGCACCGGAAAGCTGCGCGACCAACGCTTTCTCGGTCGGCGCGCCGCTTCAATGCCGGCATCAGTGAGAGATCGTGTCCACTCTAGCCGGGCATGAATACGACATTGACGCTCTAGAACAACACTGCCATTTCGGACGGGAAGTGCACATGTACAAGGGAGGGGTTTGAGTGGGCCAGGACGGTCTGATGCGGGCTTGGAAGCGGTCCGGACGCCCGCAAAGCCCCTCCCCATGTTTGTCTCTGATTTTCAAAAGAAAACACGTTCGGTCCACTCGCTGGACCGATATAGGTCCCAATTGGATAGCTTCCGCAGTCCGGATATCACGGTCTAGACATATGCAAGTGGTTTAATGATCCGTGTTGGAGATGTCCTAATACACGCACTCCATAAATTTGACACACATGCATGTGATCGTTTGGTTCATGAACTTCTTTCTAGTGGACAATATTGCATGAATAATGTACAATATTGTTCACTGGAAGAAGCCAGTCTAATGGTTGTGATCGCTACACCGGATTCTGGCATGTGTAATGTCTTAGGATTTTATGCCCGAAGCACCATGCATAACATGCACAATTCTCAAAACAAAGAATTGACACTCCCATACTTTAATTCTATATTTTTTCTCTACTATAAAAGAGTTGGCATTCTTTTTAATTTTATTTTTTGCTGTGCACAGTATACACACAAAATAGACACTTCTCATTTATTCTAGAATCTTTCATATTTTAACTTGACAAAAAGTTCCCTTCCAAAAGAATTGTCTTTTTTTAATGATTTTTGTTTTGGTTCAAGGATGAGGCAACATCTTCCTAAAATCCATTTATCTTTCCAGACAGAGTGCTCGAGTATTCTAGACAACCCTAGGTGCCTGCCGGCTGGGCTGGTCGCCGCGCCAGCATACTATTGGCCCAATCATGACCATTCAGATTAGATCCTTCTCTCCCACGCGCAGGTCAATCCCTCCTTACCTCGCATATGAGTTGCACATCGTCCGCCATGGCGCCTCCCTTCCTTCCCCAGCCCTCGGGAATCCCCGCCCCGTCGTACTCAGCTCCGCATGCAATGTGCAGCTCCGGCGAGCAGCAGTGCCCTGCCGGCCCAAGGTTGCAATGTCATATTTCTCGTCATCGTCGGCGCAACACCGCGCACACTACTGCAGGAATGCCTAGCAGTGGCGGGCTGGAAAAGCCCAGCAGTGGCATGCGAGGCTCCTCGGGGCGTCCGCCACTGACCTCCCGCCACTGCTATAATGGCATCAGTGGCGGGCGCGCGCCCGCCACTGTTAGAGTCTCTATAGTGGTGGGCATGCCTTGGGGCCCAGCACTAGAGTATTGTTAGTTGTGGCGGGCTTTATATGGCGCCCACTACAACTACTTGTTCAACCGCCAACCCACAAACCTGACAATTGACAGTACAGAACAACCAATACACATTATGTAAGCGATCATACACATTATATTTAACATAACAATAATCTAAATTCAATACAAACAGATGTACACATAATATACAACAACTCATGTCACATCATTAGTACACATAGCCTTCTCAGTGATGCCTCGTGATAACAACAACACCATAATGACAATGAACTGGATAAAGATAATCAAATTCTTTACTCGTCCACTTGTCCACACAGTCTTGCATAATTCATAGTTGATTTTCTTTTTCCGGATGTGGTTGGCATAACGATCCTCTGCTTATTTTTTAGTCATATATCCTTTATAGCAATTTTTCTTTTAACCGTCCACTTATTCCTTGCATCTCTCCCATGAATCATAAACTCTTGAATTCCTCCCGGTGTATGATGCCTGCTAGAACTATGTCGGTATTTCTCCAAAGAGGAAGGGATGATGGAGCACAGTGACGGTAGGTATTTCTACTCAGTGATTAGACCAAGGTTATCGAACCAGTAGGAGAACCAAGCAACTCTACGTAAATAGCACCTGCACACAAATAACTGCTACCTCTTGAGTTTGCGTTGGTTTTTTCCTTGAAGAGGAAAGGGTGATGCAACAAAGGAGACAACACATAAGTCACCGAATACCTGCACAAACAATCAACAACTTGCACCCAACGCGATAAAGGGGTTGTCAATCCCTTCACGGTTACTTGCAAAAGTGAGATGTGATAGAGATAGATAAACGGTAAAGTAAATATTTTTGGTATTTTTGGTTTATAGATCAAAAAATAAAAAGATTGCAAGATAGTAGATCGGAAACTAGTATGATGTAAAAGAGAATTTAATATAATGGAAAAGAGACCCTGGGGCCATAGGTTTCACTAGTAGCTTCTCTCAATATAACAAATATTACGTTGGGTGAACAAATTACTGCCGAGCAATTGATAGAAGAGCGCATAATTATGATGATATCTAAGGCAATGATCATGAACATAGGCATCACGTTCATGTCAAGTAGACCGAAATGATTCTGCATCTACTACTATTACTCCGCACATCGACTGCTATCCAGCATGCATCTAGAGTATTAAGTTCATAAAGAACGGAGTAACGCATTTAGAAAGATGAGATGATGTAGAGGAATTAACTCAAGCAATATGATGAAAACCCCATATTTTTATCCTCGATGCCAACAATACAATACGTGCCTTGCTGCCCCTACTGTCACTGGGAAAGGACACCGCAAGATTGAACCCCAAAGCTAAGCACTTCTCCCATTGCAAGAAAAACTAATCTAGTAGGCCAAACTAAACCGATAATTAGAAGAGACTTGCAAAGATATCAAATCATGCATATAAGAATTTAGAGAAGACTCAAATAATATTCATAGATAATCTGATCATAAATCCACAATTCATCGGATCTCGGCAAACACACAGCAAAAGAATATTACATTGAATACATCTCCAAGAACATCGAGGAGAACATGGTATTGAGAATCAAAGAGAGAGAAGAAGCCATCTAGCTACTAACTATGGACCCGTAGGTCTGTGGTAAACTACTCACGCTTCATCGGAGAGGCAATGGTGTTGATGTAGAAGCCCTTCATGATCGAATCCCCCTCCGACAGGACGCCAGAAAAGGTCCCTAGATGGGATCTCATGGGTACAGAAGGTTGCGGCGGTGGAAAAGTGGTTTGTGGCTCCCCCGGATGGTTTCAGGGTATAAGAGTATATATAGGCGAAGGAACTTGGCCAGGAGACCCACAAGGGGCCCACGAGGCAGGAGGCGCGCCCAACCCCCCTGGGCGCGCCCTCCACCCTCATGGCCTCCTTGTTGCGTCTCCGACTTCATCTCCAGGTCTCCTGCTTTGCTTCTGGTCCAAGAAAGACCATCGCGAAAGTTTCATACTGTTTGGACTCCGTTTGGTATTCCTTTTCTGCGAAACTCTAAAATAGGCAAACAAATAGAAACTGGCACTAGGCTCTAGGTTAGTAGGTTAGTCCCAAAAATAATATAAAATAGCATATAAATGCCTATTAAACATCTAAAACAGATAATATAATAGCATGGAACAATAAAAAATTATAGATACGTTGGAGACATATCAAGCATCCCCAAGCTTAATTCCTGCTCCTCCTCAAGTAGGTAAATGATAAAAAAATAGAATTTTTGATGTGGAATGCTACCTAACATATTTATCCATGTAATTCTCTTTATTGTGGCATGAATGTTCAGATCTGAAAGATTCAAACAAAAGTTTAATATTGACATAGAAACAATAATACTTCAAGCATACTAACAAGGCAAGTATGTCTTCTCAAAATAACATGGCCAAAGAAAGCTTATCCCTAGAAAATCATATATTCTGGCTATGCTCCATCTTCGTAACACAAAAATATTCAAATCATGCACAGCCTTGGTTTCAGCCAAGAAATTGTTTCATACTTTAGTATTCTCAAACTTTTTCAACTTTCACGCAATACATGAGCGTGAGCCATGGACATAGCACTATAGGTGGAATAGAATGGTGGTTGTGGAGAAGACAAAAAGAGGGAGATAGTCTCACATCAACTAGGCGTATCAACGGGCTATGGAGATGCCCATCAATAGATATCTATGTGAGTGAGTAGGGATTGCCATGCAACAGATGCACTAGAGCTATAAGTGTATGAAAGCTCAAAAAAGAAACTAAGTGGGTGCGCATCCAAGTTGCTTGCTCATGAAGACCTAGGGCATTTGAGGAATCCCATCGTTGGAATATACAAGCCAAGTTCTATAATGAAAAATTGCCACTAGTATATGAAAGTGACAAAATAAAAGACTCTCTATCATGAAGATCATGGTGCTACTTTGAAGCACAAGTGTGGAAAAAGGATAGTAACATTGCCCCTTCTCTCTTTTTCTCTCATTTTTTCTTTTTTTTCTCTTTTTTTTCTTGGCTTCTTTGGCCTCTTTTTTTTTCCTTTTTTTATTTTTTTTCTTTATTTCCTCACATGGGACAATGCTCTAATAATGATGATCATCACACTTCTATTTACTTACAACTCGAAAAATTACAAATCAATGCTTAGAACAAAATATGACTCTATGTGAATGCCTCCGGCGGTGTACTAGGATGTGCAATGAATCAAGAGTATGAAAGAATTATGAAAGGTGGGTTTGCCACAAATACGATGTCAACTACATGATCATGCAAACCAATATGACAATGATGAAGTGTGTCATAATAAACAGAACGGTGGAAAGTTGCATGGCAATATATCTCGGAATGGCTATTGAAATGCCCTAATAGGTAGGTATGGTGGCTGTTTTGAGGAAGGTATATGGTGGGTGTATGGTACCGGCGAAAGTTGCACGGCACAAGAGAGGCTAGCAATGGTGGAAGGGTGAGAGTGCATATAATCCATGGGCTCAACATTAGTCATTAAGAACCCACATACTTATTGCAAAAATCTAGAACTCATCGAAACCAAGCACTACGCGCATGCTCCTAGGGGAAGGGTTGGTAGGCGTTAACCATCGCGCGATCCCGACCTCCACACAAAGGATGACAATCAAAGAAATACTTCATGCTCCAAATTTGTTACACAACGGTTCACCATACGTGCATGCTACGGGATTCACAAACCTCAACACAAGTATTTCTCAAATTCACAATTACTCCACTAGCATGACTCTAATATCACCATCTTCATATCTCAAAACAATCATAAAGAATCAAACTTCTCATAGTATTCAATGCACTTTTAAGTTTTTACTATATCCCCCTTGGATGCCCATCATATTAGGACTAACTTTATAACCAAAGCAAATCACCACACTGTTCTAAAAGACTCTCAAAATAATATAAGTGAAGCATGAGAGTTCATTAATTTCTATAAAATAAAACCACCCCCGTGCTCTAAAAATATATACGTGAAGTACTAGAGCAATATTGCCTAGCTCAAAAGATATAAGTGAAGCACATAGAGTATTCTAATAAATCACGATTCATGCGTGTCTCTCCCAAAAGGTGTGTACAGCAAGGATGATTGTGGTAAACTAAAAAGCAAAGACTCAAATCATACAAAACTCTCCAAGCAAAACACATATCATGTGGTGAATAAAAATATAGCCTCAAGTAGTAAAGTTACCGATAGACAAGACAAAAGAGGGGATGCCTTCCGGAGCATCCCCAAGCTTAGGCTTTTGGTTGTCCTTAAATATTACCTTGGGGTGCCTTGGGCATCCCCAAGCTTAGGCTCTTGCCACTCCTTATTCCATAGTCCATCAAATCCTTACCCAAAACTTGAAAACTTCACAACACAAAACTCATCAGAAAATCTCATGAGCTCTGTTAGTATAAGAAAATAAATTACCACTTTAAGGTACTGTTGCAAACTCATTTTTTATTTATATTGGTGTAATATCTACTGTATTATAACTTTTCCATGGTTCATACCCCCCGATAATACCCATAGATTCATCAAAATAAGCAAACAACATGCGAAAAACAGAATCTGTCAAAAACAGAACAGTTTGTAGTAATCTGTAACTCTCGAATACTTCTGTAACTCCAAAAATCCTGAGAAATTAGGACGTCCTAAGAAATTTGTTTATTAATATTCTGCAAAAATAATCAACTGAAAATCATGTTCCTGTGATTTATGAAAATTATTTTCGTGCGTGCAAAAATTTCTATTTTTCAGCAAGATCGAATTAACTATCACCGTAGGCTATCCTAAAGGTATTACTTGGCACAAACACTAATTAAAACAAAAAACCACATCTAACCAGAGGCTAGATAATTATTCAAAGAAAAACAGGACCTAAAAAGCAAAAATAAAATTGGGTTGCCTCCCAACAAGCGCTATCATTTAACGCCCTTAGCTAGGCATAAAAACACGAATAGATCTAAGTATTATCATCTTTGGCATGCAATTCTTTTGTCATCAAGTCTTCCAAGACTCGTCTTAGCAATTCTATTCTTTCCTTTATTTCCCTCCTAGTGGATGAACTTAGATTGTGAAAGGGACTTTGGTTGGTAATCTGAACATTCATAAACCCATAATCGGGATCATCCCCGTAAATATCATCATATAAAATACGTAGCTTGTTTCTAACGGGTTCTTTCATCATTTTATTCAACCAATCCCTATTAAATCCTACATAAACTCCTCTAGTTATCTAATCAAACTCCTTAAAATCCTCAAGATACAAAGATTGAGATATCTCTGAATGAGGAACTCCCTTCCTAAGATTTGCACTATAAGATTGGTAGTCCCTAGATTCCAAACTACACATTGTTTCTTTATCATGGAGAATGTCTATAATTGGAGGGTGTTCAACATCCTTTTTATAGAAATAAAAAATATCCCTAGCTTCTTGTATTACAAAATCAAATTCACGCATGAGGATAATAGTGGCAATCTTTTTAGCTATAGGATGATTGATTTTAGGAAGTTCATAAAACACTGTTTGTAAAGCAGGATGAAGATGCACAAATTTTCTTTCTAATTTCTCAACAAGCATGACAATAGCATTAGCATAACAATTTGTCTCAAGAAGAATAGTTCTTTTATTGATAGGCAAGGATCCCGTACAATCAAAGAATACTTGGATAACACTTTTCCCAATAATATTACCTTCTCCTATATGAAAGATTTTAGTTTTGTAATAAGGAGTCTTTTCAGTTCCGGGATCCAAAGAGTAAGTTTCAAGTTTCTCCCCAAGATTTTCAGCGATAACCTCCCCAATTTCAGACATGGTGACAACAAACGAGCAAGCGGAAAAGACGAACAAAAGAGGGGCGAAGAAAAGGCAAATCTTTTTTGAAAATAGTTTTAGAAGTGGGGGAGAGGAAAACGAGAGGCGAATGGTGAATAATGTAATGCAAGAGAGAAGAGTTTATGATGGGTACTTGGTATGGCTTGACTTGACGTAGATCTCCCCGGCAACGGCGCCCGAAATTGGCAAGTTGACGGGAGATCAAATCTTGACTTGACTTGGCGTAAACCTCCCCGTCAATGGCGCCAGAAATTCTTCCTGCTACCTCTTGAGCTTGTGTTGGTTTTTCCCTTGAGGAGGAAAGGGTGATGCAGCAAAGTAGAGTAAGTATTTCCCTCAGTTTGAGAACCAAGGTATCAATCCAGTAGGATACAACGCACAAGTCACCGAATACCTACACAAACAATCAACAACTTGCACCCAACGCGATAAAGGGGTTGTCAATCCCTTCACGGTTACTTGCAAAAGTGAGATATGGTAGAGATAGATAAACGGTAAAGTAAATATGTTTGGTATTTTTGGTTTATAGATCGGAAAGTAAAAGAGTGCAAATATAGTAGATCGGAAACTAGTATGATGTAACAGAGAACTTAATATGATGGAAAAGAGACCCGAGGGCCGTAGGTTTCACTAGTGGCTTCTCTCAAGATAGCAAATATTATGGTGGGTGAACAAATTACTGCCGAGCAATTGATAGAAGAGCGCATAATTATGATGATATCTAAGGCAATGATCATGACATAGGCATCACGTCTGTGTCAAGTAGAACGAAACGATTCTGCATCTACTACTATTACTCCGCACATCGACCGCTATGCAGCATGCATCTAGAGTATTAAGTTCATAAAGAACGGAGTAACGCATTAAGAAAGATGACATGATATAGAGGAATTAACTCAAGCAATATGATGAAAACCCCATCTTTTTATCCTTGGTGGCAACAATACAGTACGTGCCTTGCTGCCCCTAATGTCACTGGGAAGGACACCGCAAGATTGAACCCAAAGCTAAGCACTTCTCCCATTTTAAGAAAAATCAATCTAGTAGGCCAAACTAAACCAATAATTCGAAGAGACTTGCAAAGATATCAAATCATGCATATAAGAATTCAGAGAGGAATCAAATAATATTCATAGATAATCTGATCATAAATCCACAATTCATCGGATCTCGGCAAACACACCACAAAAGAATATTACATCAAATAGATCTCCAAGAACATCAAGGAGAACATGGTATTGAGAATCAAAGAGAGAGAAGAAGCCATCTAGCTACTAGCTATGGACCCGTAGGTCTGTGGTAAACTACTCACGCTTCATCGGAGAGGAAATGGTGTTGATGTAGAAGCCCTCCATGATCGAATCCCCCTCCGGCAGGACGCCGGAAAAGGTCCCTAGATGGGATCTCACGGGTATAGAAGGTTGTGGCGGTGGAAAAGTGGTTTCGTGGCTCCCCCAGATGTTTTCGGGGTATAAGAGTATATATATGCGAAGGAACTAGGTCAGGAGACCCACGAGGGGCCCACGAGGCAGGGGGCGCGGCCTACCCCCTGGGCGCGCCCTCCACCCTCGTGGCCGCCTCGTTGCGTCTCCGACTCATCTCCAAGTCTCCTAGTTTGCTTCTGTCCAAGAAAGATCATCGCGAAAGTTTCATTCAATTTGGACTCCGTTTGATATTCCTTTTCTGCGAAACTCCAAAAACAGGCAAAAAAACAGAAACTGGCACTGGGCTCTAGGTTAATAGTTTAGTCCCAAAAATAATATAAAATAGCATATAAATGCCTATTAAACATCCAAAACATATAATATAATAGCATGGAACAATAAAAAAAATTATAGGTACATTGGAGACGTATCAATAACAAATACTCGCAACCGACGTGTGAAAGGGGTTGTCAATCCATTTCGGGTAGCGGCGCCAGAAATTGGCAAACGAACATGAGAGAGTTGTAAATATTGATAGATCGAATGCCAAATAAAATAAATTGCAGCAAGGTATTTTTGTATTTTTGGTTTAATAGATCTAAAAATAAAAGGCAAATAAAATAGATCCCAAAGGCAAATAATATGAGAAAGAGACCGGGGGGGGGGGGGGCGTAGGTTTCACTAGTGGCTTCTCTCGAGAAAATAGAAAACGGTGGGTGAACAAATTACTGTTGGGCAATTGATAGAACTTCAAATAATCATGATGATATCCAGGCAATGATTATTATATAGGCATCATGTCCAATATTAGTAGACCGACTCCTGCCTGCATCTACTACTATTACTCCACACATCGATTGCTATCCAGCATGCATCTAGTGTATTAAGTGAAGGAAATATGCCCTAGAGGCAATAATAAAGTTGTTATCTATATTTGCTTATATCATCGATAAATGCTTATTATTCATGCTATAATTGTATTAACCGGAAACTTAGTACATGTGTGAATACATAGACAAAACTGAGTGTCCCAAGTATGCCTCTACTTGACTAGCTCGTTAATCAAAGATGGTTAAGTTTCCTGACCATAGACATGTGTTGTCATTTGATGAACGCGATCACATCATTAGAGAATGATGTGATGGACAAGACCCATCCGTTAGCTTATCATAATGATCGTTAAATTTTATTGCTATTGCTTTCTTCATGACTTATACATATTCCTCTGACTATGAGATTATGCAACTCCCGAATACCAGAGGAACACCTTGTGTGCTATGAAACATCACAATGTAACTGGGTGATTATAAAGATGCTCTACAGGTGTCTCAGGTGTTTGTTGGGTTGACATAGATCAAGATTAGGATTTGTCACTCCGAGTATCGAAGAGGTATCACTGGGCCCTCTCGGTAATGCACATCGCTATAAGCCTTGCAAGCAATGTGACCAATGAGTTAGTTGCGGGATGATGCATTATGGAACGAGTAAAGAGACTTGCCGGTAACGAGATTGAACTAGGTATGAGGATACCGACGATTGAATCTTGGGCAAGTAACATACCGATGACAAAGGGAATGACGTATGTTGTTATGGATTTGACCGATAAAGATCTTCGTAGAATATGTAGGAACCAATATGAGCATCCAGGTTCTGCTATTGGTTATTGACCGGAGATGTGTCTCGGTCATGTCTACATAGTTCTCGAACCCGTAGGGTCCGCACGCTTAACGTTCGATGAAGATTTGTATTATGAGTTGTGTGTTTTGGTGACCGAAGTTTGTTCATAGTCCCGGATGAGATCACAGACATGATGAGGAGTCTCGAAATGGTCGAGAGGTAAAGATTGATATATTGGAAGGTAGTATTCGGACGTCGGAAGGGTTCCGAAATGTATCGGGTGCATACCGGAGTACCGGAGGGGTTACCGGAACCCCCCGGTGGAAGATATGGGCAATATGTGGGAAGCTAACCAGCCCACAAGGGGCTGGTGCGCCCCCCACAAGGGAGGAGGCCGAATTAGTTTAGGGAAGGGGACGCCACCACCCTTTCCTTCTCCTACTCCCTCTCCTTCCCCCCTTCCACCTCCAAGAGAAGGAAAAAAGAGGGGGGCGAATCCTACTAGGACTCCCCTTGGCGCGCCCCCTCTAGGCCGGCCGCCTCCTCTCTTCCTTTATATACGTGGACATGGGGCACCCCAAAGGCACATCAATTGTTCTCTTAGCCGTGTGTGGTGCCCCCCTCCACAGTTTACTCATCCGGTCATAGCGTCGTAGTGCTTAGGCGAAGCCCTACGCGGATCACATCACCAACACCGTCACCACGCCATGCTGACGGAAGTCTCCCTCGACCCTCTACTAGATCAAGAGTTCGAGGGAAGTCATCGAGCTGAACGTGTGCTGAACACGGAGGTGCCGTATGGTTCGGTACTTGGATCGGTTGGATCGTGAAGACGTTCGACTACATCAACCGCATTAACCTAACGCTTCTGCTTTCGGTCAACGAGGGTATGTGGACACACTCTCCCCCTCTCTTTTCTATGCATCTCCTAGATAGATCTTGCGTGATCATAGGAAACTTTTTGAAATTGCATGCTACGTTCCCCAACAGTGGCATCCGAGCCAGGTCTATGCGTAGATGATATGCACGAGTAGGACACAAAGAGTTGTGGGCGATAATAGTCATATTGCTTACCACCAACATCTTACTTTGATTTCGTGGTACTGTTGGATGAAGCGGCCCAGACCGACATTACATGACCGCGTTCATGAGACTGGTTCTACCGACGTGCTTTGCACACAGGTGGCTGGCGGGTGTCTGTTGACTACGGCCGGTCCTTGTTGAAGGTTATGTAGGACCTTGAAGTATGTCTAGAGGGGGGGGGGGGTGATTAGACTACTTGACCAATTAAAAACTTAACCTTTTCCCAATTTTAGAGTTTGACAGATTTTAGCTGTCTTAGGACAAGTCAAGCAATCATCACACAAATCAAGCAAGCATGCAAAGAGTATATAGGCAGCGGAAATTAAAGCATGCAACTTGCAAGAAAGTAAAGGGAAGGGTTTGGAGGATTCAAACGCAATTGGAGACACGGATGTTTTTGGCGTGGTTCCGACAGGTGGTGCTATCGTACCTCCACGTTGATGGAGACTTCAACCCATGAAGGGTAACGGTTGCGCTAGTCCACGGAGGGCTCCACCCATGAAGGGTCCACGAAGAAGCAACCTTGTCTATCCCACCATGGTCGTCTCCCACGAAGGACTTGCCTCACTAGCGGTAGATCTTCACGAAGTAGGCGTTCTCCTTGCCCTTACAAACTCCTTGGTTCAACTCCACAATCTTGTCGGAGGCTCCCAAGTGACACCTAGCCAATCTAGGAGACACCACTCTCCAAGAAGTAACAAATGGTGTGTTGATGATGAACTCCTTGCTCTTGTGCTTCAAATGATAGTCTCACCAACACTTAACTCTCTCTCATAGGATTTGGATCTGGTGGAAAGAGGATTTGAGTGGAAAGCAACTTGGGGAAGGCTAGAGATCAAGATTCATATGATAGGAATGGAATATCTTGGCCTCAACACATGAGTAGGTAGTTCTTTCTCAGAAATGGTAAGTTGGAAGTGTAGGTTTAGTCTGATGGCTCTCTCCACGAATGAAGAGGAGGTGGAGGGGCATATATAGCCTCCACATAAAATCTAACCGTTACACACAATTTACCAAACTCGGTGAGACCGATTCAACAGACTCGGTCGGACCGATTTAGTAAACCTAGTGACCGTTAGTGATTTTCGGTGGGACTGACATGCAACTCGGTGAGACCGATTCAGTTAGGGTTAGGCCATAACGTAATCTCGGTAAGACCGATTACACAAACTCGGTGAGACCGATTTTGGTAATAAGCTTTCCAGAGAGTTGGTCAGGTAAACTCGGTGGGACCGATTTGCTCTTTTCGGTGAGACCGAAATGTTACAAAAAGGAAACAGAGAGTTTACATTGTAATCTCGGTGGGACCGATCGCTCACTTCGGTTAGACCGAAACGTTACGAAGGGAAACAGAGAGATTACAATCCCATCTCGATGAGACAGAGATCCCTATCGGTAGGACCGATTTGCCTAGGGTTTGTGGCAGTGGCTATGACTTTTGAAATCGGTGGTGCCGGGTAGGAGGAATCGGTGTGACCGATTTTGGCTTAGGGTTTAGGTCATTTGTGGATTGTGAGAAAGTAGCTGAGGGTTTTGGAGCATATCACTAAGCACATGAAGCAAGAGGCTCATTAAGCAACACCTCATCCCTCCTTGATAGTATTGGCTTTTCCTATAGACTCAATGTGATCTTGGACCACTAAAATGTAAAATTAAGAGTCTTGAGCTTTTGAGCTTGAGCCAATCCTTTGTCCTTAGTATTTTGAGGGATCCACTTTCATCATCCATGCCATGCCATTCATTGAGCTTTCCTAAAATAATAGTCTTGGAATAGCATTAGCTCAATGAGCTATATGTTGTTATGAATTACCAAAACCACCTAGGGATAGTTGCACTTTCAATCTCCCCCTTTTTGGCAATTGATGACAACATATATATCAAAGCTTCGACAAATGATAATAAGATTGAAAAACATCGTCGCTTTGAGAAGTATGTGATAAGCAAGAGCTCCCCCTAAATTTGTGCATAGTTTAATATTTGCTTTGGACTGCAAATGCACAAGGAATTAGGCTCATGGGTTACTCTTCCATGTCACATACATCTTGGTGGAGCGCTCAAAATGATAAAGATTGAATACATGCACTCATCACCAAGCAAGGTGAATGATCACATAGGATAGACAAGATAATATCATCAAACATGCATAAGTGTAGCTTATGATCAATCACATGATCATCAATGTCTCACAAGAATAGCATAGTATCTCAAGCAATCAAAAGCAAACAAGTTTGAACCACCAAATCAAGAGAGAACAAAAGCGACACTCACTCTCTCTCTCGAAGCCTATGATCTATACATTTTTCTCCCCATTTGGCAACAAGTTACCAAAAAGTTCATAGAAAATGCATAGTGCTAGATCGACTCTCAGGCTTGATCTTCAGGTGGTGGTGTAGAGATGGCTCCTTGGACGAAGACTTTAGTTGATGTAGAGGGAGCTGGAGGAGTTGGTGCTGGAGCTGGTTGCACTGGAGCTGTAGCTGGTGCAGATGATGTTGCTCTGGTGTCTGGTACTGGCACTGCATCTGATCTCCGAGCTCTAGGCACTCTAGAAAATACATTGGTGGTAGTCTTGCCCTCCCTCTCATGCATGTCATCCTGCAGCTGCTCCACAACTGACTGAATCACAGTTACTTTGACATCTAGATCATAGAATTTTTGTTCCATGATTCTTTCCAAGCTCTCCTGATTTTGAGTGAGGGTGGCCAATCCCTTCTCAATCCTCGAGATGATGCTATCAAGTAACCAAGCTGCTCCTGCTTGTTCTTCAAGAAATACTCAGATGCCTCCTCTTGAGTTGGCATCTTGGCAGCCTTCTCCTCCCTTGCCTTCTCCTTCTTCTCTTGAGCTTGAACTGATGATGGATCATTCTCATTCATGAAAACCTCATTGTCCTCAAAGTCTGGATAAAGTGGAAAATGTTCCTTATCCAATAGATATTTGTATATGCCCATCTTTGAGTTAATCAACTCCTGAATCTGAGGGGCATATCCACAACTCCTCTTATGATCTGCTGCAGTCCTCTTAATGGTTTCAACTATAAGGCTCATGACCTTGAATTTCTGAGGCACATCAAATAAATGCAACATATTGATTGCATGCCCTCTCATCATGTTGTGGTCACCTGACTTAGGCAATAGAGTGTGCCTTAGGATCCAATTGATTGTAGGCAGCCCTTCCAGAAGAAAGTGGACTGATCCAAAAGAGAAAGTCTCTAGGGCTTTGTCTGGGATCTCCTTGTACATATGTGCCATGGTATTGTGTCCCATTTTCTTCTTGGCATATACATCCAGGTCATCATCATTTTCCTTTGGGGCATTTATCAGTTTTGCCCACTCCTCAACAGTTGACTGGTACCTTGTACCTTCAGACATCCAAACTATCCTCCCATCTGGATAGAAGTGTGCTGTGGAGTAGAATTGCATGATACGTTCATCATTCCAGTTTGTGAGCTTTTGCCCAACAAAATCTGCAACTCCACAAGCAACAAAACTGTCTTGCACTCCAGGATAGTGCTCTTCATTTTCCTTCATGTAGGTCCAGTCGACCCACCTCATATCACACACAATGGGCTTCTTGTCCAACAAGATTGTCTCATAGAAGTCCTGCTGTTCCTTTGTATGGAACCTGTAATCAACAACAGTCCTTCTCCTTGTGGCATATGGATCTGCCAACCTCCATAGCCTCAACCCTGAATCTTTTCTGATGTTCATGTCCTCAGCCACAGGATGGGCATCATTGTGGTCTGGTATCTTGGGCTTGAGCTTCCTCAGAACTTGTCCTTCTTCATCTTCCTCCTCAGCAACCTCGAGCCTTTGGGGCCTTGTTCTTCTCAGCAGCTGGAATACTCCTGGTATTCCTCTTTGGTGCAGACTTGGCCTTGGGGGTATCTTTGGGTGCTTCCTTAGGCTTAGATGTTGCAGCCCCTGATCTAATAGCATCACCCATAAGCTTTGGTGCCTTGGGTGCTGGTGCAGCAAGCTCTTCTTCTTCTTCCATCATGGAAGGTTGACCAACAACTCTGGCCATGGTCTTCTTGACCCTTTCCTTCCTTTTCTTTCCTTCAGCAGCAGGCTCTTTGGGATCAGGCTTCTCAGGCAGTTTAGTTGAGTCTCTGGCTTTGGACATTGGTTGTCTTCCTGCAGGCCTTTTAATCTTCATGCCTGGCTTTGTATGCTTTGCTGAGCCATACTCCTTTTTGAGTACTACTTTCTTGGAGGTAGCCTCATCTTCTTCAGCTCTATAATCCTCATCTTCAGAGTCTGAGGTTCTCTTCTTCCTTTGCCTGGTATAGCAGCCTTAGGCAGGTTGCTAGGAGTGCTCCTGCTGCCTTCATCTGAAGTGCTGGAGGGACTAGTGCCCTCACTCATGTCAATCTGCTCTTCTGACCTGTTCTGGCTGTCACTCTGGTCTGACATGCTGCAAACATTGACTGCTGACCCTGTGAAGAGTTATAGATGAGATAGAGTGGATGAGCATCACAAAATGCAGAGATTTTTTTTCAAAAGAATGATCCAAAAATTCAGTTTTAGTTTTCCATAGAAAGCATTTCGGATCAACCGATTTTCAAACTCGGTGATACCGAAGCAGTTTTGGAACCTAAACTGATGAACTCGGTTGGACCGAGTCACAGTTCGGTGGCACCGAGACTGCTAGGGTTTCACAAAGTCCTAAAGTCGGTCGCACCGATTAGCAATTCTCGGTCAGACCGAGAGTTAATGGTGCAATGGCATAAGCCAAATCGGTGGGACCGAGTTTTTCAACTCGGTGGGTCCGAGATGGTTTCGGCGGAAACCTAACCCTAAATTTTCAAATCTCATCTAATCTACAGATTGCATTGACTGGATAGGAGTGTTTCAATCGTGGCAAGAATCAATAAGAACACAATGTGCTAGGAATCGGACGAGGATAGCACTGTGATCGAGTCCATACCCTAGCTCGGCGATGAACTCGCTACGGCGGCAACGGCGGGGTTGAATTCCGTTGACGGCGGCGGAGACCAGCGACAGGAGGCGGCTGGCGACGAGGAGACGATCCGGAGACCTTGGAGGCAGAGCGAGCTATTGCGCGGGCGAAGGGGTTCGGAGAAATTTCCAAATTTTGCCCGTGACTATATATAGCCCGACCCTGTCGGTGTGACCGAGTGGAACAACTCGGTGGCACCGAGATGCATAACTGTGTTCAGTTACTGCAACTCGGTGTGACCGAAAAGTTCAAATCGGTTGCACC
Organism: Aegilops bicornis; assembly: GCA_021605145.1. NCBI lineage: Eukaryota > Viridiplantae > Streptophyta > Magnoliopsida > Poales > Poaceae > Aegilops > Aegilops bicornis. The sequence continues at coordinate 48,205,270 of CM038669.1, forward strand.
GAGATTGAAAACCTAGATCGACTTAGTGATCTCGGTAGGACCGAAATGGAGGAATCGGTCAGACCGAGAATCACAAAGAAGTTTTGGAAGTTTAAGTCTATGATGAATCGGGACTCCGAATGCTCCTCACGTAGAGTGGTTCGAATCTGACTTGATCAAATTTTGTGATGTAGCATGAATAGAGTTTGAGACGAGAAAAGCATAGATAGCTAGAGAAAGTTCTTAGGCATTCTTGTCCATCCACTTGGCCAAAAGAAGAAACAACCAAACAATCAAAACAACAAGTGGATGTCCTTGAATGAGTAAAATATGCACCAACATGCTCACACAAAAAGATAGCAAATGAAATATGTGGCAAAGCATGCACAACCAATTCTAGCATCTATCAAACAATTGGCGATGACTAGGTCATCTATATATATGAGTATATTGACTTAGGAGTCAAATGATAAACATTTGATCATAGGTCATACTCATCGTTTAAGATCAAGTGGGGTTACCACTTTTACATAATGCATTGATGTGTTAACATCATTAGAGTTGCTTTGACTAAATTCTTTGAGTAAAGCTCCCCTAGATGTGAGATCCCCCTTAGAGGGATGAACTAACCTTGGGTTTTGTCGATGATGACTTCATGTAGGTGTTGAAGATGTGGATGCTCAATGTTGATGTAGATCAATTGGAGCAATCCTTTGGAGTGAGTTGCACTTTCAACTTGCCTACATGGGTTAGTCCCACAAGTAACAAACAAGAATATCCATAGACATAGAGTGATGTACACACAAGATGATGTCCATGAAATCATTAGGTTACCTTGTCCCTTGCCTTACCAACATGAGGGTTTGTGACTCCTTGAACTAGTGCAAGATGTGGAAGTTGATTGCACTTGTCCTTGCCATAATGATATGAGTGAAGAATGTTGGCGGAGTCACCCTCAAGAACTCTCTAGTTCTTCTTCTTCGGGATCCACATCATCTTGATGGGAATCCTTGGAGTTGTAGTTGTACTTGATGAAGTAGAGCTTGACGTAGTCTTGGGAATCCACTTGAACGAGGCCTTAGGTGCTTCTTCAAATGCATCAATCTCTTCTTGAAGCTTGTCCTTGCCTTTGTTCTTGTGGTATTGTGGTGGAAGATCATCTTGAGCTTGTGTTCCCTTGAAGGAAGTAGGATCATACTTCTCTTGTTGAGGAACAAACTTCGTCTTGGGGTATTGATCTTATTCCCACTCAACTCCATTGGCATTGAACTTTCGTTCAAAACCAACACCTTGATTCTTCCGTGTCTTCCTTGCTTATGCATAATTTCCTCGAATTGCTTACTCCCGCAAGGCTCTTGTAAACACCTTTCTCTATAATTCCCTTCAATAAGCTATTTTCTTGCTCAAGTGTAACTTGGCTAAGAGAATCATTAGTGGAATCAAGAGAACTACTAGAAGCAACAATATTGGATTTGACATTATTATTGTTACTACTAGAGGAAGTATCTTTCTTGTACTTGTTACTAGACTTGACTTGAGGCATGTAAGTAGATAGGAGTAAACGCTTGGCTATGTAAGAAGAACTTTTCTTACGGAGATCATCATTGATTGCTTTTAAGAATTCATGCTCTTGCTCAAGATTGAGCTTTTCAAAGCGTAATTTCTCATGAGCCCTTAACAGTTCTCGATGATCTTCAAAGATAGTTTCATGAGCCAACTTAAGAGTGTTTAGTTCTTTAGTTAGAAGCTCAATCTTCTCCTTATCATTGTCATTCGTTTTATCTTGCTTAGCATGATTAATTGACGTTTCATCATAGTATTCATCACTAGAGTTGTCAACAAGTAAATCATCATCCACAAGCAAGTCATCTTCATCACTATTGAAATCAACATACTCAGGATGTGTTACCTTTGGACCTTTGGCCATGAAGCATCTTCCAATTCCTTCATTTGGTGAATCAAATAGGTCATAGGAGTTGGTTGACACAAGTGCTAGACCAGCAACACCTTCATCTTGAGTATATTCGGAGTCGGAGTGATAGCTTCTCTCGGAGTGATTGTCGGAGTCGGAGCCGGATAACCATTCACCAACATGAGCTTGATGTCTTTGTTTTGTGTAGCTCTTTGATGACCTGTCCTTCCTTTCCGAATCCTTGCTTCTCCGTGAGGGTCTTCGTTCATAACGATCATCTCTACTCCTCCTCTCTCTTGGTGGTGATTCTTCTCTTTTGCTTCTTCTTCTTGGATAATCTTCTCTTCTTTTGTAGGGTGCCGTACACTCATTGGAATAGTGTCCAGGCCTCCCACAATTGTAGCAATTGCGCTCTCGACTATAAGATCTTTTGTCATGGTAAGTCCTTGACTTGGAGCTTCTTTCTTTGCATATACTCTTGTAGAATTTGTTGAAGTTCTTCACCATTAAGCTCAATTCTTCATTGAAGGTTTGTTTCTCACTCGATGACGTGGGGGCTTCACTTGAGGCTTTGTAAGCACCACTTGACTTGTTGTGAAGTTCCTCCTTATCCTTGAGTGACATCTCATGAGCAACAATTCTTCCAATGACTTCCGTTGGCTTGAGATCTTTGTATTTTGGCATCATTTGGATCAATGTGCACACGGTATCATACTTTCCATCCAATGCTCTTAGGATCTTCTTGATGATGAATCTGTCGTTCATCTCTTCACTCCCTAAGCCGGCAATGTCATTTGTAATAAGAGCAATCCTAGAGTACATTTCAGTGACACCTTCACCATCCTTCATTTTGAACTTGTCAAGCTGACTTTGGAGCACATCCAACTTGGATTCCTTGATGGATTCGGTACCTTCATGCATATCAATCAAAGTATCCCAAATTTCTTTTGCATTCTCAAGACGGCTGATTTTGTTGAATTCTTCGGGGCACAATCTGTTGAAGATGATATCACAAGCTTGAGCGTTGTATTGCAACATCTTCAATTCTTCCGCATTAGCTTCACGGTTCGGCTCCCTCCCATCAAAGAATTCACCTTGCAAGCCAATACAAATAATTGCCCAAACGGCGGGGTTATGTCCGAGAATATGCATTTTCATCTTATGCTTCCAACTAGCAAAGTTAGTACCATCAAAGTAAGACCTCTACGGTGATAATTTCCCTCGCTAGACGCCATACTCTCCTAGGTTGTGAAACCAAGGCTATGACCACCAAAAGCTATGGAAATCAAAGCAAATGGAGACCACAGCTCTGATACCACTTGTAGGACCTTGAAGTATGTCTATAGGGGGGGTGATTAGACTACTTGGCCAATTAAAAACTTAACCTTTTCCCAATTTTAGAGTTTTACAGATTTTAGCTATCTTAGGACAAGTCAAGCAATCATCACACAAATCAAGCAAGCATGCAAAGAGTATATAGGCAGCGGAAATTAAAGCATGCAACTTGCAAGAAAGTAAAGGGAAGGGTTTGGAGGATTCAAACGCAATTGGAGACACGTATGTTTTTGGCGTGGTTCCGATAGGTGGTGCTATCGTACCTCCACGTTGATGGAGACTTCAACCCACGAAGGGTAACGGCTATGCATGAGTCCACGGAGGGCTCCACCCACGAAGGGTCCATGAAGAAGCAACCTTGTCTATCCCACCATGGCCGTCGCCCACGAAGGACTTGCCTCACTAGCGGTAGATCTTCACGAAGTAGGTGATCTCCTTGCCCTTATAAACTCCTTGATTCAACTCCACAATCTTGTCGGAGGCTCCCAAGTGACATCTAGCCAATCTAGGAGACACCACTCTCCAAGAAGTAACAAATGGTGTGTTGATGATGAACTCCTTGCTCTTGTGCTTCAAATGATAGTCTCCTGAACACTCAACTCTCTCTCATAGGACTTGGATCTGGTGGAAAGAGGATTTGAGTGGAAAGCAACTTGGGGAAGGCTAGAGATCAAGATTCATATGATAGGAATGGAATATCTTGGCCTCAACACATGAGTAGGTAGTTCTTTCTCAGAAATGGTAAGTTGGAAGTGTAGGTTCAGTCTGATGGCTCTCTCCACGAATGAAGAGGAGGTGGAGGGGTATATATAGCCTCCACACAAAATCTAACCGTTACACACAATTTACCAAACTCGGTGAGACCGATTCAACAGACTCGGTCGGACCGATTTAGTAAACCTAGTGACCGTTAGTGATTTTCGGTGGGACTGACATGCAACTCGGTGAGACCGATTTGGTTAGGGTTAGGGCATAACGTAATCTCGGTAAGACCGATTACACAAACTCGGTGAGACCGATTTTGGTAATAAGCTTTCCAGAGAGTTGGTCAGGTAAACTCGGTGGGGCCGATTTGCTCTTTTCGGTGAGATCGAAATGTTACAAAAGGGAAACAGAGAGTTTACATTGTAATCTCGGTGGGACCGATCGCTCACTTTGGTTAGACCGGAACGTTACGAAGGGAAACAGAGAGATTAAAATCCCATCTCGGTGAGACCGAGATCCCTATCGGTAGGACCGATTTTCCTAGGGTTTGTGGCAGTGGCTATGACTTTTGAAATCGGTGGCGCCGGGTAGGAGGAATCGGTGTGATCGATTTTGGCTTAGGGTTTAGGTCATTTGTGGATTGTGAGAAAGTAGCTGAGGGTTTTGGAGCATATCACTAAGCACATGAAGCAAGAGGCTCATTAAGCAACACCTCATCCCTCCTTGATAGTATTGGCTTTTCCTATAGACTCAATGTGATCTTGGACCACTAAAATGTAAAATTAAGAGTCTTGAGCTTTTGAGCTTGAGCCAATCCTTTGTCCTTAGTATTTTGAGGGATCCACTTTCATCATCCATGCCATGCCATTCATTGAGCTTTCCTGAAATAATAGTCTTGGAATAGCATTAGCTCAATGAGCTATATGTTGTTATGAATTACCAAAACCACCTTGGGATAGTTGCACTTTCAGGTTAAAATAGCACACTTGATGAAAAATCATTGTGGTTTTGATGCGTAGGTAAGAACGGTTCTTGCTAGAAGCCTGTAGCAGCCACGTAAAACTTGCAACAACAAATTAGAGGACGTCTAACTTGTTTTTGCAGGGCATGTTGTGATGTGAAATGGTCAAGACGTGATGAAATATAAACTGTTGTATGAGATGATCATGTTTTGTAGAAGTTATCGGCAACTGGCAGGAGCCTTATGGTTGTCGCTTTATTGTATGAAATGCAATCACCATTTAATTGATTTACTTTATCACTAAGCAGTAGCGATAGTCGTAGAAGCAACAGTTGGCGAGACGACAACAATGCTACGATGGAGATCAAGGTGTCAAGCCGGTGAAGATGGAGATCATGACGGTGCTTTGGAGATGGTGATCAAAGGCACAAGATGATGATGGCCATATCAAGTCACATATTTTGATTGCATGTGATGTTTATCTTTTATGCATCTTATTTTGCTTAGTACGGCGGTAGCATTATAAGATGATCCCTTACTAAATTTCAAGGTATAAGTGTTCTCCCTGAGTATGCACCATTGCTATAGTCAGTCGTGCCGAGACACCACGTGATGATCGGGTGTGATAAGCTCTACATTCACATACAACGGGTGCAAGCCAGTTTTGCACGTGCAGAATACTCGGGTTAAACTTGACGAGCCTAGCATATGCAGATATATATGGCCTCGGAACACTGAGACTGAAAGGTCGAACATGAATCATATAGTAGATATGATCAACATAGAGATGTTCACCATTGAAAACTACTCCATCTCACGTGAGGATAATAGTGGTTTAGTTGATTTGGATCACGTGATGATTTAGATGACTCGAGGGATGTCTATCTAAGTGGGAGTTCTTAAGAAATATGATTAATTGAACTTTAATTTATCATGGACTTAGTCCTGATAGTATTTGCAAATTATGTTATAGATCAATAGCTCGCGATGTAGCTCCCCGTTTATTTTTGATATGTTCCTAGAGAAAAATAAGTTGAAAGATGTTAGTAGCAATGATGCGGACTGAGTCCATGATCTGAGGATTATCCTCATTGCTCCACAGAAGTATTATGTCCTTGATGCACCACTAGGTGACAAACCGATTGCAGGAGCAGATGCAGATGTTATGAATGTTTGGCAAGCTCGATATGATGACTACTTGATAGTTTAGTGCACCATGCTTTACGGCTTAGAATCGGGGCTTCAAAGACGTTTTGAACGCCACGGAGCATATGAGATGTTCCAAGAGTTGAAATTGGTATTTCAGACTAATGCCCATGTCAAGAGGTATGAGACCTTTGACAAATACTTAGCCTACAAGATGGAGGAGAATAGCTCAACCAGTGAGCATGTGCTCATAATGTCTGAGTACTACAATCGCTTGAATCAAGTGGGAGTTGATCTTCCAGATAAGATAGTGATTGCCATAGTTCTCTAGTCACTATCACCAAATTACTGGAACTTCGTGATGAACTATAATATGCAAGGGATGACGAAAAGCGATTCCCGAGCTCTTCGTGATACTGAAATCGACGAAGGTAGAAATCAAGAAAAAGCATCAAGTGTTGATGGTTAACAAGACCACTAGTTTCAAGAAAAGGGGCAAAGGAAAAGAAAGGGAACTTCAAGAAAGAATGGCAAGCAAGTTGCCACTCCCGTGAAGAAACCCAAAGCTAGACCTAAGCCTGAAACTGAGTGCTTCTACTACAAAGGGAATGGTCAATGGAAGCGGAACTACCCCAAATACTTGGCGGATAAGAACGATGGCAAAATGAAAAAAGGTATATTTGATATACATGATGTGTACTTTACTAGTGTTCATAGTAACCCCAAGGTACTTGATACCGGTTCAGTTGCTAAGATTAGTAACTCGAAATAAGTATTACAAAATGAACAGATACTAGTTAAGGGCGAGGTGATGATGTGTGTTGGAAGTGATTCCAAGGTTGATAAGATTACCATCGCACACTCCCTCTACCTTCGAGATTAGTGTTGGACCAAAATAAATGTTATTTGGTGTTTGCGTTGAGCATGAATATGATTGGATCATGTTTATTGCAATACGGTTATTCATTGAAGTCGGAGAATAATTGTTGTTCTAGCTATTTACATGAATAAAACCTTCTATGGTCATACACCCAATGTAAATGGTTTATTGAATCTTGATCATAGTAATACAAATATTCATAATATTAATGCCAAAAGATGCAAAGTTAATGATGATAGTGCAACATACTTGTGGCACTGCCGTTTAGGTCATATTGGTGTAAAGCGCATGAAGAAACTCCATGCAGATGGACTTTTGGAATCACTTGATTATGAATAATTTGATACTTGCAAACCATGCCTCATGGGCAAGATGAATAAAACTCCGTTCTCCGGAAGAATGGAGCGAGCTAATGACTTATTGGAAATAATACATACCGATGTATGCGGTCCGATGAGTATTGAGGCTCGCGGCATGTATCGTTATTTTATGATCTTCACAGATGATTTGAGCAGATATGGGTATATCTACTTGATGAAACACAAGTCTGAAACATTCGAAAAGTAAAAAGAATTTCAGAGTGAAGTGGAGAATCATCGTAACAAGAAAATAAAAGTTTCTACGATCTGATCGCGGAGGTAAATATTTGAGTTACGAGTTTGGCCTTCATTTAAAACAATGTGAAATAGTTTCACTACTCACGCCACCTGGAACACCACAGCGTAATGGTGTGTCCGAACGTCAGAACTGCATTTCTTTATTAGATATGGTGCGATCTATGATGTCTCTTAACGATTTACCACTATCGTTTTGGGGTTACGCATTAGAGACAGCTGCATTCATGTTAAATAGGGCACCATCTAAATCCGTTGAGACAACACCGTATGAATTGTGGTTTGGCAAGAAACCTAAGATGTCGTTTCTTAAAGTTTGGAGCTGCGATGCTTATGTGAAAAAGCTTCAACCTGATAAGCTCGAACCCAAATTGGAGAAATGCGTCTTCATAGGATACCCAAAGGAAATTGTTGGGTACACCTTCTATCACAGACACGAAGGCAAGATATTCGTTGCTAAGAATGGATCCTTTCTAGAGAAGGAGTTTCTCTCGAAAGAAGTGAGTGGCAGGAAAGTAGAACTTGATGAGGTAATTGTACCTTCTCCCGAATTGGAAAGTAGTTCATCACAGGAATCAGTTCCAGTAATGCCTACACTAATTAGTGAGGAAGTTAATGATGATGATCATGAAACTTCAGATCAAGTTACTACCGAACCTCGTAGGTCAACCAGAGTACGTTCCGCACCAGAGTGGTACGGTAATCATGTTCTGGAAGTCATGTTACTAGACCATGACGAACCTACGAACTATGAGGAAGCGATGATGAGCCCAGATTCTGCAAAATGGCTTGAGGCCATGAAATATGAGATGGGATCCATGTATGTGAACAAAGTATGGACTTTGGTGGACTTGCCCAATGATTGGCATGCCATTGAGAATAAATGGATCTTCAAGAGGAAGACGGACGCTGATAGTAGTGTTACTATTTACAAAGCTCGTATTGTCGCAAAAGGTTTTTGACAAGTTAAAGTTGTTGACCACTCTGAGATTTTTTGTCTGAATCGATGTCGTATTGTCATATCGATGCTTAAGTCTGTCCGAATCATGTTAGCAATTGCCGGATTTAATGAAATCTGGCAAATGGATATCAAAACTACATACCTTAATAGATTTATTAAAGAAGAGTTGTATGTGATGCAACCAGAAGGTTTTGTCAACCCTAAAGGTGCCAACAAAATGTGCAAGCTCCAGCGATCCATCTATGGACTGGTGCAAGCATCTTGCAGTTGGAATATACGCTTTGATGAGTTGATCAAAGCATATTGTTTTATACAGACTTGCGGTGAAGCCTGTATTTACAAGAAAGTGAGTGGGAGCACTACAGCCTTTCTGATTAGTATATATGAATGACATATTGTTGATAAAAAATGATGTAGAATTTTCTGGATAGCATAAAGGAGTATTTGAAAGGATTTTTTCAAAAGAAAGACCTCGGTGAAGCTTCTTACATATTGGGCATCAAGTTCTATAGAGATAGATCAAGACGCTTGATAAGACTTTTGATGAGTACATACCTTGATAAGATTTTGAAGGAGTTCAAAATGGATCAGTCAAAGAAGGAGTTCTTGCCTGAGTTGTAAGGTGTGAAATTGAGTAAGACTCAAAACCCGACCACGGCAGAAGATAGAGAGAGAATGAAAGTCATTCCCTATGCCTCAGCCATAGGTTCTATAAAGTATGCCATGTTGTATACCAGACCTATTGTGTACCTTGCCGTGAGTTTGGCAAAGGGGTACAATAGTGATCCAGGAGTAGATCACTAGAGAACGGTCAAAATTATCCTTAGATGACTAAGGAAATATTTCTCGGTTATGGAGGTGATAAAAAGTTCATCGTAAAGAGTTACGTCGATGCAAGCTTTGACACCGATCTGGATGACTCTGAGTGTCAATCTGGATACATATTAAAAGTACGAACAATTAGCTAGAGTAGTTCGGTGCAGAGCATTGTAGACATAGTAATTTGCAAAATACATACGGATCTGAATGTGGCAGACCCGTTGACTAAACTCCTCTCACAAGCAAAACATGATCACACCTTAGTACTCTTTGGGTGTTAATCACATAGTGATGTGAACTAGATTATTGTCTCTAGTAAACCCTTTGGGTGTTGGTCACATGGCGATGTGAACTATGGGTGTTAATCACATAAAGATGTGAACTATTAGTGTTAAATCACATGGTGATGTGAATTATATTATTGACTCTAGTGCAAGTGGGGGACTGAAGGAAATATGCCCTAGAGGCAATAATAAAGTTTTATTTATATTTCCTTATATCATGATAAATGTTTATTATTCATGATAGAATTGTATTAACTGGAAACTTAGTACATGTGTGAATACATAGACAAAACTAAGTGTCCCTAGTATGCCTCTACTTGACTAGCTCGTTAATCAAAGATGGTTAAGTTTCCTGACCATAAACATGTGTTGTCATTTGATGAACGGGATCACATCATTAGAGAATGATGTGCTGGACAAGACCCATCTGTTAGCTTAGCATAATGATCGTTAAGTTTTATTGCTATTGCTTTCTTCATGACTTATACATATTCCTCTGACTATGAGATTATGCAACTCCCGAATACCAGAGGAACACCTTGTGTGCTATCAAACGTCACAACATAACTGGGTGATTATAAAGATGCTCTACAAGTGTCTCCGAAGGTGTTTGTTGGGTTGACATAGATCAAGATTAGGATTTGTCACTCCAAGTATCGAAGAGGTATCTTTGGGCCCTCTCGGTAATGCACATCACTATAAGCCTTGCAAGCAATGTGACTAATGAGTTAGTTGCGGGATGATGCATTACAGAACGAGTAAAGTGACTTGCCGGTAATGAGATTGAACTAGGTATGAGGATACCGACGATCGAATCTTGGGCAAGTAACATACCGATGACAAAGGGAATGACGTATGTTGTTATGCGGTTTGACCGATAAATATCTTCGTAGAATATGTAGGAACCAATATGAGCATCCAGGTTCCGCTATTGGTTATTGACCGGAGATGTTTATCGGTCATGTCTACATAGTTCTTGAACCCGTAGGGTCCGCACGCTTAACGTTCGATGACGATTTGTATTATGAGTTGTGTGTTTTGGTGACCGAAGTTTGTTCGGAGTCCCGGATGAGATCACGAACATGAAAAGGAGTCTCGAAATGGTCGAGGGGTAAAGATTGATATATTGGAAGGTGGTATTCGGACAACGAAAGGGTTCCAAAGTGTATCGGGTGCATACCGGAGTACCGGAGGGGTTACCGGAACCCCCGGTGGAAGGTATGGGCCATATGGGCCATATGTGGGAAGCTAACCAGCCCACAAGGGGCTGGTGCACCCCCCCCCCCCCACAAGGGAGGAGGCCAAATTGGTTTAGGGATGGCAGCGCCACCCCCCTTTCCTTCTCATGCTCCCTCTCCTTCCCCCTTCCACCTCCAAGAGAAGGAAAAAAGAGGAGGCTGAATCCTACTAGGACTCCCCTTGGCGCGTCCCCTCTAGGCCGGCTGCCTCCTCCTCCCCTCCTATATATACGTGGACAGGGGGCACCCCAAAGGCACATCAATTGTTCTCTTAGCCGTGTGCGGTGCCCCCCTCTACAGTTTACTCCTCCGGTCATAGCGTCGTAGTGCTTAGGCGAAGCCCTGCGTGGATCACATCACAAACACCGTCACCACGCCATCGTGCTGACGGAACTCTCCCTCGACCCTCTACTGGATCAAGAGTTCGAGGGACGTCATCGAGCTGAACATGTGCTGGACATAGAGCTGCCGTACGTTCGGTTCTTGGATCGGTTGGATTGTGAAGACGTTCAACTACATCAACCACGTTAACCTAACGCTTCCGCTTTCGGTCTACGAGGGTACGTGGGCACACTCTCCCCCTCCCGTTGCTATGCATCTCCTAGATAGATCTTGCGTGATCGTAGGAATTTTTTTGAAATTGCATGCTACGTTCCCCTACATTAAGTTCATGGAGAAAGGGAGTAATATAATGCAATAAGAATGATGACATGATGTAGACAAGATCTATTTATGTAGAAATAGACCCCATCGTTTTATCCTTAGTAGCAATGATACATACGTGTCGGTTCCCCTTCTGTCACTGGGATCAAGCACCGTAAGATCGAACCCACTACAAAGCACATCTTCCCATTGCAAGATAAATAGACCATGTTGGCCAAATAAAACCCAAATATCAGAGAAGAAATACGAGGCTATAAGCAATCATGCATAGAAGAGATCAAAGAAACTCAAATAACTTTCATGGATAAAAAGATAGATCTGATCATAAACTCAAAGTTCCTCGGATCCCGACAAACACACCGCGAAAAGAGTTACATCATATGGATCTCCAAGAGACCATTATATTGAGAATCAAACGAGAGAGAGGAAGCCATCTAGCTACTAACTACGGACCCGTAGGTCTACAAAGAACTACTCACACATCATCGGAGAGGCACCAATGGACATGATGCACCCCTCCGTGATTGTGTCTAGATTGGATCTGGTGGTTCTGGACCCTGCGGTGGCTGGAATTGATTTTCGTCGACTCCCCTAGGGTTTCTGGAATATTGGGGTATTTATAGAGCAAAGGGTTGGTTCAGGGGGCACCCGAGGTGGGCACAACCCACCAGGGCGCGCTTGGGCCTCCTGGCGCGCCCTGGTGGGTTGTGCTCCCCTCGGAGCACCCCCAGGCGCTTCTCCGGCCCACTGGATGTATTCTGGTCCAAAAAATCCACAAAAAGTTTCGCTGCGTTTGGACTCCGTTTGGTATTGATTTCCTGTGATGTCAAAAACATGCAGAAAACAACAACTGACACTTGGCACTATGTCAATAGGTTAGTACCTAAAAATGATATAAAATGACTATAAAGTGATTATAAAACATCCAAGAACGATAATATAACAACATGGAACAACCAAAAATTATAGATACATCGGAGACGTATCAGTGTACACCACATGCCAGTTCCACTTTATCTACGAAGATAAATAAACAGTTAACAACTCAATTTCATAGTTATCCAATCATAGAGCAAAGTCATATAGCAATATTCATAGCATCATAGATGATACAAATAAATGACCATGCTGCAGTTCACTGGTAGTTCGGAAGCAAAAGTTTAGCTCTATCATAGCAACATATAAGTTAAGTTCGAACACATCGATCATATAGATCACATGAAGGTAGTGCACTAGTTGTTCAGAAGTAAAAGTTCAGCCCCATCATGAGCTCTCCTCGCCTTCCATCATCTTCGTGATCTCGGCATGGGCGGTCCTCGCAGCTTCGACGGCTGGTCGCACACTCTCGACCGCTGCTCTAGTGCTCTCAGCGGCTTTTCTCGCGCTTTCGGCATATGCTGCGGCACTCTTCATGTATGCCTGAGCGCTCTTATGGTTGATTGAGCACTCTCTACATAGGCGAGCACGATCTCCGTGTACTGAGCCACCCTTGTGACGATGTCTATGGCAGTAGGAGCTCCGTCTACGGGTGTAGGACTCCTACGAGGCATCTTGCTTCTCCATCTAAATCTCATTAAACAAGTTGACATTTAGATAAAAGACATTTTTATGAAAGCAAATTTATGACAATAAAAAATATAAACTATTACAACAAAACTTCATATTTGTCCTTCGGGTAGACATTTCTCGCTCTTATGTTGTGTCCTTCAACCGTCGGTGATGGTCGTTCTTCCCCTGTCTCCTCCTGCATTATCAAGGTCTTAGGGGAAGAAGAGGGAGAGGAATGAACCGCTACGTCAACAGTCGGTTCATCTCTCAAGTGGTTGTATATATGGTGTACACTCACTCATTGTATTTATGACTGTCGGCGATGGTCGTCCTTCATCTTCTCCTCCTGCTTTACCAATGTCTAAGAGGAAGAGAAGAAGAAGGACTCCCCCCTATGACAACAATCGGTGTCCTCCTCTCAGAACAACTCTCATCTTGTTTGTGGATTAAGAGTGAATATTGTCCACCCGAAGGAAAATACAATTAAGTAGCTTGTCCATAAAAAGTAATAAATTTACGAAAAAATTGGCATGACCTTTGATAGAAATAGGACATATTGAGTGCCAAAATTAAGCAAAATCGAACTTAATCCATGTTTTCTCAAAAAAACATTGGCACTCATTATGAATATCAGCTTCACGAAAAAATATTATACTATTTCTTGATCCATATGTAGTACATAGTCCTCTAGCACAAGCACTCAAATTTAAGACATCTACTTACAAAGATTCAGTGGTACATCATATAATAAATTTTAACTACACTAACAAAATGTTGAAGGTGTAGAAGTACAATAATGAGAGCAACTAAAATCTCCATTAGCAGAGAGAACGGGGATGTGCTTACCAGGCCGAAGTCGGACGACAGGTTGGACGAGGCCGAGGACGATGGCGGAGGCATCGGCGGACGACGAGTTCGACAAAGATGGGGACAATGTTGGATGCGGAGGAAGGCGCGGGCAATGGTCACAGGGAAGTAGTTGGAGGCAACGTTGCGTGGTGAGGCCGGCGGACTTCAAGGCGGCGACAGACGGCGTGGGCGACGGGGAAGATTGGGTCCGCGGCGCCGTTCGAGGCGGCGGACCGCGTCCTCACCGGTGGCGAAGCAGGAGAGACAGAGGGGAGAAAGGGATGTGTTTGGATGGAAAAGATCTGATTGGATGTGGGTGGGGGCGCAGTGCATAAGGTCATATATAGTAGTGACGGGCGATGTATAGAGCCCGCTAGAGCTGCTACCTCTTGAGCACTGCGTTGGTTTTCCCTTGAAGAGGAAAGGGTGATGCGGCAAAGTAGCGTAAGTATTTCCCTCAGTTTTGAGAACCAAGGTATCAATCCAGTAGGAGGTTACACGCAAGTCGCCTTGTACCTGCACAAACAAATAAGAACCTGGCAACCAACGCAATAAAGGGGTTGTCAATCCCTTCACAGCCACTTGCAAAAGTGAGATCTGATAGAGATAATAAGATAAATATTTTTGGTATTTTTATGATATAGATTGGAAAGTAAAGATTGCAAAAATAAACGGCGACAGAAATAGCTAGTTGACGAGAGATTAATATGATGGAAAATAGACCCGGGGGCCATAGGTTTCACTAGTGGCTTCTCTCAAGATAGCAAATTCTACGGTGGGTGAACAAATTACTATTGAGCAATTGATAGAAAAGTTTATAGTTATGAGAATATCTAGGCATGATCATGTATATAGGCATCACGTCCGCGACAAGTAGACCGAAACGATTTTGCATCTACTACTATTACTCCACACATCGACCGCTATCCAGCATGCATCTAGAGTCTTAAGTTCATAAGAACAGAGTAACGCATTAGGCAAGGTGACATGATGTAGAGGGATAAACTCAAGCAATATGATATAAACCCCATCTTTTTGTCCTCGATGGCAACAATACAATACGTGCCTTGCTGCCCCTGCTGTCACTGGGAAAGGACACCGCAAGATTGAACCCAAAGCTAAGCGCTTCTCCTATTGCAAGAAAGATCAATATAGTAGGCCAAACCAAACTGATAATTCGAAGAGACTTGCAAAGATAACAAATCATACATATACGAATTCAGAGAAGAATCTAATATTGTTCATAGATAATCTTGATCATAAACCCACATTTCATCGATAAACCCACAATTCATCGGATCCCGATAAACACACCACAAAAAGAATTACATCGAATAGATCTCCAAGAGAATCAAGGAGAACTTTGTATTGAGATCCAAAGAGAGATAAGAAGCCATCTAGCTAATAACTATGGACCTGAAGGTCTGAGATAAACTACTCACACATCATCAGAGAGGCTATGGAGTTGATGTAGAAGCCCTCCGTGATCGATTCCCCCTCCGGTGGAGCGCCGGAAAAGGCCCCAAGATGGGATCTCACGGGTACAGAAGGTTGCGGCGGTGGAAATAGGGTTTCGTGGTTCTCTCGGATGTTTTCGGGGTATATGGTACATGTAGGCGAAAGAAGTCGGTTGGGGGAGCCACGAGGGGCCCACGAGGGGTGGGGGCGCGCCTCCCTGCCTCGTGGCCGCTGATGACCCACAAGTATAGGGGATCTATCGTAGTCCTTTCGATAAGTAAGAGTGTCAAACCCAACGAGGATCAGAAGGAAATGATAAGCGGTTTTCAACAAGGTATTCTCTGCAAGTACTGAAATAAGTGGTAACAGATAATTTTGTGATATGATAATTTGTAACGAGCAACAAGTAACAAAAGTAAATAAAGTGCAGCAAGGTGGCCCAATCCTTTTTGTAGCAAAGGACAAGCCTAGACAAACTCTTATAATAGGAAAAGTGCTCCCGAGGACACATGGGAATATCGTCAAGCTAGTTTTCATCACGTTCATATGATTCGCGTTCGGTACTTTGATAATTTGATATGTGGGTGGACCGGTGCTCGGGTGCTATTCTTACTTGAACAAACATCCCACTTATGATTAACCTCTATTGCAAGCATCCGCAACTACAACAAAAGTATTAAGGTAAACCTAACCATAGCATGAAACATATGGATCCAAATCAGCCCCTTTAAGCAACGCATAAACTAGGGTTTAAGCTTACGTCACTCTAGCAACCCATCATCTACTTATTACTTCCCAATGCCTTCCTCTAGGCCCAAATAATGGTGAAGTGTTATGTAGTCGACGTTCGCATAACACCACTAGAGGCTAGACAACATACATCTCATCAAAATATCGAACAAATACCAAATTCACATGACTACTAATAGCAAGACTTCTCCCATGTCCTCAGGAACAAACGTAACTACTCACAAAGCATATTCATGTTCATAATCAGAGGGGTATTAATATGCATATAGGATCTGAACATATGATCTTCCACCAAATAAACAACCTAGCATCAACTACAAGGAGTAATCAACACTACTAGCAACCTACTAGTACCAATCCCGGACTTGGAGACAAGAATTGGATACAAGAGATGAACTAGGGTTTTGAGAGGAGATGGTGCTGGTGAAGATGTTGATGGAGATTGCCCTTTCCCGATGAGAGGAGCGTTGGTGATGACGATGATGATGATTTCCCCCTTCCGGAGGGAAGTGTCCCCGGCAGAACAGCTTTGCCGGAGCCACAGATTGGTTCCGCCAAGGTTCCGCCTCGTGGCGGCGGAGTTTCGTCCCGAAAGGTTGCTTCTGATTTTTTTCTCGACGAAAGACCTCATATGGCAGAAGATGGGCATCAGAGGGCCACCAGGGGGCCCACGAGGTAGGGGAGTGCGCCCCCCCACCCTCGTGGACAGGGTGTGGCCCCCCTGGCCTTCATCTTTGGCGAAGATTTATCATTATTTATTATAAGATATTCCGTGGAGTTTCAGGACTTTTGGAGTTGTGCAGAATAGGTCTCTAATATTTGCTCCTTTTCCAGCCCAGAATTCCAGCTGCCGGCATTCTCCCTCCTTATGTAAACCTTGTAAAATAAGAGAGAATATGCATAAGTATTGTGACATAACGTGTAATAACAGCCCATAATGCAATAAATATTGATATAAAAGCATGATGCAAAATGGACGTATCAACTCCCCCAAGCTTAGACCTCGCTTGTCCTCAAGCGAAAGCCGATAACGATAAATATGTCCCCATGTTTAGAAGTAGAGATGCCGATAAAAATAAAATACGGAAATGAAGGCATCATGATTATTCTCATAACAGCAACATATATAGATATTGTCATATGATTTCTTATGTTCAATTAATAATCCATTCACAATGCAGAAAACGAATCATAAACTTTATTGAGAACCAATAAACTATAATCTCAGTCATTGAAGCAATTGCAATTTATCATAACATTGGAAAGAGTCTATGTCAGAGCTTAATAGCAAGTCCACATACTCAACTATCATTTAGTCCTTCATAATTGCTAACACTCACGTGATACTTGTGGTTACGGAGTTTTAATCGGAACCTGAGAGAAAGATAGGGGCTTATAGTTTCGCCTCCCAACCTTTTACCTCAAGGGTAATGTCAACAATAATAACTCATGCCCCCTACATCCAATTAGATATATCAATCAGGATCTTTCCAACACACTGTGCTTGCCAAAGGATAAAATGTAAAAAGGAAAGGTGAAGATCACCATGACTCTTGCATAAGGTAGGAGATAATAATAAAAAATAGGCCCTTCGCAGAGGGAAGCAGAGGTTGCCATGCGCTTTTATGGTTGGATGCACAAAATGTTAATGCGAAAGAACATCACTTTATATTGCCCCTTGTGATATGAACCTTTATTATGCAGTCCGTCGCTTTTATTACTTCCACATCACAAGATCGTATAAAGCTTATTTCTCCCACACCAATCAATCATACATATTTAGAGCATTTTTTATTGCTTTGCCCCGATGACAACTTACTTGAAGGATCTTACTCAATCCATAGGTAGGTATGGTGGACTCTCATGGCAAAACTGGTTTAAGGGTTTTTGGAAGCACAAGTAGTATCTCTACTTGGTGCTGAGAATTTGGCTAGCATGAGGGGAAAGGCAAGCTCAACATGTTGGGAGATCCATGACAATATACTTTATCTCAGATATAAGAAAACATAACTCATTACGTTGTCTTCCTTGTCCAACATCAACTCTTTAGCATGTCATATTTTAATGAGTGCTCACAATCACAAAAGATGTCAATAATAGTATATCTATATGTGAAACCTCTCTTTCATTATTACTTCCTATTAATTGCAACGATGACCAAAGCTATGTTTGCCAACTCCCAACAACTTTTAATCATCATACTCTTTCTATGTGAAGTCATCACTTTCAATAAGATCAATATGAACTCTTTATTTCTTTTTATTCTTTTTCTCTATTCTTTTATTCACTCAAGATCATGGCAAAACAATCAAGCCCTTGACTCAACACTAATCTTTATTATATAGCTCACGGACTCGATTACATAGAGAGATCATAAAGCAAAAACTCAAAACTAGATCATGCCATAAACTTTATTCTACTAGATCAAGATACTACTAATAGGATCGAACTAAGAAAAACAGTAAAGATAGGGGATGTGAATGTGATATGATACCGGGGCACCTCCCCCAAGCTTGGCAGTTGCCAAGGGGAGTGCCCACACCCATGTGATTATGTCCCCTTTGTTGTTGGTGAAGAAGATGGTGGTGATGTTGACTTAGTTGATGGCGTAGACTTCTCCCTTAATTTGCGCTTGAGGACGGAATTTTGGTCCCTCAAATCATCAATCTCCCACCTGTGGTTAATATCTTTTTACATAAGTCCTGCTTATTTTCCTGCAAGAGACGAAAAGGAATAAACTCGATCTTTGGTTTCTTTACCCTATCAGGGAGACTTGACTTTTTGAACTCCACATGCATGTCCCCAGGTTGAGGTAATGGGACTTCATCTTCATCTGAGATCATCTCCTCCTTCCCCTTGGGTTCATAGTCCTCTTCTTCCACCGTGGTCCAACCATCGTGCTCCACATCTCTATAGACCTTAGGATTTGCTAGGTAATCATCCACATAGCTTTCTCCTTCAGAATCCTGGGATGACATGTTGATCTAATCTGTAGTAGGACAGCTCGAAACAAGAACATAGGATATTTGCGTGATACGGGAGTCAAAACCTCCGGGAGAATCTATAATGAATTTTTACCGACCAAAATACGTATCGTGCAAGAAAACGGAGTCCGGAAGGCACACGAGGTGCCCACAAGGTAGGGGGGCGCGCCCTCCACCCTCGTGGGGCCCTTGTGTCCTTCCCGGACTACTACTTATTTTTCTATTTTTCTAAATATTCCAAAACGGAGAAATATTGCCTTAAATTTTTTTTGGAGTCGGTTTACTTACCGTACCACATACCTATTCCTTTTCGGAGTCTGAAACGTTAGGAAAGTGTCCCTTATGTATTCCTCCGGGTTACGGTTTCAATAACATTGGTTTCAACATTTATAGGATTACCTGAGATATAGTGTTTGATTCTTTGACCGTTTACCACCTTCGGATTTGTGCCTTCAAAATTGTTGATTTTTATGGCACCGGAACGATAGACCTCCTCGATGACGTAGGGGCCTTCCCATTTGGAGAGAAGCTTTCCTACAAAAAATCTTAAACAAGAGTTGTATAGCAATACATAATCACCTACATTAAACTCACGCCTTTGTATCCTTTTGTCATGCCATCTTTTAACTTTTTCTTTAAATAACTTGGCATTTTCATAAGCTTGGGTTCTCCATTCATCAAGTGAGCTAATATCAAATAACCTCTTCTCACCGGCAAGTTTGAAATCATAGTTGAGCTCTTGAATAGCCCAATATGCCTTATGTTCTAGTTCGAGAGGTAAGTGACATGCTTTTCCATAGACCATTTTATACGGAGACATACCCATAGGATTTTTATATGCAGTTCTATAGGCCCATAATGTACCATCAAGTTTCTTGGACCAATTCTTTCTAGACCTATTAACAGTCTTTTGAAAAATTAATTTGAGCTCTCTATTACTCAATTCTACTTGACCACTAGACTGTGGGTGATATGGAGATGCAATTCTATGATTAACATCATATTTAGCAAGCATTTTTTGGAAAGCACCATGAATAAAATGTGAACCACCATCAGTCATTACATATTTAGGGACTCCAAACCTCGGAAAAATAACTTCTTTAAGCATTTTAGTAGAGGTGTTATGATCAGAACTACTAGTTGGAATAGCTTCTACCCACTTAGTAACGTAATCAACAGCAACTAAAATATGTGTATATCCATTAGAGGCAGGAAAAGGTCCCATATAATCAAAGCCCCAAACATCAAATGGTTCAATAACAAGTGAATAGTTCATAGGCATTTCTTGACGTCTACTAATATTACCAATTCTTTGACATTCATCACAAGATAAGACAAACTTACGGGCATCCCTGAAGAGAGTAGGCCAATAAAAACCAGATTGCAATACCTTATGTGCAGTTCTATCTCCAGCGTGTTGTCCTCCATAAGCTTCGGAGTGACGCTTATTAGGATCTGTTCCTGCTCATGCTCAGTACACAACGTCTAATAACACCATCTACTCCTTCTTTATAAAGATGTGGGTCATCCCAAAAGTAATGTCTCAAATCATAGAAAAACTTTTTCTTTTGCTGATATGTGAAACTAGGTGGTATAAATTTAGCAATGATGTAATTAGCATAATCAGCATACCATGGAGTACTACGAGAAGTATTTATGACATTTAGTTGCTCATCAGGAAAGCTATCATCAATAGGTAGTGGGTCATCATGAACATTTTCTAACCTAGACAAGTTGTCTGCTTCGGGGTTGTCAGCTCCAATTCTATCAACAATATGCAAATCAAATTCTTGTAGCAAGAGAACCCATCTAATAAGTCTAGGTTTAGCATCTTTCTTTTCCATCAGGTATTTAATAGCAGCATGATAAGTGTGAATAGTTACTTTGGAATCAACAATATAAGGTCTGAACTTATCACAAGCAAATACAACTGCTAAAAATTCTTTTTCAGTAGTAGCATAATTTCTTTGAGCATTATCTAAAGTTTTACTAGCATAATGGATAACATTTAATTTCTTATCAACTCTTTGCCCTAGAACAGCACCTATAGCATAACCACTAGCATCACACATAATTTCAAAGGGTAAATTCCAATCAGGTGGCTGAACAATAGGTGCGGAAACCAATGCTTTCTTAAGTATTTCAAATGCTTCTACACAATCATCGTCAAAGACAAATGGTATATCTTTTTGTAGTAAATTAGTCAGAGGCCGAGAAATTTTTGAGAAGTCCTTAATGACCCTCCTATAAAATCCGGCGTGACCAAGGAAACTTCTTATACCTTTGATGTCCTTGGGACATGGCATCTTTTCAATAGCATCAACCTTGGCTTTATCAACTTTAATGCCTCTTTCAGAAACTTTATGCCCCAAGACAATACCTTCATTAACCATAAAGTGGCACTTTTCCCAATTCAAGACAAGATTAGTTTCTTCACATCTCTGCAAAACGCGATCAAGATTGCTCAAGCAATCATCAAAAGAGGATCCATATACGGAAAAGTCATCCATGAAAACCTCACAAATCTTTTCACAAAAGTCAGAGAATATATCCATCATGCATCTTTGAAAGGTAGCAGGTGCATTACGTAAACCAAAAGGCATACGTCTATAAGCAAAAGTACCAAAAGGGCATGTAAAAGTAGTCTTTGATTGATCTTTAGCCTACACAGGTATTTGAGAGAAACCAGAATAACCATCTAAGAAGCAATAATGTGTATGTTTGCATAATCGTTCTAGCATTTGATCGATAAAAGGTAAGGGGTAATGATCTTTCTTAGTAGCTTTATTTAATTTGCGGAAATCAATTACCATCCTATAATTTGTAATAATTCTTTGCGGGATTAGTTCATCTTTATCATTAGGAACAACAGTAACACCTCCCTTCTTAGGGACACAATGAACATGACTTACCCACTGACTATCAGCAACGGGATAAATTATATCTGCCTCTAGAAGCTTTAGTGTTTCTTTTCTTACCACTTCTTTCATTTTACGATTCAACCTTCGTTGATGATCACGAACCGGTTTGGCATCTGCTTCCAAATTTATTTTGTGTTGACATAGAGTGGGACTAATTCCCTTAAGATCATCAAGAGTATATCCAATAGCAACACGGTGCTTCTTCAGAGTTTTCAATAATCTTTCTTCTTCATGCTCTGAAAGGTTAGCACTAATAATAACAGGATATATCTTCTTTTCATCAAGATAAGCATATTTAAGATTATCAGGCAACAGTTTAAGCCCAAACACGGGATCACCCTTGGGTGGAGGAGGATCCCCTAGGATTTCAACAGGCAAATTGTGTTTCAGAATAGGTTCCTGTTTAAAGAATACTTCATCTATTTCCCTCTTTTCATTCATAAACATATCATTTTCATGGTGTAGCAAATATTTTTCTAAAGGATCACTAGGAGGTACGGCAATAGAAGCAAGACCAATAATATCATCCTTACTAGGCAATTCTTCTTCACGAAGTTGTCTACTAAATTTAGAGAAATTAAACTCATGAGTCATATCATCCAAGCCAATAGTAACAACATTCTTTTTGCAGTCTATCTTAGCATTAACAGTGTTCAAGAAGGGTCTACCAAATATAATGGGACAAAAGCTATCTTGTGGGGAGCTAAGAACAAGAAAATCAGTAGGATATTTAGTTTTCCACACGAGACTTCAACATCTCTAACAATTCCCATTGCAGATATAGTATCTCTATTGGCAAGTTTAATCGTGACATCAATATCTTCTAACTTAGCAGGTGCAATTTCATGCTTAATTTCTTTATACAAGTCATAAGGTACAACACTAGCACTAGCACCCATATCACATAAGCCATGATAACAATGATCTCCTATTTTAACAGAAATAACAGGCACGCCTACCACAGGTCTATGTTTATCTTTAGCACTAGGTTTGGCAATTCTTGCAGTTTCACCGCAGAATTGAATAACATGCCCATCAATATTATCAGACAAGAGTTCTTTAACAATAGAAATATTAGGTTCTACTTTGACTTGCTCAGGAGGTGTATAAGTTCTAATATTGCTTTTACGAACCACAGTTGAAGCTTTAGCATGATCCTTTATTCTAACAGGGAAAGGTGGTTTCTCTACATAAGAGGTAGGAACAATAGGATCATTATAAGTGACAATCTTTTCTTCAACTTTAATAGGTGCAGCTACTTTTACTTCTATGGGAGGATGATATTTAAACCACTTTTCCTTAGGGAGATCAACATAAGTAGCAAAAGATTCACAGAAAGAAGCTACTATTCAGAGTCAAGTCCATATTTAGTGCTAAACTTACGGAAAATATCGGTATCCATAAAAGATTTAACACAATAAAACTTAGGTGTCATACCTGACTCCTTATCTTCGTCAAGGTCCCAATCTTCAGAGTTGCGTTTAATTCTATCCAATAAATTCCATCTGAATTCAATAGTCTTCATCATAAAAGAGCCAGCACAAGAAGTATCGAGCATGGTGCGATTATTTTCAGAAAGCCGAGCATAAAGATTTTGAATAATTGTTTCTCTTGGGAGCTCATGATTGGGGCATGAATATAACATTGATTTAAGCCTCCCCCAAGCTTGAGCAATGCTTTCTCCTTCACGAGGCCAAAAATTATATATATAATTGCGATCACGATGAACAAGATGCATAGGGTAATATTTTTGATGAAATTCCAATTTTAATCTTTTGTAGTTCCATGATCTCGTATCATCACATAGCCTATACCATGTCAATGCATCTCCCTTCAAAGATAAAGGGAAGACCTTCTTATTGACAACATCATCGGGTATACCTGCAAGCTTAAATAATCCACAAACCTCATCCACATATATTAAGTGTTCATCAGGATGCTTGGTTCCATCTCCTGCAAAAGTATTAGCTAGCAGTTTTTCCATCATACCCGAAGGAAATTCAAAGGGAATATTTTCATATTCATTTTCAGTAGGTTCATTAGGTTGGTGAGCAACTCTTTGCTCTACTGGTCGGGGTGAAGATACCCCGAACAAGCCCCTCAGAGGATTACTTTCCATAGTAACAAGTGACAATAAATTTTTGCACACTATATAAATTTTTCCTTACCAAATTCCACCTACCAAAGGCGCTTCACTCCCCGGCAACGGCGCCAGAAAAGAGTCTTGATGACCCACAAGTATAGGGGATCTATTGTAGTCCTTTCGATGAGTAAGAGTGTCGAACCCAACGAGGAGCAGAAGGAAATGATAAACGGTTTTCAGCAAGGTATTCTCTGCAAGTACTGAAATAAGTGGTAACAGATAGTTTTGTGAGAGGATAATTTGTAACGAGAAACAAGTAACAAAAGTAAATAAAGTGCAGCAAGGTGGCCCAATCCTTTTTGTAGCAAAGGACAAGCCTGGACAAACTCTTATAATAGGAAAAGCGCCCCGAGGACACATGGGAATATCATCAAGTTAGTTTTCATCACGTTCATATGATTCACGTTCGGTACTTTGATAATTTGATATGTGGGTGGACCAGTGCTCGGGTGCTGTTCTTACTTGAACAAACATCCCACTTATGATTAACCTCTATTGCAAGCATCCGCAACTACATCAAAAGTATTAAGGTAAACCTAACCATAGCATGAAACATATGGATCCAAATCAGCCCCTTACGAAGCAACGCATAAACTAGGGTTAAAGCTTTGTCACTCTAGCAACCCATCATCTACTTACTACTTCCCAATGCCTTCCTCTAGGCCCAAATAATGGTGAAGTGTTATGTAGGCGACGTTCACATAACACCACTAGAGGCTAGACAACATACATCTCATCAAAATATCGAACGAATACCAAATTCACAAGACTACTAATAGCAAGACTTCTCCCATGTCCTCAGGAACAAACGCAAGTACTCACAGAGCATATTCATGTTCATAATCAGAGGGGTATTAATACGCATATAGGATCTGAACATATGATCTTCCACCAAATAAACCAACTAGCATCAACTACAAGGAGTAATCAACACTACTAGCAACCTACTAGTACCAATCCCGGACTTGGAGACGAGAATTGGATACAAGAGATGAACTAGGGTTTTGAGAGGAGATGGTGCTGGTGAAGATGTTGATGGAGATTGCCCCTCCCGATGAGAGGAGCGTTGGTGATGACGATGACGATGATTTCCCCCTCCCGGAGGGAAGTGTCCCCGGCAGAATTGCTTTGCCGGAGCCCTAGATTGGTTCCGCCAAGGTTTCGCCTCGTGGCGGCGGAGTTTCGTCCCGAAAGGTTGCTTCTGATTTTTTTCTCGACGAAAGACCTCATATACCAGAAGATGGGCATCGGAGGGCCACCAGGGGGCCCACGAGGTAGGGGGGCCCGCCCTAGGAGGGGGGCGCGCCCCCCACCCTCGTGGACATGGTGTGGGCCCCCTGGCCTTCATTTTTAGCGATGATTTTTTATTATTTATTATAAGATATTCCGTGGAGTTTCAGGACTTTTGGAGTTGTGCAGAATAGGTCTCTAATATTTGCTCCTTTTCCAAATTTCTGTAATTCCAAATTTCTGCCGGCATTCTCCCTCCTTATGTAAACCTTGTAAAATAAGAGAGAATAGGCATAAGTATTGTGACATAACGTGTAATAACAGCCCGTAATGCAATAAATATTGATATAAAAGCATGATGCAAAATGGACGTATCAGCCGCCTTGTTGCTTCCTTGACGTCCACTGCAAGTCTCCTGGGTTGCATTTGTTCCAAAAATAACTCTCCCGAAGGTTTCATTCCGTTTGGATTCCGTTTGGTATTCCTTTTCTGCGAAACATTGAAATAGGCAGAAAAACAGCAATTTGCACTGGGCCTCCGGTTAATAGGTTAGTCCCAAAAATAATATAAAAGTGTATAAAAAGCCCATTAAACATCCAAAACAGATAATATAATAGCATGGAACAACCAAAAATTATAGATACGTTGGAGACGTATCAAGCATCCCCAAGCTTAATTCCTGCTCGTCCTCGAGTAGGTAAATGATAAAAATATAATTTTTTATGTTGAATGCTACACTACAAAAAAAGACACATCCATGACATTTTGGGCCGAATGAATTTTTTTCCTGTCATACTTATGACACTTCTATGACGATAATTGTCACAAAACCCGGTATCATCATAGATGTGGTGGGCTCCTACTTCTATGACAAAAATCATGACAGAAAATGGGCTTTTCATCCTGGGCGGGCCGAGACGCAATGCATGACATTCTTTGGACCGTCCATGATAGAAAAACCATGGTAGAAGCGAGGGCGAGGAAAATATTGGGGTGTTCCGATTCACGGTGGGTGGTCGGGGTAGAGCGATGCTGCTTTCTCAGACACGACGCGTGCGTGTGTGCGAGGCGTTGGGCTCTAACTGAACCGGAGCGAGGCGTTGGGCTCTAACTGAAGCCGAGCGAGGCGTTGGGCTCGAACTAAACCCGAGCGATTGCACTAGCTACGTTACTAAACCCGATCGAGCGATTCCTTCGCTACTGCTGCTAACTGAAGCTGATAGATGCTGCCTCTGGATGAACAGTGAGTGTTGCTGGGGGGTTTGGATGAACAGTTCCCGGTGGGGGTGGATGAACAGGACCCCGTGGTTTGCCTCTAGATGAACAGGACCCCGATCGATCGAGCCAGTTGGGGCTGGATGAACAAGACCCCGTGGAGGGCTGGATGAACAGGACCAACTCGTGGAGGGCTGGATGAACAGTAGATGGTGGAGGGCTGGATGAACAGTAGCCCGTGGAAGGGTGGTTGAACAGGAGCCCGTGGAGAGGGCTGGTTGAACAAAGAGCCGGTGGAGTAGCGGCGGTGGAGGCTGGATGAACAGGAGCCCGTGGATGAACAATCGCAGGTGGAGGCCGGAGGAGGTCGACGGTAGATGAACGAGCCCGTGGAGGCCGGAGGGGTCGGCGGTGGAGATGAACAAGATCCCGTGGAGTCCCATTTGCGGTACGCCACACCCTCCCGATGAACAGACCCCTGTTTGATCAGAAGCGCCCGAACAAGTCCGTTTCGTCTGTTTTACGGTACGCCACACCCCTCCCAATCATCAGGACCCCGTTTCGACCGTCGGAGGTCAAACACAAGTCCGTTTCCTCCGTTTTGCGGTACGCCAGACCCCTCCCGATGAACAGGATCCAGTTTTGAACGTGGCCGGTCGAACACAAGGCCGTTTCCACTGTTCTGCTGTACGCCAGACCTCGTTTCCACCGGCTGTTCCATCCAAGCCCTCCCGATGAACACGTTGACGCATTCCGTCCGACCCAGCCGGTGGCTCCCCATGAACACGACGATGACGCTGTTTCTCCGTTCCGACCCAACCATGTACATAAGCCCTGGCCGTACGTATGCGCGAGTAGGCGTTTGAGACCCCGCCCGTATGTACGTATGTGGCCGTATTTTCTTTGTTGCACCCTGGCCGCTGTACGTACATGTACATGCTACGTGCGCGCCTCTACTACGACACATGCGCGTCTACATCAACCAGTATGTAAGTACACGTCCACGACCAGAATGACAACGCTACGTATGCTTCGACCAGGTGGGTCCCGACTGTCAGTCACTTCCTTGCGTGCGAAGATGTATCTGGTGGGTCCCAACAGTCAGGGGGCGAATTGTTTTTTTTTGCCCGGACGCACTTTCTTGCGTGCGAAGATGTAGCTGGTGGGTCCCAGCAGTTACAGGGGAAATATTTTTTTTACGAAATATGGTGGCCCGTCCGGTGGGTCCCTGCTGTCAGGTGGAGGAATAATTATTTTGCGCGTAATAAGGAGGCACTTCCTTGCGTCCGCCATGGACCCAGCTGTTAGCCTCTCCATGTACAGTACTCTTCCCATGGAAGTCGTTCCTTGACCACGTTGACCACGCCGCGCCGAGAGCACCAGGGCGGTGGATGATGGCGAGGCCTAGGAAGGGGACGACGCGGAGCCGGGGAAGACGTGACAGTGGATGCCCACGCGTAGAGGAGTATGAGGGTTCGCTGGTTCGCTGCGGTGTGAGGCTGCTGTCGTCGCAGAATAACATGGGGTGTGGGTGAGTACATAGATGGCCTGGCCAGCGGTGGGAGTAGTAGGGGGCGGTGAGGCCTCCGCGGCATCGAAGCCGGCCACGGGAGGCAGGAGCACGAGGCACGACTGACGCTGGTTTGGGCGGGTGGAGCAAGCAGACCAGAGGTTGAAGAAGCACTAGGGCCGTTGGATGGACATCATATGGTCACTGGAGCTAGAATCGTTCATGTTGACTAAGTTCACAAAGCCCTCCGTCCCCATCAACTTAGTTGGCCCACAAGTCAGCCTCCCACTATTGTGGGTCCCAGCTAGCAGGGGGTATTCATTTTTTTGTGCGCAATAAGGAGGCACTTCCTTGCGTGCTAAGATATAGCTGGTGGGTCCGACCTGTCAGCGGTGGGAACGTTTTTTTCGTGAAATACAGAGGCCCTTTCGGTGGGTCCCTGTTGTCAGGTGGAGGAATAATTATTTTGCGCGTAATAAGGAGGCACTTCCTTGCGGCTGCCGTGGACCCAGCTGTCAGCCTCTCCACCTATAGTACTCTTCCGATTTAAGTCGGTCGTTGACCACACTGACCACGCACGCCGAGAGCACCACGGCGGTGGACGACGGCGTGGCCTAGGAAGGGGACGACGTGGAGCCGGGGAAGACGCGACAGTTGATTCCCACGCGGAGAGGAGTACGAGAGTTCACTAGTTCGACTATGGTGTGAGGCTGCCGTCGCCGCAGAATAACAGGGGGTGTGGGTGAGTGGAGGGATGGCCCTGGCCAGTGGTGGGAGTAGTAGGGGGCGGTGAGGCCTCCGCGGCAGCACAGCCGGCCACAGGAGGCAGGAGGAGGCAGCACGACCGGTGCTGCTTTGGGCGACTGGAGCAAGAAGACCAGAGGTTGAAGAAGCACGACGGCCGTTGGATGGACATCGTACGGTCACTGCAGCTAGAATCGTTTATATTGACTAAGTTGACAAAGCCCTTGGTACGCGTCAACTTAGTAGGCCCACAGGCCAACTTCCGAAACGGTGCGCCCCGGAAGTAAGGGGGAGGAATCATTTTTTGGGCGGGTGAAGCTAGAATATCCGAGATTGAAGAAGAAGCACGGCATCCGTTGGATGGACATCCAACGGCCACTGCTGCTAGAACCGTGGGTTGATTATAAGTTGACAAAGCCTTGCATATGCGTCAACTCTCTTTTCTAGGGGATGCATCAACTTAGTAAGGCCACAAGTGTGTGGCGGAGAACTTATAGCCCATTTGAGATTTGTAAGAATTTGCAGCCAATTTTTGAATTCTAATGTAATTTACTACAGCCCATTTACAGTTTGTTAAAAGTACAACCCATTTCAACCAACCGTTCAAAACAGAATTCAATAAAATTTCCCACATTTTGACGGGATCTGAAATAATTTTATCCCGAAATTTCTAGTCAGATTAAATACAATTTCAATATCAATTTATATTACGTAAAAATCCAACGAAATATTGCGCTCGCAACAATTAATGAAATTAAAATTTTCAATATATCCAAAAATAATATTTTATAAGTAACTATGTGTTTGGTGCATTTTTTATAGTTACTTCCCAGTTTTTATAATTACATCCCATTTATTATTTCTTAAGGCCCATTTTTTGTTAAGCCTAATGTATCCATCCTAGGAAATATTTGCAGCCCAGCAGGGCTGAGAATAACAACTTGACCTTGCCTGGGTATTCTTGAAAAAAAGTATAGCTGGGCTAGCCATTTTCAGCTTGAAAAAAATTAATATCTGGGCTGGATATCTAGCCTGGGCTAGACGGGTCACAGCCTGCCCAGTTAATACCTGCAGCGATATTTTTGTTGTTGTTCAGAGGAGAAAAATTAATATCTGGGCTAAGCATCGCTCAAGAAAAACTCTGTAGTGCTCACACCTCAAAAACACAAATATTGCTCGAGCTGCTTGGTCCCAGCTGTCGGCCGCTTCTTGTGCAATTCTCTCGTTTATTGACTACATAGGTTGACAATGGTGTGGGACCGTGATGTCAAGAAACCAGGAGGAAGCAAAAAAAATATAGTTTTATATACTAATAAGGAGGCACTTGCGTACGTGCGGCTATGGCCCTGGTGGGTCCCTACTGTCATCCTCTCCAAGTAAAGTCATCTCCTCATCCTCATGTCCGTTGACCATGTTGACAACACGAGACAGCGGCGCCACGGCAAGCGCAACAACTCGAAGGACGAAGGAGAGGGCCTCACGGGCCCTACGAATGGTCTGATACAACGCCCGCTGCTCATTCGGGAAGCCAGGATCATAGGGCCACATGTCCGCGACGGCATTGTCATTCGCTTGTTCACTGGTGCTCGTTGAGGAGACGGAGGTTGCAGCACAGGTCTTCCTGCGCTGGTAGCTCTTCCGCCATTAGGGCATCGAAGTGCGGCCGCACCTGCTCTATGGTGAACATGGCATGAACTGGCTTGGACAGTGGCGCCGGCTCCTTGTCGGAAGCTACGTCCATTGTCTGATTGTCGTCGCTCAGTTTGGCGAGCTAGCTGGTGAGCCAGCATGTCCGGCTGCTGGACCGACCCGGTGCCAAGCACGAGTCTCACTACCCTGGCCCACCCAGACCGCCTCCCTCGCCCACGCGCGCTTTCCGTCCGAACGGGTGCCGCCGCCCCATTTCGGTGCAGCGATTGTTCGCCTTTCAAACGACACAAGTGTCGTCCATCCGTCCTTCTGCCGCCCACATTAATGATACGTGGTTGCCGAGGCGGCTACTCCGGCGCCACACGTCCGTCCCTCCACCGCCCACCATTGCTATATAAACTGTTGCGCCAGCCATAGCCACAGTCATCCGCATCCGTTCCCTTCTCCTGTCCACACCACTACTGCGCGCCATGGCTTCCTCGCGCTCCAGCGCTCTTCGGGGCGGGCGGACGACGGACCACAAGGAGATGGCAGCCATTGCTGCCGACTGGCTGGCCGGCAGGCAGCCGGAGGACGACGACGTCCCAATGGAGAACATGGTAGTCGATGATCCGGCGCCAACCCCCTCCTCTGCGCCATCCTCGCCGGTGCATTGCACCATGACCACCAGCGAGGCCCGTGCCCAATATATGGACACGATGAGGCAGAAGCATGAGGAGCAGTTCCGGGAGGCGCAGGCCGACGCCGCCTACAACCACCATCTCCTCCAGGAGCACCTGCAGGCGGAGGAGCAGATCGCCGCGGAGCGGGCGGAGCAGGAGGCGCTGCTCGACTCGTACCGCTCCACCCGCGAGGGCCGCCTCGAGCGCTGGCGGTAACGCATGCAGGTGGCGGAGGCTGAAGCGGCTGAGGCGCTGTTTGGCGAGACCGAGGATGAGGCAGAGGACAATGCCGGCTCTGACGAGTCCCCACTCCGCTGGCGTCGACGAGGCCCTGCTCCGCCGAGGCCCCACCCTACCGGCAATAAGGGGGAGGATTTCCCCCGCTCCGCCGAGGCGCCGCCTGCTGGCAATGAGACAGAGGACATTGCCGGCTCCGCCGAGGCCCCGCCCCGCTGCCAACGAGGCCACGCCACACAGAAAACAAGGAAGAGTAGAACACGGTAGGTCACTGCCGCTCGGGTCCAAGTAAGGCTGCCGCTGCTACCCTCCGGTTGAAGCCAAGGTAGGCGGGTTGACGACTGACGGCCGATTAGCTTCTTTGCGGCGACGTGGAGTCGGAGAGCTACGTTGGAGAAGGACGCTGCTTCTACTAAACTGCTGGTGCAGTTTCCTGACTGACACGTGGGCCAAACAGGCATATGGGCCACATGTTAGTTACGCAACTGCACCTGTAGTTAAGTCACTGAAGCTTCTGTTCGGCTCAGCCGGACACATGTGGGTAGCTTCGGTTAATTAATTATACCTCGAGCGCACCCCTTTTTAGTTGAAGAATGTATGAAATGTAATGAAATCCGGCATGTTTATATGAAATCCGCTCGTGTATGAATGAATTTATTTCGATTAGTTTGAATTCTTGTATCACTGGCATTGGATGAACATGGAAAACAATACGTACTAGCATAATTCCCAGGATGATCACCTCGTTTGCAGCAGTTTCACATGTACTCCCTCTGGTCCTTTCTGTTCTGCATACAAGTTTTGTCTGCAGTCAAAGTATCTCTACTTTGACCAATCTTATAGAAAAAAGTATGCACTTTCACAATGTGCGAAGTAAAAGGAAATGTATGAGTACAAAGAGTTTGAGCAGCTTTTTAGCTGCCTCTGTACATTGCAATCAAACACAGGCCTGGCAATTCAAAGAGAACATTCAAAACAATCGATGATTATGCATCTCAGCGATTCACATGTCAGAGCCAATATTTACTTCACAACTAAAGAATAAAGAAAAAATGGATCGACGCTGTTGACAGCAAAGGGCGTCCCATTCAAAAATATCAAACGCATGTCTTCTTGCTAAAATCAATGAGCAAAATTTGACAAGGTTGTCCCATTCCAAAATATCAAATGCCTACAATTGTGGAATGGGTAGAGTTTGCCATCAGTTCGGACATTGACATGGCACCTCGTGCTAAATAAACCAGCTGTTCTTTTTGTGCAGTTCCACCAAAATCAACCAAATTCGCGCGTAGCTTGTATGATTTCTCCCTTCTATGTTGCAACACTTTGAACTTATCGGCACCTCCTTTCTTGTGGTGGAAATGAATGATTCGATGTATTCATGAACATTTTGTGCAGTTCCCAATGAAATCAAGCTCAGCACCCCTGTTTGCACAAATACAAAAAAAGTGATTAGTATGAAGCAAACTATACTATGAATTGACAGTTTAAACAGGCACCTACATGGTCCATGTAGAGCACAATTTTAGAAAAATGGAACTCACCGGAAAGAATCCTAGAACAACATTGTACTCACGCATCACAGCAAGAAAATGGAGATTTGCCAGTCCTTCTGAGCTGAAGTTAGTTTGGTCTTGTGGGGGGTAATGTAACCATCCTTCAACTGCTCCTTCTGATGAGAAGATAGACAGGGCTTCTCAATCCTGGCATAATCGGAACTATTCACTTCACATAGTCCATATTCTTCTTCAGAGGAGGATGATCCTGTTGTGCAAAGACAAGAGGACAACTAAATGATAGCATCCCTGTTTGCTCGAAAAAAAGGAAAGTAAATATTTAAAACAGGACAGATGAAGCACTTCTCAAGGACAATCCACTTTTTCATGACAGTATCTAAACAGTAGCACAACACCAATAGAGATGACAAAGCTCAATCATATGGACGAAATCAGTGGGCGAGTACCAACCTTTGTCAGGAGGCTTATTTTGTAGAGCATACAGATGAAGCACTTCTCTAGAACCATCTGTTGCTATCTACTGTGGTGGCCATGCTTACTATATACTCCTCGATTAGTTTAATGTTTCCAACATCTTCTTGTTTATTTCCACTAAACTATATGGTATCTTCAAAGAAGATCCCTGTTTGCATAAGTAGAGATAATTACGTATTACATTAAGAGCGGCATCAAATCAGTGGCAGAACAATTGCTCGTTCCAGCCATGACAATAAATTAAGATGCAAAACTATATCATTACTTGTGTCATCACAGTTCTAGTGCTTCATTACAGCACTGGAGTTGATTTTTGTTTTTCTTCCGCTTGTTCTTCCCCTTCATCACTTGGTTCAATAACAGACAAGCTTCGCCTTCAATGTAAGATTTGGCATGTCAATTAGGTTGCACAAGTATAGCACTAAACAATGACATTAATTTTTTGATGAAAGTGGCAAAATACAGGCCAATAGTTGTGAACTATCCTTATCTTACCTCAATGGGATATACAGTACACATATAGATTGGAAGTCTTGTATCCATTTGTGAAGTTCACTAAAATCAAGCAACATTACCGTACAAGTAGCACAACATAGGAAAGCACACTGCAGAATCATGTGAAAGAAGGCTAGTACTAACCTCTCATGACGCGGAATTCAAACAACTCACTGGAAGAAGATCTGAACCAAATTTTCCAACACGGATAGGAAGTAAGATCTCCTCTTGTGCAGTTCCAGTAAGATCAAGCAATCAAGCAACGTGTTGGTGTGACATTTTGGTTGAACTGCACAAAACACTCTTAAAACAAAAGTGTTTTGTGCAGTGCAACAAAAGGTCACAATGGAAACGAGGTGAAGTAGATAACTCTGTTTACACAGAGGTGCAAAGGAAACAACTAGTGGTCAATAACGGTGGATGACATAGAAGCCAACAAAAAGAAGCATCTACCTTATCTAAATGGGAAAGAAAGCAAGACAGTAGCATTTCTCAAACGGTGGCATTGATTAATATTAACAGAGAGATTATATTAACAATAAAAATTGTTAAACATGTAATTTGCTTTTAACTGTGGCATTGCATCAATTTTCCAGCGGAATTATTAGAGTGTGTTTATTTACAGGGACATTTTGGAGGAGGGACTAAAAACATTCCGTGTCAGTCCCATCTAAACCAAACAGGAGGGACTTTTAGGGACTAAAAGTGGGCATTTGGGACAAAAGAAAGAAGACCCCGAGGGAGAGTCTTTTTGGGACTTTTTCCAACAGTTGCCCCTGCCACGCATCGCACCTTGTCTCTATTAGTTCATTACTAGGGGTAACATGGTCTTTTAGCATGTCATTTAATAACCTCTAGTCCATGTTTAGTCCCTGGAAACAAGCAGGTAGGGACTAGGGAGTTTTTAACCAAACAGGGCCCTAGATTAACAACAGCTAAAGAGTTGCACGGGACAGTGAACACACCAGCATCATGTGCATATACCGATGTACTGGGGTGATGCACAGTATGTTGCAACAAAGAACAAACAACCAAGGAGCATATTTGTGTTGGTCCTAGTTTTGTTATCTGTTGACACCTTTCCCTATGTGAGGGCAGCAAATCTAGTCCTGCTCAAACTCTACAGCCTTGTCCCCTAAAACAAAAGATTAGTTTGTTACAGATGTGCGTACTGCGTTTGTCATTGTTTCCCCTTTTCGACCAACGTAGGTGCTGGATAGCCAGTCTGTACTAGTACTTTCCCCCCTTCCTTT
This sequence comes from Aegilops bicornis, assembly GCA_021605145.1. Classification (NCBI taxonomy): domain Eukaryota; kingdom Viridiplantae; phylum Streptophyta; class Magnoliopsida; order Poales; family Poaceae; genus Aegilops; species Aegilops bicornis. Next base: position 48,240,407 of record CM038669.1, read on the forward strand.
CCTCTTTGAACCACGTCCTAGATTTATGCTATACAACTTTCCCCATTCCTTTCCTCTTTGAACAACGTCTTAGATTCATGCGATACAACTTTCCCCACTACTTTCCCCCTTCCTTTCCTTTTGAACCACGTCCTAGATTCATGCTATACAACTTTTCCCACTACTTTCCCCCATTCCTTTCCTCTTTGAACCACGTCCTAGATTCATGGTATACAACTTTCCCTACTACTTTCCTGTTTGATCCAACACCTAGAACGAGTGCAGAAGCGGAAAAAGCCCACATGCAGCTAGAGCAATGCATGTGGAATAAGTAAATTATACCTTAAGGTTCTTGGGGTGTGGTTCGGTGCACCGGAGGCCGCTCGGCCCACACTATGTCTGACGGCGAAGAAGAAGGGGTCAGAGGCCCTCCCCCGCCGCTGCTGGGTGAAAGAGAACAGCTGTGCCGGTAGTGGATTCCGTTCCTCGCTGACGGCGACAGTGTTAAGCCTCCTTCCCTTCCCGGCGGACGGATCCTGCCGGCTCTTTGACCAGCAGTGAGGGGAGAGAGAGGCCAACGAAGTCTTGTTTAGATCTGGAGAGGGTGAGAGAGTGTGAAGAGAGCAACTACAAGAAGACCAGCAGTGAGGGAAGAGAGAGAGAGAGGCCAACGAAGTCTTGTTTAGATCTGGAGAGGGTGAGAGAGTGTGAAGAGAGCAACTACAAGCGTTGAGGCTCAAGCGTGTATATATATATATACTAGAGAGAGTGTGAAGAGTGCAAACCCTAGAAAACAAGCGCCGAGGCTGCAGGTTATACGTGATGAGGTGATTATATGGTCACTACGAGATCGTATAGGTTCGTATCCATCCATTTTGACCAGCCAAAGAATCCTCCTGGCATGAATTATGCTCAAGTGTAGTTATCAAACTTGAGACCTCAAGTTTGACGAGCGAACAGGATAACCAGCTACACAACCCTCCCGTTATGTTCAATGAGAGGAAAATAACCTTTTATACATTCCTGCATTCGTGTGACAAGCATGCCGTGTTTTTTGTGTGGGATTCATTGGGATTTAAATCATAATCGTGTCATGTGGCTTTGGTGGTAAGACTATCCACAGTGGTGCAGAAATTAATGCAACCTTAGTCACCTTACCTCTCTCCACGTAGTACGTTGGGTCCCACCAGTCAGAGGGTGAAACAAACAAACTAATAAGAAAAATTTAAAGCGCCAGTGGTGTATCTTACCTCACACATCTCGCTACTACTCGGGAACACGTACTATTTTAAATGAATCCTTATTATAACATGCACACGATTTTGGGCACTTGTATTCGACCTAAGTTAGTGTGCCACCGTATCCCGTACGACTCCCTCCGTCTAGGTGTAATAAGTCACGTTAGAAGGTGTAGCGGGACCAAGGTGCAAGCAGATTGGAGGAGAAGGAGAAACTTGACCGGTTATTCCTCCAATCAAAGCCATGATTTATGTCTCTAAACGCAACAATTAATCCAAACAACTAAGAGATGCCATTTTAGTTACCATGCAGGGCCACGTATTAACTCGCATGCAAGCTGACTTTGATTTCTTGACTGATCAACGCGTAATTGTGCTCCATGCATTGGGTTTCTGGGGGGAGATAAAACGGCATAGTAAGGAGCGTTTGGTTACATTGCTTAGGCTGGTCATAGTGGTGAGTAACTTGGACTAGTAACATGCATATGTTACTAGTCTATGTTACTACTACGCGAAGTTTGCCGTCGGAAGCGAGCCGATCTGGTTCTCCTGAGCTAGCAAGGTTTTTCTAGCCCACCCAAGCTCGCTGGCCCACAAAATATAACATATTTTAATAGTTCCAAATGCCTAACCTTGCCTGGCTATGCTATAAGCTGTTCTTGCTAAGGATCCAAACGCTCCCTAAGTAACAAGGCTCGCTAGCAACGAGGCCAGGAGGGGATTGAGATGCGAAGTTAATGGACGATGCCTAAACATTTTGGGAATATATGATTTCCGTAAGATGACTTAACACCTAGATGGAGGGAGTACTACTCCTCAATCCAGGTTTGATGGAATATTCGTCACCTCTTCTCTTCTTGTACGTACTCCATTTGTATCTCATTTCATGTGGCTTCGCACTCGCACGATTTTTCTATTCTATGAACATGTGTGTGCGCGTGCGTGTGTGTGTGTACTTAACAACATGTGTGTGTTAGAGAGAGCGACAGATCGACCTACTCCTACAGAGAGATGGTGTGTAGTGTATGATTTTAGCTGCGAGAATCGGTGCATCCTCTCGTTTCTGGGCGTCCCGTAGGGACAGGCAGATAGCTGCCATGCCCGCTCTTGACCAGCCTGGCCCACCCAAAGCCCCTCCATCGCCCGCGCGTGCTTCCCGCCCGAAACAGTCAGCGCTGCTCCAAAGAATCGGTGCCGCATTCATGTCCGGGCAGAGCGGACGGGACCTCTCATTGGGCATGTATTGAAGGGAGAAGCGGATTCAAGAGTGATGGTTGCTTCGTCCGTCCAACTTACTGCTGGGTCTATGTGATTTGATGGTTCATTGGTCATTATTACTGAGGTGGTAGGACTGCTGGATGTCCCACGCTTTCGGTGAAAGGAGGTACTACTAGATTACAATTTTCTCCATTCTTACGGCGGAGGAGTGCAAGAGAAGTGAAAACACGCAGGCTCGGTGATTACATGGCCCACCTCACACTATCACACCATATTTTCTGGACACCGTGTGACACCTAACTCTTTAAACAGTACTCCCTCTGTTCCTAAATATAAGTCTTTGTAGAGATTCCACTAGGTGGACTACATACGGAAAAAAAATGAATGAATCTACACTTAAAATGCATCTATATACATCCGTATTTGGTTCATGGTGAAATCTCTACAAAGACTTATATTTAGGAATGGAGGAAGTACTAGTATAGTACGTATTGTAACTTATCAGCGAGATAGTACAATGCTATGAAGCTTCCAGCTTCTATTACACGTATCTTGCGTCCAAGGTTGCCCGTTGCAACATTTCATCAAATACAAAGGAGACTAACATACATGCTATTGCATCTCAATGATTGATAGATCATAGCAAATATGTACTCCCTCCGTTCCAAAATAAGTGTCTCAACTTTATGCAGGGGTGTTTGTTTCCAGGGAATTTTTAGTGTAGGGACTAGAAAAAGTCCCTCTTAGAGACTTTTTAACCAAACAGGAGGGACTACTAGGGACTAAAACTTGCATTTTGGGACTTAATGAAGAAGACTCCCAAGGAGAGTATTTTTTGGGACTTTTCCAACAATGCCCCTCCCTGCACCCACTGCCCCGCCGCCCCGTGGTGCTGTTTGGTTGTTATTTTTCTGTATACTGGGGTTAACATGGTCATTCAATAACCTCTAGGGAGGGACTAGCACTACAAAAAAATACACTTCCGTGATGATACGTGTTTGTCACAGTAGGTCACGTTTTTTGTCATGCATGTACATCCATGACAAATTTATGACAGAATCAAGATAGTCATACTTGTGCTGTCGTAGAAGTGTTCCATGACATTACCAAAATTATCATCACGGAAGTGTCCACTTCCATGACGATAAACCGCGTGTCACAGAAGTGCTTTCGTCAAGGGTGACCGACACGTGGCATCCACCGTAACGGAACGCCGTTAAGCTATCGGGTCCGGTTTTGGATCCGATACCACGTGTAAAATCATCATTGGCTGGAGGAAACACGTGCCGGGGCACCGTTGGGGCAGATGTCATCGACTCATTGCACCCAAAGCGCCTATGATACGTCGACACGTGGCACGGCCCAACAGAGGCCCATTCCTGTGAAAAGGCCGGCCCGTTTGACTTGGTCAAAAGGTGGCGGGCCAGCCCACAACAAGCTTGTTAACGGCCTGTTCGCATATAGCCCATTTACAGCCCGCTAACCCAGGGCCCGTTTACGGCCTATCCGAATTATGCCCAGTAGCGTCATCTGGTCTGTCCAATATAATCCCAGCCCGTTTTAACTTTCGGCCCATGTATGGCCCATGATGTCTTTCGGCCCATATGAGGCCCTTAGTAACTTCGGCCCATTAATGGCCCGTGGTAAAACTGGCCCGTAATGAAGAGTGTATCACTTTATACCCATTAACGGCCGGTGGTAAAACTGGCCCGTAATGAACAGTGTATCTTTCGGCCTTCTCAGGGCCCATTTATTCTTGGGCTCATTTACAGCATTCGTTTACTTACGGCCCGTTACCGTCATTTTCTGCTTGTGGGCGAAATGCAGCCCGTGGTTACAGTCGGCTCGTTTGTGGCCTGTTAATACGTTGGGTCGTTTTCATAGCGTCATCAAATACGACCGATGAATGACGGCCCGTTATGGTCGGCCCATGAACGGACGATTTCAACTCTAGCCCATCTACGGCCATAATGTGGTCTATTATTGGCCCATGTTTGGCCAACCGATCATACGGCCCGTAGAAGGCCCATTGATGATACGGCCCGTAGAAGGCCCATTGTGTCTATGACCCATATAAGGCCCATTGTTTCTACGCCCCGTAGAAGGCCCATTGTTTGTACGGCCCTTAGAAGGCCCGTTGTTTCTACGGCCCATAGGAGGCCCTTGTTAACTACAGTAAATATGTAGCCCATGGTTAATGTGGCCTAGTTTTAAAAAATAGGTTATTGCGGCCACTAGCAAACCGCGGAAGAACTGCACTAACTACAAGAAAACAAATAAACAAGACAATAAGGAAATAAATAAGCAAGCAACTTACGCTAGGCTATCACGGTTATTACACATCCACTGGGCATCAAAGTTCGCCACCAGTGCAAATATAGGGAACACCCTACACTACACAAAAGGAAGGTTGGCATAAAAGTTAACAATCTAGCAGATAAATGCACCACTTGAAGTTCAGAAGCTCAGTTCATTTGACCCGACTGTTACGTTTTCATGCTGTATTGTCCGATGGAGCACCATAATCTTCGCCTTCAGTTCTCCTAGGCTCCTGAATAACATAGCAAATGTCTGATACTCTGGTTTCAAAACCATGCATATCTTGACAACATCGAACAATGTCTCTCCTTGTTTCACAAAGGGTCTCTGTTAGGGAATGGACTTGTGTCTGGAGCACAGATAGAACATTGTTTTGAGCTTGCATATCTTGATCATGAGGCGGTTTGGACGAGATTGCCTTAACAACCAAGACAGTATTACGCAGGAACGTGCTTTTGGCACTGTTAGTGGACAAGTACCGACCCACTGCAGCAAGAGCTGACATTGCGGTTATAGTTGCCTCGCCACCTTTAGAAGGTGGCGGTTCCACCATTTTTCCATAGCTCACTGAAAAGTTGAGGTTTTACATTAGTAGTACTAGAACCGAAGATATAAAGGAGGCAGCAAAACCAAACAAAATAGCTTTGGTCTATACACATAACTTATTCTGGTGAAACCATGTAAAATAATAGTTGTATTTTATTGCAAAGTACATAATATAACCAGGTTCCAGACATATGACCATGTACCATCGCTTATGCATTGTCTATTTCTTCACATTGTATTGAGGGCTAAGGATAAAGAGACGAAGTTTATAATACGGTAAGCAGAGTATGACATCATTCATATCACAAAACAACTGAGAACAAACAAACAGGCAATTGTAACGTTGTGTGGGCAAGTCCAGCATGGAACTAGATTATAGGTCAAGATCAAAGGAACATCACTCCTCTCTTTTAAACCTTGTAAGGTGCAATGATACGCTAAGACAATTGTGTATAAAATTGAAAAGAGTAATAGCCATTGGCTGCAAACCATGCAGTTCAAGGCACAAGTCAAAGTAAGTAGTAGTTAAAAGGCATGAGGATTAAGGACTTACAACAGCGGCTTTGACTGGTGTAGTCATGCCCTTCTTCTGGCTGGTGCGACAGTACTTGAAGATTTCCACATCATTTGGTTCAGGTACTTTTGGTCCTTGCGGACTTTCCTCTGCATTTGGAACAAGTCAATATAGATCTGATAGTATGGTACAGCAAAAAGAGTGAAACAACAGCTAATTACAAGAGCCTCGAAGTGTGCAATATAGCTACGAGATCCTGTCGTCTGTTGGAATTTCACTTTTGTACGGTTGGCCTTGTTCTTTGAACAATTCACCTACAAGAAGATAGATTTGTGTGGCACATGCGTAAATAGGACTTCAACATGTGACCTGATCACATATATATAATGTACACGATACTTGGATCGGACCAAAGGTTTAACGAGGCCTCTCCAGTCTTCATCAGATATATTTTCCACTTGAGATGTTTGGGCAAGTTCACTGTTAGCCTTGCGTTCAAAGTGAGTTTTCCTCAAGTTATACCAATACTGTCGTAGAGCAGACTTGAAAACATGGGTGCAAGCTTGTCTGGTTGCATCATCTTGTCTATCCAACTTAAACCTCATCTGTTGAAAATTATGGGAGTCTCATTATCAGCAACCAAGAAAGTATTGGACAGAGCAAGACGATATTACTAGTTTCCATACATAACCATAGTTACAGATAAATGGTCGAGGAAGGTGTTGAACTGGGTTTCGTCTTTGTCATTCCTGTACTGAATCCATGTTGGGAGGATACGTACATGACAGCTAACAGCAACCGCTGCCTTTGATACTAACTTGGCTGACTCTGTAGCATCACGTGGCCTTTTTAAACCTGCCTCAAAACGGATCTCTATTCTTCCTCCTATAGATTTAGTTAACCTATCGAGCATTATCCCTGATGTTTGTTTCCTCTTGCGCCTAGGTGCTAGTCCAACAACAAACATAGGAAGTGTTAGTGTACATCAAACTGTGAGACTACATATAAAGAAGCATGCAACTATAACTTGACTCCAAAGAACTACCTTCTTGCTGTTGAAGTCAGAAAGTTCATTTGATCTTGCCAACTCATCTTGTGTCAAGAGTGCTTCGAAGTAGTGTCGTGGCAAGGGAGCTTGGGAACGTGCTTCTAGCTGAGTTGACCAATGAGTAAATCGTGCAGCTGGTGGTACTGTGGAAGGTGTTGCAACAACTAGGGTTGTCTCTGCTTGTTTGGTGGCACTATTTGTTTCTGTTTGGCTTGTTCTGCAGCTCGTTTAGCACGGGATACCCTTTCAGTACAATTTTCCACTGGACTTTGACCTTCTATTGCACCATCAGTACCAGCAGAATATGCAGGATTCTTCCACTTCCCTTTCCCTATCGTTCTGTGTTCCTTCCTCTTTCTGTCTGGCATGTTAAGTCAAGCCGACAAGAAAAATGAATAACAATTTAGTTCTTCATAACAAATTGATGCATGATACAGACGAACTGAACTTTGATGTTAGACAACCGCATGATAGAAGGATGTAATATGCAAGAAAACAGGACGACATGAGATAACCAGAACTATGATGTGTAAACTAAGCAGACTACATTTCACTAAATTAGAAGTAATGCAATGGAAGGTAGACGCCATATGAAAGATGCTACAAATATCGCTCTGCCAAGTTAACAGTGTCTCATCATAAATACCGTTTAAACAAATGTGAAGCAGTACAAGAAATAAATCATATGCAAGATGCAAACAACATCACACTATCAAGTGGAAGGTCTCTCGTCATTAGTGCCATTGCATATTCACAGCATTGCATATTCACAGCTTATGATGTGTAAACTAAGGAGAAGGCACTTCAACAAATTAGAAACAATGAAAGCTAGACACCATATGAAAGGTGCAACGAATATGACTCTACCAAGTTAAAACTGTCTCGTCATAAGTGCCATTTCAACAAATTAGTAGTACAAGCTAGAAAAGAATGCGAGATGTAACCTATATCACACTCCGAAGTCAAACGTATCTTATGATAAGTGATTGTTGCAGGTTACACACCAGTAGTAATTTGATGTAAGAACATGGTGTGATAGACAGATATTGTATGTTCTAGAAACAGGAACACGTGTCTTTTTCAAGTATCTATACCTACTAATAAAGCAAGGTGCGTTTCTCCAATTTTTTCATCCGTTCACCACTAAAATATTTTTTGTTTCTATTCGAGGTGGTACTAAACTTTTGTGCTCCGTCTGTTACCAAAGGAAAAACGAATTGTGGAGAACTTCGTACGTGGGCCGCGCGCCCTATGGCCTAGTAAAGTCAGCCCTTTTTTCCTGCCCACGCAGCAATAAAAAAATTATATTTTCCGCTCAATGCGGCATATAGTTTTATCTACGCACAGGGCGACCAAGACACTACGGCCCATTTCCGTTTGTGTTTTCTTTCAAATTTACTTTTTCTGTTTCTTATTATTTTTATTTCCTGTTTATTTTATTTTTTCCCATTGCAAGTATATTTAAAAAAAAAAACTAAATTCCAAATTTTCAAAAAATGTTTGCAGTTTCAGTTTTTATTCACAATTTCGTAAAAAGTTAAGAATTACAAAAATGTGTTCCTATTGTAAAAAATGTTTCTATTTTGTATCGTGCCAAAATATTTTCAAAATTTAAAAAATATTACCATTTTTAGTAAAATGTGCGTATTTTTCAAAAATTCAAGATGTAAACAAATGCATTTAAATAATGTACCAAATTCGAAAAATATTCTTGATTTACATATAGGTTTAACAATTGAAAATAATGTTTGCATTAAAGAAACACATTTTCTAAAATTCTTTTGCATGTTTAACACATCTTCCCATTTAGAAAAATTGTTCACAACGTAAAAACATTCATATTTTTATAAGAATGTTCATGTATTTAAGAAATGTATGCGAATTTCAGGAAATGTTCTTTTCAAATTTTTTGTTCTTGTTTTGTCCAAAAATGTATGTAATTTTCAAAAAAAAATGTTCAAAATTTGGAAAATTGTTCACGTTGCCAAGTATATTTGGTAGTTCCTGTTATGAATTCCAAAATTGTGTTCCTATTTAAAAACTGTTTGAAAATTTTAAATTTTTGTCATTCTGATTTCTTTTCTGAGTTTTAAAAATTATTCCCAGTTTTTGGAAAATGTTTGGGTTTTCCCAAATTTGTTCAAGATTTAAAAATGTTACAAATTTGAAAATATTCTTGTTTTAGTGATATGTTAAAAAATTGAAAATAATTTTTGCATTACAAGACACATTTTCTAAATATCTTCCATACGTTCAAAACATGTTCCCGTTGCCAAAAATTGTTCACAACTTAAAAAAACCATATTTTTATAAAAAGTTCATGCTTTTAAGAAATGTTTGTGAATTTCAACAAATGTTCCACTCAAATTTTTTGTTCGTCTTTCTAAAACATGTGGAATTTTAAAAAAAATCATAATTTGGAAAATTGTTCACGTTGCCAAGTATATTTGGCATTTCATAGTTATTTGTTTTTTAAAAGTTCAAAAAGAAATTTTGAATCCAAGGTTGCATTAGATTCTTTAATATTAATGATAACCATTGGTTAGAAGAGCGCATTTGTTTGAGTGACTCGCAACATGTGGTCGGGTCTTTGAGGTCGTGAGTTTGATCAGTCCCATACTGGGCCTACTCCGCATCCGGTGCATCAAGCTAAGTCGGCTTGTTTAGAATAAGGAACACCATAAATTATTGACAGTGGTAGCTTCCATGCGTCAATAAAAGAGAATATGATACCCTAAAAAAAGAGAATATGCTGGTTAATTATAATTGAAACAAATTATGGGCACGTGTCAATAAAAAAAGAATATATTGGTTTGGCTCTAATTAAAGGATGCCATGTTGAACTTGAAAATACAGACATGTGGGGTTCTTGATCCATTCTTATATTAAGCTAGAGGCATGTAATTTTATCGTCCCGTTGCAACGCACGGGCATGTGTGCTAGTAATGTGTAAAGTAAGCAGATGGAATTCAACAAAATTAGAAGCAATACAAGCTAGACATCACACATAACATGCAACCACATATAACAGTGCCAAGTTAGAGGGAGCACCGGTGATGGTGCACTAGGGGAGACGTGCTCATCATAAACACAGCTACGTTGAGTGTCTATGCATGTGTTGTCTTGGAAATCATCTTGGGGGGATGGAGGAGTAGAAACTGTAGAGGCCCTCCGTTTGGAATGAGCACCTTTATCCGCTGCCTTGCTAACTTCCTTCCGCTTTATTTATTTTGAATTGTCAAGTAAAACCGACAAGAAAAAGCAATAAAATTCTCTCTTCAGAACTCATTCATGCATGATACTGACAATCACTACTTTGATGTAAGGCAAACACATGATACCAGGATGGAATATGTACGAAAAGCAGGACGACATGGCATGTTCACAACTGTTTGTGTAAACTAAGCAGAAACCATTCCAACAAATAAGAAGTAATGCAAGCTAGACACCACATGAAAGATGCAACCAATATGACTCTGCCAAGTTAAAAGCGTCCCATCATAAATGGAATTTCAACAAATTAGAAGCAGCGCATGCTATAAATCATATGAAAGATGCAACTAATATCGCACTGCATATACTAAAGGTGTCTCGTCATATTGATTGATGCGGATACAAAAAAACAATAGTTTTATGTAAGGACATGCTTTATAGACAGATGTACTATGCACTAAATACAGGAAGGCATGTCACATTAACAGGTATAATGTATAAGCTAAGCAGAATAGCACATGCAGTTTAACCAGATTGGAAGAATTACAATCTAGACACCATATGCAACATGCAACCACATATCACGTTGCCAAGTTAGAGCAAGCACCTGCGATGCTAGTGTAGGGAAAATGCGGTAATCAACTACAGTGCTACGTTCACTATCTTCATCTAGCCTTGCTATTTCTTGAGAATCATGTCGGGAGGCTGACGCTGCATTCTTTAAATGAGGAGTAATCCACTTGCCTGACTGCCTCATCATAAGTGATTGATGAGGGATACACAAGAACATTTGTTTGATGTAAGAACATGGTTAATACACAGATGTACTAGTATGTACCAAAAAAAGAAAGGAATGTCATATTCAAAGGTATAATGTGTAAGCTAAGCAGATGCAATTTAACCAAATTGGAAGCAATATAGGCTAGACATCCGGCTGGAGTGGTGAGCATGATCATCTAGGACCTGAGAGCCTGGTGGGAGGTGGGCTGCCACTAGTGCAAAACCGGCCTTTAGTGCCGGTTCGTGACGGCCTTTAGTGTCGGTTCGTGACGGCCTTTAGTGCCGGTTCGCCAACCGGCACTAAAGAGTGGGGACTAAAGCCCCCCCCCTTTAGTACCGGTTAAATCACGAACCCGGCGCTAAAGTGCAAACACGTGGCACGAGCCAGGCCCGTGTGCGCGTAGGGCTTTAGTATCAGTTGGTAACACCAACCGGTACTAAATGTTTGGGTGTTTTTTTTATTTTTGCTTTAATTTTGTGTATTCAATTTGGCTTTATTTTCCATTTAATTCTTTTTGTTTGCTGGTATTTCACGATACTACAAATTGTACACGTTATGCATATATATAAATAGATTTTCTCGTACGTAGAACCGCATATATATATATATATATATAATATATCATCGAATGTCTCACAGCCAACACCATTAACTATTCACACATACACATGTATATACATATACAATTTCTCCTACATGTTACCTTGGTGCCTTCGGAGCATGCACGATGACAAGTGGTTCATGGGGGCGGTAGCGGGTAATAGTATTCTCCTTTCGGATCTATGACCTGGTCGAGCAAAAATCCGGCTATTTCCTCTTGAAGTGCTAGTATGCGCTCCTCGGGTAAGAGCTTATCCCGCATCTCTCTGAACTGTTAAGAAGGAGATCAATGTGCATGTGTATTAGTTGTGTTACAAGATATCGATAATGGTGTGAATAGAGTTCTGACAACGTACCCATTCCTGTCTTTGAGATCTGCTCGTTTCGGACGCCATCATGCGAATGTTCTCGTAAATGTAGAATGCACACAGATCATTCCCGGCTACCGCTTCAGTGGCCTTTTACGAGAATGGAATTGAATCAGATAATGATTAATCAAGCATGATAATTAATTAATGGTATTGAAATAAGAATTAAAGAGATGGCTAGCTAGCTAGTACTACTTAATTACTTACCCTTGGTCGATGCCAAAACAACTTTTTTGGCCAATTGCCTAGAGTCACCTTGATGAACTTTGCCCAAGCCCTGCCTGCCGGCAAAGAAAATTAATAAAGGGGTTATTAAATAGTTCATATCAGGAAATGAAGAACTAATAATAGGCCGAGATATAGTTAATAATGATTGAAATTACCTGTTGACTATCCCCTTCATGATGGTGTAGTCTTTATCTTCTTTAAGTAGCGAATCGAGTACTTCGACTGTTGCTTTGTCAACTTTAATGACTAACAAGATCCAGTGTAAACTGCATGCGCACACGTTTGCATGTCTTAATTAAGCGGGCATGTGCATAAAATTAATCAACTATATATCGTAAACCGTATACACTTAGTTATTAACATCTAGCTAGCTAGTAAGAAAATACAGAATTTGTATTAACTCACATGAAGTTGTAAGGAAGTAGTATGTCTTCATTGGTATTGAGGCACTTCAAGAACTCTAGCATGCTTTCCTCTACACCTGCTTTAGAAGTTGCAAGATTCTATGTGTACTCATTAATGGTATTTGGGTCAATGAACCCAATGCCATAGCTGCCCAGATTTTTATTTCATACATCTTCATCCTGCATATAATACGTAAAAGAATATATAGTGAGGATAATTACATGTAATGATTGATCAAAAATTACAGAAAGAAATCACTTACAAACAATAGCAATCGACGAGAGATTTGTCGAGTGCGTCTTGATTGTATAACTGAAATATTTCTGAATACTCAACGCATGAGCTTTCTCATGGTAGTAATGCTCCTTCTTGACATTCACCATGAGGGACTCTCGATTGGAAATCTTGGTAATGTTCATGTACCATTGATGCAATTCATACATTCTTGTTGGGAGGTTCTTGACCTTGTCTGGCTCGACCAAAGGTTGTCCCCGGGCATATTTCCATTTTATTTCCTCCTCTCTAAGCGGAGACATGGGCTCAATTTCGAGGAGTTGTCCAACAGAGATCTTGAGCATTTCAGCCTGCATTATATGCTCCTCCATTATTACCACATCGTCTAGCTGGGGAACTTTAACGGTTTGCCCACAATAATATTTGGCGCGCGGCCTCCTCTCATGTGTTGTTGGCACAACAAGCGGGGGGATCGATTGCCGGACTTGAAGCAGGAGGTGTGGCCTGACACGGTGCCGGACTTGAAACCGGAGAAGTGGCATGACGCTGTGCCGGACTTGAAACCGAAGGAGTCATCTCACGCGTTCGGGGACTTGGAGGAGGTGGCGGACTTCGAGGAGGAGTCGGCTCACGCGTCGCGTGGACTTGGAGGAGCGGGAGTCTGCTGACTCGGTGGCGGAGTCGGCAGACGACGCGGTGTCGGTGGACTTCGAAAGATGATGCAATCCTTTCTCCATAGGATGATACGATGTATGGCCTCTCCCAGTGTGCGCTCGTCTTCACCTCCAGGAATGTCAAGCTGTAGCCCCGAATATGGGTCCACCACTTCATCAACCATGACACGAGCATAGCCCTCTGGAATCGGGATGCAATGGAAGGTTGCTTCGGGGGTAACTGGAAAAGCAACGCCGTCCGCCACCTTCATGGATATGTTCTTCATTTTGGAGTGTAGCTCACAGTTAGTGTTCTCTATGATGTCATCCACAGTGGTATGTGTCCAAGAAGGTGTCGCCTGGGCGGAACCAACGCTGCTTCTCGGCATGGATGGGACGGTGCTATCCAATGCTGGATGATCATCTGCTTGCCGCTGCCGCTGCTGAGACCCCCTTTCCTGGCTAAGTGAGTCGATCTGCTGCTGCTGCTGGAATTTGAGTGCCAAGTCCGCGTGCCTTGCTTCTAGGCCTTGAAGGTGTTCTGCCCCTGCTTCCTCTGCTCCTCCTCTAGCTTCCTTTTCTTCTCCTCCTCCATCTTCCTTCTTGCATGGGTCCTGTAGTCCTTGTTCCCTTCTGAAAAGCCCTCATACCAGGGAATAACGCCCTTGCCTCGTGTTCTTCCCGGGTGTTCAGGATTTCCTGTATGCGTAAGCTCGTCGTTCTCTCACATTGGCGTGAACACCCCTTCGAGCTTCTTCTATTGCGTCAATTATCTTTTGTTCGGCTCCTTTTAGACTTGCCTTCTTCGAAACTAGGCCTGTCTTCGGGTCCAACGCCCCCCCCCCCATGCGCATAGAACCAAGTTCTGCACCTGGGGGGCCAGCTCTTAGTAACCGGAGTGACCCCTGCATCCTCCATCTCTTGCTCAGACTTATCCCACTTAGGCATTCCCACCGCGTAGCCACCTGGACCCAGCCTATGGAATCACGTCTTTTGCGGCATTTGCCTTGTTTTTTATCGACTGCCTTAGCTAATTCTGAATCCTTGAAGGTCACGAAATCGTCCCAAAGGTTTCTCTTTGCTTCTCCAGTGTTCCGTGAATTCTGGAGTCTTCCTTCTGAAGCGAGGTAGTTGGCCCATACAGTTTTCTTGTGGGTGTTGAATGCAATTGCCATCTTCTTAAGAGCAGCGCCTTGACTTTCTCCACATCTCGCTTCGTGAAATGATCTGGTAGGGTGAAATGTTCCATCGAGATTTCCAAAGGACTTTTTGGCTCTCGTCGACCCAAGTAACACTGGATGTTTAGTCTTTGGCTCTTTCCATTCTTGAATGGAGATCGAGTTTGTCCTTCACAAGAACTCCGTGACCGACGAGTCCACTTGTTACGCAATGTTCTTAGGCATGAGGGGTTCACCACTAGGTTTGATGGATTCGATGTTGTACTTTACACCATCCTTCAACAATCTGCCTGGGCCTCGCTTTGTCCTCGCTATCTCGTAGAAGCAGATTTGCTCGATCCGGAGGGCTAAAAGAAGAATGATCGATTCGTTAATATATCTTCAATAAAAAACATGTGATGATCACCATGATGCCTGCTTATATAAATATACCTCGCCGGTAGTCTTTGTTATTTGAAGATCAGCATTATGCGTGTCATCACAAACATTGTATGTGCCATCATAATCATAATCATAGTTCATGACTTCATCAGCTCGGTCGTCGAGATCGAATATCTTTTCATCACCCTCTCCGGTATTGTTCAGATATTGGGAGCCGTCATCTGCTTCGTTTAGATCATCTGCCGGTATTGTCCGCCATAGTTTTTACTTAACTAATACAGAAGAAATATAAAACAATTTAATTAGTATTCAAATTACAATGCATGGATGCAATCAATAAGGAAAAACTGAATCTCGAATACATCGTCTTAATATATATAAACTCGAATACATCATCGTATTAATATATATAATCTTGAATACATCATCGTCTTAATATTATATATCGAATACATCACTGGCTAGGTACCTAATAAAGATCGAGTATTACAGAAGAATCTAGGGCGCCACTCGCGGTTCCTGGGGCGCGGGCGGTGCACACCCAAAGAGAAGGAACCATCACAGGATCATATCTCCGGTCATCTGCCCAAAGAACCCGCCAAGTAGTGGAGAACCTGACGTCGTCCATAGCAGCCATGTAGCGATGGACGTGCTCATCTTCCTCCCTGACACGGCGACGCACCTCCTCCGGTGGGGCCAGCTGCCTCTGCACCGAATGTGGCCCACGCGAACGCCACCAAAGAAGATCAGGGTCGACGACGGGACCCGAGATTGGGTTCCTCACCAAGCGGCGCCCCTCCAGTAGCACCTCCCGGTGCCCGGGCCAGTGAGCTGTGTCCGGACATGGGTCCTTCAAGGTGACGTCGTCACGAACAGGTCGATGGCGAGGATGCGGGCCGGGCATATCATCGAGAACAAATACTATATGCCCGCAAAAACTAACATTTTTTAAATGATTGGATTGTGATAACTAAAATTCAATATATATGCAAATTCTAAGAATTTGACATTAATCTAATTCATCTAACTAAAACTAATTCTAAAATTTCCTGATTATATAACTAACATTTCTATAACAATTCTAATATTTATATAACTAAAAAACAGAAAATTGCTAACATTTCTATAAATATTTCTATAACTAAAAAAATAGAAAACATTTATAACATTTCTACATAACTAACATTTCTAATATTTATCTTACTAAAAAACAGAAAAATTGCTAACATTTCTATAAATATTTCAATAACTAAAAAACAAAAAACATTTATAACATTTCTATATAACTAACATTTCTAATATTTATATTACTAAAAAACAGAAAAATTGCTAACATTTCTATAAATATTTCTATAACTAAATATTTATATCACTTGTGTGCGTGTGTAGTGTGTGTGTGTGTGTGTAGTGTGTGTGTGTGTGTGTGGACAACTGGACATGGCGGCCGGGGCGAGCTCACCGGCGAGGCGATGACAGGGCGGCGACGACGGGGCGAAGGGACGGGGCGGCGACGACGGGGCGACGGGACGGGGCGGCAATGACGTTGCGGGGCGGCGACGACGGGGCGGCCGGGCGCAGGACGGCAGGGACGACGGGACGGGAGGGCGGCGACGCCGACGGGCGGCGACAAGGCGGCACGGCCGGGGTCGGCGACGAGGGGCAGGGGGGCGACGTCGACGGGGACGGCGTCGATCGGGGCAGGGCGGCGCGACGGAGGGAGGAAACAGAGGGAAGAAACAGAGGGAAACTGAATTTTTTTAAGTGTTGTATATATAGGATGGACCTTTAGTACCGGTTGGAGCCACCAACCGGTACTAAAGGTCTGTTTTGGCCAAGCCAAGCGGCGGGAAGCGCACCCCCTTTAGTACCGGGTGGTGGCACCAACCGGTACTAAAGATCCCCCCCTTTAGTACCGGTTGGAGCCACCACCCGGTACTAAAGGGGGTGCGCTGGCTCCAGGCGGTGCACAAGTTTAGTCCCACCTCGCTAGCCGAGGGGCTACCGCACTGGTTTATAAGCCCCAGTGCGGTAGCTCTCTCGAGCTCCTCTCCTAAGCAGGCCTACTGGGCCTACCTGTTCTCTTCTGCCTAGTGGGCCTACTAGGCCTTTGCGGGCCTGCATCCTGGCCCAACAAAAGGTTGGGTTCCTAGTCGTATGCAAGCCGCTTTGGCCCCGTAGGCGGGCTTTTTATTTTCTTAATTTTTTTCGCGTTATTTATTTTTGTTTTATTTATTTTTGAGTTGTTTTTTGCTGTCTTTAGAGTTTATTTGTGAATATTTTTGCTTTAGGTACAAAAAATTACAAATTTTCTGTTAGTGCCGGTAGTTTTCAAATTTGAATAGTTTAAATTTTGAATTATTTGAAATTTGTCTGAATCACTAGTTTGTGAATAACTTAACTTTGAAAAAAGATTTTTCAGTGATTCTTTTTCTTATGTTTAATATTAGTGTGTTTTATCATTATGTTCAATTTGGTAATGCTTAGGTTATTTAAAAAATGAAACACCTTTGTAACAGTTGAGTTTTCGTCGGAAACCCTAATACTTCGAAAGAGATTGTCCATTTTGTACACGAAGTGCATCCAGTTTTTGCCGTAACCCTCTCTACTTTTGTTTGCACATAAAATTTCTTCGCGTTTCAAATGCCAAAACACATAACTACCCTAAGTATTACAGAGATTCCCTCCTGGGTGTGAAACACACAAGAAAGTGATGATAGTGAAGCCGATCACATCCCAGATCTTTGGGTGTGAAACTTTTTCTTCGCGTGTGTCCCTTTGTGTCGTAGCCATGGAAAATCTTCATCATTTAACTAGATGCTCGGGTCAATATTCACTGTGAATGGAGGAATTTCATCAAACTTTTCATAATCTTCTGACATGTCTGTCTTGTCATCCACTCCCATGATGTTTCTTTTCCCGAAGAACTATGTGGCGCTTTGGCTCTTCGTATGATCCATTCGCTTCCTTATCTTTTATTTTTCTCGGCCTGGTAGACATGTCTTTCACATAAAAACCCGCGCCACATCATTGACTAGGACGAATGGTCTGCTGCGCAAGACACGCAAGATTGTTGAGATCCACTGTTGTCATTCCGTACTGCAGGTCTTCCGTTACCCCGCCTCGTGTCATATTGACCCATTTGCACCGAAACAAAGGGACCTTCAAATCACCTCCATAGTTAAGTTCCCATATGTCCACTTTCTAACCATAATATGTTTCCTTTCCCGTGTTGGTTGTTGCATCAAAGCGGACACCACTGTTTTGGTTGGTGCTCTTCTTATCTTGGGCGATCGTGTACAATGTATTCCCATTTATCTGGTACCCTTTGAAAGTCATTATATTCGAAGATGGTAACTGGGACAGCGTGTACAGGTCATCTTGAATATCTCCATCATGTATGGCACGTTTCTGCAACCAACCGACGAAAGTCCTCGTTTGTTCACGTGTAATCCAATCGTCAGACTTCTCCGGGTGTTTGGATTGTAGAAAATTCTTGTGTTCCTCCATGTACGGAGCCACCAAGGCGGAATTCTGTAGAACTGTGTAGTGTGCTTCAGTCAGAGAATGCCCGTCCATACATATTATTTGATCCCCTCCTAGCGTGCCTTTTCCATCGATGCGCCCTTATGCCGCGATTCAGGAACACCAATCGACTTAAGGTCAGGAATAAAGTCAATACAAAACTCAATGACCTCCTCATTTTCATGGCCCTTTGAGATGCTTCCTTCCGCCTAGCACGGTTATGAACATATTTCTTCAAGACTCCCATGATCCTCTCAAAGGGGAACATATTGTGTAGAAATACAGGACCCAAAACGTTAATCTCTTCGCAAAGGTGAACTAGGACGTGCGTCATGATGTTGAAGAAGGATGTTGGGAACACCAGCTCGAAACTGAGAAGACATTGCGCCACATCACTCATTAGCCTTGGTATGATTTCTGGATCGATCACCTTCTGAGAGATTACATTGAGGAATGCACATAGCTTCACAATGGCTAATCGAACGTTTTCCGGTAGAAGCCCCCTCAATGCAACCGGAAGGAGTTGCGTCATAATCACGTGGCAATCCTGAGACTTTAGGTTCTGGAACTTTTTCTCTTCCATATTTATTATTCCCTTTATATTCGACGAGAAGCCAGACGGTACCTTCATGCCGAAAGGTGCATTCAAGAAGATTTCCTTCTCTTCTTTGGTAAGAGCGTAGCTGGCTCGACCCTCGATGTATGCCGTCTTTTCCGTGCATACGTTGCTGGTCCTCCGTGCCTCCGGGTGTATCTTTTGTCTTCCCATACACGCCCAAAAAGCCAAGCAGGGTCACGCAAAGATTCTTCGCCACGTGCATCACGTCGATTATGGAGCGGACCTCTAGGTCTTTCCAATATGGTAGGTCCCAAAATATAGATTTATTCTTCCACATGGGTGCTTGGCGTCCGTCGGCGTCTTCTTGAACAGGTTGTCCGCCAGGACCCTTTCCAAAGATTACCTTCAAATCCTTAACCATATCATGTACATCAGCACCAGTAGGCGAGGCTTCGCCCGGTGATCTGCCTCACCTTTAAAATGCTTGCCTTTCTTTCTTACTGGATGCCTTGTCGGAAGAAATCGACGATGTCCCAGGTACACATTCTTCCTACAACTATCCAAATATATACTGTCGGTATCATCCAAACAGTGTGTGCATCCGCAGTATCCCTTGTTTGTCTGTCCCGAAAGGTTACTGAGAGCAGGCCAATCATTGATGGTCACGAACAGCAACGCCTTTAGGTCAAATTCTTCATGTCTGTGCTCATCCCACGCACGTACACCTGTTCCATTCCACACCTGTAATAGTTCTTCAACTAACGGCCTTAGGTACACATCAATGTCGTTGCCGGGTTGCTTAGGGCCTTGGATGAGCACTGGCATCATAATGAACTTCCGCTTCATGCACAACCAAGGAGGAAGGTTATACAAACATAGAGTCACAGCCACGTGCTATGGTTGCTGCTCGCTCCCCAAAAGGATTAATGCCATCTGCGCTTAGACCAAACCATATGTTCCTTGGGTCACCCGCAAACTCCTCCGGTACTTTCTCTCGATTTTTCTCTCTGCGAACCGTCAGTGGTACTCTCAACTTTCCGTCTTTCTTACGGTCTTCTGCGTGCCACCAAGACGCTTTTGCATGCTCTTTGTTTTGGAACAAACATTTCAACCGTGGTATTATAGGAGCATACCACATCACCTTGGCAGGAATCTTCTTAATGGGGCGCTCGCCCTCGACATCACTAGGATCATCGCGACTGGTCTTATAACGCAATGCACCGCATATCGGGCAAGCGTTCAAATCCTCGTACTCAACGCGGTAGAGGATGCAGTCATTAGGGCATGCATGTATCTTCTACACCTCTAACCCTAGAGGGCAGACAGCCTTCTTTGCTTCATACGTACTCTCGGGCAATTCGTTGTCCTTTGGAAGCATATTTTTTATCATTACCAGCAACTTTCCAAATCCCTTGTCAGATACACCATTCTCTGCCTTCCATTGCAGCAATTCAAGTGTGGTGCCCAACTTTTGTGTCAGCTTCGCAAGGCGGGTCCAACAATTTCTTGTGATCCTCTAACATGCGCTGCAACTTCGTCCTCTCCAGATCACTTGGCGCAGTTTCTCTTTGCATCGGCAATGGCCCGACCTAGATCATCGTGGCTCATCTGATGCCTCTTCTTCAGCTTCTTCCCGCATTGCCGGCTCAGCTTCTTCCCCCATTGTTGTATCATCGTATTCAGGGAACCCATGGCCAGGATAGCCGTTGTCGTCCTCTTCTTCTTCATTGTCTTCC
This sequence comes from Aegilops bicornis, assembly GCA_021605145.1. Taxonomy (NCBI): domain Eukaryota; kingdom Viridiplantae; phylum Streptophyta; class Magnoliopsida; order Poales; family Poaceae; genus Aegilops; species Aegilops bicornis. The sequence goes on from CM038669.1 coordinate 48,261,127, forward strand.
ATCATAACCCCTCTTTCTCCGTGCTTGGTCCAAACATTATAGTGGGGCATGAAACCGGACTCAAATAGGTGGACGTGAATGGTTCTTGACGTAGAGTAATTGTGACCATTCTTACAGCCAGCACATGGACAAACCATAAAACCATCCGCCCGCTTGTTTGCCTCAGAGGCAAGCAGAAAAGTATGCATGCCATTAATGAACTCGGGAGAGCATCGGTCATCATACATCCATTGTCGGTTCATCTTCATTACACAACACCGAATAGACCAAATTAATACAAGTTCATACATAAAGTTCATACATAAAGTTCATATACAGCACTTAATTAAATGCAACATACAAATAACTCTCTAGCTAAAGAATTTAAATGCAACAACAAATGCGATCAAGATCGCAACTAAGGTAACAATTGATCCAACAGCATAATGATACCAAGCCACACTAGCAATGGCATATTTTCTAATCTTTCTAATCTTCAACCTCATTTTCTCCATCTTGATCTTGTGATCATCTACGACATCGGCAACATGCAACTCCAATTCCATCTTCTCCCCCTCAATTCTTTTCAATTTTTCTTTCAAATACTCGTTTTCTCTTTCAACTAAATTTTAACCTCTCGACAATAGGGTCGGTTGGAATTTCCGGTTCACATACCTCCTAGATAAAAATATCTATGTCAACTTGATGGGCATAATTTGTCATAAACACGAAATGCAACAACTAGTTTTAAAAAAGAATATACCACATCCGAATCATAACAAGGACGAGGGCCGACGGGACGGATATCAAAACCATGCACTATGTATAACAAACAACGACGGGTAAGATAATTATACGAGTAACTATATATCCAAATCACACAAACATCAATTTGGTAATGTAAAACATTCATGAACAAGAGCCTCACCACAAGGTGGTGCCGGGCGACGGACGGCAAGCGGCGATCAACGGTGGTTACGACGGAGATTTAGAAGGCACTAAGTAAACCACACCTACATATGCAAACTAAGTGTTACTTTTGACCTCAAATTGCATATAAATCAAATACTAGCAAATTATAATTCCTCCCAAATTAATCACTATACAAAGCATTGCAAGAGCTAATCTAGCAATGAGAGTTGAAAGGACAAAGCTGCTAACCTTTGTGATCATTTGAATGGATGGGAGCCTTCAAATCTTGACAAATTTTGGGCAAAATTTGTGAGGAGCTTGAGGAAGAGAGGGGAAGAACAGAGGAAGTGAGGGGAAAGGGGATGAACATAGTGGCTCAGGTGGACGAAGGGTTTATACATCGACCTTTAGTACCGGTTCGTGCCACGAACCGGTACTAAAGGTGCTTGACGGGCCCTAGACTGACAACACCCTGCCACCTCTCTCTTTAGTACCGGTTCGTGGCACGAACCGGTGCTAAAGGTTAGCCACGAACTGGTACTAATGAGAACGGCCGGCTAGCCATTGGAACCGGCACTAATGGACACATTAGTGCCGGCTCAAAATCAAACCGGCACTAATGTGTCTCAGATTTGCCCCTTTTTCTACTAGTGTGTTTCGCCACCATCACGGCTTTTTAGTTGGCTTCCAGGTGATGACTCTCTTTGCTGGGCTTGTCATTGGCTCAGCCAGTGCCCTGACTAGCTATTTGTCTTTTGGTGCTCACGGGATGGTGGTTCATATAAAAAATATCTTTCCTTATCTTAATAAAGACCGACTTCGGCCTTTCGAATACAAGCTAGACACCATATGTAACATGCAACCACATATGACACCGCGAAGTTAAAGCAAGCACCTGGGATGGTGGTTCATTGCAGCGAGGTCATCAACTCCAGAGCTACGTTTACTGTCTCCATCTCACGACACTGCACCTATTATAAGGCTGAAAGCGTTCGGCCTATCCGCTGCATTTACATCGGACCGACTTCTCTCTTTTATTTTTGCTTCTCTCATAGCAGCAGTAGTCTGAAATACCCTTGCATAAAAACACAATAGTGAGAGTATGGGTGAAGTGTGTGCAGAACTAGTGCACTGTAAAAGTAGCAGATAGTAGGTGGCTGAAAAATAAATGACAGGAGACATATGATAGCTCTACAACATTGCATGGCAAAAGAAATTAGATTCTACTCCGTATGATTTTTTAATATATGAGCACAGGAAATGCAGGTACTCCTCCAGCACACCACCACATGTGGTCATATCAAGATAACAGTCGACTGAAAATAAATAGGTCAGTCGATTTTCTTAATGAACCATCCGATCTATAAGGAATGGGCAGATGGCCTTCGTCTACCTCCCGCCAGTCATTGTTGATGATCTTTCTTGAACCGCCAGCGACCACCGGCCCAGACCCCTGCCTCCGCCGCCCCGCCCAACCCTCGACCTCACACCATCGTCGTTCTTGGCAGCGCCCCCAGGCCATCCCTTTAATCCCGGTCGACCTCCAAATCAGGCGCCAGTAGCTCTAGGCCCCACACGCCCCTAAGATAAACACTGAGAGCTGCTTCAAGCGTAATAGGCGGACTAGCGCCTTTTACGCCAGGGAATGCTTCTGTTAATTGGGAATCAACTGACCAGGAATTGAAATTCAGGGGGCGATGGACCTCTAGCTAAGGTGAAATAGTATATGAGGAGAAACCTTGTGCATCGCTAGGAACATCTAGTATCAAGAATTAGCGGTCAACTAGTGTCTTCTGTGGGATGAATACCGTGCAAGCAGACACGTAAGATTTGCATGAATGAGGGAAGAGGAGTACCATTTTCGGTTGCCGGTGTGTTCGCCTCCATATGGCGCGCCGATCTTCTTCTTTTTTCCGGGGAAACCGGTGTTCTGGAGGGTGCAGGCTTGGACGAAACCATGGCCAAATTGTTGTGTCTTGCCGTGGTCGTATGTTGGCGGAGGGGAAGCAGATCTGAGGCGGCAAAGGACGGCGTAGCAGGAACAGCTCCGGTGCGGTGGAGGGTGGCGAAGTTGGAGCGGCAGCGGTGAGGCGCAGGACGGTGTGGTTGAACTGGCTCGGATACGGACGGCTCGGCCTCGGCATCAACTACTAGCCATGGAGGGCGCTATGTTGAGGTTATGTGGACGCACGCTGTGGTATTAGCTCCGGCGTGATGGAGGAGGGCGGCGGTTGATGGGTGGAATGGGGTGGCGGACGGAGGACGCCGGGGTTTTGCGGCTGGTGGAAAGGTAGTTTTTGCTCCCACGGAGTACGAATGGGGAATCGGATGGGTGGGCGGGGGGAGGGGAGAACCATGTTTCGGTCTGGGACGCGCTTTTTGGCTTTTTTGAACAGAAGATGGGACGCGCTTGTTTGAAATTTGGGGAAAGTACAAACTTTGCCCCCTCTTAAATTTCGGACCTACTGCGGGTCGTGGGTAGGATGGTAATCCCAGGTGTCCCAAATAGTGGGCGGGAGCGATTTCGGCCGCGCATGTGTGCTTAGGCGGCCATTGTGTATGAATGTTTTTCGGAGGCGGTTGCGTGGCGTCTAGATGAAGCTACAAACCTACCCCGGTTTAGACCTTTGGACGTCGGGCCGGTAGGTTTCACGGGTCGGAGTTGTTAGAAAAGTAATTTCCTTGTACTACCAAACATTGGTCTCGCGCGGTTTCGGGCGAGCAGAGGCTCTTTTGGCGCTTCGTTCAAAATTTTGAAACACAAGCATTAACGTTTAGAGAACTCTTGAACTTTGAGGATTGACCTAAATAGACAACGCTAAATTTGACCTTGTATGTTTGAAAACCTCATTAAATTATCCGGTTCTTTTTGAAATTTTGACACTTGAAAATCCTATAACTACGATTATTTTGGAATGGAGGAGCTAAATTCGAATCTATTTTGTACACGACTATATATGCTATTATGTACAAAATCAGAGCAAAGATTAGTGCCCCCATAATTTAGGTATGATTTACAAATGCCATGATATCAAATTCAAATAATTGAATGGAATTCATGTTGAATTCAATTTTTTTAAACCACCTTAAGTTGAATTCAAATGTATGCTAGTTCATAGGTAGCTATTTATAATGTTCATTGTGTAACTTTCGTGTGTATAATGTGCTTTACACACACAACATGAACTATACTCACGTTTATATTCGATTGCTAAAGCGATGAATTGTCTGGAGTCAAAATACTAACTATGTGGATCAATTGTGTCAAATAATAACATAGAGATGCTCAAATTCAATAGAATCTAGATGTCTGATGGATCAATGACCGTTCCTTACGCGAATTGCAAATATCATGATCCCATCCTAATATTTGGATACAATATATATCTTTAATCAATATATATCTTTAATCAATGTGGTCACTCACACATGCTCACACACTCTCTCCCGAGGTGTCTTTCTCGCACACATGCTCTCGATATAACCCTCCCTCCCTCTCGTAACCATTTACGGCTGTTTTCACTAACCTTTATCACAAGCACTCTTCCTCTCGCAAGCATACACACGCACAATCCCCATCGACCCTTTCTATATACATAGACCTGCCTATGTGTCTCCTATACACACATTATCTTTAGGCCTGTCTCTCACGCATTATCTCACACCTCTCTTCCTAATCGACGAGTATGATTCTAGTAGAGCATTCTGTACGATGCCCCTTAAAGTTAGGTTGGATGAATAGTAATATCAGAGATAAAGGGGTAACCTTAGTACGAGAACCTAGGGTTACAAATCCTATCCGGCTTTGTCAGTGGACATAGAGTCCTTCACAATTATGCTATCTTTGTCTTGTACGACTAGTCATCCATGGGTCTCCCTAAATGCGCCACAGTCGACCAATGTGGCGCGACGGAACAGAACGAAGGGCCTTACCTCGACCCACCGGACCTCACGCGGTGACACACCCTCTGCCCCCACGTCTCGTTATCTTCTCACACCCACACATACCAACACAGACACCACACACAAAAAAAACATTCTCCTGGTGCCTCTATCCACTCCCCCTTGCATATACACACTCAAGGGAATCTCTCGCCGTGACGTCATATTCGTCTCTCTCTCTAGACCACTCTCATTTGTCATGCTATCTCTCCCACCCACCCCCCCCCCCCCCCGCCGGCCCCTCTATCCATGCCTCTCTCGAATACGTAATACACACACATACCTCTCTAGGCCCTGCCAAATGCATCAACTACACATTCACACATGTTACATCACGTAATTCCATTGATCTAAAAAGCCCTCTCCTCACGTTTATTTCGCATACAACATTCCTTTTGAATAAAGTGTGGCCAAAAAATATTTTAGAATTTCGACATATATACAACATTACAAAGTTATATGGAGGAGTATGAATGCTTGCATTGCATGGTGCCCACAATGATAATTATTCCGCACTGTGAATTTGTATATTTTATACTATATATAAAGTTAGTCATAATAAAGATGAACGAAGAGCATCTCTCTCTCTCCATCGCATACCCCCCTCTACGCCCCTTTCACGTACGCACACAAACTATCTCCAGGTCCTCTAAAAGTAAGCCCCCAGCACATTCACACATGTTTCATCTCTCTCACGCGATATATACAGTGACGATCATTGTATTTGAAGCGAAAGCACGATACGTACATTGGACTTTAGAATCCACTCATTACGGTCACCATTTACATTTTGTGGTTATTATACGATCCACGGCTCATCGTACAACTCAGTATTTGCTCAAGACACGACTAGTTGACGATTAAACGCGCTCCACATGGCACCTCTAGTGTTGCATCACATTATCTCACTACCATCGGGCCCACCTGCCGGCTTTGTATCTACTCTACATCTACACTCTTATAAAATAGTAGCAAGATGCCCATGCGTTGCACGGAACATCAAGATGCATTTGTATGAGTAGTTTATCTTGTGGGAGAAAAGGATGAACAAGGGAAGGCCTTATTTGCAAGTGTGGAGAGGGGTGTGGGTATCATTTTGCAAAATTGCCATAGTTTCCTTCCTATCCATCAGATATAGATCGGACGGCCTATATTGCAGGATGGCAAGCACACGATCATCACCGACTATGCTTTGTATAAGAGTAGGGATAAAATATACTCTTATAAAAACAGAGTTGGTGATGATGGTGTGCCTGCCATCCTGCAATATAGGCCGTCCTATTTATATCTGACGGATAGGAAAGAAACTATGACAATTTTGCAAAAAGGTACCCACACACCTCTCCACATTTGCAAATAAGGCCTTCCCTCGTTCATCCTTTTCTCTCACAAGATAAACTAGTCATACAAATGCATCTTGATGTTACGTGCAACGCACGGGCATCTTGCTAGTAAGAATGAAAACAAACAACAACACAATATTGCACGGTGGTTCGAAGTCATGACCGCGGGCACAGCGGACAAGGTGGCCTTGTATTGGTATGCTGAGCCGTCTGTTTTAACACACAGGAGCTGGTGTGGTGATTATACACACACGCATGCACACAAACTGCATGCACGCAACAATCAGATGAACACATGCACCCATGCACGCACGCAACACTCACACATACACACGCAGCCACGCACGCACACAACACTCACACGCACACACGCATGCATGCATGCACACACCAGTACACCACATGACCAACACACACTCTCACGCTTAAGTGCTCAACCTACACGTGCATGCGCACACATCAGGCCCTGACAGACACATACACAACCAGGTGATTGCCGCGAACGGGGTGGAGTCTTGTCGCGCCTGTGTAAAATTTTGTGTTTATCTTAACTTTTCCCTATGCGAACTGACAGGTGGGACACACAAGGAACGTGGTCAATTTAACTAGTCAACATGGTGCCATGCAGTCTATTTGGCCGGTTAACAGAGTGCAATCCGATGCTGAACCGTGAGCAAGTGACCGTATAATCACTGCAAAACATATATAGTGACCGTAATCAGCTTATTCTGAAGTTCGGTGAATGTATTACGCTTTTCTCTCTGTAGGCCCTCCAAAAATACATCTCTACACATTCTCGCATGTTACATCTAACAACTATGGAATACAACACTACTACTACACTCTAACACAATAAATCATATGTGTTTTTAGTTTTACTAGATATCATATTGTTACTTAATTATTCAGTTTGCATACATTAAAACTGCCTTTGAAATGTATGGCCAGTATCATATACCGTGCGGGAAAAATCCTGCCCTTTCCTGTTTAATCGGGTTTGTATCGATGGATCGTGCGAAACAGCAAAGCTATAGTACTATATACAGTACAAGTGAGAGTTCACTGGACCATCGTGTCGTGTAATCCTCTGTCATAAGAGTGGAGCGCTCGCTTTCATAAATCTTCTAGTCCCTTTCACCGACATGTGGGACATCAAGCTACCGGGTCCACGTGCCATACCGGAATACAGTGCAGAGCAGCCGGGGTGAAGCACCCAGTCATGGCCTCGGCGTAGTAATGAGCAATGAGGCGTCAAATCACAAAGCTGCACCTTTCCCGCAGTTAAGTTGGAGGGACCATCGTTTCACTCGTTGCTGAATCCGCTTCTCCCTCATCTTCTTCAAGTTAACCACGTGTTGCTTCTGCCGTTGTTCTGCCTCATGTGGGAAGCGGATCGGCTTGGTAAAGCACTGACACATGGGACCGCATGTTAGCAAACCGCCAGGACAACGTCCTCTAAAAATAAGAAACCTCCCAGCCATCCGCGCAGCAAAATCACCTCCTTTTTACTAATCTTGATTCTATAATTTTTTAGACCAATATAATTGAGATTTGTATAGATAGTACACAGGAGCAACACCAGGTGGTACGGTTAAGGGCATCCACAATGTGTAGCCAAATATGAAAATAGCTTTTGGCATCTTGGGAACCATTGTGGACTGTGTTGCCAAAGCTAAAAGGATGGAACCGAAGCTCCCTGATTGATTGATTGAAGGAATAGAAAAATGCAATGTCTCTCCTCTTTCTCCTGTGCTTGGACGCATGTACACTATAGAGGACAGAGTCTACTCCCCTGTCCCTTCTGTCACAAATCACAAAGCAGTGAGGCGTCAAATCACAAAGCACGGACGAACCAACCATCATTTCACTCTTCGCTGACTCCGCTTCTCCATCGTCTTCGCTATTGTGTACTACGAGTAGTACTAGTACATTTGCGCGTCCTTTGGTTCAACGGACTTCCTGAATGCAAATAAGGCGGTTGTCTCGGCCTGCAGGTGGCACTTGCGAACGACTTACCGTGGTCTCCCTCAATGGTGTTGTCTGTCGAACGCACTTCGCCAAACCACAACGTTCGAGATATTGTCGACGTCACCGCGTGGCCAGTATAATATAGTTACTACCTCCATTTTTTTGTACACAAGGCCAGTATATCAAAATTACAATTTGCAAAAGCCCACTAACACTAATCAAGGAAAAATTGATGGGGTTTGCCTCGTACTAGCAACCAAGGGCATTAATATCCCCTGCATGCATGCGGAAGTGAGCAGGTTGGTTTGCATGGCGCTGCATTAGCGATGACGAGTGAGATGGTTAGCTCTTTGGGCTTTGGAGAAAAAATACGCATTAATTGAGACATGAAACAAGGATTTGTATCGATCAATCCCGCGAAGGAAAACTCCGCCTTTCTTTTTTAACACTAGTACTCCTAGTACGTAGTACTACGTACTTATCCTGTTTGGATCTGGGCCCTGCATTGCCATACTTCGCCACACATTTTTGCCAAGCTTGCCTAAAGTTTTCAAAATGAAAAGGAGGTACACTTGCGCACGGTTGTCGCGGTCAGACCGCACCCTCACACGGTCGCTCCTGCACGCCGCGGTCGCACCGCACCCTCACATGCACAGTCGCTCCTGCACGCTGCAAACCCAACCAAGGGAACACACCCTCACTCACACGTGCACTCGCATGTGAACAAACCAAACTCAGCCATCCTACCGCTAACACATAATTTTCATTCATAGAGTATGTTTATCCAATCGCATGTTGGGGAGTACCCAGACGTCTGCAAGCGGTGGTCTGTTGGGAAAGAAGAAGAGGTGAGGAAGAAGGGTTAGGAGACGCAGTATATTCATCCAACTGCCTGAAATGGTAGACTGACCCAAGTCAGGCGACTTGCATAACAATATATGTTTTTACACAGCAAAAGATCCATAAAAACAACAATATAAAGAAAAACTATCACTGCTCGCGGAACGAGACGACCTCGTCGTCTTTGGCTACCGGCACGAACCAGCTGTAGTTGCCGACGTGTGTCTCCGCACCGTGGTTTTCCTCGGCCTCCGGCTACTCGTTCACGCGGAGCGTGCGGGCGCTCTGCACGGACGAGAGCACCGCCCGAGTCGAGGACGTCCGGTTCCGCCTGCAGGAGGGCCTCGATGGCAGCGGCATCCGCGCGCTCCGCGTCGAGTCGAGCCTCCGCCGCCTGGTTCAAGTCCAGGACATCCGGTTCCGCCTGAGGAGGGCCTCGGCGAGAGCGGCATCCGCGCCGCCTGCCGACTTGAGCCTCTGCCGCCCGGTTCAAGTCCAGGACGTCCGATTCCGCCTATAGGAGGGCCTCGATGGCAGCGGCATCCGCGCGCTCCGCCTCAAGTTGAGCCTCTACCTCAAGTTGAACCAGCTGTAGTTGCTGACGTGTGTCTCCGCACCGTGGTTGTCCTCGGCCTCCGGCTACTCGTTCACGCGGAGCGTGCGGGCGTTCTGCACGGACGAGAGCACCGCCCGATTCAAGTCGTGGACGTCCGGTTCCGCCTGCAGGAGGGCCTCGATGGCAGTGGCATCTGCGCGCTCCGCGTCGAGTCAAGCCTCCGCCGCCAGGTTCAAGTCCAGGACATCCGGTTCCGCCTGCAGGAGGGCCTCGATGAGAGCGGCATCTGCGCGCTCCGCGTCGACTTGAGCCTCTGCCGCCCGGTTCAAGTCCAGGACGTCCGGTTCCGCCTGTAGGAGGGCCTCGATGGCAGCGGCATCCGCGCGCTCCGCCTCAAGTTGAGCCTCCGCCGCCCGGTTCACGTCCACGACATCCGGTTTCGCCTACAGGAGAGCCTCGATGGCAGCGGCATGCGCGCGCCCCGTGTCGAGTTGAGCCTCTGCCTCCCGGTCCTCCTTTAGTATCGCCAGGTTGAACCGTTGGTCCGCCTGCACCATGGGGGACCTTGACGCCGCATCAAGTCGACGCCCATCGTCTCATACCCATCGGGTGCCTTCTGCGCCGCGACCTCCGCCATGAACACTGGATCGGCTTCCTCCTCCTCGTAGCTTGGCTCCAGAGAACTCGGGGATTGGCTCGCCGCAAAGCAAGCTTGGGAACGGAGGTCTCTGGTGCCGACCGCTGCCGTGATTTATGCGCGGCGCTCCGGCGTCAGCATCTTGTAGTACGTGATCTTGCAGCGCACCATGGCTTTCCGGCGAACTAGGGGATCGAAAGGTGGGGGAAGGGGCTGGAGATTAGGTGTGGTTTTAGGGTAGTGGCTGGTGTAGGCCGAGCAGCGACGGTTCTGGTTTGAATAGTGGTTCCAGTGACAACCGGTCAATCGGTTTTGACTATACATCGCTCTTGTCGCGTTCGCGTTGCAGCCCGGCACGCTGGACCCTCCACGTCGCTCACTGAATGGAACATGCTTCGTCTTGCGTTTTCGCTCACTTGTGGGACTGCAGTTGAGAGCAAACCGACGTCCCTCCCCCTCCCCCTCCCGCGTCATTTTATGCGGAGTAAATAAAAATAGAGGGAGTATACTACGGATGAAGATCCCCTGACGTGGCCGAACCCATTGAGTAACTGACATGCGGGGCCTAGCAAGCATGGGGTCCGCCAGTAAGTGACCGAAAGGGAGGGTAAGGCAGGGATACGTATGTCAAAGTAGCTTCCACTAGTAGAAAAAGGGCCTATTGTCCCGGTTGGTAAGGGCCTTTAGTCCCGGTTGGTGAACCGGGACTAAAGGATCGCATCGATGCCTCCCTTTAGTCCCGTTCAATTCGTAACCGGGATTAAAGGTCATGCCACGTGGAGTTCCATTTTAGTCGGTTGGTAACACCAACCGACTAATGGAAATTTTATGATTTTTTTTGAAATTTTTTTGAAATTTTTTTTAATAATTTTTTATTTTCAAATTTCTGAATTATTTTAACCCCTAATCTCTAATCAAGACCCCTCATCATCGCTCAATTTATCCTCTTCTCTAATCACCCTCATCATTCCAAATCACCTAACTTCCCGAACGGTCACCCTTCCTCCCACTCCCCAGCTGAGCACGCTTAACTTCCGGGTTCTATTCTCCTCGCTTTCCAAGTCTGCACTTATTGTTTTCCGACAATAGTAAGATGTCAATCCTATTAACCCTCGTGAATTTTGCTTGAGCATGAATTGACACATTTCACTGTTTGAGTTTCAAACTATTGTTTTCAAAAACAATAATTATTTAGAAAACAATAGTTATTTTGAATAATTAGTTTGACCATGGTTTGACCATAATTTGACCACAGCTTGACAACAAATTTCACCACGCTTTGACCAGATTTGACCAAAATTCAAAATAATCGAACAAATTATTTAGTAACATAATATTCTAGAATAATTAGTTTGACCATGGTTTGACCATAGTTTGACCATTGTTTGACCATAGTTTGACCACAGTTTGACCAGATTTGACCAAAATTCAAAATAACTGAACAAATTATTTAGTAACACTAATATTCTAAATAATTAGTTTGACCATGGTTTGACCATTGTTTGACCACAGTTTGAAATTTTTTCGATTTTTTCCACTCTAGGTATTAAAAGCCCCGTAACTTTTTTTCTGTTAGGTTTTTGAGGATTTTGAAAATGTTTAACAAAGTTCCCCCGGTTAAATTTGATGTAACTTTTCGAGTAGATGATTTTTCATATAAAAAACTTTTTCATCCGAGTTAGTATGCAAAAGTTATGCCCATATTTACAAATTCCAGAGAGATTTTGCAAATAAAGTCGAAATTCACATTTGCAAATTTTCCCAACAACTAGACCACATATCACATGGGAAACTTATTTTCTTTTATTTGTTTGACATTTCCATCATTTTCTTTTATTTTTTTTAAAATTGAAAAGGCGATCCACAGGGGGGGTAGAGTTTGAAAATGGGACCTTTAGTACCGATTCGTGGCACGAACCGGGACTAAAGGTCTCAACCCCATTAGTCCCGGTTCGTGCCTCAAACCGGGACTAAAGGTCTACTCTTTAGTACCGGGTTGAGGCATGAAACGGGGCTAATGGGCATCACACTTTTAGTCCCGGTTTGAGGCACAAACCGACTAATGCCTTAGCCGCACGAACCGGGATAAATGCTCACATTAGTCCCGGTTCGTGATTGAACCGGGACTAATGTGAAATTTGGCCCGGAACCATAGCCCTCTTTTCTACTAGTGTTCCAATGATATAATTTTCACATTATACATCTCATGTACTATTAATCTTGTCAATAGTCAAATGCGGTTTTGAAAAACGCATTAGAGCATGGTTAATAATATAGCCAGTCGATGGCTATAAGGAACTGCCATGTCATCTATAGCCATCATCTATTATACGCACTCATACAGTAGTGCGGGCCTATTTCCCGCAAAAAAAATTATAAGGTTGGCTATTGTATTAGTACTTTTTTCCATCTGCTCTCCATCTCTTTCTTCATATTTATTGTACGTATTTAACTAGGAATGCGTATATAGCTAGGCTCTTGCATGAGAGCTCACTCCCCTTACTTTTTCACATCTCTCTCCTCCACATAGGCCCTATATAAATGGAAGGAGGGAGTACAACTATGAGCACTGCATACTCTAGTACAGATGTTGTCAGTACTCCACTAGTACTATTGGACAGGGAGCTTAAAAAGTTACTATTGGACTGGCTATACGTGGAGAAATCCTAGTAGGAAGAGCATGCGCGAGAACAAGCACATTCACGTGGTTGAAAACAAATTGGAAACCATCTCGAGTACAAATCTAGGAGTACATACGAATCTAACAATATTGATTGGGCGTTGTTGAATGTTGATACTTTTTTATCAAAGTAGAGATACTTTGACTACACATAAAACTTATATGTAAACTAGAAAGGATAGGAGGGAGTATATTGTACGTTCAAAAACTAAACGAACATTGAATACACTTTATATATGATTTGCGGATGCTATGATCACCGGTTCAAAATTTTGAATCCGCCTTAGGTATCACACATGCCCCCACTCATTCTCTCTCAATTTCATTTCGGGGTCCGGAGATCGATTGAAAGAGGACTAGGGTGGGTACAATACATTCGTTTCGCTTATGAACGTACAATATACTTACTCTGATCCCCACATACCCCCCCCCCTCCGCGTGGGTCATTTCTATCATAGAAACAGACCAAACCTTTATCTCCTTGCACGACACGCAATTGATCTCTGAACATCAATCGATCTCGTCAACATGTGTCGGGGCATGAACCGAATGGGATGTCAAAACTAAGACGCCGGGTTTATTACGTAGTGGAGGCAAAGTGGAACTTTGAACAAACCGTTTGTTTGTATGCATGTCAAACAAATTACAAATAAACATTGGAAATACAAGCATGGTCTAGTCCCACATGCGAATGATACTCGGCGGAATGTTCAAATGAGGCATGCGGGAGGATGGACTCGACCGGAGGGCGACATGATCGATGGAGAAGAGGGTTGGAGAGGAATGAGAAATAAGCAAACGCCACATGATTATACTTGAACGGCTCAAATAAACAATAAGTTGTCTCGCTTGGCCTACATAGTGAAAGGCCTAATGCGCAATGCGGAGCACTGACACTCTAATATGGCCGGGAAAACAGGGAAACCGACATGTGGGGCACACCCGTCGGGACGTAACGCAAACTAGTCCAATGGAGGAGCTGCCCACGACCTCCTCGCCACCGGCAACCGTTCATGTGGGTCGTGGGGGCCAACAACGTGGCGCAGCTCCTGCATCGCCTCTGGGCACGGCGGCCGCGGTGAGCGACACGCTCATCATCGCTAGACACGGTCGATTTCAGTGTGCCGAGGGTGGTGTTAGTGCTGGGGCACGACCAACAGTATGTTTGGTTTGTGCCCAAGGTTGCCCCATCAAAGCATTGGGTAGCCAAAATTTTGGTTGAGGTTTTGGTTGCCCATGATTTTGCCGACATCGGCAAGAAAAATGAACTAGAGTTGGCTAGAGTTCATTGGCATGCCAAAAAAATGGCAACCATCCAAACAAAGACCAATCTTTGGGTCAGGACCAAAATTTTGGTAAGGTGCACTTTGGCCACAATCCAAACACACCCCAACACCCGGCTCGTCAAGGATGCACGGGGCGCCGGGACGCGTCCGCGGAGTGGTGTAGCGCGGCCAACTGCATCCTCGTGGACACGAGACCATGCTGGGTCATCTTTGTTTTTCAATGACATGTGTCGATCGCATGTGAGCAAAGGGCATCTCCAACGTTGCCACGACCGCAGCTGACTACCCTGGCACACCAAAAACCCTCGTCCCTCGCGCCGTCGCGCGGTGAGTTCCCAGTCGGCGCCAGCTGCCTGCATTCAAGTCGTCTGTCCGTATGCCGTCGTTAAGAGGCTCGGTGCCCGGGGAACCAACTCCGGCGACTTAATGACGCACCAGGACGCTTGGCCTCACCGGAATGCGCTACTTAAAGCGGCAACGCCCAGCTAACCTCCACACCATAGCGCATCGTCCTCCTACCTGGCACCACATCCGCCATGACCGCAAGCGTGAACGCTCTGCGGGAGAGCTTGTCTTCGGGGATGGAACTCAAGGTCGCCGCCCTTGCTCAAGTCGCCGCACAAGCGGTGGCCATGCTGGCGGTCGGCGACGGGAGCACCGTCAGCCACGCGTCCTACTTGTCGATGTCCAACGTCCGGCACCGCCGAGGTCGGGGACTCCTCCGAGGATGAGTAGGGCATGGGAGGCGGCAGGGCATGGTGTGCCAACTGGCCGGTCCGTCTCCCGCGTTCTACTTTTCCTAGCCGGAGACCGCACCTTCACTTCACGGGTCTTGAACCCCGCCCCCATACATGGAGATCGCAGATGGAGGACGTCGGTCGCCGCCGTAGAATAGGTTTAGGGTCGGGTTTCTTTTATTTTTCTGTCCTATAAAAGTTCAAAATGTAATGAAAATCTGCCGTGTTTGCATTAATCTCGGCCGGTGTATATGAACTTTCACAATAATATAGTATATTGTAGGAGTACTAGCAAGATGCCCGTGCGTTGCACGGAAGATCAAGATCTTGTGGGAGAAAAAGAAGAACGAGGGAAGGCCTTATCTGCAAATGCACATTCACGCATTTAACATCTTTCTACATCTACGGGAACCTACGAAAGGGTTAACGTAAATTTCCTCTCTCTCTCCTCCACTGATTTTCATGGTGGTGGTCACCTCCCTCCCCCCCAATCTACAATCAACAGCTCACATTTTTCACATTATGTTAATTACGTAACTGGGACTACGTAGATGTAGCATTACTCGTCCTAAAAAACCCAACTAAGCCAGCCTCCCAGCATATCGCGCAGGAAAAGACCCGGCCGCGCCATTTTAGTCGGGATTACCGGATTACTAGTAGTAGTATCGATGGATCGCGCGAAGCAACAAGTTTTTTTTGAGGGGGCAAAGCACCTAGTTTAAAAGGAAAAAAAGGTGGTACACTCACGGCACCCCTGTCGCGATGCATTGCAGCCCACACGCGTTCGGTCCTGCACACGGCTCACGCAAACGGAACGCGCTTCGGCTTGCCTCTTCACTGACACGTGGGACTGCACTTGGAGAAACCGACCATGCGCCAAACTTCCCCGGCCATCGCGAAAATCCTCCCCCACCCAAAAATTCCCCCAAATCCTAAATTCAACCGCCTTGACCAACTAGCCAATAATATTCCCCAACCCACCTCCCCATGTCCCCCTCCACTCCATTCGCTCCGCCAAAGCCGCCCTCCCCGCCACGCTGATACGTTGGCGCCGCGGTTCATCGAGGGGATGCTAGGCAATCCCCTCGCTCCCACGGTACGCTCTCGTAGACTGCCGTCCTCTAGCCGTGCCGCCACCGCTGGCGACGTTCTTGTGGAGGCGCACGGCGGTCAGCGCCGCCACCGCTGGCGACGTTCGTGTGGAGACGCACGGCGGTCAGCTTCTCCCACGGTACACGCATTCTAGACTGAGGCCCCGTGCATGCCGGTGTAGCGCTAAATGTTAGCTGATAGACGCTGTTAATCTCACTGTTTGCCGAAGTAGTTTACAGTCAATATGCTCTGCTTATGAAGCTTCCTTGCCCTCTTCTGCACTCAATCTGCTTAGCTGAGATGGCATGCCAAGGCCGATTAGTTGCTAAAATATCCTGCCATATATTTACTGTGACGTAGATTGCCATGGTCTAGTAGCCAATCTGTTAGGTGAAATTGCTCTACACCATTTTATACTCAATCTTTGTTGCTGCGATGGCCTTCGGTAGTTTGATGGTTGTGTGCTCGGCCTCATTGACTGCTAAAACAGCCTGCCATAATTTAGCACTCAAATATGTTTGTTGAATTAGCTTTACATATATTTCGTTACTTAGATCTGCTCGTCCAAATATCTTGCCATAGCTTTAGACATCGACCTAGGTATTTTCTTCTAGACTTCATAAAATAGCATATATGTTTTTCCTGTAATATCTAGTAGAAGAACTAATTTGTATGTCTAACCGATGGACCGGACTTGGATAACTTCTGCTCGAAGATTTTCCGCTGCATATGTCGAGGGGTTTGAAAACTTCATGAACTTTATCAGAGTTGAGTACGGTGGTCCGAAATCAGATGTGCTCTGCCCGTGTAGTAGTTGTATGAATTCAGTTACAAGACCCCTACCAACTGTGCAAAATCATCTACACTTGTATGGGATGTCGGTCACATATACTAGGTGGGTTCATCATGGTGAACCTATGAACGTCAATGTTATTGACTACGTGGAAGCAGCAGATCACCATCTTGATCTGCCTGATGCTCAGGTGGAAGAGGAGGAGGAGGTGGTGGTGGCGGAGCCATTGAGTTTGACCAACATTGAAACAATGCTATGAAGTGCTCGTGCATTTCGTGAACTTTCACCTGCAGAAGAAAAACGGAGGGCCCGCATGTTGGAACAATGCAACATGGCTGTCACCCCAGGAAATAAGCTGTCAGTATTCTCAGCTATGGTCACCTTTCTTCAGGTGAAGACATCTGAGCGGATGACCAACAAATCATTCGATGCGATGTTGGCTGCTTTCCGCAAAGCTTTCCCAGATGCGTCTGAGCTGCCACACACCTACAGTAAAATGAAGAATTTCCTTCGTGCAGTTGGAATTGGATATGATATGATCCATGTTTGTAAGAATAATTGTGTTCTGTTCTGGAATGATTATGCCAACTTAAGTGAATGCTCGAAATACAAATCATCAAGATGGAAAGATGGCGATGCTGTGAAGAGGATTCCTCATAATGTTCTGAGACATTTTCCAATTACACCAAGATTGCAGAGGTTGTTTCATGATGCTGAAACAAGAGAGGATATATCGTGGCATTCTAGGAACCAGAAGTACAGAGATCAGAATATAATGAGCCATCCATCACATGGTAGTGAGTGGAAAAGCTTCAATCAGAAACACGAAAAAGTTTGTTGCTGACTCGAGAAACATTAGACTTAGCTTAGCTTCAGATGGATTTAACCCATTTGGCCACCAGAGCGCCACATATAGCATGTGGCCAGTGCTTGTTATCCCTTACAGCATGCCTCTAAATGTCTGCACCAAAGAATCAAACTACATGATGGCCTTGCTCATCCCAGGTCCAAAAAGTCCTTGAAAGGATTTTGATTTGTTCATGGAGCCTCTTGTGGAGGAACTTCAAAAGCTATAGAGGGGTGTTCTCACTCGAGACCTATATAGCAGCCCTCCAGCTGATTTCTTTTTGCGTGCTGTTATAATTTTGTGCATCATGATTATTCGGCTTTGGGCACTATGTCAAGGCGAACGACACATGGTTACAATGGATGTGTTCGCTGTGACAGGAATCCGCTGTCATACGCAATACTTAGCAAGATCTGTTACATTGGACACCGCCATTTCCTTGCCAAGGACAAGCCGCATCCTAGAAAATACCGAAGACATGTGTTCAATGCAAAGCATGAAAACCGTGATGCGCCAAAGAGGCTCACCGCCGATGAGTTGCAAGTGGAATTAGAGAAGGTCAGACATATTACACCAGGAAACCATCCTGATAATGGTAGCGGGAAAAAGGAAGCATGGCAGGGCAGAAGAGAGATTATTGTTTACCCGCAGGTCCACTTTGTGGGACTTGGAGTATTGGAAAGATTTGGATCTACGGCATAATCTTGATGTGATGCACATCGAGAAAAATATATGTGACAGCATTATCGGCACACTTCTTAATATTGAAGGCAAGACGAAAGATACCTTGAAATCTAGGATTGATTTGACACACCTGGGTATCAGACAGGATTTGCAGGTGCAAGACGAAGGTAAACCATGGGATATGGCACCAGCTGTGTACGTCTTGGACAAGGTAAAAAGAAAATAATTCTGCGAGGTCCTGTCACGTAGAGATTCCCACATGGATTTGCTTCCAACCCTGAAAGGAGAGTTAGTGCAGATGGAAACAAGGTACAAGGGTTGAAAACTCATGACTGCCACGTCCTACTTCAAAGGGTTTTACCTGTTATCCTTAGAGGATTGGGCCGCCTACGACTTATACAGAGCGATTGCAGAGTTGGGACAATTCTTCGTGGAACTCTGCAAGAGAAATATCAGGATAGATGCTTTGGAGCGTCTTAGAGACAAGATACCAACTATCCTACGCGACCTTGAGAAGATATGTCCTCCAGCCTTCTTTGATGTGATGGTGCATTTGGCTGTTCATCTACCTGATGAGGCACTACTTAAAGGTCCAAGACAAGATGGATGGATGTACCCTATTGAAAGGCGGCTAGGCACTTTCAAGGGCTATGTTAGGAACAGAGCTAGACCCGAGGGTTCCATTGCAGAGGCCTACATTGCTACAGAAGCGTTGACATTCTGCTCAAAATACATTGAAACAGTTGATCAGCTTAGCAAAGAGGTGGATGAAGACAATCCCGGGCTCAATGTTTTCGATTATTCTGTTTGAGTTACAGGGAAGAGTCAATAAGAGGACAAACCTAAATATTTGGACAAAATGGTTTGGTTGTGTTGAATAACTGTCCTGAGATACTACCTTATATCAAGTAAGTGCTAAGTACTGCAGCTTATACATTGTAATCTACTAAACTTGCAGCACATTCTTATATATTTAGATGTTTGACGCGATCACTATGTTGTGCAGCATCTACAAAAAGGAGTTACTGCCACAAAATCCAAGAAACATTGACAAACTGGTTATGGCAGGATTTGTGAAATGGTTCAAGAGCCATGTAAGCTTTTGAATTGCACTGTCAGTTTTTTTAATATATTGAGTACATAAGATGATCAGCTTGTCTATTTTCTAACCATAGGTTAAGAAGATGTGGGAGGATGGTCAGGCAGTTGATGATGCCCTTTACTCACTAGCAATGGGTCATGATACTCGGGTAAGACATTATGAATCTTGAGTTGTTGGAGATGTGCGCTACAACACCCTTGCACGAGACGAAGGCAGGAAGACACAAAACAGTGCCATCATGAGCACAGATACGTATGACAAATGGACAACTGAAATGTATGCTAACATAATAGACATTGTTCAGTTGCAGTATATCTCTAGTTTTGAGGATCATCGGTGTGTGGTTATGTTGTGTTGTCGTTGGTATAACCTATTTTCCAGGATCGCAAAACCCAGAGCTGATGATTATTTCAAATCCATCAATGTCAAGGCGGTGTACCAGACCAACGAGCCTGTTATTTTGGCAAATCAAGCAACACATATATTTTTCTTGGAAGACACATTTGCACATAGTGATGACTGGAGAGTATTGCAAAGGCTTGAGCAGAGGAATTCGTTTAATGAAGTTGCACAACAAGATGATGCTTACACTGCTCCTGATGTACAAGATAACATAGACGTTCCTAATATCTTTGAGAACCATCACGTCAATGACGTCGGCAAAAATATTGTCTGTTGTGTTGTGGACATACAAGAGTTGATCAAGAAGAAGCCAATGATTGAGGACGTTGAGGACGAAGAAGAAGATGACACCATGGGGAATTATGATTCAGACTGATACACATGGCGAAGATGTTGACGCTGCTGTTGCGGATGATGATTACATTGCTGTTGTCGTATTTGCCTGTCAGAAGACGTTTTTTATCTACTATGTGAAATTGTGTTTGCTATGACAACTGAAACCTGATGAACATGTTGTTTAGTATTTTCCCGTGAGAACATCGCTTGTTATGTATGATGATTTGTGTTTGGTGATTGTATGACGACTAAAACATGATGACATTGTTGTTTAGTTGTACTCATATTTGGCTGTGAAACTTGAATTTCATGACATAGTTTGATGTTGGACTGCAATTTGCTCGATGTCTTCGAATGAGAACAAAGCTGACCCGACAGGGCCTCTGCTAATTTATTTATTTATTACCAAAAGGGCCTCTGCTATTTATTTATGAATGAGCAAAAGGGGACACCCACTGATTTCCGTTAATAGAAATCATTAGATGTTCACAACACTACGCCCAGCATGCTACACAGGTTTCATTCATTACTAGTTTCAGCAAAGTGCTCATGTCATAGCCACTGAATACATCACGAGTGCTACATACACTGTAAATAAAGAGACAATCATCCTACAGAGCACATCGATTTTTCCCATTATCTTCACAAGCTCTTTCATCTCCTCATTGCTATCAAGGTCGTTCAGCAGCTGTTGCTTGGACGTGATCAGACAAACTGCATCTTTAACATTCTGCTCTGCATCTTCCTCTTCTGCCGTTCCTTCAATTACTTGTCCAACACCACAACCTGCTGGTATTGGGATTCCTCGGCTAACCAAATAATCAGCATAGTTGCACTCCCCCACATCAGCAACTTCCCAAAAATACAAATCACACGAATCTTCCCTTTTCTACACGAATCAAATTGGAAGATCATCAACCAAACTATTAAAAAAGTCAGCAACTGAAAGCAGCAGAATAACCCTTAAACATATTATTACCCCATGATTCGGGCATTTGTAGAAGACTCGGCCAGGGTTGAGGATTGTGGTTGAGACGCGACGAATGACTCTGCGAGATTTGCAGCAGTGGCACCACACCAAAGGCAGCGGGTTGCGATGAGTAACCGGCTGCGGTGCGCGTGCCGGCGGGGGTGTGATGAGACCCACAGGCGATGGTACGGGTGGCGACTTGGCGCACATTTGGTCGTTACTGCTTTGAAGAGCGGTGGACGAGCAGCCAAATAACATGGTTGCCGCGCCGTAGCTTCGATGCTAGGCAGAGTAAGTAGAGAAGAGGAGAAGCGAACGTTGGATATGTCAGTTTCATTACTTGCAGAGTAGCATAGCACCATATATAGTCATAGTCTAGGTTTGGATTCGAACCAGCTACAGAAGCACGTCTCTCTTTTTTCTGGAACTCAGCAACATCTCTTTACTGGTACACTAGCTTGTTCTGTACACCTTCTCAAGTCTTTGATTCCTCCACCTGACATCTGGGATACACCGGAAGGGCCTATGTATTTCGTGAAAAAAAACGTGCCCCCCGGTGACAGGTCGGACCCACCAGCTATCTTCGCACGCAAGGAAGTGCCTCCTTATTACGCACAAAAAAAATAATACTCCCCCTGCCAGCTTGAACCCAGCATAGTGGGAGGCTGACTTGTGGGCCTACCAAGTTGACAGGGACGAAGGGCTTTGTCAACTTAGTCAATATGAACGATTCTAGCTCCAGTTACCGTACGATGTTCATCCAACCGCAGTAGTGCTTCTTCAAACTCTGGTCTTCTTGCTCCAGCCGCCCAAACCAGCGCTGGTCGTGCCGCGTGCTCCTGCCTCCCGTGGCCGGCTGTGATGCCTCGGAGGCCTCACCGCCCCCTACTACTCCCACCGCTGGCCAGGGCATTCCTCTACTCACCCACACCCCCTGTTATTCTGCGACGGCGGCAGCCTCACACCACAGCCGAACCAGTGAACCCTCATACTCCTCTCCGCGTGGGCATCCACTGCCGCGTCTTCCCCGGCTCCGCGTCGTCCCCTTCCTAGGCCTCACTGCCGTCCACCGCCTCGGTGCTCTTGGCGCGGCGTGGTCGGTGTGGTCAACGACCGACTTCCATCGGAAGATTGCTGTACGTGGAGAGGCTGACAGCTGGGTCCAAGGCCACAGCCCAGTTTTTTTGTGATTTGCCAAGTAAGTCACCTTGTCAGGCCTGTTGGGCTGCAAATCTTTCAAAACGAGGAGAGTTTCATTCGGCTGGCCGAGAAAATGCCCTATCAGTAATGAGAAATGGGTTGTACAATTTTAAAACACATCAAACCGGCAATTAGTTTCAAATTTCTTTTTTTCATTTTTAGATTTTAAATTGCATTGATTTTTATGCATGGACAATTTTTTGGACTTTATATTGATATACATTTATTTTTAAAATCAGTTTGAATGTGACTCAAAATTTCGGGATTAAAAACAGTTCGGACCGCACTGAAATATGCAAAATTTCGTGTCATTTTTTAACCGTGGCCACAGTATGGGTTGCAATGCTAACAAAAAGAATATGGGCTCCAAAAAAACCTTAGGAATTAGCAAATGGGCTGTAAATTATTAGAAATAATGGCAGATGGGTTGTATGATGTTTTCCACAGATTTGAGGCTTTCCTAAAAAAAGGTTGACGCACAAGCAGTGACTATTGGATGTCCATCCAACGGTCGTCGTGCTTCTTCAATCTCTGCTCTTCCTGCTCCAGCCGCTCAAAAAAGCTCCGTGGACTGCTCGCTTCTCTTCTCCTCACAAGGCCGGCTATGCTGCCGCCAAGCAGCCTCACCGCCCACCGTACTCCCATCGCTGGCCTAACCATCCCTCTACTCACCCACACCGCTGTTATTCTCCGGCGACGGCAGACGAACCAAGAAACCTCAGACAAATATACTCCTCCGTGTGGAAAACAACCGTCGAGTCTTCCCTGCCTCCATGTCGTTCCCTTCCTAGGCCTCGCCGTCGTCCATCGCCCTGGTGCTCTCGGCGCGGCCTGGTCAACGTGGTCAACGACCGACATGCATCTGAAGTGGACTGTATGTGGAGAGGCTGAAAGTTGGGTCCACGGCCGCACGCAAGGAAATGCGTCCTTATTACGTGCAAAATAATGATTCCTCCACCTGAATCTGGGACCCACCGAAAGGGCCTCTGTATTTCGTGAAAAACGTTATCACTACCGACAGCTCGGACCCACCAGCTATATCTTCGCACGCAAGGAAGTGCCTCCTTATTACGCACAAAAAATGAATACTCCCCCTGTTAGCTGGGACCTAGTATAGTTGCAGGCTGACTTGTGGGCCTACTAAGTTGACGGGGCCGGAGGGCTTTGTCAACTTAGTCAATATGCACGATTCTAGCTCTAGTGACCATAAGATGTCCATCCAACGGCGGTAGTGCTTCTTCAACCTCTGGTCTTCTTGCTCCACCCGCCCAAACCAGCGCCGGTCGTGACTCGTGCTCCTACCTCCCGTGGCCGGTTGTGCTGCCGCGGAGGCCTCATCGCCCCCTACTACTCCCACCGCTGGCCAGGCCATCCCTCCACTCACCCACACCCCCTGTTATTCTGTGGCGACGGCAGCCTCACACCCCTGCCGAACCAGTGAACCCTCGTTCTCCTCTCCGCGCAGGCTTCCACTGCCGCGTCTTCCCCGGCTCCGCGTCATCCCCTTCCTAGGCCTCATCGTCGTCCACCACCCTAATGTTCTCGGCGCAGCATGGTTAACGTGGTCAAGGAACGGCTTCCATCGGACATGGACTGTACATGGAGAGGCTGACAGCTAGGTCCACGGCCGCAGCAAGGAAGTGCCTCCTTATTACGTGCAAAATAATTATTCCTCCACCTCAGCGGGGACCCACCGGACGGGCCACCGTATTTCGTGAAAAAGTGTTTCCCCCTGACTGCTGGGACCCACCAGCTACATCTTCGCACGCAAGGAAGTGCGTCCGGGCAAAAAAAACATTCGCCCCCCTGACTGCTGGGACCCACCAGCTACATCTTCGCACGCAAGGAAGTGCCTGACAGTCGGGACCCACCTGGTCGAAGCGTACGTAGCGTTGTCATTCTGGTCACGAATGTGTACGTACATACTGGTCGATGTAGAGGCGCGCACGTGTCGTAGTAGAGGCGCGCACGTAGCATGTACACGTACGTACAGCGGCTAGTGTGCAAGAATGAAAATGCGGCCACGTACGTACATACGGGCAGGGTCTCGAACGTCTACTCACGCATATGTACGGCCAGGGCTCGTGTACATGGCTGGGTCGGAACGGAGAAACTGCATCATCGTCGTGTTTATGGGGAGGCAACGGAATGCGTCGTGTTCATTGGGAGGCAACGGAACGCGTGGGAGCCAACCGGCTTGGACAGAATAGCCGATGGAAACGAGGCCTGGCGTACCGCAGAACGGAGGAAACGGCCTTGTGTTCGACCGGCCACGTTCGAAACGGGATCATGTTCATCAGGAGGGGTCTGGCGTACCCCAAAATGGAGGAAACGGACCTCCTACGGTCGAAACGGGGGTCGTGTTGATCGGGAGGGGTGTGGCGTACCGCAAAACGGAGGAAACGGACTTGTGTTGGAGCGCTACGATCGAAACGGGGGTCCTGTTCATCGGGACGGTTGTGGCGTACCGCAAAACGGGACTCCACGGGATACTGTTGATACGTCTCCAACGTATCCATAATTTTTGATTGTTCCATGCTATTATATTACCCCTTTTGGATGTTTATGGGCTTTATTTTACACATTTATATCATTTTTGGGACTAACCTACTAACCGGAGGCCCAGCCCATATTGCTGTTTTTTGCCTATTTCAGTATTTCGAAGAAAAGGAATATAAAACGGAGTCCAAACGGAATGAAACCTTCGGGAGCGTGATTTTTGGAACGAACGTGATCCAGAGGACTTGGAGTGCAAGTCAAGAAGCAGCCGAGGCTCCCACGAGATAGGAGGGCGCGCCCCCTATAGGGCGCCCCCTGTCTCGTGGGCCCTCAGCGCCACCGACGCATTTCTTCCTCCTATATATACCTACGCACCCGAAAACATCCAGGGGCATTTAAACACAATTTCCACCACCGTTACCTTCAGATCCGCGAGATCCCATCTTGGAGCCTTCACGGCACTCACGGAGGGGAATCGACCACGGAGGGCTTCTACATCAACACCATAGCCCCTCCGATGAGTTTTGAGTAGTTTACCACAGACCTACGGGTCCATAGTTATTAGATAGATGGCTTCTTCTCTCTTTTTGGATCTCAATACAATGTTCTCCCCCTCTCTTGTGGAGATCTATTCGATGTAAACTCTTTTTGCGGTGTGTTTGTCGAGATCCGATTAATTGTGGGTCTATGATATAGTTTATCTATGAATAATATTTGAATCTTCTCTGAATTCTTTTATGTATGATTAAGTTATCTTTGTAAGTCTCTTTGAATTATCAGTTTGGTTTGGCCTACTAGATTGATCTTTCTTGCAATGGGAGAAGTGCTTAGCTTTGGGTTCAATCTTGCGGTGTCCTTTCCCAGTGACAGTAGGGGAAGCAAGGTATGTATTGTATTGTTGCCATCGAGGATTTAAAGATGGGGTTTATATCATATTGCATGAGTTTATCCCTCTACATCATGTCATCTTGCTTAATCGTTACTACATTCTTATGAACTTAATACTCTAGATGCATGCTGGATAGCGGTCGATGTGTGGAGTAATTGTAGTAGATGCAGGCAGGAGTCGGTCTACTGTTATGGACGTGATGCCTATATACATGATCATGCCTAGATAATCTCATAATTATTCGTTTTTCTATCAATTGCTCGACAGTAATTTGTTCACCCACCGTAATACATATGCTATCTTGAGAGAAGCCACTAGTGAAACCTATGGCCCCCGGGTCTATCTCTTATCATATTTCCTTTCAATCTACTTTTATTTGCGTCTTTACTTTTTGCATCTATATTATAAAATACCATAAATATATTTATCTTATCTTACTATCTTTATTAGATCTCATTTTCGCAAGTGGCCGTGAAGGGATTGACAACCCCTTTATTGTGTTGGTTGGGAGTTCTCACTTTGTTTGTATAGGTGCGCGGGACTTTTGAGGAGCCTCCTACTGGATTGGTACCTTGGTTCTCAAAAACTGAGGGAAATACTTACGCTACTATTGCTGCATCACCCTCTCCTCTTCGAGGAAAACTAACGCAAGCTCAAGACGTAGCAAGAAGGATTTCTGGCGCCGTTGCCGGGGAGGTCTTCGCTCAAGTCAAGACATACCAAGTACCCATCACAAACCCATCTCCCTTGCATTTACATTATTTGCCATTTGCCTCTCGTTTTCCTCTCCCCCACTTCACCCTTGTCGTTTTATTCGCCCTCTCTTTCCCAATCTCCTCCTCTCTTTTCGCTTGCCTTTTTCTGTTTGCTTGTGTGTTGGATTACTTGTTGCCATCGCGCAAGATAATACCAAATTGTGTGATTTCTCGAATACCAAAATAATGATTTCCATAGTACTCCGATTGCTCCTCTTAATGATGTTGAGTCTTGTGAAATCAATACTGCTTTGCTGAATCTTGTTATGAAAGATCAATTCGCCGGCCTTCCTAGTGAAGATGCCGCTACTCATCTAAACAACTTTGTTGATTTATGTGATATGCAAAAGAAGAAAGATACGGATAACAATATTGTCAAATTGAAGTTATTTCCGTTTTCACTAAGAGATCGTGCTAAAGTTTGGTCGTCTTTGCCTAAAAATAGTATTGATTCTTGGAACAAGTGCAAAGATGCTTTTATCTCTAAGTATTTTCCTCCCGCTAAGATCATCACTCTTAGGAATGATGTTATGAATTTTAAACAACTTGATCATGAGCATGTTGCCCAATCTTGGGAAAGAATGAAATTGATGCTTCGCAATTGCCCTACTCATGGTTTGAATGTATGGATGATCATACAAAAAATTTATGCCGGCTTGAACTTTGCTTATAGAAATCTCTTAGATTCGGCCGCGGGAGGCGCGTTTATGGAAATCACGTTAGGAGATGCTACAAAACTTCTTGATAATATTATGGCTAATTATTCTCAATGGCACACCGAAAGATCTACTAGTAAAAAAGTGCATGCTATAGAAGAAATCAATGTTTTGAGTGGAAAGATGGATGAACTTATGAAATTGTTTGCTACTAAAAATACTCCTCTTGATCCCAATGATATTCCTTTGTCTTCTTTGCTTGAGAATAATAATGAATCTATGGATGTGAATTTTGTTGGTAGGAATAGTTTTGGAAACAATGCTTATAGAGGAAACTTTAATGCTAGACCGTTCCCAAGTAATTCCTCTAATAATTATGGAAATTCCTACAATAATTCTTATGGTAATAAGATGCCCTCTGATTTTGAGAATAGTGTGAAAGAATTTGTGATTTCTCAAAAGAATTTTAATGCTTTGCTTGAAGAAAAACTGCTCAAAGTTGATGATTTGGCTAGGAACGTTGATAGACTTCCGCTTGATGTTGATTCTCTTAAACTTAGATCTTCTCCTCCTAAGCATGATATCAATGAGTCTCTCAAAGTAAAGAGAATTTCCATTGACGAGTGCAAGGAAAGAACCGCTAGATTGCGTGCTAAAAAGATAGCTTTATAAAAGCGTGTTCCTCTAGTTTCCATGAAAATAATGATGAGGATCTTAAAGTTATTGATGCGTCTCCTATTAGATCTATGTTTTGCAATATGAATTTTGATGATTATGGGACTGCTAATGAATCAACTTTGCCTAGAAGGCGTCCAAAGAATTCGGAGTTCTTAGATCTTGATGCTAAATTTGGTAAAAGTAGGATTGGAGAAGCCACAACTTCAAATAACATTGAACCCACTATCTCAGATTTCAAGGAATTTGATTATGATAATTGTTCTTTAGAAGGTTGTATTTCCTTGTTGCAATCCGTTGTTAATTCTCCTCATGCTTATAGTCAAAATAAAGCTTTTACCAAACATATTGTTGATGCCTTGATGCAATCTTATGATGAAAAACTTAATTTGGAAGTTTCTATACCTAGAAAACTTAATGATGAGTGGGAACCTACTATAAAGATTAGAATTAAAGATCATGAGTGTTTTTCTTTGTGTGATTTGGGTGCTAGTGTTTCCACGATTCAAAAACTTTATGTGATATTCTAGGTTTCCATGATCTTGATGATTGCTCTTTAAATTTGCACCTTTATGGATTCCACCATTAAAAAGCCAATGGGAAGGATCAATGATGTTCTTATTGTTGCAAATAGAAATTTGGTCCCCGTGGATTTTATCGTTCTTGATATAGATTGCAATCTTTCTTGCCCTATTATTCTTGGTAGACCTTTCCTTAGAACGATTCGCGCGATTATTGATATGAAGGAAGGGAATATTAGATTCCAATTTCCATTAAAGAAAGGCATGGAGCACTTTCCAAGAAATAAAGTCAAATTACCTTATGAATCTATCATGCGGGCTACTTATGAATTTAGTGCCAAAGATGGCACTCGTTAGATCTATCCTTGCTTTTATGCCTAGCTAGGGGCGTTAAACGATAGCGCTTGTTGGGAGGCAACCCAATTTTATTTTTAGTTTTTTGTTTTTGTTTCTGTTTAGGAATAAATAATCCATCTACCTTCTGTTTAGATGTGGTTTTATTTTTTAATAAGTGTTTGTGCCAAGTTAAACCTATAGGATCTTCTTGGATGATAGTTATTTGATCTTGCTGTAATTTCCAGAAACTTTCGGTTCACGAAAACAATTGTTAAAAATCATCAGTACGTGATAAAATAGTGATTCCAATTGCTGCTGATCAATAAAAAAATTTCCTAGGTCTTCCTATTTTTTGTGAATTGTTTGAGATCCAGAAGTTTGCGTTAGTTACAGATTGCTACAGATTGTTCTGTTTTTGACAGATTCTGTTTTTCGTGTGTTGTTTGCTTATTTTGATGCATCTATGGCTAATAAAATAGTTTATAAACCATAGAGAAGTTGGAATACAGTAGTTTTAACACCAAAATAAATAAAGAATGAGTTCATTACAGTACCTTATGTGGTGGTTTTGTTTTCTTTCACTAACGGAGCTTATAAGATTTCCTGTCAAGTTTTGTGTTGTGAAGTTTTCAAGTTTTGGGTAAAGCTTTTATGGACTATGGAATAAAGGGTGGCAAGAGCCTAAGCTTGGGGATGCCCAATGAACCCCAAGATATTCAAGGATATCGAAAAGCCTAAGCTTGGGGATGCCCCGGGAAGGCATCCCCTCTTTCGTCTTCGTTCATTGGTAACTTTACTTGGAGCTATATTTTTATTCGCCACATGATATGTGTTTTGCTTGGAGCGTTGTGTATTATATTAGTCTTTGCTTTTTAGTTTACCACAATCATCCTTGCTGTACACACCTTTTGGGAGAAGCCTATTTGATGAGAATTTGCTAGAATACTCTATGTGCTTCACTTATATCTTTTGAGCTTGATAGTTTTTGCTCTATGTGCTTCACTTATATCTTTTGAGCTTGATAGTTTTTGCTCTAGTGCTTCACTTATACTTTTTAGAGCACGGTGGTGAATTAATTTTGAAGAAATTGCTAGTCTCTCATGCTTCACTTATATCTTTTTGAGAGTCTTTTAGAACAGCATGGTATTTGCTATGGTTATAAAATTGGTCCTAGAATGGTAGGCATCCAAGTTGAGTATAATAAAAACTATCATAGGAAGTGAATTGGATGCTATGATCAATTTGATACTTGATAATTGTTTTGAGATATGGAGGTAGTGATATTAAAGTCATGCTAGTTGGGTGATTATGAATTTAAAGAATGCTTGTGTTAAAGTTAGCAAGTCCCGTAGCATGCACGTATGGTTAAAGTTGTGTAACAAATTTGAAACATGAAGTGTACCTGGCTTGTGCATCCTTATGAGTGGCGGTCGGGGACGAGCGATGGTCTTTTCCTACCAATCTATCCCCCTAGGAGCATGCGCGTAGTGCTTTATTTTTGATGACTTCTAAATTTTGGCAATAAGTATATGAGTTCTTTTGACTAATGTTGAGTCCATGGATTATACGCACTTTTACCTTTCCACCATTGCTAGCCTCTTCGGTACCGTGCATTGCCCTTTCTCACCTTGAGAGTTGGTGCAAACTTCGTCGGTGCATCCAAACCCCGTGATACAATACGCTCTATCACACATAAACCTCCTTATATCTTCCTCAAAACAGCCACCATACCTACCTATTATGGCATTTTCATAGCCATTCCGAGATATATTGCCATGCAACTTTCAACCATTCCGTTCATCATCATCATGACATACTTTACTTTTGTCATATTGCCATTGCATGATCATGTAGTTGACATTGTATTTGTGGCAAAGCCACCATGCATTATTTTTCATACGTGTCACTCTTGATTCATTGCACCATCCCGGTACACCGCCGGATGCATTCATATAGAGTCATATCGTGTTCTAGTTTCGAGTTGTAATTCATATGTTGTAATCAATGAAAGTGTGATGATCATCATTATTACAGCATTGCCCAAAGAAAAAAAAAGAAAGGCCAAAAGAAAAAAAAGAAAGGCCCAAAAAAAGAGAAAAAAAGAAAAAAAAAGAAATAAATAAAAAGGGCAATGTTACTATCTCTTTTTCCACACTTGTGCTTCAAAGTAGCACCTTATTCTTCATGTAGTGAGTCTCATATATTGTGCTTCAAACTAGCACCATGTTTTTCCTATAGTGAGTCTCATAAGTTGTCTTTTTCATACTAGTGGGAGTTTTTCATTATAGAACTTGGCTTGTATATTCCTACGATGGGCTTCCTCAAATGCCCTAGGTCTTCGTGAGCAAGCAAGTTGGATGCACACCCACTAGTTTTCTTTTGTTGAGCATTCATTTATAACTCTAGTGCATCCGTTGCATGGCAATCCCTACTCCTCATGTTGACATCAATTGATGGGCATCTCCATAGCCCGTTGATTATCCTCGTCAATGTGAGACTTTCTCCTTTTTTGTCTTCTCCACACAATCCCCATCATCATATTCTATTCCACCCATAGTGTTATATCCATGCCTCACGCTCATGTATTGCGTGAAGGTTGAAAAAGTTTGAGATTATTTAAGTATGAAACAATTGCTTGGCTTGTCATCGGGGTATAGAAGTTGGGAACATCTTTGTGTGACGAAAATGAAGCATAGCCTAACTATATGATTTTGTAGGGATGAACTTTCTTTTGCCATGTTATTTTGAGAAGACATGATTACTTTGATTAGTATGCTTGAAGTGTTACTATTTCTTTTATCAATATGAACTTTTATTTTGAATCATTTGGATCTGAACATTCATGCCACAATAAATAAAATTACATTATAAATTATGCTAGGTAGCATTCCACATCAAAAATTTCTTTTTTATCATTTACCTACTCGAGGACGAGCAGGAATTAAGCTTGGGGATGCTTGATACTTCTCCAATGTATCTACAATTTTTTATTGTTCCATGCTATTATATTACCCCTTTTGGATGTTTATGGGCTTTATTTTACACATTTATATCATTTTTGGGACTAACCTACTAACCGGAGGCCCAGCCCATATTGCTGTCTTTTTGCCTATTTCAGTATTTCGAAGAAAAGGAATATCAAACGGAGTCCAAACGGAATGAAACCTTCGGGAGCGTGATTTTTGGAACGAACGTGATCCAGAGGACTTGGAGTGCAAGTCAAGAAGCAGCCAAGGCTCCCACGAGATAGGAGGGCGCCTATAGGGCGCTACTGTCTCGTGGGCCCCCATGCCACCGACGCATTTATTCCTCCTATATATACCTCACGCACTCGAAAACATCCAGGCAGATTTAAACACAATTTCCACCACCGTTACCTTCAGATCCTCGAGATCCCATCTTGGAGCCTTCGCCGGCACTCTGCCGGAGGGGGAATCGACCACAGAGGGTTTCTACATCAACACCATAGCCCCTCCGATGAGTTGTGAGTAGTTTACCACAGACCTACGGGTCCATAGTTATTAGCTAGATGGCTTCTTCTCTCTTTTGGATCTCAATACAATGTTCTCCCCTCTCTTGTGGAGATCTATTCGATGTAAACTCTTTTTATGTGTGTTTGTCGAGATCCGATGAATTGTGGGTTTATGATCAAGTTTATCTATGAATAATATTTGAATCTTCTTTGAATTCTTTTATGTATGATTAAGTTATCTTTGCAAGTCTCTTTGAATTATCAGTTTGGTTTGGCCTACTAGATTGATCTTTCTTGCCATGGGAAAAGTGCTTAGCTTTGGGTTCAATCTTGCGGTGTCCTTACCCAGTGATAGAAAGGGTTGCAAGGCACGTATTGTATTGTTGCCATCGAGTATAACAAGATGGGGTTTATATCATATTGCTTGAGTTTATCCCTCTACATCATGTCATCTTGCTTAATGCGTTACTCTGTTCTTATGAACTTAATACTCTAGATGCATGCTGGATAGCGGTCAATGTGTGGAGTAATTGTAGTAGATGCAGGCAGGAGTCGGTCAACGTGATGCCTATATACATGATCATGCCTAGATAATCTCATAGTTATTCGCTTTTCTATCAATTGCTCGACAGTAATTTGTTCACCCACCGTAATACCTATGCTATCTTGAGAGAAGCCACTAGTGAAACCTATGGCCCCAGGGTCTATCTCTTATCATATTTGCTTTCAATCTACTTTTATTTGCATCTTTACTTTTTGCATCTATATTATAAAATACCAAAAATATATTTATCTTATCATACTATCATTAACAGATCTCACTTTTGCAAGTGGCCGTGAAGGGATTGACAACCCCTTTATTGCGTTGGTTGCGAGTTCTTAGTTTGTTTGTGTAGGTGCGCGGGACTTTTGAGGAGCCTCCTACTGGATTGATACCTTGGTTCTCGAAAACTGAGGGAAATACATACGCTACTATTGCTGCATCACCCTCTCCTCTTCGAGTAAAACCAACGCAAGCTCAAGACGTAGCAACTGTTCATCTCCACCGTCGACCCCCTCCAGCCTCCACGGGCTACTGTTCATCCACCATCGACCTCCTCCAGCCTCCACCTGCGACTGTTCACCCACGGGCTCCTGCTCATCCATCCTCCACCGCGCGCTACTCCATCAGCTCTTTGCTCAACCAGCCCTCTCCACGGGCTCCTGTTCAACCACCCCTCCATGGGCTACTGTTCATCCAGCCCTCCATCTTCTATTGTTCATCCTGCCCTCCATGGGGTGGTCCTGTTCATCCTGCCCTCCACGGGGTCCTGTTCATCCAGCCCCAACCGGCTCGATCGATCGGGTCCTGTTCATCCAGAGGCAACACCACGGGTCCTGTTCATCCACCCCCACCAGAACTGTTCATCCAAACCACCCCTCAAAGAACGCTCTTTGTTCATCCAGAGGCGGCATCGATCGGCTTGATTAGCGAAGAAGCGGCGAATCGCTCGATCGAGTTGATTAACGACCATCGATCGATCGCCGGGTTCGAAGAACGTGTAGCCTGCGGTGCAATCGCCGGCTTGATTAGAGCCCAACGCCTCGCTTCGGGTTGATTAGAGCCCAACGCCTCGCCCGGGTTGATTAGAGCCCAACGATCGCACGTGCGTGCGTGTACGAGAGAAACGCGCATCGCTCAGCCCCGACCACCCACCATAACCCAGAACACCCCGATATTTTCCTCGCCCTCGCTTCTACCACGGTTTTTTTCATCATGGACGGCCCAAAGAATGTCATGCAGCTGTATCTCCGGCCCGCCCAGGATGAAAAGCCCATTTTCTGTCATGATTTTTTGTCATAGAAGTAGGACCCCACCACATCTATGATGAACCGGGTTTTGTCACAATTATCGTCATAGAAGTGTCATAAGTATGACAGAAAAAAATTCGTTCGGCCCAAAATGTCACGGATGTGTCTTTTTTTTAGTGTAGGGACTTTTTAGTCCCTGAAAAAAACAGGGAGGGACTTTTTAAGGAGTAGGTACTTTTTAGTTGGGACTAGAAAAATTCCTAGGACTTATGAACCAAACAGGTCCTCAATATGGACTACATACGGAGCAAAATGAGTGAATCTATACTCTAAAATACGTCTATATACATCAGTGTTTGGAGTATGTACTAGTAGTTCACATTGAAATCTACTAAAGGACATATATATTCCAAACAATATGATAATCTCTCTAACCAAGGTAGTAGGGACGAAGAGTAAACGGAGGGAGTAGTAAAATTTTCTCCTCGTCCTGCGAGCCACCACGCGTGGGCGAGGGAGCGGGCGTAAGGCGACAAAGATTACTACTAGTAAGCAAGCTTCACCTCATCCTCATGAGCCACCGCAGACTGTGGGTGGGGGAGACGGCGTACTAAGCAAGCTTCTCCTTGTTCTGCGAGTTGACGGGACACATCAAAAGTACTCCAGTGTATAGAGTGTTGCCTCTAAGGTAGGCCCCACATGGTTTGCCTCTTTTCTAACATAACGCGTCAAGTCGAAATTTGTTTGTTCACCCGTGGTAGACGATCCTCCGTCCATCAATTGGACAACCAGTACACGTGTCAAATTACCATGTGGGCTGCCTTTTTGTACAGTAATGAGCTCCACCGTGTACCCGCGCAGGTGTGGTTGGGAAAGAGACGGGAGTACGTGCGCCGTGCTTGCACCTCTTCTCTTCGTGCACGTCCCCCACCTACGTGGGTGTATGTGAGAGAGATACAAACCTAGACAAATGGCTTGTGGGTTCGTGTTTTGGGAGGGGGGTTGATTTCGTGAATGTATTTGTGGGAATATGTGTCGATGACACCTCAAACAAAATTTTGCATGCAATGTGTGTGAAATGGAGGCCTATCCATATCATATATAGAGGGCCGGTCGATCCACGAGAAGAGAGGGAGGGGTCATAGATATCGATAGAGTCAAAGAGTGGATCAAGTGGGTGGGTGCGAGATCGATGAAGAGAGCCGTCGAAATTGTGTGTGTGTGTGTGTGTGTGCAAGTCAAAGATATAGGGCGACTGACCTACCGGAATGTCAGAGGGCACAGGTCAAGTTTGTGTGTGGCAGGGAGACAAGACGAGAGCGCTCGATGTATCGGTGTGTGTGTGTTTGTTTGTGGGAGGGGTGGGGTTGGTTTAGGCAGAGGCCTAACTATAGAGGTAGAACGACTCGTATTTGTGTTGAGAAGGAGAGACCCAGCTATGTCTTGAGGGAGATCGGTCGACATCCATACATAACTGAAGGACGGGAAATAGGATGGGACAGAGAGAGAGAGCAGAGAGAGGGAGGGAGAGGGGAAGAGTGCTGGATGGGTGATGGAGTTGCTTCTCGAATACGGTGGGAGAGGCCTACTAGACAAACTGAGGGTGGAACTGCAATATTATCAATAAGAGTGGGGATGTGTTTCTGTGCGTGCCTGTGCGTGATAGATCTGTCGGGACGCATCCATGGAGATGAAGGGGAACCATGTGTTTGGTAAGCAAACCTAACTAGATCGGTAGATCAATTGTTGTTTGTCGGAGGAAGGGAGAGACATAACTAATGAGGTATATCGATCGACCGTGGGGGAAAACGAGTTATAAGGACCTAGCTAGCTATATGTATAGCGGGAGATCGGTCGGTGTACGTCCATTTGTTAGTGGCAAATAAGTCCCGCCGAGACGGATAGACAGAGAGAATGGAGCTAGGAGGTGGTGCGAGAGGCCAAGCTACTAGCTAGATAGGGGGAGGAGTGTGCGGTTGTGAGATCAATGAAAAGAGGGGCGAGAGTTACCACATGTGTGGGACCGTATGAGAGACACAAGGCAAGGACACATAAAGGAGGAGATTGAAGGTGCGTGCGTATGTTGTAGGCAGACATCGCTGGAGAGGTTTATCGACCGGTGTGTGTCGGAAAGGAGTTGTGGACACCGTGGGAGAACGACCTAAAGAAAAAAATGAATGTGTGCGATGGATAGAATGCTGAGGGAGGGGGAGGGCGAGGAGGGCGTGTGCATGCATGAGAGAAAGTTAGTGGTAGCTACAAAGGTTAGACGATTGTGTGGGTGTAAGAGACTAACAAAGATCATAATTTGATATCAAAGTGGATTCATATATTTGAATAGGACATCATAGTGTTTTAAACATATGCATGCATGAATATAGCGGTGATACGCGTGTTGTGGTTTTGCACATGTTATACCATAATGTGATAATGCATGGCGTTTGCAACTCATGCCTAAATGTCGAACAATCTAAACCATAATATACATCGAACAATCTCACATTTTATTTGAATTTGTGATAATGTGTATGCTTGCATCTTACAACTAAATATCGAACAATCTAAACAATACTATATATCGAACATTCTCACATTTTATTTGAATTTGTGGTAATGTGTGGTGTTTGCAACTCACATCTAAATACTTGTAGGCGTAGGGGGCCGGGAACCATACATAATGTGATAAACACATTATACATATGAGACATGGTTTAGATTATGAAGATCTAGCTAGAGCTTGAAATGTACTGTGATTTGAAATCAACATAAAGTGGATTCAAAAAATCGAGTTCGAGTTCATATAGTACACATAGTTCATATGTAACTCGAGACTAATCATGTGGTGTGCTATGAAGATAATACACAAACGATGGTTTAACTTGACAATAATGATGATTGTAGATCTTATTAAAACAGAGAAATGAATTCAAATGCTTTGACTTCACAACAATCATTATTGTAGATCTTATTCAAATAGAGAAACGAATTCAAATTTAGTTCATATTGAAGTGGTAGTATATACATTTGGAACGCGCTAAAACATTCATTTGAGTAGTAGGTTGCATGCATTATACACGTAGCGAAATATTTTAATTGAACATAACATGAATTCAAAGTTTTGAATGACATTGTAGTGCGAATTGATTTGGTACAGTACACGTTAGGCTTGTCCGGAAATTTCAACCCGCGCCTTGTTAGCCCGAAATATTTAAGATATATCTTTGTCTCATTGTGCTCCGACAACACCCTCCATCTCAACCCGCACCTTGCTATTCCAAAATTACAACGCGCGTGAAAACTCCCACCTCCTGTGAAATCCCGACACGCGAAATGCCCGTGATACCCCTGAACCGAAAGAACCGCCTCAAATCGGTGGGGGTACTTTTCGTAACTTACCCCACATTTCGGACAAGCGCGTCCCTAAGCCATGGTTCCCCACTCCCATCCCATCCGTCCACCCATTCGTACACCGAGGCCGGGAAAACCCGTGAAGCCCCACACCCTCCTCCGTCCGCCACCCAGCCGGAGCCTCTTCCCCGACGACGTCGTCCACAACAACACCTAGACGTCCCTCATCCACCATACCGGATGAGGATCCGTTGTAGATCTGGTCATCCCGCCGGTTCAGCCACCCCGTCCTCCACCTCCAAGGAGCTGCCCCGACGTTCCCCTCGTCTTTTGCGCCACCTCCATTCCCACACTGCCGTCTTCACCTGCACCACCGGAAGAGCATCATCATCACCGTTTCCTCGGATGAAGCTGCAGCCTAATCGGTGCCACCAAAGAGGTTGTACACTAATCGCCGCATTTTCTTCTTGATTCAATCTCATGGTGCTGCCAGCACTCGGTCCCGAGCCGACACGGCGCGGCTCCATCCACGGCGGCATCGCTGGCCACTTCCTCCACGGCGTCGCTTCCTCGGCGGCGACGTCCACAACAGTAGGAGCTGCTGCTGCTTTAGCTCTCGCTTGCGTTGCTACTCTGCTCTTGCTCTCGGTCCCCTGCCTTGTCTGCTCTTGCTCGTGCTGCTGCTCTCGCTCTTGCTCTTGCTTGCGATGCTGCTCCGATTTAGCTACACTTCAGTTGACTGAATCGACTTTTGGGTCAGTCGATTTTCAGGGGGTGGGGGGCTCGCCGGAGTTAAGGAAGAACCAGCCGCAGCGGGGAGGGGGGCTCGCCAGAGAGGTACCCCACTATCTATCTTAGGGTTCAGGGTGGGGGCGGTGGTCGCCGGCGGTGGTGGGGCAGTGGCGTGGGGATCGCCGGAGAAAAAGCTCGGCAAAGCGGGCCTAGAAGGATGGCCGGGGCGGCGGCGGACCGGCGGTGGGGAGTGTTTTCGGGGCGGGCGGGGCGGCGCACCGCCGGCCACGGGCGGCGGGGGTGGCTGTTTGGCCGGTGGTGGCTGGCGGCTCAGGGGGGTGGAGGTTGAAGATGAACTGCAGGCCCTTGATTTCGTATCCAATGGCTGCAAAATCGACTGACCAGAGATGAAAAAGTCAGTCGACTGACGTGTAGCCTCACCTCTAGTGCGTTCAGTTTCGACAGTAAAATTCGGTTTTGACAGCAAAATTCAGCTACGGCAGTTAAGTTCAGTTTTGACAGTTAAATTCAGTTTCGACAGTTAAGTTCAGAGATGAGCGGCTTATGTATTTTACATCTAGCACTTTTTTTATGTATTTTACGTCATCTATTGGATATGCTATTAGAATTCCATTCAGGTTAACGTTGTCCCTCTTGTCCTGCTTCAGCCTCGGCGTCGTACAACTCACCGGAGCTGCTCCAATGACGAAACCCTCCATCACAGCGGAGCAGTACCTCGGGCTCCATCTCCAGACGCCTAAGATCTTCTTCCCCTCCTCCGACAGCCAAGTCATCCAGAGCATCCTCACCGACCAACCCAATCACACTGAGATCGACATGGCTTCGCCAAAGAGGTTGTACACTTGTTGCATCCCTTTTTTACTCTACATGTTATATATATTGTCCAGTGAGCACACGGAGTAACGGGAATTACAATTATTTTATCCTACTATATGACAAGCAGTGACGTACTAGGCAACTTAGCTATCTGTGATGGACTCTCTTGAACGCCATCATTATTTATCTCTGCGTGTTTGAGCTGTGCATTTGTCGATGGCCCTGGGAGCTGAGCTAGTAGGGCAGTGGCCTGGGTCCAAAGTAATAGAAGTAACACAAAAACATTTTTTTAGCGTAGGCTTTTCCTTGCTCAAGCCTGCCTACTATAATCGCCAGTGCTTGAAAGGAAAAGTGAATGAAAAACATAGGAATTGAAAAGTTTCCTATGGTACTACTTTTCATGAATTTGGTGCAAAGGAATGGAGCAAAGGAAAACTCAGAGGATTTGTTCCTTTAGTGTCTCCTTGAAAGAAAAACCGTAGGAATTTTAATTTCCACTTGTCCTCCTTTTCAAATTCCTATTCATGAAGCACAAGACTAAGAGATAGTAGCATAGTAGCATTATAACCATACATTTTCTTGTGGTTTGACTTAATCTCACCATGCTTCTTTGCATCCTGTGATCTTCAATTCTTGTGAACCAAACACCCAGATTGGCAGAAATCCTGTGTTTTTAAATTCTCTATTTTGCACGTGCATTGCTATCCTATTCCTGTCTATTTCCTATCCCTGTATTGTTAGAATCCTCAAATTCAAACAAGCCCTTACACAATTACTTCTGTTACAGATATGTGTCAAAGAAAACCTTGTGTGGTTTTTCCTGCTCCTGCGGTGTTGTGTTCCACCCCAGCTCAGCTGCTCCAACGATGGAAGGGTTCACCACAACAGGGATCCGCTCTCCAGACTATCTTTCGCCGCCTCAGATCTTCTTCCCCGCCGCCGGCAGCCACGACAACTGCATTACCATCGTCAACTGAGCAGATGACCTTGAGGACTACATGGGTCCACAAGAGAGGTCGCACTCTTCCGTGTCTGCTTATGTTATGCATCGCTTAATATGATGGCATGCTACTTTATCGTCGTGTTCACCTATTAGACTCCGAGTCAGGTCCAAACTTATGTTGAAAGTTGATTTTTTAAATGGTTGTGGGGTACATATTGAGGCAGCAATCAGTACTATCTGTCTAGTATCTGGTTAATCTCGGGTGTCTACTGTGAGTTTCATGTTGGGTGCAAACAAACATTAAAGGAGCCATTATCTGTACTTTTTAACTAAAGCTATTATCTGCCTGCTATCATTGGTTTTGGGTCTATCCACAGTTTGCTACCATCACTCTAGATTTGTGCATGCACTCCTTACATAATCTCACTATGTTTTATTCCTATGCATGTCAGTTATTGTACACAATGGAACTGAACATGTAGAGAAAAAGAGACGAGCCTTGCGTGCCAATAAAATTTCATGCAGATGTCGCTCCATGGTGGGTGCAAAGGCAGACCCCCCCTCCACCCATTTCGGATCATAATCAAGAGGAAGATAACTATTCTAAGGGGGATTCAGAAGCAGAAGACCACTCCTATTTACCCCATGAGGTCTTCGCTCTAACTTGGCATGCTGATGTTGGTAATATCATGCATATGGTGCCTTGCATTGCTTACTGTATACATCAAAGATGTCATCTGCTTAGTTTAGACATGCTTTGTGTCAATGTCATCTGTTTAATTTCTTTATCGTATATGTGAATCATGCAATGCCATCTTGTTTAGCCAGACATCATATGTGTGAATTTTGCAATGCCACCCTGGTTAGCCAGTCATATTATATGTGAATTATATCATGACATCATTTTTTATTACGTGTTAAATTTGTCAAAAAATTTAGTACATTCAATTACTCTTCCTGTGCATCAGCCATTCTACGCAGTCATGGAAAAATCTGGAGTGGAAACAAGGTCTTGAAGCGGAGACAATGCTATCTGATGAAGCGCATGTCTTGCTGGTTAAGATAGCTCCTCAGAGGAGGATTCAGAGACAGATGACCAGTCCTATCCCCCCCCCCCCCCGAGGTGCATGCCCTAACTTGGCAGGGTTATGTTGCTCATATCGTGCGTATGGTATCTTGCATTGCTATGTCATTTGCTTAGTTTAGACATGCTTTGTGTGAATGCCACATGTTTAGTGTCTAATTACCATATATGTGAATTATCCAATGCCATCTTGTTGCAAGACATTATATATGTGAATTATGCAATGCTATCTTGTTGCAAGGCATTATATATGTGAATTATGCAATGCCATGTTGTTTAGCCAAGCGTCATATATGTGAATTATATCATGTCGTCCTTTTGTATTTCTCATTGCTTTTGTCGACAATGTTTCTATATTCAACTGCTCTTCCTGCATCAGCCATTTGAATTGGCGATGGAGAAATCTGGAGTGAAAACAAGGTCTTGAGAGACAATGCTACTGCCAAGCAGATATCTTGCTGGTTCTGTATAGCTCTTGAGAGAAGGATTCAGAGGCAGATGACCAGTCCTATTATCCCCCTGAGGTGTATGCTCAAACTTGGCAGGGTTATATTACTCATAGCATGCATATGTTGTATCGCAATGCTTAGTTTTTACATCATATACACGATATTGAATGCCATCTCCTTAGTTGACACATCATATATGCGATTTCCCTCTGCTCACTTCCTTAGTATATAAATCATATATTTGAATTATATCATGCCATGATGTTTACATAGACAGCATGTATCTGAATTATGGCATGCCAACCCATTTTCTAAAGACATAATATAGTTATATCATCTCATCCTGTTTACATAGTCATCATATTTTGAATTATGTCATTCTATACGTGAATTATATCATGCCATCATGTTTCCATCGACGGCATGTTTGTGATTTATGGCATGCCAACCACTTTAATAGACACATCGTATAGTTATATCATGTCATCATGTTTACATAGTCATCATATTTTGAAGTATGTCATTCTATCCTGTTTAGTTAGACATCATACATGTGAAATTGTGTCATGCTATCCTGTTTAATTAGCCATCATATATGTGAAATTATGTCTTGCTATTCTGTTTGGTTAGACCACATAAATGTGAATTATTTCATGCCCTGTTTTCTTCCCTACTATCCATTGCACATGTCTATCTTACAATGTCTGTACATTCAATTACTTTTCTTGTTTATCGGTCATTTCAATTAGAGGGGGTGATGGCAGTATCTGTGGGAGTAAAAACACGGTCTTCAGAAAAGATCGTGCTACCTCTCGATGGAGATAGAACCACGGTTGTACTTGCCCAAGAACCAGACCCACCACACATAACCCAGACTCACGGAGATTGTACCCCTACCCAGTTGGACAGAGAACCAGCTACACCCCTTCTAACCCCAACCCCAGCATATAGTAACCCAGTTCCCGTTGACACATCACCGTCAATGCTTAAAGCAGAAGAAGAATTGTTCTCAGGTCAAGTTCCGTAGCTATGGTTCATACTACTTTGCTCTTGCATCACTATATCTACTCATACCAACTAATTTCAAATTTCAAGGATGCAATTGAAACTCCAATGGCGCAATAGGTATGTTTTAAACCTGTTTCTTTAACGTGTTTGCTGTTGTAACTTGCTCTATGTTGATTTCAGTTTCAATTGAATAAACAGTTATGTTCTCATGCCATGCACATTACAAGTGTTGTTATTGCTTGTAGTTTCCCACACTTATATTA
This sequence comes from Aegilops bicornis, assembly GCA_021605145.1. NCBI lineage: Eukaryota > Viridiplantae > Streptophyta > Magnoliopsida > Poales > Poaceae > Aegilops > Aegilops bicornis. The sequence continues at coordinate 48,303,691 of CM038669.1, forward strand.
TGTCTATGCTGCTTTGTCTTAAATAGATATGATTCGAACTGTATCTATCTTGATTTGGCAACATAAACTAGAATGATATAGACCATACAATGACCATACTACATAGATATATGTTTGTTTCATGCAGTTACCATGTCCACCTTACTACTAAACTTGTTTACCAAAATGAGTTTCATATACTACATTGTAAACCTGTGATGTGTTTGTTTGTTTCTCTTTTAGAACGCGGATTAAATATTGGAGAAGAGTACCCCGTTATGTAATGGTAAAGGAAGTAATGCATATAAGGTTCAAGATAGTGAGACATCCATGTTGGTCTCCAAGAAAGCTGATAAAAACTATATTGAAGACACTGAGACAACCCCGAAGTCATGTATTGATGTAGTGTTCGAGTTACTGGTTACTACTGCTGGCACCAGCTCTTTGAACTCGCTGCCTGAATCAGTTCGGCTTCTTGAGTCTCAACTTCAAGTTGAAAGACATCGATCAGATGTTATGCGACAGAAGCCAAGGACCGAGGAAGTCCTCGCAGAATTTAGATGCATACTTTTCGGTGCAATGACAAGTCTTTGGAGGATTTAAGCGCCAAACAAGAGAAAGTTAATAAGCTTGCTAAGCATCTTGCTAGCATTATGGGTACCGAGGATATTGTTTCTTGAGCTCTTAAAGTGGTTTGATTCAGGACTTGTTTCTTCTTGGCGTTTATATGCTGCTTTGTTCCCTATATTTGCAGTGGTGGCGAACTTTGATGCCTAGTGGATGTAATATGTGTAATAGTCGTGATAGCCTAGCGTAAGTTGCTTGCTAATTTATTTCCTTATTGTCTTGTTTATTTGTTTTCTTGTGGTCAGCGCAGTTCTTTTTCCGCGGTTTGCTAGTGACCGCAATAACCTATTTTTTAAAACTAGGCCAAAATAACCATGGGCTACAAATTTACTATAGTTAACATGGGCCTCCTACGAGCCGTAGAAACAATGGGCCTTCTACGGGGAATAGAAACAATTGGCCTTATACGGGTCGTAGACACAATGGGCCTTCTATGGGCCATATCATCAATGGGCCTTCTACAGGCCGTATGATCGGTTGACCAAACATGGGCCAATAACAGACCACATTATGGTCGTACATGGGCTAGAGTTGAAATCGTCCATTCATGGGCCGACCATAACGGTCCGTTGTTAATCGGCCATATTTGATGACGCTATGAAAACGGCCCAACGTATTAACGGGCCACAAATAGGCCGACTGTAACCACGGGCTGAATTTGGCCCACAAGCAGAAAATGACAGTAACGTGCCATAAGTAAACGAATGCTGGAAATGAGCCCAAGAATAAATGGGCCCTGAGAAGGCCGAAAGATAACATGGGCTGGAAACGGCCCAACGGAATAATGGGCCGTTAATGGGTATAAAGTGATACACTGTTCATTACGGGCCAGTTTCACCACGTGTCGTTAATGGGTATAAAGTGATACACTGTTCATTACGGGCCAGTTTTACCACGGGACGTTAATGGGCCGAGAGTTACAAAGGGCCTCATATGGGCCGAAAGACGTCATGCTCATACATGGGCCGGAAGTTAAAACGGGCTGGAATTATATTGGACGGCCCAGATAACGCTACTGGGCCTAATTCGGATAGGCCGTAAATGGGCCCTGGGTTAGCAGGCTGTAAATGGGCTATATGCGAACAGGCCGTTAACAGGCTTGCCATGGGCCGGCCCGCCACCTTTTGACCAAGTCAAACGGGCCGGCCTTTTCACAGGAATGGGCCTTTGTTGGGGCCGTACACGGTCGACGTATCATAGGCGCTTTGGGTCCAATGAGTGGATGACATCTGTCCCAACGGTGAGCCGACACGTGTTTCCTCCAGCCAATGATGATTTTACAAGTGGAAAATCCCCATTGGTCGGGGCTGTTAACGGGTTATCGGATCCAAAACCGGACCCGATAGCTTAACGGCGTTCCGATACGATGTATGCCACGTGTCGGTCACCCTTGACAAAAGCACTTCTATGACGCGCGATTTATCGTCATGGAAGTGGACACTTCCATGATGATAAATTTGGTAATGTCATGGAACACTTCTACGACAGCACAGGTATGACTATCTTGATTCTGTCATAAAATCTCATGGATGTACATGCATGACAGAAAATGTGACCTACTGTGACAAACACGTATCATCACGGAAGTGTATTTTTTTGTAGTGCTACCTAGCATAATTTTCTAAGTAATTCTCTTTATTGTGGCATGAATGTTCAGATCCGAAAGATTCAAGACAGAACTTTAATATTGACATAAAAATAATAATACTTCAAGCATACTAACTAAGCAATTATGTCTTCTCAAAATAACATGGCCAAAGAAATCTATCCCTACAAAATCATATAGACTGGCTATGCTCCATCTTCATCACACAAAATATTTAAATCATGCACAACCCCGGTTACAGCCAAGCAATTATTTCATACTTTAGCATTCTCAAACTTTTCCAACTTTCACGCAATACATGAGCGTGAGCCATGGACATAGCACTATAGGTGGAATAGAATGGTGGTTGTGGAGAAGACAAAAAGGAGGAAGATAGTCTCACATCAACTAGGCGTATCAACGGGCTATGGAGATGCCCATCAATAGATATCAATGTGAGTGAGTAGGGATTGCCATGCAACGGATGCACTAGAGCTATAAGTGTATGAAAGCTCAAAAAGAAACTAAGTGGGTGTGCATCCAACTTGCTTGCTCACGAAGACCTAGGGCATTTTGAGGAAGCCCATCATTGGAATATACAAGCCAAGTTCTTATAATGTAAAATTCCCACTAGTATATGAAAGTGACAACATAGGAGACTCTCTATCATGAAGATCACGGTGCTACTTTGAAGCACAAGTGTGGTAAAAGGATAGTAACATTGTCCCTTCTCTCTTTTTCTCTCATTTTTTTTGTTTGGGCCTTTTTCTCTTTTTTATGGCCTCTTTTTTCCTTTTTTTTGTTTTTCATCCGGAACCTCATCCCGACTTGTGGGGGAATCATAGTCTCCATCATCCTTTCCTCACTTGGGACAATGCTCTAATAATGATGATCATCACAGTTTTATTTACTTACAACTCAAGAATTACAACTCAATACTTAGAACAAAATATGACTCTATGTGAATGCCTCCGGCGGTGTACCGGGATATGCAATTAATCAAGAGTGACATGTATGAAAGAATTATGAATGGTGGCTTTGCCACAAATACGATGTCATCTACATGATCATGCAAAGCAATATGACAATGATGGAGCGTGTCATAATAAACGGAACGGTGGAAAGTTGCATGGCAATATATCTCAGAATGGCTATGGAAATGCCATAATAGGTAGGTATGGTGGCTATTTTGAGGAAGGTATATGGTCGGTGTATGATACCGGCGAAAGGTGTGCGGTATTAGAGAGGCTAGCAATGGTGGAAGGTTGAGAGTGCGTATAATCCATGGACTCAACATTCGTCATAAAGAACTCACATGCTTATTGCAAAAATCTATAAGTCATCAAAGCAAAGTACTACACGCATGCCCCTAGGGGAAGGGTTGGTAGGAGTTAACCATCGCGCGATCCCGACCTCCACACGTAAGGAAGGCAATCAATAAATAAATCATGCTCCAACTTCATCACACAACGGTTCACCATACGTGCATGCTACGGGAATCACAAACTTTAACACAAGTATTTCTCAAATTCACAACTACTCAACTAGCATAACTCTAATATCACCATCTTCATATCTCAAAACAATCATAAAGAATCAAATTTCTCATAGCATTCGATGCACTTTATATGATAGTTTTTATTATACCCATCTTGGATGCCTATCATATTAGGACTAATTTTATAGCCAAAGCAAATTACCATGCTGTTTTAAAGGAATCTCAAAATAATATAAGTGAAGCATGAGAGATCAATAATTTCTATAAAATAAAACCACCACTGTGCTCTAAAAAGATATAAGCGAAGCACTAGAGCAAAATTAACTAGCTCACAAGATATAAGTGAAGCACATAGAGTATTCTAATAAATTCCGATTCATGTGTGTCTCTCCAAAAGGTGTGTACAGCAAGGATGATTGTGGTAAACTAAAAAGCAAAGACTCAAATCATACAAGACGCTCCAAGCAAAACACATATCATGTGGTGAATAAAAATATAGCATCAAGTAAAGTTACCGATGGACGAAGACGAAAGAGGGGATGCTTTCCGGGGCATCCCCAAGCTTAGGATTTTGGTTGTCATTGAATTTTACCTTGGGGTGCCTTGGTCATCCCCAAGCTTAGGCTCTTGCCACTCCTTATTCCATAATCCATCAAATCTTTACCCAAAAACTTGAAAATTTCACACCATAAAACTTAACAGAAAATCTCATGAGCTCCGTTAGTATAAGAAAACAAACCACCACAATAAGGTACTGTAATGAACTCATTCTTTATTTATATTGGTGTTAAACCTACTGTATTCCAACTTCTCTATGGTTCATACCCCCCGATACTAGCAATAGATTCATCAAATAAGCAAACAACACACGAAAAACAGAATCTGTCGAAAACAGAACAGTCTATAGCAATCTGTATCAAACGCATACTTCTAAAACTCCAAAAATTCTAAGAAATTAGGAAGTCCTAATAAATTTGTTTATTAATCTTATTCAAAAAGAATCAACTGGAAAGCACGTTCCTGTGATTTATTAAAACTAATCTCGTGCGTGCAAAAGTTCATGTTTTCCAGCAAGATCAAATTAACTATTACCGCAGGTTATCCTAAAGGTTCCACTTGGCAGAAACACTAATTTAACATAAAACCACATCTAAACAGAGGCTATATGAATTATTTATTATTAAACAGGAACAAAAAGCAAGAAACAAAAAAAAATTGGGTTGCCTCCCAACAAGCGCTATCGTTTAACGCCTCTAGCTAGGCATAAAAACAAGAATAGAACTAGGTATTGCCCTCTTTGGTATGTAATCCATAAGTGGCTCTCATGATAGATTCATAAGGTAATTTAATTTTGTTTATAGGAAAGTGTTCCATGCCTTTCCTTAACGGAAATTGGAATCTAATATTTCCTTCTTTCATGTCAATAATTGCACCAATCGTTCTAAGGAAAGGTCTACCAAGAATAATAGGACATGCAGGATTACAATCTATATCAAGAACGATGAATTCTACGGGCACATAATTCCTATTTGCAACAATAAGAACATCATTAATCCTTCCCATAGGTTTCTTAATGGTGGAATCCGCAAGGTGCAAATTTAAAGAACAATCATCAAATTCACGGAAACCTAACACATCACACAAGGTTTTTGGAATCGTGGAAACACTAGCACCCAAATCACACAAAGCATAGCATTCATGATCTTTAATTTTAATTTTAATAGTAGGTTCCCACTCGTCATTAAGTTTTCTAGGGATAGAAACTTCCAATTCAAGCTTTTCTTCATAAGATTGCATTAAGGCATCAACGATATGTTTAGTAAAAGATTTATTTTGATCATAAGCATGAGGAGAATTTAGCACGGATTGCAACAAGGAAATACAATCTATTAAAGAACAATTATCATAATTAAATTCCTTGAAATCCAAAATAGTGGGTTCATTGCTATGTAAAGTTTTGACCTCTTCAATCCCACTTTTACCAATTTTTGCATCAAGATCTAAAAACTCCGAATCATTGGGACACCTTTTAACTAAAGTTGACTCATATCCAGTCCCATATTTATCAAGATTCATATTGGAGAACAAAGATTTAATAGGAGACACGTCAATAACTTTTAGATCTTCATCATTATTATCATGAAAACTAGAAGAACACGCTTTCATAAAGCAATCTTTTTTAGCATGCATCCTAGCAGTTCTTTCTTTGCACTCATCAATAGAAATTCTCATAGCTTTGAGAGACTCATTGATATCATGCTTAGGTGGAATAGATCTAAGTTTCAAAGAATCAACATCAAGAGAAATTCTACCCACGTTCCTAGCCAACTCATCAATCTTATGCAATTTTTCTTCAAGCAAGGCATTGAAATTCTTTTGCGAAATCATAAACTCTTTAACACTAGTCTCGAAATCAGAGGGTATCTTATTAAAATTTCCATAAGAGTTGTTGTAGGAATTACCATAATTATTAGAGGAATTACTAGGAAACGGCCTAGGATTAAAATTACCACTATACGCGTTGTTACCAAAATTGTTCCTACCAAGAAAATTAACATACATAGATTCATTATTATTCTCAATCAAAACAGACATAGGCATATCATTAGGATCAAAAGAAACACTCTTATTAGCAAACAATTTCATAAGTTCATCCATCTTTCCACTCAAAACTTTAATCTCTTCTATCGCATGAACCTTTTTACTAGTAGATCTTTCGGTGTGCCATTGAGAATAATTAACCATAATATTATCTAGGAATTTAGTGGCTTCTCCTAAAGTGATTTCCATAAAAGTGCCTCCCGCGGCCAAATCAAAAAGATTTCTAGAAGCAAAATTCAGTCCAAAAATATTGTGTATGATCATCCATAAATTCAAACCATGTGTAGGGCAATTACGTATCATTAATTTCATCCTCTCCCAAGATTGTGCAACATGCTCATGGTCAAGTTGCTTAAAATTCATAATATCGTTTCTAAGAGAGATGATCTTAGAGGGAGGAAAATACTTAGAGATAAAAGCATCTTTGCACTTATTCCATGAATCAATACTATTTTTGAGCAAGGACGAAAACCAAGTTTTAGCACGATCTCTAAGCGAAAATGGAAATAGCTTCAATTTAACAATATCATTATCCACGTCTTTCTTCCTTTTGCATATCACACAAATCAAAAAAGTTGTTTAGATGTGTAGCGGCATCTTCACTAGGAAGGCCAGAGAACTGATCTTTCATGACAAGATTCAACAAAGCAGCATTAATTTCACAAGATTCAGCATCGGTAAGAGGAACAATCGGAGTGCTAAGAAAATCATTGTTGTTGGTATTGGAAAAGTCACACAATTTAGTATTGTCTTGAGCCATCGTGACAAACAATCCAACACACAAGCACACGAGAAGCAAGCGAAAGGAGAAAGGCGGAAAAAGAAGGCGAATAAAATGGCAAGGGTGAAGTGGGGGAGAGGAAAACGAGAGGCAAATGGCAAATAATGTAATGCAAGGGATAAGAGTTTGTGATGGGTACTTGGTGTGTCTTGACTTGTGCGTAAATCTCCCCGGCAACGGTGCAAGAAATGGCTAGTTGCTGGGAGATCAAATCTTGACTTGACTTGGCCTAAGCCTCCCCGGCAACGGTGCCAAAAATCATTCTTGGTACCTCTTGAGCACTGCGTTGGTTTTCCCTTGAAGAGGAAAAGGTGATGCAGCAAACTAGCATAAGTATTTCCCTCAGTTTTGAGAACTAAGGTATCAATCCAGTAGGAGGTTACACGCAAGTCGCGTTGTACCCGCACAAACAAATAAGAACCTGGCAACCAACGCGATAAAGGGGTTGTCAATCCCTTCAAGGCCACTTGCAAAAGTGAGATCTGATAGAGATAATAAGATAAATATTTTTGGTATTTTTATGATATAGATTGGAAAGTAAAGATTGAAAAAATAAACGACGACGGAAATAGCTAGTTGACGAGAGATTAATATGATGGAAAATAGACCCGGGGGCCATAGGTTTCACTAGTGGCTTCTCTCAAGATAGCAAATTCTACGGTGGGTGAACAAATTACTGTCGAGCAATTGATAGAAAAGCGCATAGTTATGAGAATATCTAGGCATGATCATGTATATAGGCATCACGTCTGCGACAAGTAGACTGAAACGATTCTACATCTACTACTATTACCCCACACATCGACTGCTATCCAACATGCATCTAGAGTATTAAGTTCATAAGAACATAGTAACGCATTAGGCAAGATGACATGATGTAGAGGGATAAACTCAAGCAATATGATATAAAACCCATCTTTTTATCCTCGATGGCAACAATACAATACGTGCCTTGCTACCCCTGCTGTCACTGGGAAAGGACACCGCAAGATTGAACCCAAAGCTAAGAACTTCTCCTATTGCAAGAAAGATCAATCTAGTAGGCCAAACCAAACTGATAATTCGAAGAGACTTGCAAAGATAACAAATCATACATATAAGAATTCGGAGAAGAATCAAATATTGTTCATAGATAATCTTGATCACAAACCCACAATTCATCGGATCTCGACAAACACACCGCAAAAAGAATTACATCGAATAGATCTCCAAGAGAATCAAGGAGAACTTTGTATTGAGATCCAAAGAGAGAGACGAAGCCATCTAGCTAATAACTATGGACCCAAAGGTCTGAGATAAACTACTCACACATCATCGAAGAGGCTATGGAGTTGATGTAGAAGGCCTCCGTGATCGATTCCCCCTCCGGTGGAGCGCCGGAAAAGGCCCCAAGATGGGATCTCACGGGTACAGAAGGTTGCGGCGGTGGAAATAGGGTTTCATGGTGCTCTCAGATGTTTTCGGGGTATATCTGTTGGGGAACGTAGTAATTTCAAAAAAATACCTACGCACATGCAAGATCATGGTGATGCATAGCAACGAGAGGGGAGAGTGTGTCCACATACCCTCGTAGATCGAAAGCGGAAGCGTTAGCACAACGCGGTTGATGTAGTCGTACGTTGATACGTCTCCAACGTATCTATAATTTTTTATTGCTCCATGCTATATTATCTACTGTTTTGGGCAACATTGGGCTTTATTTTCCACTTTTATATTATTTTTGAGACTAACCTATTAACCGGAGGCCCAGTCCAGATTTGCTGTTTTTTGCCTATTTCAGTATTTCGAAGAAAAGGAATATCAAACGGAGTCAAAACGGAACGAAATCAACTAGAGAAGTTATTTTTGGAAGGAAAGCTACCGGATGGACTTGGACCCCACGTCAAGGAAGGAACGAGGAAGCCACGAGGGTGGGGGCAAGCCCACCCACCTAGGGCGCGCCCCCTGCCTCGTGGGGCCCTCGTGGCTCCCCTGACGTACTTCTTCCGCCTATATAACTCCACGTACCCTAAACCTTCTAGAATAGAGATTAGATCGGGAGTTCCGCCGCCGCAAAACCTCCAGAGCCACCAAAAACCAATCGGGAACCTGTTAGGCACCTCACGAGGGGGGGGAACCCTCACTGTGGCCATCTTCATCATCCCGGCGCTCTCCATGACGAGGAGGGAGTAGTTCACCCTCGGGGCTGAGGGTATGTACCAGTAGCGATGTGTTTGATCTCTCTCTCTCGTGTTCTTGATTTGGCACGATCTTGATTTATCGCGAGCTTTGCTATTATAGTTGGATCTTATGTTTCTTCTCCCCCTCTACTCTCTTGTAATGAATTGAGTTTTCCCCTTGAAGTAATCTTATCGGATTGAGTCTTTAAAGATTTGAGAACACTTGATGTATGTCTTGCCGTGTGTATCTGTGGTGACAATGGGATATCACGTGATTCACTTGATGTATGCTTTGGTGATCAACTTGCGGGTTCCGCCCATGAACCTATGCATAGGGGTTGGCACACGTTTTCGTCGTGATTCTCCGGTAGAAACTTTGGGGCACTCTTTGAGGTTCTATGTGTTGGTTGAATAGATGAATCTAAGATTTTGTGATGCATATCGTATAATCATACCCATGGATACTTGAGGTGACATTGGAGTATCTAGGTGACATTAGGGTTTTGGTTGATTTGTGTCTTAAGGTGTTATTCTAGTACAAACTCTAGGGTTGTTTGCGACACTTATAGGAATAGCCCAACAGATTGATTGGAAAGAATAACTTTGAGGTGGTTTCGTACCCTACCATAATCTCTTCGTTTTCTCTGCACTATTAGTGACTTTGGAGTGACTCTTTGTTGCATGTTGAGGGATAGTTATATGATCCAATTATGTTATTATTGTTGAGAGAACTTGCACTAGTGAAAGTATGAAACCTAGGCCTTGTTTCCTAGCATTGCAATACCGTTTACGCTCACTTTTATCGCTTGCTACCTAGCTGTTTTTATATTTTCAGATTACAAAACCTATATCTACCATCCATATTGCACTTGTATCACCATCTCTTCATGAACTAGTACACCTATAAAATTTACCATTGTATTGGGTGTGTTGGGGACACAAAAGACTCTTTGTTATTTGGTTGCAGGGTTGTTTGAGAGAGACCATCTTCATCCCTCGCCTCCTACGGATTGATAAACCTTAGGTCATCCACTTGAGGGAAATTTGCTACTGTCCTACAAACCTCTGCACTTGGAGGCCCAACAACGTCTACAAGAAGAAGGTTGTGTAGTAGACATCAAGCTCTTTTCTGCCGTCGTTGCCGGGGAGGTGAGTGCTTGAAGGTATATCTTTATATCTTGCAATCGAATCTTTCTTTTTCTTCTTTTATCACTAGTTTAGTTTATAAAAGAAAACTATAAAAAATGGAATTGAGTTTGTCTCATACGCTTCACCTTTTTAATATCTTTCGTGAGTATGATGGAAAGGATAATTGTGCTCAAGTACTACAAGAAGAAATCTCTAAAATATTTGGTACTAAATATTTGAATGATGAGCTTGATTGCAATTTTGTTAGTATGAATTCCTTGAATATCCATGATGCTAATGATATGCAAAGCCACAAGCTTGGGGAAGCTATGTTTGATGAAGATGATATTTTTTGTCCCCCAAGCTTTGATGAGCAAATTTACTATGATGAAAGCATGCCTCCTATCTATGATGATTATTGTGATGACACGTATGCTTTAAAGAATATAATAACCATGAAACTTGTCATCTTGATCTTAATTTTCAATCACATGATAGTTATTTTGTTGAGTTTGCTCCCACTATTATTCATGAGAAAAAATTTGCTTATGTGGAGAGTAATAAAAATTCTATGCAAGTAGATCATGAAAAGAATGATTTAGGTGCTGGTTATATTGTTGAATTCATTCATGATGCTACTGAAAATTATTATGAGGGAGGAACATATGCTTGTAGGAATTTCAATAATATCAAGTTTCCTCTCTATGTGCTTAAAGTTTTCAAGTTATGTTTGTTTTACCTTCCTATGCAAGTTGATTATTGTTCCCATAAGTTGTTTGCTCACAAAATCCCTATGCATAGGAAGTGGGTTAGACTTAAATGTTCTAGTCATATTCTTCATGATGCTCTCTTTATGTTTCAATTCTTATCTTTTATGTGAGCATCATTGAAATCATCATGCCTAGCTAGGGGCGTTAAACGATAGCGCTTGTTGGGAGGCAACCCAATTTTTATTTTTGTTTCTTGCTTTTTGGTTCTGTTTAGGAATAAATAATCCATCTAGCTTCTGTTTAGATGTGGTTTTGTGTTTTAATTAGTGTTTGTGCCAAGTAGAACCTTTAGGAAGACTTGGGTGAAGTCTTTATGATCATGCTGTAAAAAAACAGAAACTTTAGTGCTCACGAGATTTGCTTCAACTTTTTACTGGAGAGTGCTATTTAGTTGATTATTTTTGCAGATGATTACTAGACAAATTCCTCAGGTCCACCAATTTATTTTAGAATATTTGAAGTTAGAGAAGTCTGCATTAGTTACAGATTACTACTGACTGTTCTGTTTTTGACAGATTCTGTTTTCATTGTGTTGCTTGCTTATTTTGATGAATCTATGGCTAGTAAAATAGTTTATAAACCATAGATACGTTGGAATACAGTAGGTTTAACACCAATATAAATAAATAATGAGTTCATTACAGTAACTTGAAGTGGTGTTTTGTTTTCTTTCGCTAACGGAGCTTACGAGTTTTCTGTTAAGTTTTGTGTTGTGAAGTTTTCAAGTTTTGGGTAAAGATTCGATGGACTATGGAATAAGGAGTGGCAAGAGCCTAAGCTTGGGGATGCCCAAGGCACACCAAGGTAATATTCAAGGTCAACCAAGAGCCTAAGCTTGGGGATGCCCCGGAAGGCATCCCCTCTTTCGTCTTTGTTCATCGGTAACTTTACTTGGAGCTATATTTTTATTCACCACATGATATGTGTTTTGCTTGGAGCGTCATTTTATTTTCTTTAGCTTTGCTTGCTGTTTGAATAAAGTATCAAGATCTGAAATTCTTAAATGTTAGAGAGTCTTCACATAGTTGTATAATTATTCGACTACTCATTGATCTTCACTTGTATCTTTTGGAGTAGTTTGTCATTTGCTCTAGTGCTTCACTTATATCTTTTAGAGCACAATGGTGGTAGTTTTATTTTGAAGAAATAGATGATCTCTCATGCTTCACTTAGATTATTTTGGGAGTCTTAAATAGCATCGTAATTTGCTTAAATAATCCTAATATGCTAAGCATAAAAGATTTGTAAGAATTCTTATGAGTGTGTTGGATACTAAGAAAAGTTTGATGCTTGATAATTGTTTTGAGATATGGAGGTGATAATATCAAAGTCGTGCTAGTTGAGTAGTTGTGAATTTGAGAAATGCGTGTGTTGAAGTTTGCAAGTCCCGTAGCATGCACGTATGGTAAACGTTATGTAACAAATTTGAAACATGAGGTGTTATTTGATTGTCCTCCTTATGAGTGGCGGTCGGGGACGAGCGATATCTATCCCCCTAGGAGCATGCGCGTAGTGCTTTGGTTTTTTATGGCTTGTAGATTTTTGCAATAAGTATGTGATTTCTTTATGAATATTGTTGAGTCCATGGATTATACACACTCTCACCCTTCCATCATTACTAGCCTCTTCGGTACCGTGCATTGCCCTTTCTCACATTGAGAGTTGGTGCAAACTTCGCCGGTGCATCCAAACCCCGTGATATGATACGCTCTTTCACACATAAACCTCCTTATATCTCCTCAAAATAGCTATCATACCTACCTATTATGGCATTTCCATAGCCATTCCGAGATATATTGCCATGCAACTTTCCACCATACCGTTCTTCATGACACATTCATCATTGTCATATTGCTTAGCATGATCATGTAGTTGACATAGTATTTGTGGCAAAGCCACCGTTCATAATTTTTTCATACATGTCACTCTTGATTCATTGCATATCCTTGCACATCACGGAGGCATTCATATAGAGTCATACTTTGTTCTAGTATCGAGTTGTAATCATTGAGTTGTAAATAAATAGAAGTGTGATGATCATCATTTAATAGAGCATTGTCCCAAAAAAAGGAGAGAAAGGCCAAAGAAAAAAAAGGCCCAAAAAAATAAAAAGGGGCAATGCTACTATCCTTTTTTTCACACTTGTGCTTCAAAGTAGCACCATGTTCTTCATATAGCGTGTCTCATATATTGTGCTTCAAAGTAGCACCATGTTTTTCATATAGAGAGTTTCATATGTTGTCACTTTCATATACTAGTGGGAATTTTTCATTATAGAACTTGGCTTGTATATTCCAACGATGGGCTTCCTCAAGTGCCCTAGGTCTTCGTGAGCAAGCAAGTTGGATGCACACCCACTTAGTTTCTTTTGTTGAGCTTTCATACATTTATAGCTCTAGTGCATCCGTTGCATGGCAATCCCTACTCCTCGCATTAACATCAATCGATGGGCATCTCCATAGCTCATTGATTAGCCTCGTTGATGTGAGACTTTCTCCTTTTTTGTCTTCTCCACATAACCCCCATCATCATATTCTATTCCACCCATAGTGTTATATCCATGGCTCGTGCTCATGTATTGCGTGAAGGTTTATAAGTTTGAGATTACTAGAGTATGAAACAATTGCTTGGCTTGTCATCGGGGTTGTGCATGATGAGAGCATTCTTGTGTGACGAAAATGGAGCATGACTAAACTATATGATTTTGTAACGATGAACTTTCTTTGGCCATGTTATTTTGAGAGGACATAATTGCTTAGTTAGTATGCTTAAAGTATTATTATTTTGATGTCAATATGAACTTTTGTCTTGAATCTTTCGGATCTGAATATTCATATCACAATTAAGAAGAATTACAATGAAATTATGCTAACTAGCATTCCACATCAAAAATTATCTTTTTATCATTTACCTACTCGAGGACGAGCAGGAATTAAGCTTGGGGATGCTTGATACGTCTCCAATGTATCTATAATTTTTGATTGCTCCATGCTATATTATCTACTGTTTTGGGCAACATTGGGCTTTATTTTCCACTTTTATATTATTTTTGGGACTAACCTATTAACCGGAGGCCCAGCCCAGATTTGATGTTTATTGCCTGTTTCAGTATTTCGAAGAAAAGGAATATCAAACGGAGTCAAAACGGAACGAAATCAACTGGAGAAGTTATTTTTGGAAGGAAAGCTACCGGATGGACTTGGACCCCCGTCAAGGAAGGTACGAGGAAGCCACGAGGGTGGGGGGCGCGCCCACCCCCCTAGGGCGCGCCCCCTGCCTCGTGGGGCCCTCGTGGCTCCCCTGACGTGCTTCTTCCGCCTATATAACTCCACGTACCCTAAAACTTCCAGAACAGAGATTAGATCGGGAGTTCCGCCACCGCAAAACCTCCAGAGCCACCAAAAACCAATCGGGACCCTGTTCAAGGCACCTGCCGGAGGGGAGAACCCTCACCTGTGGCCATCTTCATCATCCCGGTGCTCTCCATGACGAGGAGGGAGTAGTTCACCCTCGGGGCTGAGGGTATGTACCAGTAGCTATGTGTTTGATCTCTCTCTCTCTCGTGTTCTTGATTTGGCACGATCTTGATTTATCGCGATCTTTGCTATTATAGTTGGATCTTATGTTTCTTCTCCCCCTCTACTCTCTTGTAATGAATTGAGTTTTCCCCTTGAAGTAATCTTATCGGATTGAGTCTTTAAAGATTTGAGAACACTTGATGTATGTCTTGTCGTATGCGTGTCTGTGGTGACAATGGGATATCACGTGATTCACTTGATGTATTCTTTGGTGATCAACTTGCGGGTTCCGCCCATGAACCTATGCATAGGGGTTGGCACACGTTTTCGTCGTAATTCTCCGGTAGAAACTTTGGGGCACTCTTTGAGGTTCTATGTGTTGGTTGAATTGATGAATCTGTGATTGTGTGATGCATACCGTATAATCATACCCATGGATACTTGAGGTGACATTGGAGTATCTAGGTGACATTAGGGTTTTGGTTGATTTGTGTCTTAAGGTGTTATTCTAGTACGAACTCTAGGGCTATTTGTGACACTTATAGGAATAGCCCAACGGATTGATTGGAAAGAATAACTTTGAGGTGGTTTCGTACCCTACCATAATCTCTTCATTTGCTCTCCACTATTAGTGACTTTGGAGTGACTCTTTGTTGCATGTTGATGGATAGTTATATGATCCAATTATGTTATTATTGTTGAGAGAACTTGCACTAGTGAAATTATGAACCCTAGGCCTTGTTTCCTAGCATTGCAATACCGTTTACCCTCACTTTTATCGCTTGCTACCTTGCTGTTTTTATATTTTCAGATTACAAAAACCTATATCTACCATCCATATTGCACTTGTATCACCATCTCTTCGCGAACTAGTGCACCTATACAATTTACCATTGTATTGGGTGTGTTGGGGACACAAGAGACTCTTTGTTATTTGGTTGCAGGGTTGTTTGAGAGAGACCATCTTCATCCTACGCCTCCCACGGATTGATAAACCTTAGGTCATCCACTTGAGGGAAATTTGCTACTGTCCTACAAACCTCTGCACTTGGAGGCCCAACAACGTCTACAAGAAGGAGGTTGTGTAGTAGACATCATACGTATTTACGATCCGACCGATCAAGTACCAAACGTACGGCACCTCCGAGTTCAGCACACGTTCAACTCGATGACGTCCCTCGAACTCCGATCTAGTCGAGCTTTGAGAGAGAGTTCCATCAGCACGACGGCGTGGTGACGATGATGATGTTCTACCGACGCAGGGCTTCGCATAAGCACTGCTACGATATTACCGAAGTGGACTATGGTGGAGGGGGGCACCGCAGACGGCTAAGAGATCAATGATCAGTTGTTGTGTCTATGGGGTGTCCCCCTGCCCCCGTATATAAAGGAGCAAGGGGGGAGAGGCGGCCGGCCAGGAGGAGGCGTGCAGAGGAGTCCTACTCCCACCGGAGTAGGACTCCTCCCTTCCTAGTTGGAGTAGGAGAAGGGGAAGGAGGAGGAGAGAGGAAGGAAGGGGCGCCTCCTCCTTGTCCAATTCGGACTAGAGGGGAAGGGGCGCGCGGCCTGCCCTGGCCGCCCCTCCTCTTCTCCACTAAGGTCCATGTAGGCCCATTAAACCCCCGGGGGGTTCCGGTAACCCCGGTTCTCCGGTAAAATCCCGATTTCACCCGGAACACTTCCAATATCCAAATATAGGCTTCCAATATATCAATCTTGATGTCTCAACCATTTCGAGACTCCTCGTCATGTCCGTGATCGCATCCGGGACTCCGAACTATCTTCGGTACATCAAAACACATAAACTCATAATATAACTGTCATCGAACTTTAAGCATGCGGACACTACGGGTTCGAGAACTATGTAGACATGACCGAGACACGTCTCCGGTCAATAACCAATAGCGGAACCTGGATGCTCATATTGGCACCCACATATTCTATGAATATCTTTATCGGTCAAACCGCATAACAACATACGTTGTTCCCTTTGTCATCGGTATGTTACTTGCCCGAGATTCGATCGTCGGTATCTCAATACCTAGTTCAATCTCGTTACCGGCAAGTCTCTTTACTCGTTCCGAAATACATCATCTCGCAACTAACTCATTAGTTGCAATGCTTGCAAGGCTTATAGTGATGTGCATTACCGAGTGGGCCCAGAGATACCTCTCCGACAATCGGAGTGACAAAGCCTAACTCGAAATACGCCAACCCAACAAGTACCTTTGGAGACACCTGTAGAGCACCTTTATAATCACCCAGTTACGTTGTGACGTTTGGTAGCACACAAAGTGTTTCTCCGGTAAACGGGAGTTGCATAATCTCATAGTCATAGGAACATGTATAAGTCCTAAAGAAAGCAATAGCAACATACTAAACGATCAACTAAGCTAACGGAATGCGTCAAGTCAATCACATCATTCTCCTAATGATGTGATCCCGTTAATCAAATGACAACTCATGTCAATGGCTAGGAAACATAACCATCTTTGATCAACGAGCTAGTCAAGTAGAGGCATACTAGTGACACTGCTTTGTCTATGTATCACACAAGTATTATGTTTCCGGTTAATACAACTCTAGCATGAATAATAAACATTTATCATGATATAAGGAAATAAATAATAACTTTATTATTGCCTCTAGGGCATATTTCCTTCAATATGAGTATATATAGGCGAAAGAAGTCGGTTGGGGGATCCATGAGGGGCCCACGAGGGTGGGGGCGTGCCTACCTCCCCTGGGCGCGCCTCCCTGCCTCGTGGCCGCCTCGTTGCTTCCTTGACGTCCACTCCAAGTCTCCTGGATTGCGTTTTTCCAAAAATAACACTCCCGAAGGTTTCATTTCGTTTGGATTCCGTTTGGTATTCCTTTTCTGCGAAACACTGAAATAGGCAAAAAACAGCAATTTGCGCTGGGCCTCCGGTTAATAGGCTAGTCCCAAAAATAATATAAAAGTGTATAATAAAGCCCATTAAACATCCAAAACAGATAATATAATAGTATGGAACAATCAAAAATTATAGATACGTTGGAGACGTATCAGCAGCTTGACCAAATGTAGCTGTGGCGGGCACCCAATAGGACCCACCACTACAAACTCCGGTAAAATTTGAAACTGGTTGACGGGTGGGTACACAAATATAGTTGTGGCAGTTGCTCGGAAGCGCCCACCACTGCTTGGGAATGCACTAGTGGCCCGTGTGCCCTCCATTGCTACTTTTCACTCATGAAGAAATTAGCAAGCGTATACTTGTGGTGGGTACTCACACGGCACTACTAGGTAAAAGGCTAGCAAAAGTGTCGGTTTTACGTATATCAGTAGCGTGGGTGGCGTGCTAGTGATGCAGCGCTACAGCTAAAGTTTATCAGTAGCGTGTGCTTGCCCGCGCTACTGCTATACGTGCTTAGCAGTAGCGCTTTTGGTGCACAGTGCTACTGGTAGTTACTAGCAGCGCGCCTCCCTACCCCCGCTACTACTATTGTTGGGTATTTCTTTTTTGTTTTATTTTGTATTCATACGTCATTATACAAGTTTTCATATAGTAGCAATTTAGAGATTGTTTTTACATCAGAATGATTTACTACATCATTGGGTGAAAGAACCGTGGATTAGTTTCAAGTGCTTGGATCCAAAGTGACCATTTGTCACTGAAACTAAACCACGGTTCTTTCACCCGATGACATAATATCATCATTATCATTAGTATCATCATCATCATCATCATCATCATATCATTAACAACTTATCATCATAATACATCATTGCCATATGACACCTCCTCATGATCATCATTTTTATCAACGATACATCATATAGCAAGTTCGTCAGTAGTCATAATCACAACTCCTCATCGTCATCAACTCTAACACGTTGTACCACATAATAACACATTGTACCTAGGACCTACTTCTCTCTCATAGGACCTACTAGGTTCTCTTAGGTAAAATAGCATAAAACAAGATAGGTCCTGACTCTCCATTGTGGAGAATGGAGATTATCCTGTCTCCAATTCTTGCCTTCGCCTAATGTTGCTTCTAAGTTAGCTCCCTATGAGTGACCATACATTTTTTCCAATCTTTGATTGTCGTGTCTTCATTGGTTTTAGAAATCCGATATGAACAGGAGTGATTCATGGGATGACCTGGATGTATATTCAAAACATCAAGGCGACCTTTCTGAAACATCAGATGAGGCACACACTCCTGCGGGATTATCTGTTGAAAAACATAGTAATAACTTCGTAGTTAGTAATGTAGTCCAGTTTTAGAAGATTTTATGCAAAAGATGCACAAATGTCGTAATACTAAAAATATTGCCATGACATCTCCATGGATGTTAGCATAGTTCAACACGTGCACTAGTGGCACATATTGACCATAATGTGGAGGAGTTTGATAATAGATATTGTAATTCTCAAGATCAGTACAAAATGCGACCAGATGATTTTTCTCCTGATAAGCTAACTCAGAGCCATTGGTGTAGTAGGTTCTGTCTACCATCTTCCGCACATTCTTTGAAGAATGAAAATAAGTTGTCAATGGAAATAAGTTGTCAACTATTTTGAAATAAACAATGTAAATTACTTAATAACTATGTTTGAGAAACTCACATAGCGGTAGAATTGGAAGTGTATCAACAAGGACCCAAATGTCCAAATTGTCTTCCTCAATGTCAGGATCACCAAGATCCATGGTGACAAGCATACCCTCTTGAAAATCATACATCTTGCAAAGTGCTTCCCAATCCGGGCAACCAAAATGGGATACGCTCTTAGAATTGTATAGATTTACCTCAAAATCCATACCATGATGGGTCCTTAGGTGAATTTTCTCTGTTTCCATACTCTCATGATCTTCAAAATCCATCCTCTCCAAGACACAGCGTCTTGCATGGCATGGGATAAGCTAGTCGAATTGTAAAAGACGAAAATTACAGGTTGAAGTAGCAGAAGTCGAGCTTAATTACAAAAAAAAACACCTTGCGTCGTAGCGTACCGTTTCAACATCGAAGGCCTCCTGGAGCTTAATGCTGAAGCGCCGACCTTCTACCAAGTGAGGCCTGTCGCAGAAACCCCGGTTGTCGCCGCACCAGGAGCACTCCGCGAGACTTTAGTCCGACGACATTTTCTATGTTCATAATTCAAAGATTAAACTTCTAAAATTCAATATATGTACTACAAAAACTAAATTAGATCATTATTATTCAGCACGGGTTGACTATCGGTCTGTCGAGTCTTTTTTTTTTGAAAATTCTCAGCTCATGTGGTGTATATATTCGACCGTTGGTGATGGTCGCTCCTCCCTTCATCCCCGAGTGCATTAAACCAATATATGGTGCAGACTTTCTCCCTCACTCATTTTTTGATTGTCAAGTATGGAGCCTCGATAGACTTAAAGTCAACCCGAAATGTCGTTTAATTATCTTTCTAGAAAACCCAGGCCGCTCGATATTTCCTACATATTCTAGCACAAGTGATGCCAAAATTCATGGAAAATCCGGCATGACCTTTGCTAAAAAAGGACATATCGAGTGCTTGAAATTTGCCGGAGCGGAAACTAATCAACACTCCGGCAAAACATAGGCCACTCGGAGGTGTTACCTGCAAACATGGCCACTTGGGCAAGCACATATCCTATTTGCATTCAAACTTGATGGTCATTGCATTCAAACTTGATGGTCATTGCATTCAAACTTGATGGTCATTGCATTTCAATGGTTGAAAATATGAACTAAAAACATTTCAAAATATCATATAGGACTCATATTGACATGGAGATTTGGCTAGTCTCACCTCGAGGTTGGAGGGGGCCTGTGACGGGGATGACGGCGGCGATGACATGGAGATTTGGTTGCAAAAACCAAATAGTATTCAAAATAGTGCTCTCCAATTTGAGCATTCAAAATAAGAGTAGTTCTCCAACTTGAGCATTCAAAATAGGAGTAGTTCTCCAATCTGAGCATTCAATAATAAAAACTAAATCATAAAATAAATTAGTATTCAAATTAGCATACATTCAATAAGAAAAACTAAATCATCTCTTGCGTTCGTACATCGTCGAATATTATCACTAATACATCTCGAATAGTCTCATACATATAACCTCACTAATACAGCTAAAACCCTAGCGAACGATGGGTATCGGCCCGGGCGGTGGACACCCAAAGAGAAGGAACCATCACATGATCATAGCTCTAGTGAGATCCCTGAAGAACCTGCCCTCCAACGCAACCATGTAGTGACGGACGAGCTCGTCCTCCTCACTGACATGGTGACGTACCACCTCCACAGGGTTCTCAAGCCTCCGCACCGTCACTGGCCCACGCGACCGCCACCAAAGAAGGTTCGGGTCAACGACGGGCTGGCTCCTCACCAAGCTGCGCCTCCCGGAAGGTAGCACATCCAGTACCAGCCCAGCGGAGCCCAGTCCCGGACATGGCCCCTCTGATCGAGCAGGCCTCCTCCGCTAGGTCGACGACGAGGATGCGGGATAGGCATCATCGACGTCGATGCGGGAATAATTGCTTTAACTAAAAAATTAAACTAGTTCTATTAATTTTCATACTAAAAATAAAATAGTTGTATTAATTCAACTAGTTCAATTAAGCACTTACTATAAATAAAAATAAACTAGTTTTTACTAAAAATAAACTAGTTCAACTAGTTCTATTAATTTTCTTATTAAAAATAAACTAGTCTATTAATTCAACTAGTTCTTACTAAAAATGAACTAGTTCAACTAGTTCTATTAACTTTCTTACTAATTCTATTAAACACTTACTAAAAAACAGTAAAAAACTAGTTAGATGAACTCTAAAATTTAACCCTAACTAATTTGATGAACTCTAAAATTTAATGAACCCTAACTAATTTGATGAACTCTAAAATTTAATGAACCCTAACTAATTTGATGAACTCTAAAATTTAACCCTAACTAATTTGATGAACTCTAAAATTTAACCCTAACTAATTTGATGAACTCTAAAACTAATTATATTTAAAAACTACTGCCCTAATTAGCATCTAATTTGATGAACCCTAACTAATTTGATGAACTCTAAAATTTAACCCTAAGAACCCTAGCTAGCAGAGGTAGGGGAGGAGGAGGAGGAGGGCGTGCTCACCTCGGGCGCCGGCGGAGTTAGGGAGAGGGCACTTGGCGCCGAGGTCGGGACGGGTCGGGTCGGGGCGGTGGGCGCACGACGGAGGGCGGCGATGTAGGGGGGCGTCGAGGTCGGGGTCGGGGGAGGCGTCGACAGCGTGCAGAGGGCGACGGGAGAGCGCGCGGAGGCCAGGCAACGACTGCGACGACAGCAGACGCGCACGTGTTGGATTTGGGAAAAGTGGTCGTGGGGAAGAACCACGCGTGCTTAAGTCAAAAATAGCAGTAGCGTGTTCCAGTGAAAGCGCTACTGCTACATTAGCTATAGCTAAGTTAGCTGTAGCGCCGGATAGAAACAAGCGCTACTGCTAACTTAGCTATAGCGCCTGTCCAGAAAGCCCGTTGCTGCTAAGCATTTCTCCTTTATTTTTCTTTTTCATTTATTTTCATTCACATTTTCTTTTTTCCTTTCCTTTTTCTATTTCTTTCATTTTCATTTACTTTTCTATATGTTTTTCATTTTATTTTCCTTTCCTTAGCAGTAGCACTTCCTGCATAAAACACGCTACTACAACAATCTTAGCAGCAGCGCGCTTTCCTTAGGCACGCTACTACTATAGGTAGCCTGGCGAAAACAGTAAGGGAAATTGTAGTAGTAGCGCTTTTACCGTCAAACGCGCTACTGCTACGGACTTAGCTGCAGCGCGTTTAGATTACACGCGCTAGTGGTAAATTGTAGTAGCGGTTCTTTTTAGCCCGCGCTACTAGTAAATTTCATTGTATAAGGTTTTTCCTAATAGTGCGGGCCCGCCACTATTACGTGGATAGTAGTGGCGAGCATTTTATAGCACCCGCCATACCTAGTTTTCCAAAATAGCTGTGGCGGGTAACCTATTGTGCCCGCCACTGATTTGAGTTCACACATAAGCTCTTCCCTAGTAGTGGCAGCCCGCCGCTACACACTTGATCTCACCGTTGTAGTCCCCAGCATCCCATCCCCAACAACTCGTCGTGCTCTCACCGCACTTGTAGCGCCATGGCAGCCATGGAAATGGTTGTAGCAAAATTCACTGATGGTCGTAGCAAAAACCTGAGACATGAAATGGTTGACGCTCTTTTCATTGCCGCTTGCAGCTTTTGCCACTAGCGGTCGTAACTTTTCGTTGTTGGACATGGCTTTCGTTGTCTATGGTTGAAACTTTTTTTGTCGTAGGTTGAAGCTTTTTTTGTCGCTAGCTGCAGTTTTTGGGCTTGCGCAGTGCCCGCCCCCCAACATCCATCTTCTGGTTGAAGCTTTCTACAGTTGCACGGTTGATGCGGAGCATCCTACGGTCATTCGCATGGACCTACCTACGTCTCCCCAAGTGCCAAGTGGATCGATGACACGAGCACGTGCAATAGCTCTCGAGACCAAGGTGACATCTCTCCTTAGTGACATTTCGTATGACCCACGTGAAACATGGCCACTACCTCAAACCGGAATGCTATGTGTGCTTAGGTACCAAGAAGACCCTCTCGGAGATGCTCGTGATGATGGACAAGTCCACAAGTGCAAGTTCGACGAAATTTGAGAAGGAAGACCGTCAAGTTGCTACAGGACCTGGACATCTGGCCCCTGGCCCCTGATGACTCCACCGACAACAACAAACCAACAGTAGGAAAGCTACAGGGCTCGAACATCCGGCCCAGCACCGGACATTCGGCCCGACCAGTCCGGACATCCGACACCTGCCTGGAAATCCGGCCCGACCTACACCGAGAGCACCAGAAACCATGCCTCCCCAGCCCGAACATCTGGCTCGTCCTAAGCCCCGGACATCCGGCCCCCAGCCCGGACATCCGGCCCCCAGCCCGGACATCCGGGCCCCAGCCCGGACATCCGGCACCTACCTGTGCATAGAGAACGTGCCGAAGGCCCATGTATCCCTCCTTCCCCCTCCTACCTCGTGAACTACTATATATAGACCTCTCCCTTCTCCATCTAGGGTTAGCAAAGGATTAGCTCGGTAGAGATACAGCTTTGCTCGTCCACTTACATACTCCCATGAAGATGAAGACCTCCATGTGAGAAGATCCTCCAAGTGGATTCAAGACCCCTTCATGGGAAGATCCTCTTAGGATTCAAGACCTCTTTCCTCATGGATTAGAATGAACTAGCTACTGTTTGTATCCTCCCTTGTTGACTTTGGATTGTGTATCTCCGTGTGTGTATGTGGATTTAACACGTGTGATTGTGTCTTGTTTATTTAAGTGATTTCCCTCTTGTGTTCTTCGTGTTCTTCCATGTTTTCCCTCCAAATCGTGAAAGATCGACGCCATAGGGTTCCCCTCCAAATCATGCTTCATTTTTAGTATGCTTGTTGATCTCGAACGGACGAGATGCGGCTGAAATGCGACCGTGCGTTGAGCACACGGCCAGCGCATCCACAAATGCGAACGGACACGACCCCATTGCCTCCCACAAACAGAAGAAAAGTGGATGAAATGGACGTCCATTTGGGGTCGTGTGTTGGAGTTGGCCTAAGGTTGAGACACTTATTTTGGGACGGAGGAAATATTGTTTTTATGTTTCCTTGTGGCACCGTTTGCCTTTATCTTTTTTATTTAAGGTAATCGTTTGCCTTTATCTTTCTGTTCATTTCGCTGAACTGTTCGTTGGGCGAGTTATGTGGGCCAAAACCACTACTGGGCCAACAAACTCCGTCAATCCATCCTTTAGTGTAAAAAATATGCAAAGGCTATATCTCTCTTAAAGCGAAGGTTTCTTGGTCTCGTTTGAAGCATTTTCACCCCCGCTACAATACTGGGCCAACCCGTTTTTTGTCTGTTCTTTTTCCTTTGGCTGTTTCCGATCGAGAAGATCGCTCGTAGTGGTTGACGTAATGATTTCTTCCGGTTTTTTTTATTTTATTCTCTCTTCAGGCTTTCTATATTTCTTCCCCGTTTTCCCCCATATCATTTTTTTTGTTTTTCCACGGTTTTCACTTGCTTTTGTTTTCTTTCTTTTTTCTTTATTTCTTTCTTGGTTTTCACGGGTTTTTCTGGTCTCTGTTTTTTATTTCGCTTTTTTTCGGTTATCAGTATTTTCTTTGTATTTTCTTGGTTTTTTCATACATGGTTCACATTTTTTAATTACTTCTATAACATTTTTTTCCAAATGCAAGATTAAGAATTTTTAACACATGGCGAACATTTTTCTATAGACATTTTAGATATTTTCAAATTATTGATTAACATTTTTCAACTACATGGTCAACATTTATGCTATACATATTTAAGATCTTTCAAATGCTTCATTTTTTTTCAAATGCAAGATTAACTATTTTAAAACATGGTTAAACTTTTTGTATACATTAAATATTTTTCAAATTCTTGATCAACATTCTTTAAATACAATTTTAACATTTTTTTAATACAATACAAGATTAACTGTTTTTTCAATATACATATATATATATATATATATATATATATATATATATATATATATATATATAGTAGGACAAATTTTTCCTACTACCGGGTGTAGTTACTCCCACTTTTGTTTGATACGTTTTCGGTAGTATCTATCATATTGGAGAGTATGTACACGTAGAATGTAGTATATAAGAATGTTTACGTAGTATATATATTACTTTTTTGGTAGTATGTATCATATTTTGTGCACACTCTATTTCACGTACAAATATGTACGTATTTCACAAATACAATTAAACCATGAGCTCACTTACAATTTTTTCATATAACTCACTTTGAAGTATCTTAGATATAGTATATAAACATACTAAAATAATAAAGTATAGTATATACTACCACATGGTAGTATATGGGAAATGGGTGTAGCTACACCCCAAAATAAAGTATAGTATATACTACCACATGGTAGTATATTCTAAGCGTGAGTGTAGAATAGCTTATTCTACACCCCAGTAACGGTATGTACAAAATCTAGTAAAACGCTATGTAAAATATAGTAATTATGAGATATATTTTTTACTATCCAAGTTTTTTATTTCTTACATGGTCAAAAAATTTACTATATTTTACATGTTACGTTACTAAATTTTGTATAGAGCATTAGTAGGGGTGTAGAATAAGCTATTCTACACTCAATCTTAGTTTAGCGTTACTATATATATATATATATATATATATATATATATATATATATATATATATATATATATATATATAGGACAAATGTTTCCTACAAGCAGTGGTAGTTACCACCACTTGCGTTTTGTATGTTGTATGTAGTATCTGTCGGAACCGAGAGTATGTACGTGTAGTATGTAGTATATACAAATGATTAGGTAGTATATATACTAATTTTTAGGTAGTATGTACCATTTTTTGAGTATGCTCATTTTTACATACAAATATGTACGTATTTTACAAATATAATAAAAACTGTGGGCTCATATGTAATTTTTTCATGTAACTTGCTTTGAAATATCTTAGATATAGTATATGAACATATTTAAAATAATAAAATAGTATATATAGTACCACATGGTAGTATGAGACATGTGGGGTAACTACCACGGGTGGTATGATGGATTTTCCTATATATATATATATATATATATATATATATATATATATATATATATATATATATATATATATAATATTTTTAAGTGTTTGACTAATATTTTTCAAATACATATTCAATATTTTTGGATACCTGGTCAAAGTTTTTTTTGATACACATTTAACATTTTTGAAATGCTTGTTTAATATTTCGCGAATAGTTGTTTTACATTTTCTCAAATGCTTGATTAACAATTTTTAAATACATCATCACCCTTTTCACATACATTGTACTCCCTCACATACGAAAACTATAAATCAAATGTGTGCATGTTTGACAAAGTTTCTAGAAAAAATATCAATATCTACAAAACCAAATTTATATCATTTAATCTATCATGAATATTATTTTCATATTTTATCCATTAGGTATTGGAGATGTTGACATTTTTTTCTATAATCTTGGTCAAATATACGACCGTTTGAGTTGCACACAAATTGATGCAACTTATATTCTGAAATGAAAGGAGTATGCTTGGTTAACATTTTTTTCAAATGTTTTAATGTAAACTATTTTTATGGTATATTTATTCAGAATATTATGAAATATAAACCAACTAAAGAAAAAATAAATAAAAACGGAAACAAATGACGTGAAAAAACAGAAAAAAAAAGAGGCCGTGGCATCTCAGGCGCCTGGGTTGGCCCATTTCGGGAGGCGAGCGAGACATTGCTATATCCTTAAAATTTGTGTTTTTTAGAATGCCCTAAAAATAAGTGGGTGCCCCTATGTCTCGCTTTAAGCGAGATCTAGGGTAACCCTGGCGTCAATGATAGATCTCGCTTAAAGCCTGAAGGGCACATTATGTTCTTTTTTTTACTTTTGTTTATACTTCCAAATATTATAAACATATATATTAAAAAATATACTTTACATAATGGTCCAAAAATGTTAATCATGCATTCGAAAATGTTAAATGCGTATAGAAAAATGTTGACCATGTATACGCAAAAATTTTGAACAAGTATTTAAAAATTATTGAAAAAGTATTTCAAAAGTGTTGAACAAGTATTTCAAGAATGTTTAACAAGTATTTAAAAATGTTAAACAAGCATTCAGAAAAATGTTGAATGTGTATAGAACAATGATTGATAATTTATTAAAAAAATGGTGAATTTTCTTGATCATGTATGTAAAATATTTAATAATGATTTTGAAAAATAATGTTGAAAAAATATTTAAAAAATGTTAATCAATCATTTGGTAAATGTTAAATGTGTATAGAAAAAATGTTAAGCATGTATTAAGAAAATGATGAAAAATATTGGTCATGTATATAAAAATGTTAATCAAGCATTTAAAAAATTGAACAAGTATTTAAAATGTTTAGTTTGTATCGGAAAAATGTTAGACGTGTATTAGGCAAATATTGTTGACTTATACAAAGAATGTAGAACAATAACCAAAAGAATAAACAAACAGAAAAAGAAACAAAATATACGAAATAAAAAGGAAATGAAAAAATGAAGGAACCAAATGCAAAAAAAGAATGAAAAATGGAGAAGAAAAAAGAAAATAAAAAAAGAAAAAGAAAACTAGAAAAAACGAAGAAGAAACAGTGGAAACCTCGACCCGTTTGGACTTAAAGTAATCTAGCCTTACCACTCCATCACGTGTCTAACGAAAATAGTAGTGGTTAGCTACGCTTGCTGAAAACCAGGCGACCAGCGTAAAAAAATCTACGGTTGTCTCATTACTCAAAAAAATCGACGGTTGTCTCAGAAAAAGTTGATTATCTATGGCAGGCAAAAAAAGATCTTCAAAAATATCTACAGCGGGCAACAACTAGCTCAGAAGGAAAAACAAATTGTAGAGGCTGCACACATGGTCGGGTATTTTTTTTTTTTTTGGAAAAGGGTTGAGTTTCAGCCTCCGTGATCGAATGATGCATACGGCTCATATTATTAATAAAGCGAAACCAATCTCCAAAGTACATCCAAGTCATAGTGCAATACTTAAACAAAAAACTGCAAATATGAAAACTGAAAGCCACAACCGTGGCAAAACTATAGGATCACTCTATCCTATTACATGACCGCCATCCAAACCGGTTGAAAATATCCCGAGCTACCATCTCCCATCGGGTAGACGTAGCCAAACGCTCCACAGCCTCCGTCGGAGTGAGTAGCGACCACATACGGATGAACGCCGTGGCTACGAAAACAACCTCGCAAAAAGTGAAAGTTTGTTGATCGGTTAAAGACTAAGTCATTTCTGCTCCATATTGCCCACAAAGAGCACAAGCGCCAACACGAATGTGTCTCGCAATGTCATAATCCACCCCATCTAGCCATGTTCCAAATAACATACTAATAGAGGTAGGCTGACCGATATTAAAAGCAATATGAACCGACCGCCACGTAATCTTAGCCAACGGACAATCGAGAAAGAGGTGTTTGATACTTTCGAATGATCATGAAGCTACACCGAGACGGACCTACCCAATTACGTTTTGCAAGATTATCCTTAGTCAAAATTACCTGTTTATGCACAAACCACATAAACACTTTGATACGTAAGGGTACCTTAACTTTCCAGACGTGTAAGGAAGTAGGGATGACCGAAGAGTTAATGACATCCTGATACATGGATTTGACCGAGAACACACCGTTCTTAGTAAGTTTCAATGCAGCTGATCGGGGTGGCGGACAACCCGACATCCATCAAACGTCGGACCAGATGGAGCCAGGCCTCCCAACGATTACCAACAAGCGTCCGCCTAAAGCTGATATTGAGGGGAACGGATCAGAAACAGTAGCAACATAGGCATCTCTACGTTGAACTATGTTATACAAAGAAGGATATTGAAGTGCTAGTGGAGTCTCCCCAAGCCACGTATCCTCCCAAAACCTCGTCGTGGTACCATTCCCAACAATGAACTTAGTCTTGTTGAAAAATAATTGTTTAACTCTCATAAGCCCCTTCCAAAAGGGCGAATCTGAAGGTCTCCACAGTCACTTGGGCCAAGGTTTTAGCAAAGAGATACTTATTGCGTAAAATCTGTGCCCAAGTGGCCTCCGTCTCAGATGACAACTTAAAAAGCCACTTGCTAAGGAGACATATATTTTTGATTTCCAAATTTTCAATACCTAAGCCACCCTGGTCTTTAGGTCTGCAAATAATATCCCACTTCGCAAGTCTATACTTCCGCTTTAGCTCGTCAATTTGCCAAAAGAAACGAGATCGGTAGAAATCTAATCTTTTCCTAACTCCAACCGGAACCAGGAAAAAGGATAGCAGAAACATTGGCATACTAGTAAGGACCGAATTAATCAGAATTAATCGATGCTGCACCAGAGTAACATTATTCTCACCGATGCTGCACTTGTTGCAAGAACATAGCCGACGAAGACCATAAAAATCATACTCGAAAACATCTAAGCATGCCATGAAGGACACTAAGGCCCGCCTCATGCACGCGGCTGGAAGCGAGGGAATCGACGAGATCACAGTTGCCAATCAAAACCCTAGTCGTCGACGACAGAGTGTGCCAATGTTTCTCTTGATGTGACAATGCCTCTCCGGCTAGCATCATAGAGCCAAAGTTGTCTTGTCTTCGCAAGTCCAATCTTGCGGAATTTGCGATTTTGTCCCCACAGATGCGTTCATGAGGATATGATGAGTACTTTTGTTAGTCTGGTCGCTTGTGGCTTTGGTGTGCTTTCTTCGGCATCTTGGCGAATATTTTGTGATTCAATGACCTGCATCTAGGGCCAAGAACGTTCAACGCTCATGGCTTATCATCTTTTTGTATGCGTAACTCATGCAGCTTTCAGAAAACATTTGAAGGTAGTCAAGTTCGTGGAGGTATCTGGATGGTGGTTCCACGGCTCTGGTCTGATTGCATTACCTATGTTGAGCCCTTGGTAGCAGGTCATGTTGCAAGGATTGTCAACACGGAGAATACGTCTCCAAGAAAACATCTTTATAATTCTTAGTAATAGGAGTTATTCTGTAATTTTTTGGATTTATCCAAAGCATTGTACTATCTGTAATGGTTGTCAAGTTTGATTAAAATTACAAGTATTCTCTTAAAAAAAACTAAAAAGTGATGAATAAAACATCACACAGAAGGGCTCCCGTAGGCCGTAGCACCCTTTCCGAGTCCATATCAAATGATGCATCGATTGCAGGTCTAGTCCATCTCTCCCCTCGAGCTGGGATTTGTTTCTTCCGAGCCATGTTGTGAGCAGCAATTCCCCTAACCCCTGTTCATGAGCAGCCCAGGACGTACTTCCAACTCCCTAGCTATTTTCCCGAAATTCCATCTCTGCACCCGAGCTCATCTGCACCCGCCCTGACAAAAAAAAATCAAAACAAATACTAAAATTTTTCAAAAAAATCTAATTTTTTTTATGCGGTTGACAATTTGATGCGTGAGATTCGCTTCAATTTTCAAATCATTTGGATATCTGAAGAGCTCTCAGCAAAAAAGACAAATTGAGGGTCTGTAAAA